>OY728164.1:375375470-376625470 GCA_963277665.1 Viscum album | reverse complement strand
CTTTTGGTCATACTGCATTGGTATGCCATGAGGAGTCACATTGTGAAGGTCACGAGGGTTGCACCATAAAGAGTGAGGCCCCACAATGTTGTGTGTTTAATTCCAAAAAGGGTGTAATGTTTTCATCATAAGAGGAGAGGACACACCTTTGGCATTTGGTCCTCTCTTGGATAAGGCGTGTTGTGCCATGACCTAGGTAGGTCACACATCGATAAAATCTAAGAAGGGGATTGACCACTATACCTGAGGTGTTCACTTCATGACTCATAGTTATCTAACCACAACATTGAAAGTTACAAAATGTCTATGACATGACCCTCATGGTTTCACCATGATCTAGTTGTAAGAGTTCTTTAGCAAGGGTAGACCAGTCTTTTACCGATTAACCACTTTGAGTTTTAGGGGGAAGGGGAAATTTGGGAAGGGATATTCGACTAACTCCCCCCTCATATTACTCCCTTTCACCCTTGATGTTGGATTGGTTTTAGGTGAATTCGTAGAGGATTAAGAAAATTATCTCCCTCTATTGTCTTATGTTTTTATTTCCCCTTTGTAGCCACTGATTTCAGTATTATTTTAGGCTAGGGTTTAGAGTTGATTATACCATATGTATAGTGAAATTGGCCTATAATGATATATATTTTGATTAATATGTCTAGAGGAGATCCCAAAAGGATGAGTGCCCGAGGCTTCATGTGGTTTTGGGGACACAATAATATCTAGTGAGTTTTTCAATAAATATGCATATTTTGATTAAATTTATAATTAATTGAAAAATTTTATAATTAATGATTTGGTTTTTTTTGACATGATTTTGGTGATCAAGTGATGATATGATCATGGATGAGTTATGTAAAGGCTTAACCAAGGGTGAGATTCATGAGGATGGTAGATCCATGGGTGAGGTAAGTGGTCCATATAATATAAAATCATATGCTTGATTATTCTTGAGAGTGAATGTCTACATGTTTTCATGGGATTGGGAAGAAGTAATAGAGTCTGAGAGCATTGTAGGGAAGGGGGGGGGGATTGAGTCTCTTCAGGTTGGGACAAGTGCATTCTTACAATTTTGGTAATTTGGGATTGCCCGATGACTATGTCTCCATGGGGGAGAGAGCGATAATTGAGTTTATGAAAGGTCCAAGGTGAGCCTTAGGACAATGATGAGGTATGAGTGGCCTATTTTGTATTCCTTAGTTTAGTTGGGTAAACATGAGGCGTTTAATCCTAGTGATGATATGTAAGATGAATGTACATCTCCCACAAGATGATTAATACCCTATTGAGGATGGAGTGAACTCTTGGAGAGTTCTATGAGAAAGATGATTCCTCTAGGATTAGATGGGGTGTGATAGATAGGAGTTTACTCTAAGTTACTAGGTGATATTAATCCCAATGGTGATGTGATACAAGACCCAGGTGATTGTCATATAAGTTTTCAGATTACTTGGAATTAGGATGCCAACAGGCTTAGAGTGGGATAACTTGGAATGATCCTTGGGTAGCGGGACTGGGTTGTGATGTGACATTAGAAGATGGAAAGACGTAAATATTTAATATAGGTCCCGGAAGAGCCTACAGACTATGAGAACATCATGAGGTTTTGAATATTACTTGATTCTAATGAGAAAAACTGGGATGGATTGGGAGGACCCTAGTGGATTCCCTAACAGGCATGCTGATAACGTTGAGAGGAAAAACATGTTGTTATTATGATGGATGGATGAAGAGTTTTATGTTGAGGTGCATGGTTATGTATTGAGTGACTAATAACTAGGTGAGGGGTTGATGATTTTGTGGTATAGGATTCATACCCTTCCCGTTGTTTCATGCAATCACGTTCTTATGATAGACGATGGATCTTGGTGGGGTCAAGGAAAGATCTTCAGGTTCGGTCTCACCTTGAGTGATAAGGTATTGGAAGAACCCTACCTTGAGTGATAAGGTAGTGGTTTTGATGTGATACAAATGCACCTTAAGTGATAAGTTATTGGTCAAGATAACAACATTACCTTGAGTGAGAATGTATTGACATGGGGCGTCTTGAGTGAGAAGAATAGTCTAGGTTGTGAATTAACATCATGCCCTACTATAAGTAATTGAACTTAAACATTACATAATCTTGAGTTTTATTTAAGAATTTTCTTTATTTCAGTTTGAGGATCTTTTCAGGTTTATATTTTTAGATAATTAGGCCATAACTATTACACAACAAAAACATAAAATACAAAGTGGACAATTTTGATTAGTATCCATTTTCCCCATAATATAAAACTTTTAAAGTAAATCATGATTTCTTTTCTTGGAAAATCATCAAGGATTTCAACTTAAATTATTCCTTTCCCTTTACCATCTTTAAATCTTGTAAAAAAATTTAGAAACATGGGATGAGCACAAAAATATCAGTAAGTGATTCAAAAATAAGGAAACCAATTAGGCCTATGAAAACATGAAAACTCATATAATATTTACCTTTATCTTCAAAGTTATTTGAGAATATGAAATAAAAATTTGCACATGAAAAGAAAAAAAATCCTTTATTTTCAAATAAAATCATTAAAACCTATATAAATCAATTAAAAAACCTTCTCGATAACTTAGATCATCACAATAATAACCTATTTTAAACCCATGTTAGAAGTAACTAGAGCCCTGTTAAATCCATAAGAGAAACCCTTTAGTAACTACCTCATTATTTTCTATTAAGATAAGGAACATTAACTAATGTATTGAAGTGATATATTGAAGCACCCATCATTTAAACTATAACAGGATCACCCGACAGTATCTAGGCCACCCCTTTTTATAATCTAAAATGGGATCACTTGTCGCTATTTAGGCTTCCCCATCATATAAGATATAACGGGCTTGCATGATACTATATGGTACACCCAATAACATAATGATTAAGTAAAATATCATGAATAAAAAAAATTATGATTTCACTTTTCCATCATTAAAATTTTAAGAAAACTCTTTTAAAATTGTAAACAAATCAATTTTGGACATCAAAATAACCTTTTCTTTTAAAAACCCATTTTAATAGAAAAACACCATTTTATTTTGAAAACCAATTTTCAATACAAAAATTCAAAAATTAAAGGAAAATGGTTTTTCATTAAAGGAAAACATGAAATTTTAAAAAGGAATGTAGGGATCAAATAATGGTTACAGTGGTGGAAAAGTCTTTATCGTCATGTATGTTAATAATAGGACATTCCTTTTGTAATTTTTCAAAATATTTCATATAAAACACATAAAAATATTCCATTTGAAAACATTTGAAAATAAATTAAAAAAGATTCATCAAATTTAATTTATAAATATTTTATTTCCATATACATTTTTTCATAAATTTTTTTCATAAAACATGGTCATTGAAGAGAAAGAGATTTTGAAGGAAAGACATTAAAAGAGGATTTTTTAAAGAAAAAGTCCCTTATCACTTGGAAGTATTTTGAATAATTATAACAATGAAAGAATAAAATTAAATAAAACATTAAATACCATGATAATATAGGAATTAATGATATAACATGTAAAATGGGATTTATATACTCCTATTTAAAGAATATAGGTGCATAACATCAAAATATGCCTCAATGAAAGGAAATTGAGATGAAATCCCTTACCTTAAGTCTAAATTATCACATGTGTCTTTATTTATTGAATAATAGACTTATGTTGATTATTTACTTGATTTAGAATTTTTTTTATGTTTATTATCACTTTTATTTATTTTATTAACAAGTTATATATAATTAATTAATTAATTAAGTATAAGTCAGATGTTTTGACCATATTCGACTTATGTGTCAAAAACAACTTTGGTAGGTTGACTATGTTTAAAATGTGTCATTATTTAAACATATACTTAGTAATAATCATAAATAATTATCACATTTATACATAAATTATAATTTTAAAACCCATCATGAAATATGGTTATGAAAAATGAACAAACGTTACTATCATGGAGACGGTATGCTGCACATACACATGAGTAACATTTCCATTTTTCAGTGATCATTATAGAAATAAGGTAAGTAATATTTTATATTTAAATAATTATAATTATATCATAAATAACATATTATTTAATTATATATACTTATATATATCATTCTTGTGATGTGGTGATGAAAAAAGGAATCACATCACTTTGAGGAGATGGTAGTCCACACGTTCATGAACGACATTATCATTTTTTCAGTGATTGAAAAGGTAAGAAAGAAAATGATATATTGTATTTAAATAATGAAAAATATTTCATTAATATAATAATTATTTAATTTATATCACATATATTCATTATATTTAACCGTATTACCTTCCATGTAATGCGTTAGTGAAAACAAATCACATTGCTTTGCGAGGTGGTAGTCCGTTGTACACAGGAGCAGCGTTATCGTATCTCCTAAAGCATGAAATGAAAAAGATTCAATATGATATAATGACTTAATAGATATAATTATATTATAAATATAATATATAAACTTTATATCCATCATCATATCTAACCATGGGAGGTGGTAATGGAAAAAATGAATGACATCATTTTGTGAGGTGATAGTCCACCGTACACACGAATGATGATTTCGTTACCCATTTAATGGATGTGTGTTTTGTTTTAGGTCATAATGAGGTTATTATATCATCATGGTATAATAATTATTTAATGTGGTGGAGGAAGAAATAAAATAAAAATGCTCATTGGAGAAAGTTATATCTTCTTCAGGTAACTCCTTTTGGTTTGCACCAAAGGTCTTCCTTGGATATATTTATGTAAAAAATAATTATTCTTGGGTGATATGATGGTGTTTGGGAATTTATTTTGATATGAATTTTCTGAACCAATTTGTTTTGAATGTGTGAAGAGCAGATTAAAGGAGGTATCCTTTTATAAGTGTGGCGAGTGACACACTTGTATTTTTTTAAGAGTGAATTCCATCCATGTTTTTTTCATGCCACCAAGACTCAATAATAATAAATTTTATAAAATATAATGTAAAAGTTTGAAATATTTCCATAAAATGGGTGTTTTAAAAGTTTCTAGGTCATTTGACCCTTATGTTTAAAGTTTAATCCCTCGGTTAACTTGTTTTTACCTTTATCACTGTGATTAATTTCAACTGTTTTCACTAATCATTATGGTCAAAAATTAAGTTGAAATTATTATAAATTTGAAATTTTTATATTTAAAAATATAGAATCCATTTTTACAAATTCATTTCATATAAGTGAAAAAATTTAATTTAATATTAATCCCATAGACGCAGTGATACTGGGAGTTTTTAACAAGAATATTTTTCAGAAAAAGATAATTCTATATTAACTCTATGAATAATAATAATAATAATAATTATATGAAACTCAATTAATATTTAATGATATATAATCTATACATTTAATTTAAAAAATTCCCTATTATAGATTATTTTAATTAATTAAAATGGATAAATATTATGCATTTTAAAACAATTTTTAGAAAAACCCACTTTTAAACCAAAAAACAAACTTATACTAAAAACAAATATAAAGTTGATTATTAATAAGTAAGTGGATTAAATATAACTAAATAATAATCATATTATACAAGAACATATTAAAAACCTCTTGAGTCTTTTAAATTACTTAATTTGTTAAAAATAAATGACTTTTAACAAAAACCATTATTTTCACTATTCACTGAAAAATCAATATTTTATGAAAAATACCAAAATTTCACCCAAAGTAAATTTTGATATGATAATTTAAAAAAAGATATTAATTTTATGAAATTAAAATTTTAACATTTAGAAATTAATATTTTAAATAAAACCTTATAAGAAAAGTGTTTAATTAAAATATTTTCCTTTTTGATTAAAAATTACTTAATATTTTTATAACTGATAAAACTATCAAATTAACTTTAATAAATATGAAAATGATTTATTCTATCATTATCTATGTTGTTACATCCTTACCTATTTTTATAAATTACCTTACAATTTTATTCACCTATTAAACCAATTGTAATATCTTTCACCCATAGCATTTTCAGATTCCCATATTACCTGCTCAACCATATGGTTTTTATATAAAAACTTAACCTGGTGAATCAACATATTCCACAAAAATTTATATCTATGATCTAGAATATAAATTGGATATTACTTATTAGAAATATTTTCTTCCAACTGAACTACTTCAGGGCTCAAAACATGAGATGAACCCGACACATATTTTCTTAACATTAAAACATGAAATACATTATGTACCTCAGATAAACTCGGAGGAAAATCCAATGGGTAGGAAACTAATCCAACTATATACAATAATTAATACTATCCAATGAACTGTGGACTTAGATTACCTTTTTTACCAAAACTCATAACACTTTTCCATATAGAAACTTTAAGAAATACATGATCACCTACCTCAAAAGAAAGTTCATTCCTCCAGTTATCCACATAAATTTTCTACATACTCTAAGATATTCTCATATGTTTCTGAATCAATTAAACCTTATCATCCATTTAATATACCAACTCCAATCCCATCAACTTCTTTTCTCTTACTTCATCCCAAAAAGTTTATGTCCACCACAACTTTCCATATAATGCATCAAATTGATCCATATGTACAACTGAATGGATACTGTTATTATAATAAAACCCAACCAAAGAAAGATGCTAATCCCAACTTCCATGTTAATCAATCAAACAAGAAAAAATTATATATTCCATGGTATTAATCTTCCACTCATACTTTTCCATCAGATTGAGGATGAAAATCTACATTGAAATTTAATTTAGTACCCAATGACTTCAGAATTCCTTTAAAAAAATTAGATGTGAACTTGGGATCATGGTTTGATACAATTAAGAGAGGCACTCTATTTAACTTGACTATATCCTTTAGATATAGTCAAGAATAATTATCTAAATACATTGTATATCAAATTGTAAGGAAATATGCAGATTTAGTTAATCGATCAACAATAACCCAAATCACATTGTTACCTCCGGATGTCCTTGGAAATCCCACCACAAAATCCATGGATAAATTGTACCATTTCCACTCTAGAACTGGAAAATTTTTAATCATTCACTTCAATAGTTTTCATTATGCTTTAACCTATTTAAAAGTAATAAAATTTATAGTAAATTCAATAAGGTCTCTCTTTATTCCATCCCACCAGCAATACTTCTGAAGGTCTCTATACATCTTAGTACTACCAGGATGAATGGAAAACAAAGAACTATGAGCGTCACTCAATAAAATTTTCCTAAATTGCGAATCAAAAGGAACTCATAATGTTTTCCCAAATCATAAATATATTATTTATCAATATTAAAATTTGTAAAATTAGTCTTATTAAAGTATTATAAATTTTATTGTAATGATTTATCCTCCTCCTGAGCTTGTTTAATCCTTTCTAAAAAGGTTTAATTCATTTAAACTTGAAACAAAATAGTGGATGTCCCTACATACACAACTTCTAGGCCAAAATTTATCAAATCCTTAACCAAAGGGTCAAATTATAATACAACATGATTAATGTCACATTTTTTTTCTACTCAAATCATTGTCCACTTTGTTTTCTTTTATAGGATAATAATGAACCGTGAAATTATAATCCTTGATCAGTTATAGCCATCTTCTCTATCTCACATTCACTTATTTCCGAGTGAATATATACTTCAAACCATTGTGATCAATATATATTTTACACTTTACTCCATAGAAATTATGCCTCAAAACTTTTGAAGAAAAAACCACAAAAACTAATTCCAAATCATGTGTAGGGTAGTTTAACTCATGATATTTCAACTAAAGTAAAGCATAAGAAATTAATTAATCATTCTACATTAGGATATAACCAAGTTATTTCAATGAAGCATCCTGTAGATGATAAATTCACCATTTTTGGAAGGTAGGAAGAAAACTAGAACTTTCACCAATCATTTTTTCAGTTCCTAAAAACAATCATCACATTATTTTTTATAGATTAATTAACTCCTTTTCAAGTTAACTTAGTTAGTGGGAAATAAAACCAAGAAAGGTTGTCAATAAACTACTAATAATAACCCACTAATCCATGAAAACTATGAATCTCTGTAATATTTTTGGGTCCTGGACACTCTTCAACAAATTTTTTAGGAGGGTTAATGATTATTACATCTTTAGAAACAATATATACAAGGAAAGAAATTTATTGCAACCAAAATTCACACTTTTTAAATTTCCCATTCAGTTTCTTTTCTTTTAAAGTTTTCAAAACAACCCTTAGGTGTCCTTTAAGTTCTTCTTAACTTTTAGAATATACCAAAATGTCATCAATATAAACAACTATAAAATTTTCCAATAAAATAGGGAAAACTCTATTAATAAGGTCTATAAATATATAAGTTTCATTAGAAAAACCTAAATACATAACTATAAACTCCTAGTTACCATATCTAGTCAAAACTCAATTTTTATAATATATTCTTCCTTTACTTTCAACTGATGGTACCCCAAACTTAGGTCAACCTTCAAAAATACCAAGATCCCTAGAGATGATCAAACAAATCATCGATATGAGGAAAATATACTTGTTCTTAATAGTGATGCTATTCAAGGATTTATAATCAATAAAAAGTCATATTGAACCATCATTATTTTTAATAAAAAAATAGGAGCACCCCATTGTGAAGTGATAGGTCAGATGAAACCTTTAACTAATAACTCCCACAATTTCTTTTTTAATTATATAAGTTCCACCCAAGCCATTTGATAATGGGGTTTAGAAATTGGATTAACATTAGATACTAAGTAAATAATAAACTCAACCTCCAAATCAGAAATAACACTAGACAATTTATCTGGAAATACATCCATGTATTCATTTACTACTGGCACATCATTAATTTGAGTAGTTTCATTATTTTCAACAATATGAGTTAGGTAACTTTCAACACTATCTCTAATTAATTTCTCAGCTTCTTAGTAAGTTATAAAAGGCATGAAATCACTAAACACAACCTTTTTTCTCTATAATCCATCTTAACATGATAAAATGAAATCCAATCCATACCAAGAATTATATAAAACTATAATATGTCCATTTAAACAATATTTCCAGGAAATACCACCCCATTGATAACAATAGGAATATTACTATAAATCTTGGTTTCTTTAGTACTTCCACCTAGAGTTTTCACCAAAAGTTATATCTTACTTTCATTAGGTGATATTTCTAATTTACACGAAAATTTATTAGAAATTAAAGAATGAAAATAACTATAGTTAAATAGGGTATTGGAATAATTCAAATACAAAAGTAACATACTTATAAACACTTCATTTGATATCCCAATATCAAATGTTTTAATAGAAAATGAATTCTCTGCACCTTTCTATTTCCAATCATGATGATTTTTGTCTTGTGAAACTAACTTCAGACATATATTATCATAATGAACCAAATCATTGTAACTAAAACACATAACCATTGGGTGTCTATCAGTTACCCAATTCATTATTTTTTAAAGACTATTTTCTTTATATCATGAGCCCTATGAACAAACTAAACACATGATAAACAATTCCTAGATCCCATAAAACATTCCTTGAAATGTCATTTTCCACACTTGGAACATTTTGGGGGATTACCTATAGAATTATTAGCTAGTTGTTTCTCTGTTTCTTGCCACCATGACATTTTATTACTATTTTCATCTTGGGGAACATATGTGTTAGAAAACTCCATCTCAACTTTCTAAGAACAACAAACCACTTTCTTTTAAATTTTAAATTCTCATGAGGCCAGTTCTCTTTGTAAAATTAGTTTCAACCCTGAGTAAAATATATTAATTTTACTATCAATTTTTTGAAAAAATGGCATATACCTGACCAATATTGTGAAGGTTTCTTCATATGCAGCTACAAAATCTTCTTTCTTTTGCCTTCGTTCATGGATTTTTTTTCTATTTGGAGTCAAAAAACCTTTTGGGAACTGTTTCTCATAAAAAAAATCTTTAAATTTTTCCCATTACATTACATCAAGATAATATTTCTCTCTAGTATTATTAACTAAAGACCAACATTAATCAGTTTCACCTTCAAAATGATAAATGAAAAGAGTTAACTTTTGGTGTTATGAACATCCCATCACATAAAATATCTTCTCAAGGGAATTAATACAGCCTTAGGATATCATAGGGTAAAATAATCTATTGAAATATGGGGGATTTTACCTCATTAAATGATCCAAAAAATATGTGTTCATTCATGGTAGATCAGTTCCTCTCTATCATGGATACCACCACCACTTATATATTGTGTCAACTGATCCATCATTGCAACAAACCATTCTATTTTGATTCCTACCATCATAGGATGCTGATTTTTATGGATATTTTCCTCTAGGTTCCTTCCCAATATAGCTTACCAGTTTCTTATGTGGAAAACCATTATGAAAAAAATAGTTTAGATGAAGCAACATGGTAATATTCAAATTCTATATCATTTTAACTTGACCATAGGTAAAATATTTCAAGGGTAAGTTATTAACATTACCCTAATCACTAAATTTATCTAAAATGACCTATGATACCAACTATAAAGACACATCCTTAAACATTAGATAATCTAGAGTTTTAGTTAAAAATTTACTTTCTTTCATTTTGAGGATCTTTTCAGGTTTAGAGTTTTAGAGAATTATGAAATAACTCATATATAAAAAAACCATAAAATAAAAAGTGGACACTTCCAATTAGTATCCATTTTTTCTATATTATAAAACTTTTAAAGTAAATCATGATTTATTTTCATGGGAAATATTTATGATTTTTAACTTGAATTATTCATTTACCTTACACATCATTTAATCATGTGAAAACCACTAGTTCTATGAAAACATGAAAATCATATAATGTTTACCTTTATCTTAAAAGTTCTTTGAGCATATGAAATAAAATATTTTCACATGAAAAGCACACACAAACCCTTTTTTCTCAAATAAAATCATTAAAACCAGTAGTAAGAAATTAAAAACCATTCTCATTAACTTATAGAATCACATTTATAAACAATTTTAAACCCATGTTATAAGTAACTGGAACCGAGTTGAATCCATAATAGAAACCCTTCAGAAACTCTATACTTCTTTCCTATTAAGATAATAAAAACTACCCAATTCATTGAAGTGCTATCTAAGGGAACCCATAATTTAATCTATAATGAGGTCACCTAACACTATTTAGACTGCCCCATCATATAAGCTATAATGAGCTCACCTGACACTATCTGGGCCACCCTATCATATACAGTAATGGGATCAAATGACACTATCTAAGACAACCCATATTATAATGCTCATGTACTATACCATGAATAGTTTTTTTATACTTTCACTTTTCCATCATACAAAAAATTGAAAAAATATTTTAAACCCATAAAAAAATCACTTTTTTATATCAAAATACCCTTTTAAAAAACCAATTTTTAATATAAAAACACATTTTCTTTTGAAAAATAATTTTTAATTACAAAATGCCAAAATAAAAGTAAAAGGTTTTTTTTTCATTAAAGGAAAACATGAAATTTTGAAATGTAATCGAGGAATAAAATAATTTTCATAGAGGTGGAAAATTCATTATCACCGTGTATGTTAAGAATATAACATTACTTTTTTTGTTTGCCAAATATTTATGTATAAAACATGTAAAAAGATTTCTTTTGAAAACATTTAAAAATAAATTAAAAAATTGACATAAAATTTAATTTATAAATATTTTATGTCCATATAATTTTTTTATAAAAACATTTTAGAAAAATGGTCATGAAAGAGAAAGAGAGTTTAAAGGAAAAAAATTAAAAGAGGTTTTTTAAAGGAAAAGTCCCTTATCATTTGGAAATATTTGAACCATTAACCCAAAGAAAGAATAAAATTAAATAAAACTTTAAATGCTATTATAATTGAGTAATTCATTATAAAACTTGTCAAAGGGGTTGTATATACACCTCTTAAAATAATATAGGTGTATAACATCAAAATATGCCTCAACAAAAGGAAATTGAGATGAAGTCCCTTACTATGAGTCCAACTTGTCACATGTGTCATTATATTCTTATATAATAAATTTATATTAATTATTTACTTACTTGATAACCTTTTAAAGTTTATAATTTATTTTATTTAAATTATTAACAATTTATATTTACTTAATCAATTAAGTATAAGTTAGATGTTTTTACCATATTGAGCTTATGTGTCAAAAATGGTTTTGGTAGGTTGAATATGGTTAGAAGGGGTCACTATTTAAAGATATCCAAAATAATAATTAGGAAATAATTATCATATTTATATATCAATTATAATTTTAAAACCAATCATTAAATATGTTTATGATAAATAAACTAACGTTATGATCATGGAGACGGTAGACCGTACGTACACATGAACAATATTTCTATTTTTCAACAATCATTATGGAAAAAAGGTAAGTAATATATCATAAATAAAATATTATTTAATTATATATATTTATATATATCATTATTTTTATGTGGTGATGAAAAAAAGAATCACATTGCTTCGAGGAGGTGGTAGTCCACATGTCCACGAACGACGTTACCGTTTTTTTCAGTGAGTGAAAAGGCAATAAAGAAAATGATATATTATATTTATAGAAAGATGAATTTTTCATTAATATCATAATTATTTCATTTATTTCACATATATTCATTATATTTACCCTTATTACCCTCCATGTAATGCGTTATTGAAAACAAATCACAACGCTTCGCGAGGTGGTGGTCCGCCGTACACACGAGCGACATTACCGTATCTCCTACAATATGGAATATAAAATGGGTATATATAATATAATGACTCCATAAGTATAATTATTTTATAAATATAATATATAAACTTTATATCCATCATCATAAATAACTGTGATAGGTGGTAATGGAAAAATCAATGACATCGTTTCGTGAGGTGATAGTCCATCATGCACACGAATGATGATTTTATAACCAATTTGATGGAAGTGTACATGGTTGTAGGTTTTGATATTAAAATAAAAACATAAAAAATATTTAATATACCTATTTTATTATTTTATCATGGTATAATAATAATTTAAGGGTGTAGAGGAAGAAATAGAATAAAAACACTCCTTGAAGAACATTACCTCTTCTTCGGGTGACTCCTTTTTGGTTTGCACCAAAGACTTACTTGGTTGGATTTATGAAAAAAATATGGATTATAGGGTGATAATGGGGTATTTGGGATGTTATTTTGTCTGGTATTTTCCAAACTAATTGGTTTTAAAGGTGTGAAGAGAGGAGGAGAGGGGGTGGTCTTTTATAAGTGAGTGAGTTACACACTTGTAATTTTTTTAAAAGAGTGAATTCCAACTATTTTTTATCATATCACCAAGACCTAATAATAGTAAATTATAGATAATATAAGGGATAATGTCTAATTATTTACATAAAATTAGTGTTTTACAAGTTTATAGGCCATTCTCTTCTTAAGTTTAAAGTTTAATCCCTCGGTAAACTCGTTTTTACCTTCATCGTTGTGATTAACTTTAAATATTTTCACTAATCCTTATGGTAAAAAAGTAAGTTGGAATTATTAGAAATTATAAATTATGATGATTCTAAATTTAGAATATTTTTTTAAAAAAAATTTAATTCACAGAAGCAGAAAAATTTAATTTAATGTTAATCACACAAACACAACGAGACAATAGGTTTTTAAGTAGAGTATTTTTTTAGAAAAAGATGATTCTATATTAAATCTATGAATAATAATAATAATTAAATGAAAATAAATTAATATTTAATGATATATAATATATAAATTTCATTTAAAATATTTCCCATTATGGATTATATTAATTAATTAAAATGGATAAACATTATACATTTTAAATTTTTTTATAGAAAAACCTATTTTTAAACCAGAAAAAACTGATACTAAAAACCAATATAAAGTTGATTTAAAATTAATTAAGTGGATAAAATATTACTAAATAATAATTACGTTACTTTAAAACATATTCAAAGCAAATTTATACTTTTAAATTACTTAATTTATTAAAAATAAATTACTTTTTACAAAAAAATATTTATTTTTCACTATTCACTAAGAAAATCAATATTTTATAAAAAATCCCATAATTTCTCTTAAAATAAATTTTGATATGATGATTTAAAAAATTATATTTATTTTATAAAATTAAAATTCTAAAATTTAGAAATAAATTTTTTTAATAAAACCTTATAAGAAAAGTGTTTAATTAAAACAATTTCCTTTTTGATTAAAAATTACTTAATATTTTTATAAATAATATAACTATATAATTCATTTTAATAAATATGAAAATGATTTATTATATCATTACTTGGGTTGTTACACCTACCTTGTTTTATGAGGTAGTGTTATGGACAACAACCTCATCTTGAGTGAGAATATATTGGCATGGACCCCGAGTTAGAAGGTTGTTCCAATGATTAATTATAGAACCTATATTGAGTGATATGGAAGTGATCTAGATGTGATACATGGAACAAAATTGAGTGATAAGGTATTTTTTAGGACTTTATTAGAGGCCTTCCTTGATTAATAAGGGATGGTCTAAGAATTGGACATAAGACACTTGTGATTGAGATGACAGGTCTAGGACTTGGATGCAGAACCCTACCCTGCACCTTAGGGTAGTGTTCAAGGGTCAATGAAAACCTACCTTGAGTCTTCAGGTATGGGTTAAGTTGTATGGAATAAGGTAAATAGATTTTATCTTATTTCAAATTATTAATGATCAGGTGTTTTGGTGTTATGGTTAGCAAATAGCGACCCCACTCACATGGAGCCATGGTTGCATATTTAACTCAAGATGTTTCGACATGAATGTGTGTGCCTATTTATTTCAGTATTATTTTCTTCATGTATACATGTATATAATGGATATTATTTGGTAAACTTGTTTTTACTTTATTGAGATTTATTTCTCACATATTACATAAACACTCGTGTGTGTGTTTAAACCTTATATGTTTGCTTTCATGTTGAGCCCAAGTTGTGTAGTAGATCGGGCTGGGGAAGCTCATCAGGATTGATGATCAGGTTAAAAAGATAATTGAGGAAGAAAGTAGAGCCTCTTGAGTATATTTTTTCTTTTATTTATTTTTTGTATGTTTCCATACTATTGGGTTTCTAGTTGGGATGTATAATAGCATGCATATGCATGGTACATTTTTTGATAGATTTATTGTTTATTTTATTTTACATACTCATATGTTATTTCTATTTTTGTATGAATATGATTTTAGGGAATAGTATTATAAATTTATGATTTATTCATTCATCTCTAATCAACAGTATGTAGTATATGAGGAGGTGTGCTTGAGATCATGCTGTATCTCCATTCGAGACACTGATGAGCGGTCCTAGGTCAAGGCATGAAAAAAATGATATCCACCTATATTTTCTTATCTTACTATTTGTAGATATTATAGATAGGTAATAAGACCGTGTTGGAGGTTTGTGGTGGGCATTTTCTGGTCCTCATAATAACCTCGATTCTCACTTACCATGATGCTTGGGTTTCCGCCTCCGAGTTTTCCACTTCGTCTGCGAAGGCTCCAAATATGAAGGATGACGAAATCTTGATGGGATGATGATCAGATCCTTATCTAGCATTGGGGGCATGGATTAATAGCGAGCGATTTCTAATCCTGTTTGGTGGGATTTTCATCAGCCTAGAGTGATGCGGAGGGGAGGGGGATTTCTGGATTCTAGCGGTTCTGTGTTTATTCAGCAAGCCTGATCTCAGTGATGTCTACATCTATGCTTACTGCATTGGTTTTATGGATATATTGAACTATGGAATCTAGCTTGTTTTTTCCATTATTCATGGTTTCTACCCCGTTTACTATGGTTGTTTGCGCTGGACCCTGGAGAGGGTGTGTCTGCAGTCCAGTTCTGAGAAGATCCATGCCTAGAGTGGCATTTTTGGTTCAGAATAGCTCATACCCCTTCATCAGTGACATACCCTTGATGTGGTGTTGGGACATCTAGTCCTAGGTGACGATGGCCAAGCTTCATGTTCTTTGGATCGTCTTTCGGTTGCTCTGGAATCTGTAGTGGTGGTTGAGAGTCATGAGGGGCGTAGCAGGGTTTGTACGGGTTATTGTCTTGGTGGAGAATTACTTGTGGAATGTTGAATTTTTCATCATTTTCTGTTCATGGTTTGAGGAATTTCAATTATTCCCGGTTTGATCCTGAATGTGGAAAGTTTTTTGGAGATGGATTTGACCACATTGAACAGTCCCCAGAGGAGGTTTCAGATCTGATGGTTCATCTTTGCAGATATGGATTTGGTTTTTTGAGAGGGTACGATGTTATCCATCAGATCAGGCCTATGCTTTGACATAGGACACTTGCTTACCGAACAACCTTTCAATGATGGAGTGCTTCATCACGATCATTTATTAGGGAGTGGAAAATACTTATTTTCTATCTGGTTTCACTCTTTTTTTTCCTTTAGGTTTGTTTTTTCTAAGTATTTGGAGTCTGTTTGGGTCCCCCCTTCATCCCTTAAAACGGGGTTTATCAAAATAATAAAACAATTGATGGCCTGTTGGATGGATTATTTTCACTCATGAGAAGTTTTCGGATGGTAGTTATTTTGAATATTATGTTGAGATGATCTTAGGTGATGTTTTTAAAGTCCCATCAATATTGCGATGTATATATAACATTGGTGGATTGGTACAAGTATTTAATGCCTTGTTGATGGAACCTTGGTGCATTTGGTACATGTGAGATATTCCCGAGAGCTGATCCTAGCATGAGCATGGGTTATAATAAGGATGTGGATACCCTTGAAAGGTTTGGTTAAAGACATATTAGATACATAGGGTTTTTGATATAAAAATCACCTAGGTAACTCTAGGTATTGAATTTAGGTTTAGAGGAAAGGATGATTTGGAAGCCTAACCCTACTAATTTTGGATTCAATTTCGAGTGATGTAAAGAAATCATGGATGGAAGCTTCATGATTTTGGAATGACACCCAGGTGTTGGGTGGTTGTTTGGTTGGACTTAGAATAAGTGAGATTCCCTGGGGCCATTATAAAGTAAGCATCAAGAATTATTTCAGCTATCTGATATTGAAATGTAAATGGATCATGGCCAATAGCTCATTGGAGCATGAGTCTGGTTGTGTGATTGGGTTGTATAGGATCTTACACCCATTAGATTCAGATGAGATTGATATGGCTAAAAAGAAATAAAATGTGAGAGGGTTATTTTTGAGGTCTACTCTACCTTTTATGGAGAGTGAGGGCCATCTTGGATTTTTAGGAAAAGCCTCGATGCCTAAAGGAAAGATCACATTCATTATGCATGGTTCCCATTAGGTTTGTGGATCATTGAGTGGTTGTGTAAGAGTAAAAAACCAATAGATGTGTTAAGATGCATTTGGGTATGATGGATTGTTTTTTTGTGTCAGGATAAAAGATATTTCCCCATAATTTATGGTGATATCATTTATGTATCAAGGTATCATGGTATGATTGATCCGAGTGGTGCTGTGATGGGGGTTGACATGATGGGTGAGCGTGGCATGGGGGGATCAACGTGCTTGTGATGATGTAATTTGTTAGGAATTGTGTTAAATGATTGTTAAAAGTAAATTCATATAACTAGGACCACACTATTGGTATTTATAGGGTTTGACCCTAGTTTTAGATAAATTTTGGTTAGTGATGAGGTTGATGTTCCTGATTAGATGAGAACTGGCGATGATTGTTTTTTTTATGCTAATCAGGTATGAGAAGGATGACTACATCCATTAATTATATTCAGTGATGGATTGAGAATGTGATGTGGAAATTATGTGTTTAGTTTAGCAGAGTTATGATAAGGACACTCCTTTTGTGGGGATAATATTATCTGTCTTAGATGTATGAACCTCATGTGGGAAGGGTAATGGATGTAGTGTGACAGGTTGGTGGATGGTTGACATCGAACTAAGATGCCAGTGTGGAGGAAGATTCAATGTGACAAGTTCCTTGGTAAGCACTAGATTCTCTATTTTGGTGTGGTGTTGGATGAATCTATGTGTCGACATCAATCTCGGTATAGGGTTTAGGTGTGATTTGAGAGTTAGTAAAATTATATGTGTGCCAATGATCAATGTGAGAGCATGATGTTTTTTGAGGGTGGTTGGTTATTCAAATATGGAATTACACTGAGTGTTAGGTTAATATTTTAGTGTGGATGTTTGGGTGATTCTATGACGTCTTTAGGAGACAAGGCATCATAATCTGGTGGTGAGATTGTGCATCGACAGGTTAGACCGAGCATTTTTGTGCGAGGTCATCTGGTGGATGACCTACTGAGTTTTTTTTCATGGAATTGGTTGTGATGAGGTGGAAAAAACATCAAGAATATTTATGGAATAATAAAAGTGAATTTTTAGTAAGTGATTCCTATGATGGGAGGCACCATGGATTGAAATCAGCATTGGTGAATGAAGTCTTATGGTGGGGAGCACCATAAGCTCGATAATTAATTGACCAATAAAACTATTGTGTCTTGGGATATATGGGTTTTTTTGAGTTCCATATAAATTTTGGAGATGGTGACAAGTAATAATCTTGAATTTTTATGAATAATGCATCTCAGTGTTTTGAGTTATGTAGCAGAAGCTCGCTCAAAGTTCAGAGATAAAACCCAATGAGTTAATTTTGAATTAATGAATGGGGTAGGTTGAGGGTGATGGATAGAGGACCATCATGGTTTCTTTAGGATAAGAATATTTATAATGGGGAGATGTTTTTCAATGTGTATTGAGTCCCAACAGGTGTTTTGGGTGATTAGGTGGATGCTGAAACACTATCAGGGTGATCCCCATTCACTGGTTTTGATTGTAGGCTACCAGTCATGCTATAACCCCTTTGGTTGTGCCACAATTTCCTTTCATGAGGAGTCACACCGCAAATCATGAGGCCCATGTTATTATAGGTTTCATGTGAGGGGTGAAAAGGACACATTGTGAGAGGGGAAGATGCACTTTGAGGGTTTGGGCCTAACATGGAAAAGGTGAATCACCATAAACCAAGGTGGGTCACATTTTATTAGTGTCTAAGTAGAGGAATTACCTCTCTTTATAGGGTGGTCAGGCCATAACCCATAGGGGTTATGATACAACATATCCAAAAAAAGTAACACCATAGCGTGACCCTCATGGTAGTTTCATGATTGAGTTGAAGGGGTATTTTTTAGCAAGGATAAACCAATCATTTACTGGCCAACCCCCTTTTATTTTTAGGGGAAAGGTGGTGTTAGAGAGGGTCTATTCAGCTATATTTCCTCCTCCTCCTACTCACTATGTCCCCCCTTGACGTGGGGTGGTTTTTGAGGCATTTCCACAATGTTTTGAGGTAAGTATCTACCTTTATTGTCTTCTATTTTTGTTTCCTATTCATAACTACTTATTTTGGTGTGATTTTAGGATAGGGTTTGGAACTGATTCCACCACAACATGGTTGAATTCAGATGAAATGCTAAGGTGTTTTCTTGACATGGCTAGAGGAGATCCAAAAAGGATGAGCACATAGGGTTTTGTGCAGTTATGGTGATGCAGATATCCCGATGAGTTATTATGTGAATATTCCTCTTTGGATTAAATTGAATAATTAATTATAAAATGTTAAATTAAATTATTTATAAGTTTTGGTGTGTGTTAAGAGCTCGAGTGATGATACATGATTGGATGAGGCATGGATGGTGTAACACCTCGAGATTTTGTGAATTATTATTATTCGAATTAATTTAATCTTATTGATATTTTGAAATTCACATAACACTAAATATAGTTTTTTATTACTACATTAGAGCACTAAGTTTAGACTATGTTATATGAAACACTGACTTGGCTTGCGCTACACACAACACTAAGTCTTTGTGAAACAACACTTTGTTATTATAATTATTTAAACAAGATAGTTATAGCCTATCCATTAAAATTAGGAATATGAATAGTAATAACTAATTTTAAAATATTATTTATAATGGTTTTATATAAATAAAACATATTTATAATGAGAAACATAATAATTTTTGATAAAGTCTTTATATGTTTAGAAATACCATCTTCTTAAAGTAATTGCTTTTTATGTCATTCCGTGAACAATAATAAAATTAATTTTAGACAATATTAGAAATTGAATTCGATAAATTAAACATTATTTTTTAAATTTTAATGTCAAAATTAACTTAGGGTGAGTTTTTAGTATTTTTCTGAGAAGTTTCATTTTTGATGAATTGTGAAAAATTCTTCGTTGTAGTTAAAAACTGCACTTTTTGTTTAAATAATTATTATATTTTATATTGTTTTTAAAGTAAAAATAGATAAATTATACATATATTAATCCAATTTATTTCATTGAAATCATTTTTATATAAAAATTATATGTAAACACTTATTTATTTTTTAATTGTTCTTTTTATCACATTCTCACCACATCTACAAGATTAGTGTTAAACTTAATTTTTCTGATTTGTTGAATTGAATTTCAAAAAAAGAAAATACATATTTATAATAAGTATGAAAACTTTCATCTAATAAGATCAACTTAATTTGGTCAAATAGTAACTTTAGTATTTTTATTTACCACAATTAAGGGTAAATCAGGTAATTAATGGTAACAATAATATTATAATATTATAAAATTACCTTAAAACTTGTAATAATTTCATTGTATGAGTTTATTTAAACAAAAATAAACCTTTTTATGGAATCATAACCTTTTTAATCCACTTGGGTAAGAATATGACATTTATTATATTTTATTTAAAGATAAGTTAAAAATTTCATACTCATAATTTTAATAAGTAAATAATTTTTAATATAGGGTTATACAGAAGATAAATTTGACTATAAATATTCATTTGAAAAATAATAAATTTATATTCACAATTATAATTTATTTTTAATTTTTAGATAATAAATAATTTAATTAATGGCTTGAATAACACTGATGCAGTAATTGTTTAATTAATTGAAATATCAAATAAATGATATTAACAATATTAAAATAAATATAATTTAACATCATTAATGACATCAAAGAATTTTATAGATAACTTTGAAATATTATAGAGATATTATAAGTGTTGGTTTTAATTTATCATTCTAATATTATATTTTATAAAATACAAATAATGAATAGTATCAAAATTCACATAAATGATACTTTAAAATAATTAATATTTTTTAAATGATATAAAATTAATAAAAATATATAATTCATAAAAAATACTATAATAAGGTTAAATATGTCATAAATTATCCATTTGGGGTTCCTTTTACACTTTATAATAACTATATTAACCTTAAAGATTAAAAACCCAAGTTGTCACATTAAGAGTTAAAGGGTTTAAATAAGGGTTAAAACAAAAAGATAAGGATTAAAAAAATAATAAAAACTTGTTAAAAAATTATTGGAAGAAGAGGATTCAAACATTATGACATTATTATCTATCTAGAGTTGTTTAATGTACACTTGTTCATGAAAATAAATTATATATTTTTTAAATCAAAGATAGTTACAAAGTATCACTCTCTTGTATTTAATATCTTTTATGTGTCCACATAGGGACATGATTAAGATATGAATGAATATAAATGTCTATTTTTATATAAATGAAATTATTTTAATTATAAAATTATTTTTATTTTTTATAAGTTATATAACTACCTTAAAAGCATCTTCAATTCTAAAACAATATTTATTTAATTAATAGAAAAATAGAAAAATAGATTTTAATATTAATAATTTTGATAAATTTTGGATTAGTTAATGTGTTTGACGGATTTAATAGATCTATAAGATATATTATATATTTTTTAAAGTATTAGATTATAATTACCACTTTTTCTTGATGTATTTGATGTAAAATTAAATAAATAATATTTAATTTGACAACAATTATATTTATGGAATTAATTTATTATTAAATTATTTATAAATCAAAAAAATGTTAAGTAATCACAAGAGGATAGAATATGGTAGAACATGTATTATTATTTTCATTTATGTATTGTTTTTAAGTATTTAGATCTATAATAATCTTATTATATTTTAATATCTTGTGGATTTCCAAAAGTGTCCCTCACCTCAATTATAAAAGGGCGCCTCCTCCCTCATTTTGTCACACTAATTTGAGCCTCCAAGCTCAACCAAACGCTACCCATTTACCTTATAAACTTCTATATTAACATTATTTAGGTTATTCTATTCTCAAAAGACCAACTTTAGTGTCCGTAAGAGGAGATCTAGAGGGAGATCATTGAAGAAGAGGTAATCTCCTTATCGACTCTTTCAAAATTGTTTCTTCTTCTACTTCCTATCTATGTGTTTATTACATTCTAAAGTAATAAATATAGTATCAAATATATTATGAGATGTTATTATGTCTATTTAACAACCATATTACACCTTTTATTCACCCTACTAAAAATGAAAGTACCACGCGTGCGTACGTATGTCTTACCGTTTCCACGCCGTGGTGTAATATGTTTTTCATCACCAATTTATTTGTATGGATATAATGATATATATAATGGATATAAATAATGAATAAAACATGATATTTATTCTTTTTAATTAATATATAATCTAATTTCTCAGCCTTTTACCATTAAAATAATGATATTTCCAATCGTGTGTATGTACGACCTACCATCTCCACGACGTGATGAGATTCATCTTCCACATCAACCATTTCAAAAAAAATAAAAATAAAAAAATATATATAATGAATAAATATGAAATATATGAAATAATAATTATAATGGAATAATATATATACATATATATCATTTACCTTATTCCATTCAGTACGATAAGAAAACAAGAAACAACGTTCATGCGTACGTACGACTTACCGTTTCAATGAATGGTGTATTCCATTTAAATAAATAAATAAATAAATAAATAAATATATATTATATATTTATATAACAAATATATATGATATATAAATCATGTTTTACATTATGGAAGTATGTAAGTCATGATCTAAGTAATAGGATCAAGAAAAAAGAAGTCAAAACACGTACAATAAACAAAGCAGTTATTACCCGAAACGTTGCTTTAACTTGGAATTGTTAATAAGTGGGCAATATAAAGTCATTAATGAATCATATATGATATAATAAATATTATTATTATTCTATTATAAATTAATAATATGTTTAAAATCAATATAAAGGAGTTTCATACATGTACATAGGGAATCAGACCTAATGTAAGGGATTTTTGTCTCACCTTTACTTCTGTGAGACACATGCCTCATACACTACTTGTTTTTTTTATAAGTGGTGTATATAATAACCATAAATGTATTTTATGCATCTTAAAAATAATATTATTTTATTCTTATATCCATATAATTTTATTTCTTTAAAGGGGAATACGATTCTGGTGATTATAAAGTTATAAGGGAATTTCACCACACTTGTTATTTCTATGAGATACATTCCATATTCACCACTCATTTCTTTTGTGTGGTGTACATACTAACCATTAATGTATTATATGATTTTTATACATTAATTTATTATTATTTAAATATCCATTTTATGATCTCTATTTTATGGGGTTTTATGGTTCAAATGTTACCAAATGAGTAACGTAGTTTTGTCTCAATTTTACTTCTTCAAGGAACATGTTTTGTTATGAACTTACATTATTTTAAGAGGTGTATATACTTAAATTTTCCTCATTATATCAGTAATATCTTTATTTTCATGATATTTTAAGATTTATGTAATGTTATTATTTCATGGGGATTATGATTCAAATGTTTCAAAGTGGTATGGGAAACTTTAAAATGCTTAGAGATTATTTTCCTCAAGAATGTTTTTAAAAGATATCTTAATATCATTTTAAAGAAAAATTATTTTAAAGATATGTTTTATGTTTTAAATTATTTTTAAATACTTCCTTTATAAGTTTTAAAATATATTTTTTTCAATGAAAAAGGTTTTAAATTTTTTTTCAAGATTTATTTACAAGCTTTCATGTTTATTTTCAATAAAAAGGGGTTTCAAAAGGTTTAGTATTTCAAAAAGAATTTTTAAAAGAAGAAATGAAATTTTACACAATAAATATTTTGAATTATTTTTCATTATTATTTTATATGTTTACAAAGTGGTTTCAAAGAAAAGGGTTTTGAAAATATTTTAGGTTTTAGAAGAATATTTTTAAGGAAAAGTCATGTTACAAGTGATATTTAAAAATCCTTAGCCATATAAGATGACATAATTTTTTATAGTTAAATAATACAATTTATATTATTTCTATGAATGGTTTATGTTTTTATGGAATTTGTTTTAATAAACCCTCTTTATTTTCATGGGCCATGATTTTGATTATGAAACCTGTATCTTTTCTATAGGTTATGATGTGATTACATTTTTATGACACCCATTTCATTTCATTAGTTATGATATGATTGTTTATGATCTTATAGAACATGTACGTATGATTTCATTATGATATGGGTGGGACCTATATCTCCCTCCAATGTATTGGGTAAATATGGATAACTCATGATGTATATATGTTATTCATGAACCTGATTTCATGTTCACAATTATATGCATGGACCTGGTTTTCATGTCCATAATTTTATCTGTAAACCTGGTTTTCATGTCCATATGTTTATGCAGGGGCCTAATTTCATGTCCTTAATTTAATGAGTGAACCTGCTACTATTTATACATGTTAACAAAGTTACAAGTTTATGTGTATGCCACAATTTCATTCTTATGTTAATGCTATGATTTTATGGGTTATGTTCTTTATTTCTTTATGATTCATGTCTTATAAACTTCTAATATTTGTACCATGACTCATGCATATGATATTTCGATATGCATGGTATGATCTTCAAATTTTATGTTCACGTTTTCATACCATTATGGTCTTTTTATGCTTACATATCTTCCATTTTTACCCTTAATGAGCATATGAGCCCACCATTTCTTATGTTTCTTTTCCCTATGATAAAAATAATGGTAATAATTATGATATGTCAAAAATGGGTCTAGTTATGAATAAATTGGAATGAGAAGAATTAGATTCATTATAAATTATTTGTTTATGTTTCCATGTTTCCAAAGGCACTAAAATAATACGGTCTTTGGGTGTTTGTTTGTGTAATATATTAAGTATTCCACAAAAGTGATGTAATGTCTATGTACATCAATATTGGGTTGATATAGTTGGTATCGGAGTAAAGGTTTGGTCAACCTTTGGAAACTAGGATAAGAAAAAATTAGTGAGATCCCTAGAAATATTTATAAGGATATGTATAGGGATGTCTCTAAGGATAATTCTAAGTATAGGTTACAATCCTAGAGCTTTCTTAATAATCATGAATAATATAGGATTAACCCAAAGGTGTCATAGATTTAAAAATGATAAGTATTCTCCTTTGATTATGTGGTTATACAACTATGATTAGTGTTTATAACAATATTCTTTCTGGTTTTAGACAATGGATGGAACCCGAAGGAACCATGTTAATGAGGAATTTAATGAACAATGTAATTATTTTAATCCTAAAAAACTGAATGATATGGGATATATAATAAATAATCTTATCTCTATACTCACACAAGATATGAATTATGCTATAATTACAAATTAGAATAGTAGGGAAAAACTTCATGTTAAGTCCTTCATGAGGAAACGTTCACCTTCTTTTAGTGGGTCTTATAATACACTTATTGCTGAACAATGGATCAGTACCATTGAAATAATATTTTCTGTCCTTCAGTTTTTGGAACATGAGAAGTCGTTTTGAATTTTATTTTATGGAAGGTGAATCCAATAAGTGTTTTACTTTTATTAAGAGCATGAGGGAACAATAATAAATTGAATCTATGGAATGGTAATAGTTTAAGGGGATATTTTCAGTAAGTAAATCCCTCATATTATATGGACAGAGATGGATATGGAATTCATTAAGCTTAAGAAAAAGGATTATGAATCTATTGGTACCTATAAAGCTAGTTTTACAAGACATGTAAGGTATGATTCTGGGTTAATCACCAACCCTAAAATAAAAATTGATTTATTCTTTGGTGGATTGAAACCATGTCTCTGAAAGGCCTTGTATACAAGGGACTTTGGAAGCTATGAATAAATCTTATAGTGTGCACTAAATGTGGAAATGGAAGTAGTTAACTATCAAGGTTCTGGTGATATGAAAAGGAAGATGGGGCATAATATAAACTCCAGTGGTTTTCCACATGGGGGGAAGAAAAATTTTCAACCTCCTACTTTCCAAAAACATGGAAAGGAGAACTTAGGAGAATTCCTAAAAGGAACAAGAAGATTATTTAAGTGTTGGAATCCAATTCATTGAAAAAAATAGTGTCTAAGTGATGTAAATAGGATAGTTAATGAAATTAATTGAGAAAAATATCAAAAAAAATTCACTAGTCACACATCAATGCTATAAATGAAGAGAGTTTTTCCATTATGAAAATCAATTCCCCAATCCCAGGGTTAATATAGAAGATAAGCCACAACAACCTCTTAAAGAAAAAGAAAAAGGGAAATATCATGCGATCACTATTGAAGATATTGAGTATGATAAGGATGTGGTGGAATGATTGAGTATTTATGTAATGGAATTATAGAATATTTTTGCCTAAGTAATTCTATGATACCATGGAATCATGAAATATCTATGTATTAGTCCACTATAGTTTTTCCATAACGATTTAAGAGAATATACTGAATGGTACTGGTAACCATGAAAATTTATTGTGGTAATCCGTTTATATTCTCAGAAAAATATGATTAAGGGAAGGATAACCCTTAATATGATCATGATAATGAGATAATGAAATTTTGATAAAGATATGCTGGATATGAATAACTAAATTGCACGATATTAGTTACCTTGGAAATAATTAGGGATTTATTGACATGTGGGTTATGCTATCATGGATGAAGTTTACAAATTTTTGGGATTAATAATAAGGAAACATGCATGTTTTCAATAATGATATATGGTAATCCCAGTTATTAGCATGTTTCAAGAGAATATATTATTAAGGTATTCACATGTTTGGAATGAGACAATCAAAAACTACCTTATGATATATGGGAGATAAATGTTAAGCTAATTTAGTTCACCCATTTCTAATGTTTTGGATTTTAAGCTTTCAAAAGGATTGTAATGTTGTCCATTTAGGGAAATTATAAGTTAAAATTCAGATGACGTTTGTTAGATTAAAGTATTATCTCACTATAGGTGTATTTATTCATATTTGATAACTTGTGATAACCTTTTTGTTGTGATAAAGAAAGACGGAATGACCTATCATTCTATTTATAGATATCATGACCAGCTAATGCTTTAGGAGTGATAAATTCAACTTCATTTCTTGGAATAAGAGATAAAGTGGAAATTAATAAAGGCACAACAAAAGGGTGATATTGTGATTAAATTATGTATGACTTCTCATGAAAATTCATTAACATTAGGATAAGGGATAATGATGTAAAAGGGTGTCCTATTATCATCATTTTTTATGATATTAATGAACTCTTTCATGCTTATTTAGTTTATGGTTTTATGATTTTTAAATTCCTATAGATCACACAATTTCTTGTGATCAGTGATCTTTATCAATATCTACAATTATTTATGTTTTTCCTCCATGATCATATCTTGACCTATGTTCTCATACGTAGAGATATAGTTAGGATTTACTTTGGGTAACTGTTATTTTCCAATTTTTCATTTTTAAAAATAAGTTTTAGAATTAATTTTTATTTTTTTTATTTCTATGAAAGAAACTTTCAAGTATTAAAACTTTAATATCCTATATGAATTTTGAGGGTGAAATTCATTTTAAGGGGTGTAGAATATAACACCCCAAGATTCTGTGATTTTTTTCAAATTAATTTAGTATTATTGATATTTTTACTTAACATAACACTAAATATAGATTTTTATTATTATATAAGAGAACTAAGTTTGGATTACGTTATACACAACACCAACTTGGCTTGCGCTACACACAAAACTAAGTCTCGGTGAAACAACACTTTGTTATTATAATTATTTAAACGAGATAATTATAGCCTAGCCGTTAAACTTAGTAATATGAATAGTGATAAAAACTTTTCAAATATTATTTATAATGGTTTTATATAAATAAAACATATTGATAATGAGAAACATAACAATTTTTGGTAAAGTCTGTATATGTTTTGAAATATTATTTTCTTAAAGGAACCGCTTTTTTAAGTGATTATATGAACAATAATAAAATTAATTTTAGACAATATTAGAAATTTAATTTGATAAAATAACATAATTTTTTTAATTTTTAGTGTCAAAATCAACTTAGGGTAAATTTTTAGTATTTTTTTGAGAAATTTAATTTTTTATGAATAGTAAAAAGTACTGCATTGTAGTTAAAAATTGAATTTTTTTTAAATAATTATTATATTTTAAATTTATTTTAATGTAAAAATAGATCAATTTTACATACATTAATCCAATTTAGTCAATTTGAATCATTTTTATATTAAAATTAGATGTAAAAACTTATTTAACTTTTAAATGTTCTTTTTACCGCCTTCTCACTACATTTGTGAGATTAGTGTTAAAGTTAATTTTTATGATTATGTGAATTGAATTTCGAAAAACAAACTTAAATGGTTTTAATTAGTTTTAATTTTTTTTTCTAATAGGATCAAATTAATTTTTGGTGAATAGTAACTTTGGTATTTTTATTTACCATAATTAAGGGTAAATCGGGTAATTAATGGTAAAAATAATGTTATAATATTATAAAATTATCCTAAAACTTGTCCTAATTTCACTGGATGAGTGTGTTTAGACCAAAATCAACCTTAGGCCAAAATTATAACCTTTTAAGACACTTTTTTAAGAATATGAAATTTATTATATTTTATTTAAAGATAAGTTAAAAATGCCATACTCATAATTTTAATAAGTAAATAATTTTTAATATAGGGTTATACAAAAGATAAATTAAACTATAAGTAGTCATATGAAAACTAATAAATTGATATTAATCATGATAATTTATTTTTAATTTTTATAGAAGAAATAATTTAATTAATGGCTTGAATAACAATGATTCAGTAATTGTTTAATTAATGGAAATATAAAATAAGTGATATTAAAAATATTAAAATAAATATAATTTAACATCATTAATAAAATCCAAGAATTTTATAGATAACTTTGACATATTATTGAGATATTAGAAGTGTTGTTTTGAAGTTATCTTCTTAATATGATATTTTATAAAAGACAAATAATGAATAGTATCAAAATTGATATAAATGATACTTTAAAATAAATAATATTTTATTAAATGATATAAAGTTTATAAAAATCTATAATTCATACAAATGACAATAATAAGGTTAAATAAATCATAAATGATCCATTTTGGGTTCTTTTGGCATTTTATAGTAACTATATTAACCCTAAAGTGTAAAAAACCAAGTTATCACGGTAAGAGTTAAAGAGTTTAAATAAGGGTTAATAAAATACAAGGTTTTAAAAAAACTTGTTAGAAAATTATTGTATGAAGTGGATTAGAGCATTATCACATTATTATTGATTTGGAGTTGTTTAATGGATACTTTTCTAGGAAAATAAATTATACATTATTTAATTCAAAGATAGTTACAGAGGGGAAAAATCAAGATATGAATGAATATAAATATATATTTTAATATAAATGAAAATATTTTCATTGTAAAAATTTATTTTTAATTTTTATAAGTTATATAATTACCTTAAAATCTTTTTCAATGCTAAAAAATATATATTTAATTAAAATAAAAATAGAATAATTGATTTTAATATTATTAATTTTGATATATTTTGGATTATTTAACATGTATAACAAATTTCATAGATCTATAAGATATATTATAGAATTTTAAAATAATTATATTTAAATTCCCACTTTTTTTGATGTATTTGATGTCAAATTAAATGAATATTATTAAATTTTACAATAATGATATCTGATTGAATTAATTTATTATTAAAGTATTTAAAAATAAAAAATGTTAAATAATAAAAAGGGGATACGATATGGTCGAACATGTCTTATAATATTTATTTTTGGTTCATTTTTAAGTATTTAGATCTATAATAATCTTATTACATTTTAATATTTTGAAGATTTTCAAAAGTTCCCCTCACCTCAATTATAAAAGATCTCCACCTCCGTAACTTCCTCACACAACTTTGAGAATTAAATCTAGACCAAACCCTAACCATTTCACTTTTAAACTTACCTAGTAACATTTTGGAGGTGATGGTTTTATCAAAAGACCAACTCTAGTTTCCCTAAGAGGTGATCTAGAGGGAAATCATCAAAGAAGAGGTAATCTCTTTACCACCTCTTTCAAAAAAATTTCTTCTTATACTTCCTCTTCATGTGTTGATTCCATTATAAAGTAATAAATCCAGTATCCACGCTATGGTGTAATATGTTTTTCATCACTACTTTATTTGGATAGGTATAATGATAGATATAGTAGATATAAATAATACATATGACATGATATTTATTTTTATAATTAATATACCATATAATTCCACACCATTTTAACATTAATATAATTAAATCATTGATCGTGTGTATGTACAACCTACCGTCTCGACAATGCGATGAGATTCATCTTCCACGTTAACCATTTCAAGAACAATTATAAAAAAATGTACATAATGAATAAATATGAATTATATGACATAATAATGATAATAGAATTATAATATATATATATATATACATATATGTCATTTACCATCTTCTATTCAGTATGATAAGAAAACAGAAACAACGATCATGCGTACGTACGTCTTACCGTCTTCATGAACAGTTTATTCCATTTCACATATCTATCTTATATATATATATATATATATTTATATAATAAATATATATGATATTTAAATCATGTTTTAAATTATGTAAGTAAGTAAATCATGATATAAGTAATAGGATCATGAAAAAATAAGTCAAAACATGTATGATAAACAAATCAATTATTACCCGAAACGTTGCTTTAACTTGGAATTGTTCATAAATGAGTAATATAAAGTAATAAATGAATCATATATGATATAATAAATATTATTATAAATATTTTATATGTTAATAATATGTTTAAAATCACTATATAGTAGTTTAGGACACGTACGGAGGGAATCAGACCTATGATAAGGGATTTTTGTCTCACCTTTACTTCTTTGAGACACATGCCTCCTACACTAATTTTTTCTTCTAAGTGGTGTATATACTACCCATAAATATATTTTATGAGTATTAACCATAATATTATGGTATTTACATATTCATATAATTTTCTTTCTTTCATGGGGAATACGATTCTACTGAATATAAAGTTGTTAGAGAATTTCATCTCACTTGTTATTTCCATGAGATACATGGCATATTCACCACTCACTAGTGGAAAAAAAGTTTAACACATCTGAATTTTTCACGTCAATTATATATAAATGACGTGAAAAGATGTAAAAATCGATTTATCACGTCGGTTATTTTATAACCAACATGATAAATCGATTGGAATCCATTTTTTACGACGGTTATAAAATAACCGACATAAAAAATACCGAGATTAGATTTATCACGTTGGTTATTTTATAACCACTATGAAAATCCAATTTGGGTGCTTTATCACATCGGTTATAAAATAACCGACGCGATAAAGGAAATCTCGGAAATTTATCACATCGGTTATCAAAAGAACTGACGTGATAAAGCACCATTTATCACGTTGGTTATAAAATAACCGACGTGATAAATTATTTTCTACGTCAGTTATTAAATAAACGATGTTATAAAAAAAAAAAAATAGTTTATCATGTTGGTTATAAAATAACCGATTTGATAAACCTTTTAAATGATTTATCATGCCCCGTATTCAGTTATTCTGTTTTCTTCGATTTGGCGACTTGCGAGTTATCTCTCTCGCGCGGAAAACCTAGAAAGGATTCTTCAAAGTCTTGACGTCCAGCCTCATTTTTCCCACATCATTCATCATCTTTATTGTCACCAGATATATCAGGTCTACTCGCAACACTCAAGTAAGCTTCACATGGCTCGATTTCAGTTTTTATTTGTCGCGATTCCCTAAACTAATTTTTTGAGATGTTATTTTTCTATCTTTGTTCTTGCTATCATAGTAAGTTTCATAGTGTTCATTTATACCATGCTAAATTCTTTTCTAGTAAAAGAAACCATGGAAGTGATATCATGAAACTTTATTATTTTTGTGTGTTCTGTCATATGTGTGTGCACATACAGGGGGTGTCTAAGGGGGTGAGGGGCTGTCCAGGGGGTGGGGGTGTCCAGGGGATGTCATAGGGGGTGGGGGTGGTGTCCAGGGGGTGTGCGGGGGCTGTCCAAGGGGGTGGTGTCCAGGGGGTGAGGGGGCTGTCCAAGGGGATAGGGGTGTCCAGGGGGGTGGGGAGGTGGTGTCTAGGGGTTAGTGGGCTGTCCAAGGGGGTAGGGGGTGTCCAGGGGGTAGGGGTGTCCAGGGGGGTGGGGGTGGGGGGGGGGGGGGTGGTGTCCAGGGGGTGCGGGGGCTGTCCAAGGGGGTTGGGGTGTCAAATGGGGGGGGGGGTGCCGAGGGGGGTAAGGGGGTTGTCCAAGGGGGTAGGGGTGTCCAGGGGGTGAGTGGGCTGTCCAAGGGGGAAGGGGGTGTCCAGGGGATGGGGAGGGGGGTGTCTAGAGGGGTGGGGGGGGGGGGCTGTCCAGGGGGTGGGGGGTGGTGTCCAGGGGGGTGAGTAGGCTGTCCAAGGGGGTTTGGGGTGTCTAGGGGGTGGGGGGTGTCCAGGGGGTGGGGGTGGGGGGGGGGCTGTCTAGAGGGGTGGGGTCTGTCCAGGGGGTGGGGGGCTGTCTAGAGGGGTGGGGGTGTCCAGGGGGTGTCAAAGGGGGAGGGGGTGGTGTCCAGGGGGGGTGAGGGCAGTCTAAGGGGGAGGGGGGGGTGTCCAGGGGTTGAGGGGGCTGTCCAAGGGGGTAGGGGTGTCCAGGGTGTGGGAGGGAGGGGGTGTCCAGGGGGGTGAGTGGGCTGTCCAAGGGGGTAGGGGTGTCCAGGGTGGTGGTGGGTGTCGAGGGTGGTGGTGGTGGTGGGGGGGTGTCTAGGGGGTGGGGGCTGTCCAGGGGGTGGGGGTGGTGTCTGGAGGGGGGGGGGGGTGAAGGGGCTGTCCAATGGGGTGGGGGTGGGGGGGGGGGGGTTTCCAGGGGGTGGGGGATATCTAGAGGGGTGGGGAGATATCCAGGGGTGGGGGGGGGGGCTGTCCAGAAGGGTGGGGGTGTCTAGGGGGTGTCAAAGGGGGTGGGGGTGGTGTCTAGGGGGTGAGGGGGCTGTCCAAGGGGGTAGGGGTGTCCATGGGGTGGGGGTTGGTGTTCAGGGGGTGAATGGGCTATCCAAGTTGGTGGGGGGGAGGGGGTGTCCAGAAGGTGGGGGGGCTACCCAGAGGGGTGGGGGGTTGTTCGGGGGGTGGTGGTGTCCAATTGGTGTCCAAGGGGGTGGGGGTTGGTGTCTAATGGGGTAGGGGGTTGGAAAGACCCCTCAACCCCTGTACACCACTCGCCCACCCCCATGGGCACCGCCCATCCCCATGGATAGCCCCCAACCCCTGGAAATGCCCTCACCCCCTTGGATACCCTCCATCCCCTGGACACCCTAGACACCCCTACCCCCATGGACATCCCCCTCTAGATAGCCCCCAACCCCCTTGTACACCCTCTTGGTATATATATATATATATATCCCAATGGTTTCATTGAAACCGTTGGAATATTTTAACTTTAGGTAGTCTATACCAACGGTTCCTGTAGAATCGTTGGTATAGGGCTATTGCAATGACCATCATGCCAATGGTGTCTGAAACTATTGAGTAACCCAATGGTTTTAGGGGTTATCCCAATGGTTTTAAATCGTTGGGATCTGTGTAATTTTTAGTAGTGAATGTATACATATTTCAATATTTATACTTCATATTTATTTTTTACGGAAGGGTGAATTTGGTATCCAGTTTCATCAGGATATATTATTTGTGTACCTTAAGAAGAAAGAATCCAAGAGGAATTTAAAACTGTTATATCTAAATTTATTATCTTTTTAAAATGATTTTCATGTATATTTTTTTCAAATACGCATAGATTTGTTTTATATTTTGAATTTTTTTTTACATTAAAATTATGATATTTTTCATATAAATATATATTTGTCTTATATTAACAAGATGTATAATTTTGATATTTGTTATAGGTTAATAATGAGTCAAAATTGGATTACGGAACATTGAATGAGTAATGAATTTGAGGATGGTGTTGATGGCTTTTTAGAATTTTCTAAACAAAATGTTCCAAGAAGTGACATTTTTTTCTATCCATGCCTGAAATGTTTTAATATGAAGAAGTTGAAAAGTAGAGAGATCAAAGATTATCTATTTATCATGGTTTTAATCAGAGTTAAAACCCTTGGATTTGGCATGGTGAAACTAGACAAAGTGTCATATCTACTAATGATGATGATTCGGAAGAAGGTAACTCCGATGGAATTAAAGAAATGATTCGTGATATTGCAGTACAAGAAATTGAGATAGAATCGATAGTTGTGTGTATATATGGTGATGCTGAAAAACCACTATATCCTGATTGTACGGATTTTACAGTTTTTTTCGGAGGTGTTAAGATTGATTAACCTAAAGGAAAAATATGGATGGAGTGACATAATTTTTACAGATCGGTTATAATTTATGAAAGACATTCTTCCAAAAGATAACAATCTTCCAGATTCACATTATAAGGACAAGAAAATATTATTCCCAATGGGATTGGGATACAAGAAAATACATGCCTATCCGAATGACTGTATGATATATAGGAAGGAATATGAATTTCTGTCAGAGTTTCCAAAATGTGGGACATCACAGTATAAGTTGAAAGAAAAATCACAAGCGGATTTAGAAATTACAAAGATCCATTCCAAGGTATTTTGGTATCTTACAATAATTCATCATTTGAAACATTTATTTTTTAATTCACATGATGCAAAAAGGTTATGATGGCATACTGATAAGCAGATATGTGATGGAAAAATACATCATCCAAAAGATTGTCCCCAATGGAAGAAAATTGATGAGCAGTATCCTATATTTGGAAATGAAATTAGAAATCTCAGACTAGGGTTGTGCACAGATGGAATGAATCTATACCGAACCCTCAGTAGCACACATAGTTCATGTCCTATTTTATTGGTAATTTACAACCTCTCTACTGAAGTTTTTATGAAGCGTAAATATTTCAAGTTGAGTATAATGATCTCTAGTCTGAAGAAACCTGAAAATGATATTGATTTTTTCTTGTCACCATTTATTGATGATTTGAAACTTTTATAGGAGGATGGCATTAGGGTGTACGACTCTTATAAAATGGAATATTTTCAGCTGCATGCAGTGCTTATGTTCACTATAAATGACTTCCAAGCATCTCGAAATTTGTCTGTATACAGTGTTATGGGGTATAAAGCATGTCCAATTTGCGAACAACAAACTTCATATCGTCAATTGCATCATGGGAGGAAAACAATGTACATGGGTCATCAAACATTTTTGCCTAGGGATCACTCTTATAGAAGACTAAAAAAGGCATTCAATGGCTCAAAAGAATTTGATATTACTCCAAAACCATTATCCACTGAAGTGTATTTTGAGAGGGTAGAAAACCTTGATGTGACATTGGGAAAGACATAGAAATCTAGTAATGATAGACATATTTGGAAGAAAAGGTCAATATTGTTTGAGCTACCATATTGGAGATATCATGAAGTTAAACATAATATTGATGTCATGCATGTGGAGAAGAATATCTGTGATAGTTTGATTGGAACATTGTTAGATATTAATGGAAAGACAAAAGATGGGATGAATGCAAGATTAGACTTACTATCAACGGGAATACATTTGGATTTATCTCCCAATCCTAATGGAAGATGAACATTTCTTCCCCCATCTTGTCATACATTATCCAAGAGGAAGAAAATTAGCTTTTTTCAGTGTCTACATGATATCAAAGTGCCTCAAGGTTATTCTTCAAATGTAATTTTTTTCTCTCATTGAAGGATTTTAAGTTGATAGGTATGAAATCTCATGATTGTCACGTCATGATGCAACAACTTCTACCAGTTTCATTGCATGGAATATTTCCCTTCTGTGTCAGAAAGACTATAATGAAGTTGTGTTATTATTTCAATTAAATTTGTAATAAGGTGATTGATGTAAATTCTTTGAACATTTTGGAAAAGGATGCAATTTTATACTTTTTCAAATGGAAATGTATTTTCCTCCATCTTGTTTTGATATAATGGTGCATTTAATGATTCATATGGTTAGAGAAATAAAGCTTTTTGGACCTGTATATCTTTGTTGGATGTATCCTTTTGAAAGGTATATGAAAATATTGAAGGGGTATGTTAAGAATCCATACTGACCTGAAGCCTCCATTGTTGAAAAGTATATTTCTAAAGAGGTTGCGGAATTTTGTACGAGCTACTTGGCTGTGACAGAGCACATAGGTTTTCCTCCATCTCACCATGAATGAGTTAATAATGAGGGAAAGGGGATTCATGGCTTGAAAGTCAAATCATTGTCAACTGAATAGATAATGAAGTTAGAATTATACATCTTGAATAACATAGTTGATGCTCAACCATATATCACATTGCATATTAATGAGTTGAAACAATGTCATCCAAAGAAAAAAGAAATGTGGATTTTGAATGAGCACAACAAAACATTTTTGTCATGGATTAAAAGGACCTTGCTTGGTAGATAAGATGTATTAGATACATTATCATGGATAGTGGGTGGTCTATGTTTAAATGTGATAACATGGTTTGGTTATGACATTAATGGATATAAATTTTATACGAAAGCTCAGGACAACATAAGTGTAGTTCAGAATAGTGGTGTATTGGTGTTTGCAGAAGCAATGAATTTTTCGAGTTCTAAAGAAAAAAACCCAATTTCTACATCAAGTGCATATTATAGAGTTATTGAAGAAATAGGGAGGTTGATTACTTTAAAATTAAAGTTCCTATTTTTTACTATAAATGGTTTATCTATAACAACAGTGTCAGACACGATGAATTTGGAATGACAGTTGTTAATCTGATTAGATTGGAAGACACAACTGATTCTTTTATAATGGAAACACATGAAAAATAGATTTTCTATGTATTTGATCAATCATATATGTAGTGGTATGTTGTTTTACATGGGAAAAAATCAATATGTTGGTGAGGATCAACTTGATGAAGATGCTGATTTTTGTGAGATCCCTACTTCCATGGAAATATTAGTAGAACATAATGATGAGCATGTTGAAGACATGGTTTGTTCCATAAGGAATGATCATGACGAAGGAATTTGGGGAAACAATCCATTTTTACATTCCTAATATTACATGTAACATATGTTTATTTCTTTTTTACATTTATTATTTTCATAAAATGTTAGATATTTTAATTTTTTTCTTTATTAAAATTCATATTAAAATAAATAAGTAGAAGTTTTTGTTTATTTTAATTTTTTTATTGTAGTTTATCATTTTTACCATAGTTTACCATTGTTTACTATATTTTACATTTACGTAATTTATATATTTATTGATTTTGTTGAATGACAATTATACTGCCATGTTTACCACATTTACCATCTTTACCATTGTTTAACATGCTTACCATATTAACCATGTTTAATATTACATAACTTAGTTTAATTTTCCATTTTCTATTTACATTAGTGTTGTAATATTTGAATTTATATATTTGTGAACTAATGTTTGTTTTTTTGATTTGAAGGATAATGAAAGATCAAATAGTTAATCAACCACATGATTCTAGAGATGATCATAATGATCATACCTCTGAGGAGGAACATTCACATGCTCCTCTTGATGTTCCCCAATCTTCCCCATGTGATCCCATAATGACAAAGAGTTCAAGAGTTGGTAACTATGGGTGCAGACATTTACCAAAATTATCACTTGCCCGTAGGCAGGACCAGAGGATACTCATTGAGTTTGATGAGAATGATATTCCTAGAGGTACAAATGTAAAATATTTTAAGAGTTTTGTATCAACTCTGGGTAAGAGTAAAGTAAGAATTTTGTATGATTATTGGAGAAGTGTGGACAAAGCGATAATATCTCAGTTATGGGAGATGATTTTGGTAAGTTATTTTTTTTATTGTGTGCCTATTATTTAAATGTTTCTAGTATAATATGTTTTACCTCTTCTTTATCAGATGACATTTGATATTCTTGACACTGGAGAAGTCAGGAAGAAATGATTATTGAAGGCTGATAGGATATGGAGGGATTTCAAATCAACCCTCACATATGATTTCATTTTTGGTCATAGGATTCATGACAATACATGTCATATATATCCTTTCATAGATGAATACATATAGATATAGTTTGTTGAAATTAGAAGAAAAGATTCATTTTTGGTAAGGGCAATGTAAAATTTTATATTCTTTCTTATATAAATGATCTTATTAATGATTTGTTAATGATTTATTATCATGAATTTACAGAAAACAAGGAAATCTCATCAGGAGATCCAATCTAAAAATGTATACCCTCATAGTTTATCTTGGGGAGGGTATACATTATTGGAAGAACAAATTATGGTGGAAAAATTACAAAAACTGAGAGATGAGTCTTCAAGCTCTGGAGAGGTTGCCCCTCCATCCCCTCCATCTAGACATGAAAAATGGAAGAGATCTCGGATGGGAAAAAGGGGAAATATATTTCGAACGATTCGGGAATAGTAGCTGAGAGGATTGTAAAATATTTATTTTATTTATTTAAGTTAACTATATTCTTAATATAATTTGAATCATTACAGAAATTTTCAATTAATTAATATAGGATTATCTTGAGGAGTAGAGCTCATTGGGGGTATTTATAGCTACTGGGAGGCAAGATATTTTATCTGCAGCATTGGGAAAGCCCGAACATCCTGGTTGTGTATGAGGATATCTAACGAGTGTATCAGTAAGAAAAGTGTTTCCACATTCTTCTACTTCTTCTGTTGAGGGTGTTAATAAAAAATATAGAATCCTTGGAGGCTGAAGTTCATAATATTAATGCGACAATAGAGGAAAATATTAGAGCGTCAGTACAGTCTATGTTTGCAGACATGCAATGAAAATTTCAGACTGCAGCTCCCACTCCTCCACCTCCCCCTAAAAACCCCATCATCTATCCTCCACCTCCGATAGTATCTCCCACTCCCCCACCTCATCATGCAGACCCCATTTCTTATCCTACTCCTCCACCGCAACTTCCTACTTATTGTGAGTTGTATCTTGATGATACTCAACATCATAAAGTTTCATATGGGCTGGTATATTGTATATGAGATACAGTTCATCATCAATAGTTTGAGGTAGAGCATCATAGGGTCACTATACAAGATATTATAGATAGATCAGCTCGAGTACCATTACCTACAGATGAGGTGATGATAGTTGGACATAGTATGGACCATTTTTTAATTTGGCCATCTAGACTTCTGCGACTCATTACCATAGAGGTATGTATGTTATATATTCTATTTTATTTTTTTTATTAAAGTTGTTTTAACTTTTGAAAACTAATATATTTTTCTATTTATTTTTATAGGAATAATTCAAAGGTAAAGAAATACTGTATAGACAACAAAAAAGACAAATGTCTATGACATCAGATACAAATTCTAGTAGTCTTGACAGATTGTCAATATATTCAAATTTGTTGGGGGATCATTACGAGTTTCCAATGGAAGATCATGTTTGTGGACATGAAATAACTGTGGGGATTGTGAAAACTGACATCATGGAGCATGTTATTGGAGATAAGTTGGGCATCAACGTGGTGAATTTTTTTCCATGTAAGTCTTAACACCTTTTACCTGTGTTATATTTATTAAAAATATATACTTATTTCTGTTTTGTATTAGGTATCTTTATAACATGTGTGAGATGAATGATTGGATAGATGTATATGGATTCATGGACATGCATTTGATTCCCCCTGAAGCACATGCATTGGATGAGGAACAAAGAATGCTTTATATTGAGGAAAGATTTGAATAGAATATAATCACATAGTGTTGGATGATGCCTTTTTGTGAGAGGTATGAAACATATCTCTGGAAAAGAGTTCATTATCTTTTAACATAAAAAACCACTAACCATAAATTATCTTTTATCAGTGATCATTGGATGTTAGGTGTTTTTTCCAAATGGAGAAAACATTTTATTAGATATGCTCTGACCATGGAAATGTGTGGGAAAGTTTTAAGAATATGTTGGAAAATTAAGTTTCAATTTCTTAAAAGTTTTATATATTATGAAAAAGTATAAATTTATTTTATTCATATTATTTTTTAACAGGGGATGGGTCTAATTTCGAAAAAACACAAAGAAAAGGAGTGCCAAGATCAAATATGTAGAAGTAAAGGTAAATATCCATTTATAATTTGTACTTTTTGATGTATTACATAAAAATAATATTTTGAATTTACACTCATTCAAACAGAATTGTCATGAACAACAAGACGTCGTTAAATGCAGATATTATATGTTAAGATTTATGTATGAAATAATTACAACTGAAACACTTTTTAACTTTGACATGGTAAGATTTAATTTTAAAATTTTAAATTATAATATTTCCTTTTAAACATTTCCATAATATTTCATTTGATTTATTCATTATAAATGTTAACTACTATCCTTTTAATTTGTAGCAATTTGATGACCCTCAACCCTATAGTTCTCAAGAGGTCAAACACTTACAAGTGGAATGGTCAAATTATTTTACAAGTTTGATTTGATTTTAGTTTTTTTGTAGTGTAAAATGTAATTTTGAATATTGTTATTATAATTGTGTATTTGGTAGTCATTTAGGTTGGATTTAGGGTTTTTTTTGGACATTGTAAGTTATGAATGTTATATATGTGAATGTTTAATTTTGCACTACTTATTGTTTTGGTCTAGTTATGATGGGTTTTCTAGTATGGATTCTGGTCTGGGGGGGGGGGGGTTCCAGGGGTGTGGGGAGGTGTCCAGTGGGGTGGGGGTGGGGGGGGGGGGGTTCCAGGGGTATGGGAGGGCTGTCTAGTTAGTGGGGGGTGTCCAGGGGTGTGAGGGGGGGGGGGGGGGGTACCCAGTGGGTTTAAGGGGCTTTCCAAGGGTCTGGGAGGGCTGTCCAGGGGGGTGGGGTGGGGTGGGGGGTGGGGGGGGGGGTGCCCAGGGTGTCCATGAGAGTGGGGGAAGTCTAGGGGGTGTCTAGGGGTGTGTGTGTGTGTGTGTGGGGGGGGGGGGGGGGGTTCCTAGGGGTGTGGGAGGGCTATCCAGTGGGTGGGGGTGGGGGGGGGGGGGGCGTCCAGGGTGTCCATGAGGGTGTGAGGCAGTCAAGGTGGTGTCTAGGGGTGTGGGAGGGAAGTCAAGGGGGTGGGGGTGGGGTGGGGGGGTCAGGAGGGTGGGAGGGCTTTCCAGGGGGGGGGGGGTGTGTGTGTGTGTGGGGGGGGGGGGGGTTCTAGAAGTGTTTGAGGGCTTTCTAGGGTGTGGGGAGGTTTGTCCAGTGGTGTGTGGGCTTTCTCGGGGTGTGTGAAGGCTGTTGAGTGGGGTGGGTGGGTGTCCAGGGTGTCCATGAGGGTGGGGGGCAGTCCAGGGGTGTCCAGGGGTGTCCAAGGGTGTGTGTGTGGGGGGGGGGGGGTCTAGGGTGTCCATGGGGGTGGGGGTGTCCAAGAGGGTGGGAGGGCTGTCCAGGGGGTTGGGGGGTTGTTTAGGTGGGTGGGGGGGTGCCCAGGGTTGTGGGCAGACAGTTTAGTTGGGGGTGGGGGGAGGTGTCTAGGAGGGTGGGGGGGGGGGGGGCTGTCTAGGGGTGTGGGGGGGGGGGGGGGGCTGTCTAGGGGTGTGGGGGGGGGGGGGGGGTTTCTATGGGTGTGGGAGGGCTATCCAGGGGTGTGGGGAGGGATGTCCAGTGGGGTGGGAGCTTTCTAGGGGTGTGGGAGGGTTGTCTAGTGAGGTGGGGGGGGGGGGGGGGTATCCAGGGTGTCCATGAGGGTGGGGGGCAGTCCATGGGTGTGGGGGTTTCTAGGGGCGTGGGAGGGGTTTCCAGGGGTGTGTGTGGGGGGGGGGGTGCCCATGGGGGTGGGGGTGTCCAGGAGGGTGGGAGGGATGTCCAGGGGGTGGGGGATATCCAGGAGGGTGGGGGGGGGGTGTCCAGGGTTTTGGGCAGGCTATTTAGTGGGGTGGGTGGGGGGGGGGTTCCAGGTGTGTGGGAGGGCTGTCCAGGGGGTGGGGGAGGGATGTCCAGTGGGGTGGGGGGTTTTGGTCTATTTTTGTTATGTTTTAGGTATTATTTTGGCTGGGCATAGTTGTGGGGGGTGTCCAGGGGTGTGGAGGGTTGTCTAGGAGGGTTGGGGGGGGGAGTCCAGGGGTGTGGGGGGTGTCTATTAGGGTGGGGGGGTTTCAAGGGTGTGGGGTGTCCAGGGGTGTGGGTGGATATCTAGGAGGGTGTGGGGGTAGTCCCGGGGTGTGTGGGGTGTCCAGTGGGGTGGGCGAGGGGAGAGGTTTGGTCTGTTTTTATTCTACTTCATGTATTATTTTGGGTGGGCATATTTGTGGGGGGTGTCCAGGGGTGTGGGGAGCTGTCTAGGAGGGTGGGGGGTAGTCTAGGGGTGTGGGGGGTGTCCAGTGGGGTGGGTGGGTGGGTGGGGGGGGGAGGGGTTCTAGGGGTGGGGGGGGGGCATCCAGGTGGGGTGTGGGGGGGGGAGGTTGGTATGTTTTTATTTTGTTTCAGGTATTCTTATGGCTGGGAAAAATTGTGGTTAAATAGTTTTATTAAAAAAAATTGGTTTTTACGTCGGTTATTTTATAAATGACATAAAAAATGCACTGGGATTAATTTTATTGTCGATTATTTCATAACCAAAGTAATAAATGGAAAGGAATAGTTTTTTACGTCAGTTATTTTATAACCGACGTAGTAGATATGTTCTCATGTTGGTTATTATTTAACCGATGTGGAAAACCACTTGGCAGTCTGCTTTATCACGTAAGTTATTTTCATAACTAACGTGATAAATGCTTTAGAGGTGTGATTTAGGACGTCGTTTATATGATAACCGATGTGATAAAGTATATACAACATTGGTTTTTAAATAACCAACATAATACATCACGACTCCAAAGCGTTTTCCACGTCAGTTTTTGAGTAACCGACATGAAAAATGCTTCGGTTTTTTGTTTTTTATGTCGGTTTTAAAAAAACCGACGTAAAAAATATATTTATAACGTCTATTGTAATAACGTCAACCAAAAACCGACATAAAAACTAAAAAATAACCATCGTAAAAAACGTTTTCTACACTAGTGACTCATTTATTTTGTGTGGTGTGCATAAAAACTATTAATATATTCTATGATTTTTTTAATTTAATTTATGGTAATTTACATGTACATTTTATTATCTCTATTTCATGGGGTTTTGTGGTTTAAAAGATACCAAATGAGTAAGGAATTTTTGTCTCAATTTTCATTCTTTGAGACACATGTTTTTTTATGAACCTATGTTCTTTTAAGAGGTGTATATAATTTCATATTCCATGTAATATTTATAATATCCTTATTTATCATGATATTTTAAGATTCATGTAATTTTATTATTTTATGGGTATTATGATTTAAATGTTTCAAAGTGGCATGAGACACTTTGAAATGATTAAATATTATTTTCCTCAAGAATTTTTTTAAATTTATCTTAAGCTCATTTTCAGGAAAAAAGATTTAAAATAAATGTTTTATGTTTTAATGTTTTTTTAAAGGATTTATTTATACGTTTCAAAATATATTTTTTTCATGGAAAAAGTTTTTCACTTATTTTTTCAATATTTCTTTACAAGTTTTCATGTTTATTTTCAATGGAAAGGGTTTTCCAAAGGTTTTATGTTTCCAAAATAATTTCTCAAATAAGAAACTATATTTTCCTCAAGAAATGTTTTAAATTATTTTTCATGATTATTTATATATTTTCAAAGTGGTTTAAAAGAAAATGGTTTTGAAAATGTTTTATGTTTTAAAAGGTGATTTTGAAGGAAAAATCATGTTACACGTGATATTTCAAAATCCTTACCCATCTAAGATGACATATTTTGTTATAGTTCAAGAATGTCATTAATATTTTATCTTTTAATGGTTTATGTTTTTATGTAATGATATTTAAGAAACCCACTTCTTTTCATGGGTTATGATTTTGACGAATGGATAATGAAACCTGTATATTTTCAATAGGTTATGACATTACTACATGTTTATGACACCTATTTATTTCATTGGATATGATATTATTGTTTATGATCTTGTGGAACATGTATGTATGATTTCATTATGAGATGGGTGGGACCTATATATCCCTTGAATTCATTGGGTAAATATGGATAACTCATGAGGTATATATGTTATGCATGAACCAGATTTCATGTTCACAATTCAATGCATGGTCTTGGTTTTCATGTCCATAATTTTATGCATGGACCTAGTTTTCATGTACATGTGTTTATGCAAGGGCCTAACTTCATATCCTTAATTTAATTAGTGAACTCACTACTATTTATACATGTTCACAAATTTAAATGTTTATGTGTATTCCAATATTTAATTCTTATGTTAATGATATGATTTGATGGATTATGTTCTTTATTTCATTATGATTATTGTCTTATGAACTAAAAATATTCTTGTAATGACTAATGCATATGATCTTTTGATATGCAGGGTATGATATTCAAATGTTATGCTCATGTTTTCATACCCTTATATTCTTGTAATGCTTACATATCTACCATGTTTACCCCTAATGGGAATCTGAGATCACCATTTCTTATGTTTCTTTTACCCAGGATACGAAGAAAGGTAATAAGTATGATATGTCCAAAATGAGTCTCGTTATGAATAAGTAGTTGGGAGAAGAAGTAGATGTGTTATAAACTAGTTTTTTTATGTTTCCAAGTTTCCAAATGCACTAAACTAATATGTTCTTTGAGAATTTGTTTGTGTAATGTATTGATTATTCTAAAAAAGTGATGTAATGTATATATATGTCAACAATGGGTAACTATAGATGGGATTATCCGAGTGTGAGTGAAGCTTTACAAGGATGATGACTCCATGGTCAAGGTAGGTGTCCCCTACAATGTAAAATCATATGCTTGATTATGCATGAGAATTCATGCCTTTATGTTTACATGGGGCTGAGTGGAAGGAATCAAGATTGAGAGTTCCCTAGACATAGTAAGAGGGGGAATTAAGCCTCCTTGAGTTGGGATAAGTGCACCGTTACACTTTGGGTAATTTTATATCACCCAAAAACTATACCTCCAAGGGAGAGAGAGTGATGGTTAAGTCTCTGAGGGGTGTGGGGTGAGCCTGAAGGCCATAATGAGTTATAGGTATCCTAGGTTGGATTCCTTAGGCTAGTTTTACAGTAATGAGTGGATTAATCATAATAATCATGGGTGAGATGGTTGCGCATATCACACTTGATGAGTGACACCCTCTTGAGGGTGGAGTAAACACTTGGAGAGTTCCATGAGTAGGATGAGCGCTCTGGGACCGGAGAAGGTGTAACAAAGAGGGGTTTCCTTTGGGTTATAGGGTAAGATTTTTCTTAAGGGAGATGTGATACGAGACCCAGGTGAGGGTCATAAGATCCATTGGATGAAATGGAATTTGAATGCCATGGGGATTAGAGAGAGATAACTTTAAATAATCCTAGGAAAGTGAGACCAAGTTGTGATGTGATATCAAAAGAGGAAGGGAACTACCTTTTTAGGCCAATGTCAGGAAGAGACTATGATTTGTGAGAACACTGTGGGGGTGTTGTATATGACTTGGTAATAATGAGAAGAGACTGATATGGGTTGGGAGGTCCCAAGATGAGGATGTTGATAAGAAGAATATGTTTTTATTGGGATTGATGGATGGAAAATTGTACATCGAGGTGTGATCCTAAGTATCAAGTGATCAACACCCAGGTGATGAGTTAGTTAGATTGTGGGAAGGGATGCATTCCCTACTTATTGTTTCAGGCATGTACTGATCATGTACTTATGATAGATGAAATATATTGGTGGGTCCAATGAAATATCTTAAGGCCATACCTCATATTGAGTGATAAGGTGTTAGTAGAACCCTATAATGAGTGATAAGGTAGCGATTGTGATGTGATATAAGACCCACCTTGAGTGATAATGTATTGGTTTGAATAAAAACCTTACTTTGAGTGAAAAATTATTAACATGGGAAATATTGTGTGGGAAGAATAGTCCAGGTTGTGACATGAAATCAGATCCCATCTTGTGTGATAATATAGTGGTCAGTACAATTAAAAAATCTTGAGTGAGAATATGTTGACATGAACCTCCTCATCCCTACCTTGAGTGATAAGGTAAAGGCTGAGACTTGATGAGAAACTTCCCTTGAGTGATAAGGGGTGTTTTGGGGATTGTATTTAGGACTTCATTGAGTGAGAATGTAACAACCCAAAATTTTATATATATTTAATTTTTCTTCTAAATAAATAATTTTTTTTCATAATTAGGTTTATAATATAGTTTAAACACATGAAACACATAATGATTTAATTTGTTAAATGAGAACATTATGTTTATAGAAAAAATATATCCATGAAAATTGAACATATTACAATGGATAAATAAATATAAAAAATAAAACTATAAGAATAGGAAAATATAGATCCTCTAAATCCATTAAAATCATCATAGCGATGAACAACATTGTAAAAAAATACAGAACAATAGTACTCCAATCAACATTTTGGAATTGAAAAATGTAGAACCTCAAGAGGAATTGAGGTGAATATTGAATGAAAGATTTAACAGGTATTTTTAGGAAGTAATATTAATGTTGTAATAGTAACCTGATTGTTGAAATAGTAACATGACCATTAGGAATAGTAACTTGACTATTGGAATAGTAACATAACCGTTAGGAATAGTAATATCACCACTGGAATGGTAATTTAAATAATAAAATAATTTATTATAATTTAAATAATGTTTACCTCAAATAAATTAAGTAATATTAATAGTAGAGTTACAAAAAATAAATATAAAAATTAAATTAAGTGTAGTGTTATTTTTCAAAAGATTTTTTTAAAACCAAAATTTTATTTTAAAAATTAAGATTAGCTATATTATAAAATTATTTTGATAAAATGAATTTTAGTTTTGTAATCACTACATAATGTTTTTATAAGGGTGATTTTTTTTTAAATTTTTAAAAAACTTCAATTTTTAAATTAATATTAAAAAATATAGTTTTTACATAACCGGTTTATTTTAATTATACAATACAATAGGTAATAGTGACATAATAAATTATATAACATGTGGATTAACCAAAAGATCATTTAATAAGATTATAAAGTTATTTAAAAATAATTAACTTAAATTTAAAACATAAAAAATGTTTTCCAAAATCTAGAATGATAAAATATTTCATTAAAATAATAATGTCATTTTTTCTAATTTCCTTTTTAATAAACTAATGAATTCGTTCTAGATTGAACGAGCCACCTCTTGAATTGAGGGCTAGAAAGACCACAATAGACATTTTATGCTAGGTGCTACCTTCTCCCTCCCCCCTCATTGGAATCCCCCAACAGAAGGGACCCTTAAGATTAACGTGGACGCGTCGCTCCCAAAGGATGGGATATTCACCCTAGGCCTCCTGGCTCGAAATCATCTGGGGAAAATCCTTGCTGCAAAATACGAACCACATCAGGATTTCTAGGAACCTGTAGTTTCTGAGGCCATGGCCATCATTGTCGGTATGTTTCTAGCCTTGGAATGTGGTTGGAGTGATATGATTGTTAAGTCTGACTACCTTACAGTTATCAATGCTATTCACCACAAGGATAGTGGGCTCCAGTCTTTTGGCATCATCATAAGGAGAATTATCTCACTTTGCCAACGCTTCTCTTTATGCACCTTCTCCTTTACCAAAAGGTAAGGTAACAACATGGCCCATCATCTTGCAACATCAGGCCCATTCAACTCCAACAAGCTCTGGCTGGACAATTACTCCTCATGGCTTTTCTCATGTATTTCTGCTGACTTTAGTCATTAATGTTCCCTGTTTTAATAAAAAAACTAATGAATTCAGCTTTGTAAAAAAATTAAAATCCATAAAATAATTTTATTTTATTAAAATATGACTTAAAATATCATGAACATCACTATTACAACATTTACCATGGAAATTATATTTTATTTAATATCATAACTCAAAAATACCTCTCTCCTCAAGTATAAATACCCCCTCTCCCCCATAAAAACCCACTCCCGTCTCACTTATGAAATACAAATATCTACCCAAATTCCCTCTACTAATCCAATTAGAAAACTTAGGGACATTATGTAGTCACTCAAAAATAAGAATTCAAGGATTTTAGTACCATAGAAAAGAAGTAAGATTGAGAGGAGGGTAAGGTTTCATAAACTTTTCTTTTCATTTTTATCTTCTCTTCCTCATCTTATCTATTCATTTGAAACAAAAAACATATAAAATCAATTAATTAGTATGTTAAAATAATATTAATCATGGTAAAATACTATAATGATTATATTTATAATGTATTTATATTCCATACTTCTATTTCCTCCTATTTTCACAATGTCCCATTAATGATTGGTTAAATGCCTACAAGGACATTATCAAATATTTGATTATCACCAACTTTATGGATGTTTATAATATATAATTTTATATATATATATATATATTTATAAACTTATAGATTTAATCTTAATAATTTATAAGTATAAATAAAAAAATATCCTTAAATCGAAAAAATACATGATATTTTAAGGAAAATATGGTATAAAAACATTTCACCTTTAGAAAAGGAAATTAAGAAATAAAACCCAATTATTATAATTTATCAATAGTGATAAAAATAAACATAATTTAATTCTAGTTCCATGTTTTAATAGAACTAAATTCATTATATAGGAGGTAAAAAGAGATGAAATAAATTAGAATCTAAGGTAAGAGGATCCTCAAACCCAACTCCTTCTTTTGGTATATCTCATATTTCACATTATTTTTAGTATGAATATCCATATAATTTAATTAAAATTGCCTTTAACTATTATTTACCTTTTATTTTCTATGGATATACACATTTTTACCTTTTAAAAATGATTTCAAATATAACCATAGATATTTTTAAAAAATGACTTTATTTTTATAAACCATTTCCTTAACTCATATTAATTCATTTATTTTTCAAAGAAAAATGGCCTTTTAAACCAAAATAAGATCTCTCTTATTCATTCTAGAATATCAAAGTTTATTTATTAAATCCTTATAAAACCCATTCCTTTCCATGGGAACAGTTCATGACTATGATAGTTTTATATTCTATTTAAATGTGGAATGCATGATTATAACCATTTTATGATGTGATGAGTGAGATTGAAACTATATAACCCTCAAATTCATTAGGTAATGTGATATATCTCATGTGATTATGTGTATTATGAGTGAACATGATGCTTTTTTTGTTTATAATTATGATGTTATGATTTATGCACATATGTTATGCGCGAACATGATGCTAAATTTGTTCACAACTATGTGTGGTATTTGACCAATATGTTATAATTATTAAATATTATGAATATGTAACATTAAATGGGGTTCTCAAATGATTCCATCATCCTTATGATTATTATGCCATGATTATGATTTGATAATGATGATTATGCTCACCTATGTACTATTGATTAATGTATCTTATTCCTTTTATGTTATCCCCCACCTTATTGAGCTTTTAGCTCACCAATTTCTTTGATTTATACTCTCACGTGATTATATGTACTAAGGATAACATGATATGTTAATGAGGTATATGAATAAGGAATTAAATAATGTTTTTGTATTATTATGTACAAGTGATTAATGAACCTAATTTTACCAATATACTAAACCTCTCGATATTAGAATGTATTATTATTATGTTATTTATCTTAAAAGTGATGTAATAGTGTTGTAAGAAAAATGTGGTTTGCTATAATTGATATCAAATAATAGTTTTGGAATTGGGACTAGAAAACATTGGTGTAAAACCCAAAGGGTAAGTATCGGTATATGTAAACATCCTAAATTTTGGTAAAGGATTGTGTGGTCTCCAAGAAATGATATCCCTATCTGGATACTATAATTGGATGTGGTTTTGGTGAAAATTCACTTAGGGGTAATAACCATAAAAAGGTATGGTTGGGTATTAACCCGATTTTTATATTGGGTATGAGTAGTGAGCCATATTACACACTTTTTTTTGACACTCCCAGTGGTATGATTGGGCATATTCACATTATCCTTTTGAACCATGATGAAGGATATATAAATAAAGTAATTATTCCTATTAAAATTAGAAAAGGATTAAAGTATATGATCCTAGAAGCATTTTTTGAGGAAAACGTTATATTATACTCAGGGATCCAATAATATATGAATTTAGAATTTATTTTCACATGAAAATAAATTATTTATTAATTATTTATTGAATTTTGTTTTGTTCAAATATTTTTTATTTTAGAAAATGGTGTGAATCTATAGAAACTATACCAATAACCCATGTTAGGGATAATGCAATGATTATCTGAATGACATTCCCAATGAAATGGGAGGTGGAGTCTAAAACTTCATGGTGGTACTTACCTAGTTATCTCAGGCTATGAAAAATAACCTGTACCATATGAAACATCAAAATTTTCCCAAGATGGAGAAACTATCCATTGATTCCTTTATGTATCAATGACCATCAACATTTAGAGGATATTATGATCCACTTATCATGGAAAAATGGGTTAACTGAATGAAAAAGATATTTTATGCTATATACTATTATGATAAAGAAAAATTTACTCTACCCATTTATCATTTTGATAGATAATTTGATCAATGATGAGAATTGATAAAGAATATCAAGCTAAAAGGTGAAATAGAATAAATGGAGTGAGAAGAATTTAAGAAGATATTTCTTAACAAGAATTTCCATTGAACCCTTTAGAAAAATATGAGGAGATAATTTTTAGAGCTTAAGGAAAATAAAAGTGAATCTATAATGGATTAAGAGGAAAATTTGACAAGGATTTATAGACATGCCTTGGTTTTTTTTATAAAAAATGATAGATAAATAGATAGATTCTTTAGTAGTTTAAAAAAACTTATCTGAAAGACTATAGCTATATAAGACTTTGGGAGTTATAAAGAAGTATTTATATGTGCTCTCAAATTAGAGATAGAGTTTGGAGAATAATACCCTAGATATTGAGATAATAATAGAATAATGGAGTTTCAAATAGGGGGATCGAATGATAGAGGAAAGAAGATCCAACAACCCACACGTCAGAGATATAGAAAGAAGAATCATGGAAATTTCCTCAAAGGGACAAGGAAATCCTTTAAGTGTGGGATAAAAGTCCAATAAGCTCATTAATGTTGAATATATATAAATAATATTAACAACATTATAGATTAAATGAATATACCTTCAAATGAACCACCCATTATTTAATGCTTCAACTATAAGGAGAAAGGGAACTATGAAGGCAAGTGCACTAAACCACATGTCTCTGAGGGTAATCAATGTTTGCAACCACTAAATCCAATTTAGTAAAGAAAAATATTCTTCCATCACCACCACTGAGGTGGAACATGAAAATGACATTTTATATGGTACACTTTCTATTCACTCAATAATGGAAAAAGTTTTATTTGATTATGGTTATATGAATTCATTTATATCCTTAAATTTTTCTATAACTCTTTAATAATATCCCTAATACCTTGAAATAGAGATATCAATAAAAAACACAGTGGTGTGATCATTACAACCAAAGTGTTGGAATATTAAATTGTTAATGTCTATGGAAATATTCTTCCAAAAAATATTATAATCCTCTCCTTGGTGAAATTTGATGCTATAATAGTAATTGATAGAATATAATTATATATATATATATATCATAAAATATCAGAAAAAGGAAATATATTTATATTTTTCAAACCATCCCATACTCTTATAAAAATGCAAGGAAGATCATGAATCACCTTTGGAAAATGCCTTAATAGTGTGGGTGTTGATACCTAGTGAAGAAACATATCTTTCCCAAATAGTCATGTCAATGGAAAACATCAACCTTTAGGAAATCTCCATTGTGAGAGAATATATTAATGTATTTCTAGAAGATTTTTCCAGACAACAACTAGATCACGAGGTTGAGTTATTAATAGAACTCATATCAAAATTCCCCCTATCTCCAAATGCCCCTATTTGATTTCCCTAATAAAACCAGAGAAGTTAAAGAATAATATCTAATAGAATTTGAAAAATGGGTTCATATGACCAAGTGAATAACTCGAGGGTGAACCAGTGTTATTTTTTAAAAATAAGGATGGGTCAATTCAACTATGAATCGATTATTGGGAGCTTGAAAAGACCACTATAAAGAAAAATTATACCTTACCAATGATTGATAACTTGTTTGATTAACTTTGAAGAGATCAGTACTTATCAAATGTGGATATTTGTTCTGGATATCATCAACTGAAGCTGAAAAATGAATATATTCATATGATCGCCTTCTATACAAGGTATCATCACTATTAATTCATAGTAACACCCTTTAAACTTGCTAATTCCCCTGAAATCTTTATAAATTTGGTTAATATAGTCTCTAGATAATTATTTGAAAAATTTGTGGTAGTATTAATTGATTATTTTATCATTCACTATAAGAACATAGAGTAACATTAAGAGAATATAAGGATTATTCTAGCTATATTAAGAAATGATAATCATATACTAAGTTTTGAAAGTGAAACTTCTAGAAGAATAAAGTCACATTCCTAGAACACATGATCAGAAGTGAGGGAATTTCTATGGACCATTAAAAGATAATGGTAATTGAATAATGAACTAAATACAATATTTTCATAGATATCCATAGTTTTATTAGATTAGTTATGTACTACCAATTATTTGTGAGAAATTTTACATGATTTTATATCTCAATAACTAAGCTAACATGGAAAGGGGTAAAGTATGTTTGGATGGAATAATGTGAGGAAATATCTAAGGAGCTCAATAAGAGTCTAATCACTACACCTATACTCAAACTACCCTCAAGTGGAGAAGGGTTTTGTGATATATAGTGATTCATCAAAGAAAGTCTTGGGTTGTGTAATCATTAAGAATGATAAAGTGGAAGCCCATTCCTTAGGAAAGATGAAGATCCATGAGAAAAACTACTTGATGAAAAACCCATAGTTAGATATAGTAATCTTTTCATTGAATATTTAAAGGCACTACCACTATGGTATGAATTGTGAAATATATATAGATTATAAGAGTCTAAAGTATATATTCACATAGATAGATCTCAACACATGTCAATGAATATGATTAAATCTGATCAAGGACTATGATCGGTCTATTCACTACCATCGTAGAATGATGAATAAGGTAGCTGATGCTCTTATTAGAAAATAACCTATTACACTATTCATGATATTGATTGAGAAAGACCATATATTCATTGTAATGAATCTAATTTTCTCTATTTTTACTTTTATAAATTAATTGGGAAAATTTTGAGACCAGGTGCTGAGACAACATGAAGTTCTGAGGCCCAGTGTTCCCAGAATGATACTATAAAAAACGTTAAGTTTTTAATAAATCACACATGAAATTTATTCTTTAAATTGGAATAAATCCTAAATGGGTTCCTGGATCTGCAATCCAAGGGCACCATTGCATTTAGATAAATAAATTTACCTTATGCGGGGACTAACATTGACCATCATGGGTTGACAGTTAAAGTTAGCTTTTGGAGGTAAACGTCAATTAAAATATTTTAATAAAAATATTCTGTTTGATGAAACAATGATTCTTTTTAAACAATACCTTTTCAAAAATCTAGGGTTATCTCCATAACCCTAGAGTTTACCTAATGTAGAGAGAAGGAGTCTCTCCCAGCAATTTGGTGAATCAAGATAAAAAATCTGATTGGAGCACAACGGATCGAAGAACGCCAATAGATCGAGGATCAACAACAATAAAGAATCCCATTCTTCATCAATGGATGATCCAACCTTGAGGTAAGGTGTTGATCTCTTTGTGATTTCCATTCCTCTATTAGATTCAAATGATAAACATGGACTAACCCACAAACTAGTTGATCTATGGTTAGTTTGTTCTTTCAGGATGAATAAATTTATTGCGGGGATTAAAGGGATGATAAATCTTTGTGAATATTAGTTGATTATTCTTCTTTAAACCTTATAACATGAAAAGATCAAGGTCAACATGAACAAGGCCAAGATACGTTCATTGGGGTGTTCATGTTCTTTGTCTCTTTCCCCCAATCTCTTTTGTTCTTCATTACTCATTCCTCGTTCCTCGTGATTTATGATCAAAGTATTGTTGCACCTTCGATTCATGGAATAAAGATCTGAGACCAGGGATTTGATCCTGCAATAGTGAATGGCGGTGGAAGTGCAAGGTGGTGGAGGCAATAACTAGTTTTGGTGGAGCATAACAAGTCAAGGCCGCCGACGGGGCGGCCGGTGGCAGAGGCAGTACTAGCCTGGCAGGGGAGGCCGGTCTAGGCGGGGTGCAACAGCAACGACTATCAGTTGGGAGAACGATGGCGGAAACAGGATGCAGTCCAAGCAGGACCAAGTTGGATAGGGGTCCCATGGTGGTTCAGGTTGTGGGAAGTGACCAGGGGACACAGAAGTAGGCTATGATAATGATAGTTGGGATGTGAAGATGACAGCTGGGACATGGCTTGGAGCCACGTCATATGGAGGACTGATTCTCGCTCAAATTTACCCAAGAGATGAAGGTAAAATGGTCCTTGTAGTTTAGCTTGGGTTATCGAATCCTCAGAGACCTAAGAAGAAAACTATAGACACGTACATTATATAGATTGTTTTTGTCTATGAAGTGGCCAACATGGATTTATTTTAGACGAGTTTAGAGGATATCTAACAGATTTAAGCGAATTAAATTTAAAATAATGAGTTGATCCTAGGTTATTGCTCAGGGTGGATTGGACGTATTTCCTTTTCAAAGATTTCAATTTCTTATATTTGATATGTGTTAATTTAAGAAGATAAAACAACATCATCACTTACTGGTTCAATGCCTACACCATTTAATACTAATATCTTATACACTTTAAGGATCAAAGTTTTGATCACTTCAAGGTAAAAGTTTGTATTAGCACATGAAGTGTGTGACCTTAAATTCAACAAGGACGATGGAGTTTAAAAATCATCAAATAAAAATCTCAATTTAAGAGGTGATTATACATTAATGGGGTGATAAATAACATCCAATCCAGCTGCTTTCTACTCCCTTGGATCAACCCATAAGTGGGTTATCCCTCCATTGATTCTATGGTTTCAATGGAAGCGGAAAGTAGACTCATGAGGGAGGACATGGAGAAGTAAAGAAAACAACAAAAATAAAATGCTCACTCCACCGTTGTGTGAATAATTTCACAAAATTTTGTGTGAATAAATTCAAACCTTGAGGCAACAGTATCAAATTGAGATGTAGAACAACAGAATAAGAGGATAAGAAGAACTTTTATTAAGAAACTAAAGTGAATTGAACAACTTACAAGTGAAAGACAAATTTGAGACAACAAAATCGCAGCATAACATTACAATTGAACCAAGCACCAAAGATTCTTAAATCCTCCAACACCACTACCTTAAATAGTCATTTGTTATCCCTTGGGTCGGTCCTCCAATAGTACAAAGCATATAAATTAATTTTGGTAGGCGATAGGTGGTGGAAAGCTTATGGAATTTGGACTTTTCCACATTTGACCTGAGGTGGAATCCAGATTTCATTTACCGAAGAGACTCTCTTGGAAGACCTTTTATATGGCCGAATCAGAGTGGTCCATAGAAGGATAACATGGAGCCTCGGATGTATTCTAACCACTTGTAAACTTTGGGCCCATTTGGAGTTATGTATTCCGAGATATGATCAAATTAGTGGGCTTTTTTTATGGGTCTTAAAATCTGGCCCAGAATTTTATCTCTAAATTGGACCGCCTTAATAACTACCATAAAGGATGAAATAGCATTATCTCCTGAATAGTAATTTGTTACTAAACATTTATTCTCTCATCTCACAAAATTTGGGATTCATTGGGCCTGTATGTTGGTCCCCACAGTCTCATAAGTGGGCTGGTGTCCAATCTGCCTTCTCTAGAATTGCTTCCATTAATATCCAAATATCTCCATCACCGTTTATGAATCATCCATTGATCCCTGAATGAAAAATGTTCAAATTTAAGTGTATATATAGTTACCAAAATATAAAATTAAAATATTGACAATTACATTCCTTATAATCAGATGACTCATTGGGCCTAAATTGGTGTACATTAGGCATGAAGTGCACAAATGATGAGAATGGATGTTCATAATGAAAATGCACTAACTCAGGACCATAAGATCAAAAGTGAACATTTAATACCATTAAAATTTAATTAAAATATATGTTTTTATTGGATAATCACACCACCAACTTGATATTTGCTAGTCCCGAGCAAATTATTCAATGATTTTACTTGAATTCCTTTCTTCAAACACATTATAACAAATAGTGCTCACAATGTAAAATGCACACAAATATATCTTTATAAACTATCAAGATAATTTAAAACAAGATGAATTTAAAAGCAGAGCCCAATCCCAAGCCCATTCCTTTGATCAAATCCATCATCATACTTCATCCAACTCAATTAGGTGTAATGATGTGTTGTGAATCACAATAGATATGGGGGTTCATTTTCATTCAAGGGGAAAATCATGGAAGCGCTAGGTGGAATCACATTTAATCATAATATGAGTATTCTTAATTCCTTTTTTTTGAATTTTTTTTTCAATATTTCCATAGTAATTGAGATTGTAGTTAATCAAATTAACCCATGTAGCAAGACTTTGCCAATGACTCCCAGACTCAAAGGCCTTAGGGCACCAAGTAAAGCCCACATACTCGGGCATCGTCTCGAGTTAACTTAATCAAAAAAAAGTCATATTACCATAAATAGAGATAGATTGAAAAACTAAGGGCTAGAAAACTCTGGAGTCACGATCCAAAAGTGCCGAAAGCCTCTCCTTTTATCAATCCATTTCTCTACACGCATTTTTTTTTAATTTTTTAATTTCTAATTTTTTTTAATTTTTTTGAATACTCATATTATTCATAAAAATCAAACCAGCCTCTTCTATTTATTATGGGACCCCAAAAATTCAAATTAGTACCCCACAGTCTAGAGGACATGCATTGGGGCATTTTGATTTAATGGATGAAAATAAAAATGATGAAAATTTTCATTGGACAACCAAACTTCCAAAATCAATTCTTTTAAACTTAATCATGAATTAAAGTAAGAGTAAAGGAAATAAAATTTATTTTCTATGTAGTTTTAATGTGAGGAAATATGTTATTATATAAATGATAAAGGAATTTTACTTCTTTTTTTTATCATTCTTTTTTTAAACAAACATTTTTTTTCCACACCCCCCAACATAGAATGAAACTGTCCCTTGTTTTGTAAAAATAAAATATATAATGGGGTAGAGGAATAAAAAGGGGAGTTCAATAAGGAAATTGAAATATGAGGATCATGGAATGAAGTCACCTGGGGGTTGAAGTTTGAAGTTCTTGCCGCTCGAATTTAGTCCTTTGATATCCATGTCGCTTGCAAAGTTCCCTAGTGGAAAAAAGAAAAAAAAAACAAAAAAAAAACAAAAAAAAACAATATATATATATTTATATAATAAAGGAAGTAAAAAGTAAGAATATATATAAAAATTATAGAATAAGGAAGCACAAGAAGCCGTAGGTCAGTGGTAAGTGCGCGCCCCTGTCTCTCTTCGGTCCTGGGTTCGAATCCCCGCGGCTTCGCCGGTTGTGACGGGGTTTTCCCCATGACCTACAATGTGGACTTTTTATTACTATTATATTTTTATTTATTTATTTTTGTTTTTTAATTTTTTAACCTAAAAACACATTAAAAAAACAAACTGATGATACATTGTCTTCTTTTTAAATTTTTGGGTAAGGTATTACTCAAGGATCACACCACGTGACACAGATGAATATGGTGCACCCCTTTCGTACCCATCCATACTCATTATAGAAGAACAGGTCAACAATTTATTTTTTTCCGAAATATCAAAATGTCTCATTAACCCTATTTAAAATATAAAGTTGATTAAAACAATGAAATTATTGGAAACTTGAAAACCCTGGGTTGCCTTCCATTCAGCGCTTTGATTAACGTCGTTAGCCTGACATGGACCCTATATCTATTAATTTTTTCTGGTTTATAGGTTGGATTAGTTATCTCAACCTCTATTTCCTGTTTATTGAATGATTCAATGAATGGTTTTAACCTTTGACTAGTGACCTTGAAAATGAAACCACTTGTGGGATCTTGAATCTCTACTGCCCCATGAGGGTACACATAATGCACTATGAAAGGTCCTGACCATCTAGACCTTAACTTTCCTGGGTGTAAATGAAGTTTTGAACTAAACAAGAGCACAAGTTTTCCCGGTTCAAAATGTTTGACCTTGATATTCCTAGATTGGTAGGCTTGAACTCTAGCTTTATTGATACTTGAATTTTCATAAGCCTCCATCCTTAGTTCCTCCAGTTCATTGAGATCTAATTTCCTTTTTGTTCCGGCCAATGAGAGGTCATAATCCATTTTCTTAATTGCCCAAAAGGCCTTATGTTCAATCTCCACTGGAAAATGGAATGCTTTACCATAAACCAACCTATATGGGTACATTCCTAAAATGGTTTTATATGCCGTTCTATAGGCCCAAAGAGCATCTAAGAGTTTCTCAGACCAATCTTTCCTAGAGGGGTTGACAGTTTTTTCAAGATTTTTCTTAATCTCCCTATTCGCTAACTCAACTTGACCATTGGTTTGAGGATGATATGTAGTGGACACTTTATGAGAAATACCATACTTAGACATGAGTGAAGAGAATGAGCGGTTGCAGAAATGGGTTCCTCGATCACTGATTATAGCCCTAGTAATTCCAAATCTTGAAAATATGTTCTCTTTCAGAAATTGAATCACAACTTGATGATCATTGGACTTAGTGGGAATGGCCTCAACCCATTTTGAGACATAATCAATAGCTAAGAGTATGTAGAGGTATCCCCGAGAGTTTGGGAAGGGACCCATGAAATCAATTCCCCAACAGTCAAATATTTCAACCACTAAGATGGGAGTGAGTGGAATTTGATTCCTTTTTGTGATGGACCCTACTTATTGACACCTAGGAAAACTTTGACAAAATGTGTAGGAGTCCCTTGATAGGGTGGGCCAGCAGAGACCACATTGAAGAATATTAGCAGATGTTTTCTTAGAGGAAAAGTGACCTCCACATGCCTCACTATGATAGAATTTAAGGATGGACTTTTGTTCAGATTCTGGAACACACCTCCTAATGACTTGGTCAGGGCAGAACTTATAGAGGTATGGATCATCAAACACATAGTGTCTAACATCATAAAGGAATTTCCTTCGAGGTTGAGTCCCTAAGAATTTTGGAATGACTCCTGTCACTAAGAAATTTGCTATGTCAGCATACTAAGGGCAGTCACTCACAGAGTATAGGTGTTCATTAGGAAACAAATCAGACATAAAAAGGTGATTTGAGTTGTCTTTGAATTCCATACTAGAGAGGTGATCAGCTGCAAAATTTTCAACTCCCTTTTTATCCTTGATTTTGAGGTCAAATTCTTGTAAGAGAAGGACCCACCTAATCAGTCTAGCCTTGGCATCTTGTTTTTGGAAGAGGTATATTAGTGCAGAATGGTCAGTGAACATAGTGATGGTGGATACTAAGAGGTAGGACCTAAACTTATCTAAGGAAAACACAATAGCAAGTAACTCCTTTTAAGTGGTGGTGTAGTTTATTTGGGCATCATTTAAGGATTTTCTTGAATAAGAAATGACATAAGGATTTTTATCACAATGTTGTCCTAACACAGCTTCTACAAAAAAGTCACCGGCATCACACATAAGTTCTAAAGGAAGGTTCCAATTTGGAGATTTCATAATGGGAGGAGAGGTGAGAGAGGATTTGAGGGTTGAGAATGAACCCTCACAGCTTTCTGTCCAAACAAATGGAGCATCCTTTACTAAGAGAGCACAAAGGGGGCAAGATATTGAACTAAAGTCCTTGATGAATCTTCTATAGAAACCAGAATGTCCTAAGAAAGACCTCACTTCCTTGATAGTTTTGGGTGATGGAAGGTGACGAATGATGTCAACCTTTGATTTATCAACTTCAATCCCCCTACTCGAGACCAGATGGCCTAGAACAAGTCCCTCTTTAACCATGAAATGGCATTTTTCCCAGTTTAGGACTAGATTATTTTCTTCACATCTTGACAAGACTCTCTCCACATTCTGTAGACATCCCTCAAATGTATCCCCAAACATAGAGAATTCATCCATGAAGACCTCTAGAAAATCCCCTACCATGTCTGAGAAGATTCCCATCATGCATTGCTGGAAGGTTCCAGGGGCATTGCATAACCTGAAGGGCATGCGTTTGAAAGCAAAGGTTCTGAATGGACATGTGAATGTAGTCTTCCCTTGATCCTTTAGGGAGACCTCAATTTGATTGTATCCCGAGTACCCATCTAAGAAACAGTAGAATGCATGACCTTCCACTCTCTCAAGCACTTGGTCAATGAATGGTAAGGGAAAATGGTCCTTCTTGGTGAATGAGTTTAGCTTCCTATAGTCAATGCAGACCCTCCATCCACTACTCACCCTTGTTGGAAGAATCTATCCATTCTCATTGGTTATCACTATGATTCCAGCCTTTTTTGGAACCACTTGGATTGGGCTCACCCACTCACTCTCAGCTATGGGATATATGATACCAGCTTTTAACAATTTCAGAAGTTATTTCCTTACTACCTCCATGAGATTAGGATTGAGTTGCCGTTGAGGATGACGACATGGCTTTGAATAAGATTCCAGAACAATCCTATGAGTCCCGATAAGTGGGCTAATCCCAGGAATATCAGAAATGGTCCAACCAATGTCTTTCTTATGCTTCCTAAGGACATCTAGAAGCATCCTTTCATGATTGTCTTCAAGAGAAGAATAAATGAAAATATTATGTGTTTGATTGTCCCCTAGGAAGGCATACTTTAGTGCAGCAGGAATTTCCTTCAATTCAAGATCAGTTTGGTTCAGAATTTCAGCAGAAGATTGGGACATTGGATCAATATCAATTTAATTTCCTAAAGTTTTAGATAGGATTGATTCCCCACATGTAGAAGTTTCAGCTACTAGATTGGCTTGATCAGATTTAGGGAAGGAAGTTTGATTGGTCTCCATGAAATTGGTTTCTTGAAAGGTTTCACTGATTGTTGGACCTAAGAATTCATCATAAGATCAATTTGAAAATTATTCAAGCCAAGGAGATAAACTTCCTTCATATGAAAAAAGGAAATCAATCTCATCCTGACTTAAACATTCATTAAATATTCCTTGATGTTCCATGGATTCATTATCAATGCTTCCTATCATGTTTACTTCATGAATGTCCTCATCATCCCCTATTTGTGAGCTTGCATTATATATGTTCAAGTCTAGACTCATGTTCCCAAAGGTGATAGTCATTTTCCCATTTCAGACTCATATAACAGAGTTTATTGTTGCAAGAAAAGGATGGCCAAGTATGATTGGGGTTTGTTCCTTATTTCCTAAGTTTGGATGGTTGTTTAGGACAATGAAGTCAGAAGGGTAGATGAAGTTTTCAACCTTTACCAAAACGTCCTTTAAAATCCCCTTTAGAACCCTAATGCTACAATCAAGAAGTTGAAGTGTGACAGATGTGGGTTGGAGTTCTTCTAGGCCTAACTGGCAGTACACAACATAGGGGATGAGATTGACACTAGCACCTACATCACACAAGGCCTTGACAACTTTGCTCTCTCCTAGTTCAACATTGATGTAAGGGAAACCCGAGTCTTTCAACTTAGGAGGAATGGTCCCTTGAATGGTGGTACTCACATTAGCAGCCAAAAGGACTTGGTTTTTATGTGAATTTTTTTTAAAAGTGCACAAGTCCTTAAGGTGCTTTGAGTAGGAAGGTATGGTTTGGATTGCATTGATAAGAGAAATGTTCAACTTGACTTGTGAGAATATTTCCCTCAATGTTTCACTCAGTTTAGGCTTGGGTTTCCCCCTCATGCGTTGAGGAAATGGTGCAGGTTGTGGGGTTGTTTGCTGAAGAGTTGTTTCCTTGAAAATGTTATCAGTTTCCTCAGTTTGATCTTGTGGTTCATTTGAATTTTCATCCAAGTTTGAATCTTCAGGTGGGTTCTGAATTAGTTTTTCTGGTTTCTCAATTGATTTACCACTTCTTAAAATAGTCACAGCCTTTAGTTGTTCATGAGTTGTTTGAGCATAACTTGACTCTCCCCTTGAATATGAGGATGGCACTACCTGAGTAGGCATGGGTGCCTTTCCAGTTTTGATGGTTTGAAGTTCTTGTTTTTGGGAAGATACCTCCGAGTTCATCCTCTCCATTTGTTTGCACAGTTGTTCTAGTAGGCTTTGTGGAACAGTTTGGGTGGGTGCTTGAGTAGGTTGGTTTATCCTAGGGGGATATTTTGGAGGTGGGATGGTTTGTTGAAAATGGACCGGTGGCTGTTGGTATTGGATAGGTTGGGTTTGGAACTGGTTATGGGTTTGGAACTAGTGGGGGTAAGGATTTTTTCCCTGTGGTTGGCTAGGTTGTTGGTTATCTTTCCAGTGGAAGCCTGGGTGGTCATTATACCTTGGGTTGAAGTTGTTTTGGTATTGAGGCTTTTGAAAGTTCAAGACATTTACTTCTACTGAGGTTCCTCCTAAAAGTACATCCTTGATGGATGGAATGGTTGGGAAGTTGTCTGTATTATGGTCATGTTTGTCACAAATTGTGCAAATAGGGTCAATGGTTTGGATTTCATGGACTTTTCTAAGGTCTATCTCTTCAACCTTCTTAGAGAGTGCTGCAAGTTTAACCCTAATGCTTTCCTCTTCTCTAAGTGTATGAATTACATTAGTTATTTGTGGCTTTTCAGAATAAGGTGAAGTTCCCCATGTTTGGTTTTGTTCAAAAAGTCTTTCTAGATACTCGTAAGCATCATTCGGGGCTTTGTTTTTTAAGGTTCCATTACACATCATGTCAATGAATTGTTTGTTCCCCGGACCCAACCCTTCATAGAAAATTATCACTTGTTCAGGAATAGAAAAACCATGGTGTGGAACCATGTTTAGAGTGTCTTTGAACCTCTCCCATGTTTCATAGAATGACTCTCCCTATTTTTCAAAAAAGTTTTGGATACTCTTTTTAAGTGAAATTGTTTTGTGGTGGGGAAAGTATTTTTTGTAGAATTCTCTTTGTAGTTGGTCACAAGAGTTTATGGATGATGGTCTCAAATTTTTTAGCCAATTTTTATCTTGATATTTTGAAGAAAAATGAAATAGCCTCATCTTAGCTGATTCTAGTTGATGTGGGGGACACATGGTTTCTACAATGTCATTGAACTCCTTAATGTGAAGGTAGGGCATCTCGGACTCCATTCCATGGAATGTGGGAAGATGGTTTAGGACATGGGGTTTAAATATGTAGTTGGCATATCCTAGGGAATTGTATCTAATGCATGTGGGGGAATTGGTCCAATAAGGTGTGAGGTAGTCATTCATGGTTTGATCGACCGCATTCCTCAAGTTTGGGGCTGCCTCATTTGGGTTTCCATTTTGGTTCCCACCCGGGTTTATGAGTTGGTTTCTTTGAAGAAATTCCATTGAAATGGGCTCAATTTTTGACTCGGGGGTGTTAGGAAGGTTAGGATATAATGGAAAGAGTTCCCTTGATGTACTTGACTCCCCAACCCCAGGACTATCCACCCTAACAAGACAGTTTGATTGATCACGGGTGTAAGCGGACATGCGCCAAAACAAAAAAAACGAGAAAGGGAAAAGATAAGAGAATTTGGATGAGAAAAGAAGAAATGGGGGAGAATATAATGGGTGTTTAGATGACTTACTTGGGTCCCCAGAAACGGTGCCAAAATTTAATTCTCGCTCAAATTTACCCAAGAGATAAAGGTAAAACGGTCCTTGTAGTTTAGCTTGGGTTATCGAATCCTCAGAGACTTAAGAAGAAACCTATAGACACGTACATTCTATGGATTGTTTTCGGCTATGAAGTGGCCAACTTGGATTTATTTTAGATGAGTTTAGAGGATATCTAACATATTTAAGTGAATTAAATTTAAAATAATGAGTTGATCCTAGGTTATCGCTCGGGGTGGATTGGGCGTATTTCCTTTTCAAAGATTTCAATTTCTTATATTTGAGATGTGTTCATTTAAGAAGATAAAACAACATCATCACTTTCTAGTTCAATGCCTACACCCTTTAATACTAATCTCCTATACACTTTAAGGATCAATGTTTTGATCACTTCAAGGTAAAGGTTCGTATTAGAACATGAAGTGTGTGGCCTTAAATTCAACAAGGACGATGGAGTTTAAAAATCATCAAATAAAAATCTCAATTTAAGAGATGATTATACATTAATGGGATGATAAATAACATAAAATCGAGCCCCTTTCTACTCCCTTGGATAAAAAAATAATTGGGTTAGCCCTCCATTGATTCTATGGTTTCAATGGAAGCGGAAACTAGACTCATGAGGGAGGACATGGAGAAGTAAAGAAAACAACAAAAATAAAATGCTCACTCCACCGTTGTGTGAAAAATTTCACAAGATTTGGTGTGAATAAATTCAAACCTTGAGGAAATGGTATCAAAGTGATATGTAGAACAAAATAATAATAGTATAAGAAGAACTTTTATTAAGAAACTAAATTGAATTGAACAACTTACAAGTGAAAGACAAATTTGAGACAACAAAATCGCAGCATAACATTACAATTGAAACAAGCACCAAATATTCTTAAATACTCCAACACCACTGCTTTAAATAGGAATTTTTGAGACTTTGGGTCGATCCTACAATAGTTAAAATCATCTCAATTAATTTTGGTAGGCCATAGGTGGTGGAAAGCTTGTGGAATTTGGACTTTTCTACATTTGACCCGAGGTGGCAGCCAGCTTTCATCCACCGAAGAGACGCGCTTGGAAGACCTTATAGATGTCCAAATCAGAGTAATCCATATAATAATAAAATGGATCTTCAGATGTCTTCTAACCTTCCGTAAAATTTGGGCCCATTTGGAGTTATGTATTCCGAGATATGATCAAATTAGTGGGCTGTGTTTCTGGGCCGCAGAATCTGGCCCAAAATTTTATCTCTAACTCGGGACGCCTTAATGACCACCATAAATGCCGAATTAGCATTATCTCCTGAATAGTGATTTATTTATAAACATTTCTTCTATCATCTCAAAAAAGTTGGGATTAATTGGGCCTGTATGTTGGGACCCACAGTCTCGTAAGTGGGCTGGTGTCCAATCTGCCTTCTCTAGAATTGCTTCCATTAATCTCCAAATATCTCCATCATCGTTTATGAATCATCCATTGATCCCTGAATAAAAATTGGTCACATTTAAGTGTAGATATAGTTCCCAAAATATCAAATTAAAATATTGATAATTAAATTCCTTAGAATCAGATGACTCATTGGGCCTAAATTGGTGTACATTTGGCATGAAGTGCACAAATGATGAGAATGGATGTTCATAATGAAAATGCACTAACTCAAGCCCATAAGATTAAAAATGAACATTTAATACCATTAAAATGTAATTAAAATATATGTTTTTATTGGATAATCACACCCCCAACTTGATATTTGCTAGTCCCGAGCAAATAATTCAATGATTTTATTTGAATTCCTTTCTTCAAACACATTATAACAAACAGTGTTCACAATGTAAACTGCACACAAATATATATTTATAACCTATCAAGATGATTTAAAACAAGATGAATTTAAAAGCAGATCCCAATACCAAGCCCATTCCTTTGATAAAATCCATCATCATACTTCATCCAACTCAATTAGGTGTAATGATGTGTTGTGAATCACAATAGATATGGGGGTTCATTTTCATTCAAGGGGAAAATCATGGAAGCGCTAGGTAGAATCACATTTAATCCTAATATGAGTATTCTTCATTCATTTTTTTTGGATTTTTTTTGCAATATTTCCATAGTAATTGAGATTTCAGTTAATCAAATTAACCCATGTAGAAAGACTTTGCCGATAACTCCCAGACTCAAAGGCCTTAGGGCACCAAGTGAAGCCCACATACTCGGGCATTGTCTCAAGTTAACTTAATAAAAAAAAAGTCATATTACCATAAATAGAGATAGATTTAAAAACTTAGGGCTAGACAACTCTGGATTCATTATCCCCAAGTGCCGAAAGCCTCTCATTTTATCAATCCATTGCTCTACACGCAATTTTTTTTTAATTTTTTAATTTTTAATTTTTTTTAATTTTTTTGAATACTCATATTATTCATAAAAATCAAACTAGCCTATGATATTTATTATGGGACCCCAAAAATTCAAATTAGTACCCCACAGTCTAGAGGACATGCATTGTGGCATTTTGATTTAATGGATGAAAATAAAAATGATGAAAATTTTCATTGGACAACCAAACTTCCAAAATCAATGCTTTTAAACTTAATCATGAATTAAATTAAGAGTCAAGGAAATAAAAGTTATTTTCTATATAGTTTTAATGTGAGTAAAGATGTTATTATATGAATGATAAAGGAATTTTACTTTTTTTTATCATTGTTTTTTTAAACAAACATTTTGTTTCCACGCCCCCCAACTTAGAATGAAACTATCCCTAGTTTCGTAAAAATAAAATTTATAATGGGGTAGAGGAATAAAAAGGGGAGTTAAATAAGGAAATTGAAATATGAGTATAATGGAATGAAGTCACCTGGTGGTTGAAGTTTTAAGTTCTTTCCGCTCTAATTTAGTCCTTTGATATCCATGTCGCTTGCAAAGTTCCCTAGTGGAAAAAAGAAAAAAAAACAAAATATATATATATATATATATATATATAATAAAGGAAGTAAAATATAAGAATATATATAAAAATTATAGAATAAGGAAGCACAAGAAGCCGTAGGTCAATGGTAAGTGCGCGCCCCTATCTCCCTTCGGTCCTGGGTTCGAATCCCCACGGCTTCGCCGGTTGTGACGGGGTTTTGCCGACGACCTACGATGTGGAATTTTTTTTATTATTATATTTTTATTTATTTATTTTTGTTTTTTAGTTTTTTAACCTAAAAACACATTAAAAAAACAAACTAATGATACATTGTCTTCTTTTTAAATTTCTGGGTAAGGTATTACTCAAGGATCACACCACGTGACACAGATGAATATTGTGCTCCCCTTTCGTACCCATCCAAACTCATTATAGAAGAACATGTCAACAGTTTATATATTTTTTTTCGAAATATCAAAATGTCTCATTAAACCTATTTAAAATATAAAGTTGATTAAAACAACGAAATAATTGGAAACTTTAAAACCATGGGTTGCCTCCCATTCGGTGCTTTGTTTAACGTCGTTAGCCCAACATGCACCCTAAATATATTAATTTTGTCCTGGTTCATAGGTTGGATTAGTTAACTCAACCTCTATTTCCTGTTTATTGAATGATTCAATGAATGGTTTTAACCTTTGACCATTGACTTTGAAAATGTAACCACTTGTGGGATCTTGAATCTCTACTGCCCCATGGGGGTACACATAATGTACTATGAAAGGTCCTGGCCATCTAGACCTTAACTTTCCTGGGTGTAAATGATGTTTTGAACTATACAAGAGCACAAGTTTTCCCGGTTCAAAATGTTTGACCTTTATATTCCTAGATTGGTAGTCTTGAACTCTAGCTTTATTGATCCTTGAATTTTTATAAGCCTCCATCCTTAGTTCCTCCAGTTCATTGAGATCTAATTTCCTTTTTGTTCCGGCCAATGAGAGGTCATAATCCATTTTCTTAATTGACCAAAAGGACTTATGTTCAATCTCCACTGGCAAATGGGATGCTTTACCATAAACCAACCTATATGGGGACATTCCTAAAATGGTTTTATATACGGTTCTATAGGCCCAAAGAGCATCTAAGAGTTTCTCAGACCAATCTTTCCTAGAGGGGTTGACAGTTTTTTTAAGAATCTGCTTAATCTCCCTATTCGCTAACTCAGCTTGACCATTGGTTTGAGTATGGTATGCAGTGGACACATTATGATAAATACCATAATTAGACATGAGTGAAGAGAATGGGCGGTTGTAGAAATGGGTTCCTCGATCACTGATTATAGCCCTAGAAATTCCAAATCTTGAAAATATGTTCTCTTTCAGAAATCGAATCACAACTTGATGATCATTGGACTTAGTGGGAATGGCCTCAACCCATTATGATACATAATCAATAGCTAAGAGTATGTAGAGGTATCCCCGATAGTTTGAGAAGGGACCCATGAAATCAATTCCCCAACAGTCAAATATTTCAACCACTAAGATGGGAGTGAGTGGCATTTGATTCCTTTTTGTGATGGACCCTACTTGTTGACACCTAGTAAAGCTTTGAAAAAATGTGTAGGAGTCCCTTGAGAGGGTGGGCCAGAAGATACCACATTGAAGAATCTTAGCAGATGTTTTCTTAGAGGAAAAGTGACCTCCACATGCCTCACTATGAAAGAATTTAAGGATGTACTCTTGAACAGATTCTGGAACACACCTTTTAATGACTTGGTCAGGGAAGAACTTATAGAGTTATGGATCATCAAACACATAGTTTCTAACATCAGAAAGGAATTTCCTTCGAGCTTGAGTCCCTAAGAATTTTGGAATGACTCCTGTCACTAAGAAAGTTTCTATGTCAGCATACTAAGGGCAGTCACTCACAGAGTATAGTTGTTCATCCGGAAACGAATCAGACATAGAAAGGTGATTTGAGTTGTCTTTGAATTCCATCCTAGAGAGGTGATCAGATACAACATTTTCAAATCCCTTTTTATCCTTGATTTTGAGGTCAAATTCTTATAAGATAAGGACCCACCTAATCAGTCTAGCCTTGGCATCTTGTTTTTGGAAGAGGTATTTTAGTACAGAATGGTCAGTGAACATAGTGATGGGGGATCCTAAGAGGTAGGACCTAAACTTATCTAAGGAAAACACAATATAAAGTAACTCCTTTTCAGTGGTGGTGTAGTTTATTAGGGCATCATTTAAGGATTTGCTTGCATAAGCAATGACATAAGGATTTTTATCACAACGTTGTCCTAACACAGCTCCTACAGCAAAGTCACTGACATCACACATAAGTTTGAAAGGAAGGTTCCAATTTGGAGATTTCATAATGGGAGGAGAGGTGAGAGAGGATTTGAGGGTTGAGAATGAACCCTCAAAGCTTTGTGTCCAAAAAAATGGAGCATCCTTTACTAAGAGAGCACAAAGGGGACGGGATATTGAACTAAAGTCCTTGATGAATCTTCTATAAAAACTAGCAAATCCTAAGAAAGACCTCACTTCCTTGACAGTTTTGGGTGATGGAAGGTGACGATTGATGTCAACCTTTTCTTTATCAACTTCAATCCCCCTACTCGAGACCAGATGGCCTAGAATAAGTCCCTCTTTAACCATGAAATGGCATTTTTCCCAGTTTAGGACTAGATTATTTTCTTCACATCTTGACAAGACTCTCTCCACATTCTGCAGACATCCCTCAAATGTATCCCCAAACACAGAGAAGTCATCCATGAAGACCTCTAGAAAATCCCCTACCATGTCTGAGAAGATTCCCATCATGCACCGCTGGAAGGTTTCAGGGGAATTTCATAACCCGAAGGGCATGCGTTTGAAATCAAAGGTTCCGAATGGACATGTGAATGCAGTCTTCCCTTGATCCTCTAGGGAGACCTCAATTTTATTGTACCCCGAGTACCCATCTATGAAACAGTAGAAGGCATGACCTTCCACTCTCTCAAGCACTTGGTCAATGAATGGTAAGGGAAAATGTTCCTTCTTGGTGAATGAGTTTAGCTTCCTATAGTCAATGCAGACCCTCCATCCACTACTCACCCTTGTTGGAAGAATCTCTCTATCCTCATTGGTTATCACTGTGATTCCAGCCTTTTTTGGAACTACTTGGATTGGGCTCACCCACTCACTCTCAGCTATAGGATATATGATACCAGCTTTAACAATTTCAGAAGTTCTTTCCTTACTACCTCCATGCGATTAGTATTGAGTCGTCGTTGAGGTTGACGACATGGCTTTGAATCAGATTCTAGAACAATCCTATGAGTCTCGATAAGTGGGCTAATCCCAGGAATATCAGAAAGGGTCCAACCAATGGCTTTCTTATACTTCCTAAGGAAATATAGAAGCATCCTTTCATGATTGGATTCATGAGAAGAAGAAATGACAATAGGATGTGTTTGATTGTCCCCTAGGAAGGCATACTTTAGTGTAGTAGGAAGTTCCTTCAATTCAAGATCAGGTTGGTTCAGAATTTCATCATAAGATTGGGACATTGGATCAAGATCAATTTTATTTCCTAAAGCTTTAGATAGGATTGATTCCCCACATGTAGAAGTTTCAGCTACTATATTGGCTTGATCAGATTTAGGGAAGGAAGTTTGATTGGTGTCCATGAAATTGGTTTCTTGAAAGGTTTCACTGATTGTTGGACCTAAAAATTCATCATAAGAGCAATTTGAAAATGATTCAAGCCAAGGAGATAAACTTCCTTCATATGAACAAAGGAAATCAATCTCATCCTGACTTAAACATTCATTAAATATTCCTTGATGTTCCATGGATTCATTATCAATGCTTCCTATAATGTTTACTTCATGAATGTACTCATCATCCCCTATTTGTGAGCTTGCATTATAGATGTTCAAGTCTAGACTCATGTTCCCAAAGGTGATGGTCATGTTCCCATTTCGGACTCGGATAACAGAGTTGATTGTTTCAAGAAAAGGATGACCAAGGATGATTGGGGTTTGTTCCTTATTTCCTAAGTTTGGATGGTTGTCTAGGATAATGAAGTCAGCAGGATAGATGAAGTTTTAAACCTTTACCAGAACGTCCTTTAAAATCCCCTTTGGAACCCTAATGCTACGATCAGTAAGTTGAAGTGTGACAGATGTGGGTTGGAGTTCTTCTAGGCCTAACTGGCAGTACACGACATAGGGGATGAGATTAACACTATCACCTAAATCACAAAAGGCCTTGACAAATTTTCTCTCTTATTGTTCAACATTGATTTAAGGGCAACCTGGGTCTTTCAACTTAGGAGGAATGATCCCTTGAATAGTGGTACTCACATTAGCAGCCAAAAGGGCTTGGTTTTTATGTGAAAATTTTCTTTTAAAAGTGCACAAGTGCTTAAGGTACTTTGAGTAGGAAGGTATGGTTTGGATTGCATCGAGAAGAGGAATGTTCAACTTGACTTGTGAGAAGATTTCCCTCCATGTTTTACTCAGTTCAGGCTTGGGTTTCCCCCTCATGCGTTGAAGAAATGGTGCAGGTTGTGGGGTTGTTTATTGAAGAGTTGTTTCCTTGAAAATGTTATCAGTTTCTTCAGTTTGATCTTGTTGTTCATTTTAATTTTCATCTATGTTTGAATCTTCATGTGGGTTCTGAATTAGTTGTTCAGGTTTCTCGATTGATTTCCCACTTCTTAAAACAGTCACAACCTTTAGTTGTTCATGAGTTATTTGAGCACAACTTGACTCTCCCCTTGAAGTTGAGGATGGAACCGACTGAGTAGGCATGGGTACCTTTCCAGTTTTGATGGTTTGAAGTTCTTGATTTAGGGAAGATACGTCTGAGTTCATCCTCTCCATTTGTTTGCACAGTTGTTCTAGTAGGCTTTGTGGAACAATTTGGGTGGGTGCTTGAGTAGGTTGGTTTATCCCAGGTGGATATTTTGGAGGTGGGATGGTTTGTTGAAAATGGACCAGTGGCTGTTGGTATTGGATAGGTTGGGTTTGGAACTGGTTATGGGTTTGGAACTGGTGGGGGTAAGTATTTTGTCCCTGTGGTTGGCTAGGTTTTTGGTTATCTTTCCAGTGGAAGCCTGGGTGGTCGTTATACCTTGGGTTGAAGTTTTTTTGGTATTGAGGCTTTTGAAAGTTCAAGGAATTTACTTCTGCTGGGGGTCCTCCTAAAAGAACATCCTTGATGGATGGAATGGTTGGGCAGTTGTCTGTCTTATGGTCATTTTTGTCACAAATTGTGCAAATAGGGTCAACGGTTTGGATTTCATGGACTTTCCTAAGGTCGATCTCTTCAACCTTCCTAGAGAGTGCTGCGAGTTTAGCCATAAGGCTTTCCTCTTCTCTAAGTGTATGAATTCCAGTAGTTCTTTATGGATTTTCAGAATAAGATGAAGTTCCCCATGTTTGGTTTTGTTCAGAAAGGCTTTCTAGATACTCGTAAGCATCATTTGGGGCTTTGTTTTTAAAGGTTCCATTACACATCATGTCAATGAATTGTTTGTTCCCCAGATCCAACCCTTCATAGAAAATTCTCACTTGTTCAGGAATAGAAAAACCATGGTGTGGAACCATATTTAGAGTTTCTTTGAACCTCTCCCATGTTTCATAGAATGACTCTCCCTCTTTTTCAAAAAAGTTTTGGATACTCTTTTTAAGTGCAATTGTTTTGTGGTGGGGAAAGTATTTTTTGTAGAATTCTCTTTGTAGTTGGTCCCAATAGTTTATGGATGATGGTCTCAAATTTTTTAGCCAATTTTTAGCTCGATCCTTTAAATAAAAAGGAAATAGGCTCATATTAGCTGATTCTAGTTGATGTGGGGGACACATGGTTTCTACAATGTCACTGAACTCCTTAATGTGAAGGTAGGGCATCTCGGACTCCATTCCATGGAATGTGGTAAGATGGTTTAGGACATGGGGTTTAAAGATGTATTTGGAATCTCCTAGGGAATTGTGTCGAATGCATGAGGGGGCATTGGTCCAAGAAGGTGTGAGGTAGTCATTCATGATTTTATTGACCGCATTCCTCAAGTTTGGGGCTGCCTCATTTGGGTTTCCATTTTGGTTCCCACCCGGGTTTATGAGTTGGTTTATTTGAAGAAATTCCATTGAAATGGGCTCAATTTTTGACTCGGGGGTGTTAGGAAGATTAGGATATAATGGAAAGAGTTCCCTTGGTGTACTTGAATCCCCAACCCCAGGACTATCCACCCTAACAAGACGGTTTGATTGATCGCGGGTGTAGGTGGACATGCGCCAAAAGAAAAAAAATGAGAAAGGGACAAGATAATAGAATTTGGATGAGAAAAGAAGAAATGGGGGAGAATAGAATGGGTGTTGATATGAATTACTTGGTTCCCCGGAAATGGCACCAAAATTTGATTCTCACTCAAATTTCCCCAAGAGATGAAGGTAAAACGGTCCTTGTAGTTTAGCTTGGGTTATCGAATCCTCAGAGACCTAAGAAGAAACCTATAGACACGTATATTCTATGGATTGTTTTCAGCTATGAAGTGGCCAACTTGGATTTATTTTAGATGATTTTAGAGGATATCTAACAGATTTAAGTGAATTCAATTTAAAATAATGAGTTGATCCTAGGTTATCGTTCGGGGTGGATTGGACGTATTTCCTTTTCAAAGATTTCAATTTATTATATTTGAGATGTGTTCATTTAAGAAGATAAAACAACATCATCACTTACTGGTTCAATGCCTACACCCTTTAATACTAATCTCCTATACACTTTAAGGATCAAAGTTTTGAGCACTTCAAGGTAAAGGTTCGTATTAGCACATGAAGTGTGTGGCCTTAAATTCAACAAGGACGATGGAGTTTAAAAATCATCAAATAAAAATCTCAATTTAAGAGGTGATTATATATTAATGGGGTGATAAATAACATCCAATCTAGCCCCTTGATACTCCCTTGGATCAACCCATAAGTGTGTTAGACCTCCATTGATTCTATGGTTTCAATGGAAGCGGAAAGTAGACTCATGAGGGAGGACATGGAGAAGTAAAGAAAACAACAAAAGTAAAATGCTCACTCCACCGTTGTGTAAATAATTTCACAAGATTTGGTGTGAATAAATTCACACCTTGAGGAAAAGGTATCAAAGTCAGATGTAGAACAACAAAATAAGAGGAGAAGAAGAACTTTTATTAAGAAACTAAAGTGAATTGAACAATTTACAAGTGAAAGACAAATTTGAGACAACAAAATCGCAGCATAAAATTACAATTGAACCAAGCACCAATGATTCTTAAATCATCCAACAAAACTGCCTTAAATAGGAATTTTTGAGCCATTTGGTCGAGCCTCCAATATTAAAAAGCATCTCAATTAATTTTGGTAGGCCATAGGTGGTGGAAAGCTTGTGGAATTTGGACTTTTCCACATTTGACCCGAGGTGGCAGCCAACTTTCATCCACCGATGAGATGCGCTTGTAAGACCTTCTAGATGGTCGAATCAGAGTAGGACATAGAATAATAAAATGGATCCTCGGATGTCTTATAACAGCCTGTGAAAGGTGGGCCCATTTGGAGTTACTTATTCTGAGATATGATCAAATTAGTAGGTTGTTTGTCTGGGCCGCAGAATCTGGCCCATAATTTTATCTCTAACTTGGGCCGCCTTAATGACCACCATAAAGACCGAATTAGCATTATCTTCTGAAGAGTGATTTGTTCCTCAACATTTCTTCTATCATCTCAAAATATTTGGTATTCATTGGGCCTGTATGTTGGGCCCCACAGTCTCATAAGTGGGTTGGTGTCCAATCTGCCTTCTCTAGAATTGATTCCATTAATCTCCAAATATCTCCATCATCGTTTCTGAATCATTTTATTGATCCCTGAATGAAAAACGTTCACATTTAAGTGTAGATATAGTTCCCAAAATATCGAATTAAAATATTGATAATTACATTCCTTAGAATCAGATGACTCATTAGGCCTAAATTAGTGTACATTAGGCATGAAGTGCACAAATGATGAGAATGGATGTTCATAATGAAAATGCACTAACTTAGGCCCATAAGATCAAAAATGAACATTTAATACCATTAAAATGTAATTAAAATATATGTTTTTATTGGATAATCAAGGACCCCGCAACAACGCGGGACATGAGACCGAGTAGAGGAGGTGGTATGAACACATGAAATGAGGTCCAACACTGCGTTGACCAAGGAAGTTGTATAGCCACGTGGACAGGTTACCACGTGAACCATAGGGACACGACTAGGGTGGGCCATGTCTGTCAGAGCGAATCTAGTTTGCGTGACACATGAAAGGCTAGAGAACTGGGCCGCTTTGGTGACCTGGGGGGATGGACTCATGTCCTAGTGGTCCAATAGTCCAGGATGGTTCGAGCCAGCCCAGAACAACTAGTTAGGGTCGGGTCAGTCAGATGAGGTCGGGTCGGGTTGGTTGGACCGAGTCAGACCCTTTTTACTAATTTGAACATATATTTCTAATTGTGTGTTCATTTGATGATTCCTCTATGGAGTTGAGACCCCTGTGACAAGACAATCATTTTTCTATAATCTAAGTGAGTTTTTGTGGTAGTTGGTTTATGAGATAAGGTCTTGAGGAGTAGGTTTTTCTGGAACAAGCATGCTACAATCGAAATCATGTGGCTGAATGTGACTATGTGATTTTGGTGACTATGTGACTTGGGGGTTGCATGACCCATCGACACTCTATGTGCCATAGTTTCTCTAAGATCCATCGATGCTCCATGCTCCATCAACACCCCAGGGGCCACCGCCGGCCCGGGCTCCACTAACGCTCTGTGCTCCACTGATGCTCCATGCACCACCAACTCTCTGTGTGCCATCGGCAATCTGTACACCATTTATGCTCCATGCACCGCCAACACCTCTCATGTAATAAAGACTGAGAGATATGTGGAATAAAATTGGAAATAATTCTCTTCATGATTTATAATTATACCTATGTGAGATGACCGTATTGACTATACTTCGTGTATTTCTTAGTGGTATTTTTCTTTTTTGGTTTCAAGGTTCCTACTAAGTATTGTTTTACTCACCCCTACATGGGCTATGCATGCATGTGTCATGTATTACATATATGATCAATGCTTTGATAAAGTCCTTGGTGGATCAGGTCTAGATGGTTCTTAGAGAGTGGCCCGATAGATGAGGTGTGCTTCAGCAACTTTAGACAACTATTTCTATACCTACCCTTCAGGTAGGGTTTTCTACGGATGAATTCCAGGAGCTTGTACTTTCCCTTTTATTGGGATTGCATTCTATCCCGTTTACTTTTAAGATTTTTATTATCGTACAATGTGGTTGGTATCTTAGTGTATGCATGCATTGTTTACTTAGTGTTTTTTTTTCAGAATTTTAGGCTTGGAGATGTGTGCATGTTTACAAGTACTTAGGAAAATACCTTGCATTTGTGGGATATGCCTACTCGATGCAAGTTTCCACACCCTGTCCTATTGGAGGTAGGATTAGGGTAGTCACAGCACAGACCCCTTTGGGATAGGTCATGGTAGAGTAGTATCAAAGCTAGGTTGATTCTACCTAACGAACCAAGAGTATATGAGATTGGTTTGGGGAAATAGTGTTAAGTGTTTTTTGTTTGGATTTCAGACCAAAGACTCTAGTGTTGGGGTGGAGGATGATATATCCATTCAATAAGATTTTGAATTCTTCCTTTTGACTTGGTATATGAAAACACTAGTTGTATGGACAATAAATGATACACACATGATACACTCGATTTGTGCATACATTTTCATATACTTTATTGAAAATTAAGAACAATTTTTCAACATTTATCTACTTCCTAGTGGAAAAATACTTTGATTTTGGTGATCTTTTTCATTTTGAAAAGGTTTTTGGCCAAATGCACAAAAAGGAGGAAAACCAAGAAAAAATTTCCAACTACACAGTGTGTAGTTATATACACACCATGTACGTTCAATCTCAGACGCGAGTTGACCAGGACAAACACATGCCCAAGTAACCAGAAGACGGTACACACTGTGTTTATACTTTACATGCTGTGTGTACCATTCTAGAAGCAGTTGGTGGCCAAGAAGAGTCTACACGCCCATGTGGCCGGCTGAATATGACACGTTGTGTTCCATTTATACACATCGTGTAGTCATTTCTAGAAGAGGTTGTTGATGAATTTTGAGACCACACACTGTTTATAGTGGCGCTACACGCCGTGTAAATTCACCAACCAGGCAGCGCCGTGTTCCAAGTCAAAGAAGGCATGTTCGGCCACCCACACGCGGAGAAAATAGGGGAAAAAATGCATTGAAAATAAGTACACAGCGTGTAGTTTCCTACATTCCGTGTAGTTTAATTTTTTATAAAAGGAGGCATTAGACTCTGGACCAGGGGTGGTGTGTGTGTGTGTAGTTTGTGGTGAAAGGGTTGAGGCTCAGAAGGGAAGTCAATCTGCCGTCGTACCACCGTGATTCTGTCTACCAAAGAATCATTCCATTTTTCAAGTTCTAATCATGATTTCATCAGGTATCAGTAGTTCTGTATTTATAATTTTCAATATGTGTAACTAAAACACCCAGTGTGTTAGGGTTGTGGAGACTGATGTGTTGTAATTTGAATTAAGTTTCTCTGAATGTGTTTGTTTTAATAATCTCTTCGTATTCTTCTTAAATCACTTTCTATTATCACTGAAAATTATGAAACGGACCAAGGAAGGAATTTTTAGGGATTCAAAAGAAGAATAATGACAAATAACTCCATGATCATTTGAAGTAATCGTTAGCTCAAAATGGACTAAGCCAAATAAATATCTGTTAAAAAATAATTACTGGGCTAAGGAGTTAGTCTCTTCAGTTCTAAATATAAAGTTTATCAGACCAAGGAAACTTTATTACAAATTAAACCCAGAGAGTTGGGTTATCATGAACAACAAAACCTCATAAGTAACTTGATTTAATAATAAACTTATCACAAATCCATAACCCCAACACATTTCTATCCTTATCTATATAAAAACCAATTTTCCCGTATTTACCTTCATTTTAGTAATTAATTTTTTAAAAGAATCTTAAAAACCAATTGTTCTTTTTGTACCCAAAACAACCAACCAAAATCGATTTTTAATTCAGAAGACTTCACTAAAAATAAAAATACAAACTAAATTAAGCAAAGATAAAATAAGCACATAGTTCCCCGTGGATATACCCCTTACTGGTACTATACTTGTTAGGGAAAATATAATTTGGGACACCGAAAACATACATTCAGTAAAACAACTGACCAAATTTTGGTGCCGTTTCTAGGGACCCAAGATTTAATTTTATTCTTGTTTTAATTGATTTTGTATCGACTTTTAGTTAAAATAAAAACCATAAAATCCCAAAAATCTCTTTTATAAATCATATTTATTTTTATCTTTCTTTTCCTCATTTACGCTTGGTGTTTTGTTGTGTGAAAATCCTTAAGTGTATGAGCAGCCACCTCACACGTTCCAAGGCCATTGAGTCATCATGGTTTTTTCCAACTGACCTGGAGATCGAACATACGTTTTGGAGGAACCAATGGGCACTCATGGATGAACAAAACCAAACCAATCCACTGGCGCAGAACGATGAAGGCAACCCAACTGTTGTCCAAGGGGATAGAAAACAGTTAGGTCCGGGTGACAACCAGAACCAACAAACTCCACATTCTCTAGAATACCATATGCAAAACTCCAACAATTATGACTAGAGTGGATACCATATTTCAACCAAGTTCAAGGGCCATTCTACGCCCCTAAGAACCAACAATTCATGCCAGTTACCCTTCCTCAGCAGCCACCTCCGCGACGTACTCTTATGGAGTACGACCTTCCATCAATCCACAGAGCTGATACCGGTATCATTCATCCTCCAGTACAGGCCCAGAACTTTGAGATCAAGCCTGCTATCATGCAGTTCATCCAGAACACCATTCAGTTTGAAGGCCTTCCCAGTGAAGACCCAAATACCTATCTCTCCAACTTTCTGGAGATCTGCAACACATTCTGTTACCATGGTGTGTCTGAGTACTACCATGCTGGCTACCCAGTTGGATGTAGTATCCAAAAATATCTATGCACTGAATCTCAAGGGCGCATCTCAAGTCCATGCGATGAACCATCCAGCATGCGGTGACTGTGGTAACAACCACATCCTGGGAGAATTTCCAGGACCTTCAGTCGACCCTTAGATAATCGAGGTGAGCTATGTTGCTCAAAACAGAGGGTCAAACCAGTATCTACAGTACCAGAACCCAGCATGGCGAGATAATTAGAACACAGGCTAGGGACAATAACAGCAGAATCCTCCGCCCCAGCGACCGCTCGGCTACAGCCAGCCACGATATCAGAACCCATACCTAAGGCAACAATAGAACAAGAGGGGCTCCTACCATCAGCAAGGGTATCAAAACCCTCGCCTGTAGTAGCCAAGGCAGCAACCACCTCCACCAGCTGCACAACCACCTTAGCAAGAGAATACATCAAGGTTAGAGGATCTTATGACAAAATTCATATCAACTTCTAAGACTAGATTTCAGAACCAGGAGGCTTCTATTTGAGTCTTCGAAAACCAAATCGGTCAGTTAGCAACACAGCTCTCAGGGAGACAACCTGGTACACTACCAGGCAATACTGAGAAGAACCCAAGAGAGGAGGCCCATTCCATCACTTTACGAAGTGGAAAGAATATTCATCAAAAGGAACCAACACATTAAACTACACCTATACTCCCGGATGACAATAAAGGTACAGTTTCATACCCCTCTTCATCTGAAAATCCATCACCGGAGGCTCAACCAGGCAAAGGAAAGGAGGTCGTCAAACCATTCGAGCCTGCATTACCTTTTCCAGAATGGATGAAGCAAAGGAAGATGGATCACCAATTTGGATAATTTATGGAAGTATTCAGAAAGCTACACATCAATATCCCATTTACAGAGGCTCTGATACAAATTCCCACATATGCTAAATTCATGAAGGAAATCCTCCTGAATAAATGGAAGATGGAGGATTTGGGCACCATATCACTGAAAAAGTAGTTCTCCACAGTTGTACAACATTCCCTTCCTCCCAAGCTCTAGGATCCCAGTATCTTTACTATTCCATGTACAATTGGACCCTGTGAATTTGGAAAATCTCTATGAGACTTAGGATACAGTTTCAACCTCATGCCATTCAGAATTTTCCAAATGTTCGGACTCCACGATCTGAAGCCTACCTGAGTCACCCTTCAACTTGCTGATAGGTCCATTAAATATCCAAAAGGGCTACTAGAGGATGTTCTCATGAAGGTGGGATGATTGATACTCCTAGCAGATTTTATTATCCTAGACATTTAGGAGGATCAGGAGGCACCTATTATATTGGGGAGACCTTTCCTGGACACAGGGAAAGTCTTGATCGACGTGCACCAGGGGGAGTTGATTTTCTGGGTAGGGGACGAATAAGTCTCCTGAAATGTTATAAAGGCTGTCAAACAAGCATCGTTATCTGAACATGAGGGATGCTACGCAGTGAATATCATGGATGAACAACTGAGTGGACAAGCAGATGATCTGGTATGTTTTTCATTTCAGATGATATGATTTTTCCAGAAATTCCCACTGATGAAGCGCTAGAGGACCTGAAATTGAAGGCCAGGGCGGCCACTACTAGTAATGAGCTGTCATTCCTAACATCCTAGAGAGGGAAAAATTACAACCACTGGTACCTTTAGTTCTCAAGGAACTTGAACTGGAACTGAAGCCTCTCCCACCTTCCTTAAAGTACGAGTATTTGGGAGATCATCATACTTTGCCCATTATACTTAGTGCAACACTATCACAGGAACAAAAGGATGCACTTCTTCAAGTTTTTAAGTAGAGAAAGCATGAAATTGGATGGACTATTGCAGATTTGAAGGGTATTATCCCTACCATTTTCACCCACAAGGTGCTGCTCGAAGAAGGAGAAAATCCATCTAGACAACCCTATCGGCGTCTGAACCCTCCCATGAAGGAAGTCATAAAGAAGAAGGAAATCAAGATTTTAGATGCAAGAATCATTTAACCTATATCAGATAGCCCGTGGGTGAGTCCCCTACAAGTGGTCCCTAATAAGGGAGGCATCATTGTGGTATCAAAAGACAAGAACAAGCTCATCCCCACTCGCATAGTCACGGGCTAGAGAGTCTATGTAGATTACAAGAAGCTGAACGACGCCACAAGAAAAGATCATTTTCCCCTGCCCTTCATGGATCAGATGCTAGAAAGGCTAGTAGGGCATGAATATTACTACTTCCTCGATGGATACTCTGGCTATAATCAGATCACCATTTCCCCATAGGATCAGGAGAAGAGCACCTTCACTTTCCCATATGGTATGTTTGCCTACCGCAGGATGTCTTTCGGTATGTGCAATTCTCCCACCACATTCCAGCGATGCATGCTAGATATTTTCACAACTTGGCGGAACAAATCCTAGAGGTCTTCATGGATGATTTTTCCATTTACGGGAAGTCATTTACCACCTATTTGTAGAACCTAAAGCTAGTACTGGAGCGATGAGAAAACACTAACCTAGTTTTGAACTGGGAAAAGTGTAATTTTATGGTGAAAAGTGGCACAATACTTGGCCAAAGAATTTCAGAAAAGGAGATAGAGGTGGATCTGGTGAAAATAGAAGTCATTTCACGACTTCCCATTCCAACTTTTGTTAGAACCATATGCATCATCCTGGTACATGTGGGTTTTTACAGGAAATTTGTCAGCGATTTCTCAAAGATAGCCCAACCCCTGACCAACCTCCTGACTAAGGATGCTATTTTCGAATTCAATGAGGCATGTACCATAGATTTTGACATCTTAAGAAGTGCCTAGTCGAAGCTCCAGTGATGATTTCCCCCAACTGGGAGGCATAATTTGAAGTGATGTGTGATGCCAGTGACTATGTAGTGGGAGCTGTCCTGGGTCAGTGATTGGAACGAATCTTCCGACCCATCTACTATTCTAGTAGGACACTCAATGAGGCGCAACTAAAATACACTACTACAGAGAAGGAGATACTGGCAGTAGTATTCACCTTCGAAAGGTTTTGTTTTTACCTTGTGCTATTTAAAGTTATTGTTTATACTGACCATGCAACACTTAAGTACCTGTTAAACAAGAAGGATGCAAAGCCCCGATTGATCCGATGGGTCATCCTCTTACAATAATTTTATTTAGAGATCCGTGATAAGAATAGGAGTGAGAACATGGCTTCTGATCATCTATCCCGTCTGGAGATGCTGCACTTGGAGAAGGAAGAGGATCGAGAGATAAGGGAGGATTTTCTTAATGAGCATCTCTTTTCAATTATTGAGTCCCCTAGGCCCTGGTTTGCTGATATTGCTAACTATTTAGTTATAGGTGCCATCCACCCCACCCTCTCCTTCCAGAAAGAGAAAATATTCCTCTCTGATGTTAAACGATACTTCTGGGAAGAACCACTCCTATTCTGATCTTGTGGAGACGAGGTGATCCGATGGTGCATACCAGAGATAGAGGTTCAAGGGGTCCTGGAATTTTTTCATGCCTCACCCGTTGGAGGAAATCATGGTTCAGATTGTACCATAGCAAAGATTCTGCAATCTGGGTTTTTCTGGCTCACCATGCATAAAGATACCTGATCCTTCATTGCCCATTGTGATTCATGCCAACGTACATGTAATATGGGACGTAGATCCGAGATGCCCTAGCACCCCATCCTAGAGGTCAAGATCTTTGATGCATGGGGAATCGACTTCATGGGACCATTTCCCCATTCTTTTGGGAATACCTACATCCTTGTCTGCATTGATTACGTATCCAAATGGGTGGAAGACACTACGACGGCCCATGAAACAGCCAAGGTAGTCGTGACCTTTCTAAAGAAACACATTTTCAGCAAGTTCGACATTCCTCAGGTGCTAATCAGTGACATATGGACTCACTTTAAAAATGCGTTAATGAAAGGAGTGCTATCAAAATATGGGGTGAATCATCACATGGGTACACCATACCATCCCCAATCAAGTGGACAGGTGGATCTCTCCAACCGTGAGCTCAATTTTGTTTTGGAGAAAACAGTGAATACATCACGGAAAGACTGGTCCAAAAAGATTGACGATGCTTTGTGGGCCTATCGCACCGCCTTCAAGACACCACTGGGGATGTAACCATTCAACCTCATCTATGGAAAACCATGACATCTATTGGTGGAACTGGAACACAAAGCATATTGGGCCATCAAGGCCCTAAATTTTGATATGAAGGCAGCTGCAAAGAGGCGAAAGTTATAACTATCAAAACTCGATGAAATCAGAAGGGAGGTGTATGAGAACACTAAATTGTACAAGTAGAGGACAAAATCCATCCACAAAAAGATGATTTCTCTAAATTCATTTCAACTCGGTGATCAGGTACTTCTCTTCAACTCACATCTTCGTCTATTCCCAGGAAAACTTAAGTCGAGGTGGTCGGGATCGTTCCATGTCATACATGTATTTCCCCACGGAGAGGTGGAAATTTCTAAGGAGGATGGTCAAATGTTCAAGTTGAACAACCATCGATTGAATATTTACCATCACATGGATGATACAGTGGGAACAATCTCCACCACCCCTTTCAGGTAAGAAAAGGTAATTCGGTCGAGCCAACGACCTAAAACAAAGGCGCTTCCTGGGAGGGAACCCAGAAGTTACATGATGTGTCACACTTATACTACACGGCGTGTACTTATCTTTTTAATTTATAATCTTAATAGTATAAATCTATAGAGTAACTAATAAAAAACCAGGGATGATGCCGGTGCCGATGGTAAGGTCACTAGAGTTTATCCGAGCAGTCCCTGGTTCAAATCCTCCTAACCTACCTTCGACACGGGGTTCCTCCTTTTATTACACGGCATGTGTATTAATATATATATATATATATATATGATTATAAGAAAAACCATGGTGGGGATGGATCAGTTGGCCACGATCGTAACCCGGTTCTAAAAGACCCGAGTTCGAATCCTGGCAACCACCCCATTTCCATCATTTACCCTTTTAATAAAACCACACGATGTGTCTTTCGATATATGTCGTGTGTGACATATTTTTCCTTACTAATTTAAAAACATTTTCTTATAAAATAAATTCATGCGGATGGAGTTGGCAGATTGAAAAAGTCTCGACCCTAGATTCAAAAGACTTGGGTTCGAACTCGACTAATCTCTTTGCTTCATCCCCTTCTTATATAATTAAAAACCATATGCCGTTCATTTTCTTCTTTCCATGTAGTATAGGCTTTATAACATAATTCTATATAAATCATAAATATGGGCAGCAATACAACCTTCTCTCTAGTGGATGAGGGCTTCCGTTCGGAACGGCCAATTGCCGGTTCGAACCTCGCCCCAAGAACGAGACCAAAGGTTGTACTTCTCTTTTTACAACTTTTAAACACACGACATGTATTTTTCCACTACATTATGTATATAGTTTTAATTTTAAATTCTGTGTATATATCTATTTACCCATTTTTATTATTTTAATTAATATTAAATATTATATAGACTATTTCAAAAAAAAAGAGGTACACGACATGTAGTCCAGAAGTACATGCCGTGTACCATGGATATATAATCCACGGGCCACCCATCTTCAGCCCGTGTCGCGCGGCTCCCACTTTCTTCCCCTTCTTCCCGTTTCTTCTCCCTAACGCCACCCGGACACCCCACTCTCATATCCGTCGTTTTGGTTCGTTTCGAGCTCTGATTTCTCTTGCATTGCATTCCTCGGTAAAGGTACTCCCTTCTACACTCACTATTTCAAGTTTTCAGTAGAATTTAGGGTGTTTTTGGATCTATCAATAGCTCGGCTTCCGCGATACATGACCATGAATTGAAGAACACACGCCGTGTACTTTTGTACATGGCCACACACAAAATGCTTCGCAATTTGAATTTACATGGTGTGTATATTCAGTACACACCGCGTACTTTCACCATCGTGCCCGAGTACCCTTTTTCACATGGCCTCACAAACAATTTTCATGTACACGGAGTGTGTTTTTGGTACACTCCATGTATATCATTTCATTTTTCCCCTCCATGTGTAGAACTTGACATGACCTCTCACCCCATGTTCCCATACATGGTGTGTATGTTCGGTACACGCCGTGTAGCTTTTTTCTTTTGGTCGGCCCATGTCTAGCCCCCACACGACCATGTTCTTCAAGTCATGAACACGCCATGTCTGTCTCATACACGACGTGTCTTTTTTTTCTTTGAACTAATAAAATCATGGCCGTGTCTTCTTTAATACACAACCATATCCACTTTGTGTGCACACTTCGTGTATGTTCGGTACACGCAGTGTACCTTTACATGGTCAATATTTTTCACCCTCAGCGTGTTTATCCAGAGAACACGGGATGCTGCTCAGCTTGTACTACACACCGTGTACTCTAAATGTACACATCGTGTACTTTTATATATTTTTTTTTTCAGATTTTGGACATTTTTTATGTTTTATTTTCTTTTTCTTTTTCTTTCTTTTTTTAGGTTATGTCAGATCACGATCCTTCCCGGGGGGGGGGGGGTGGCTGGACTCTACCACTGAGGGTGAGAGGCCCATTTTTTGAAGGATTTGACTCTGACCTCTGACGCAGCCAAACCCAGACGCTCCAGTCTACGAGCTCCCTATATTGGACACCCTTCCACCCCTCAATCCCTCCACCGAGGTTGGTCTGAGCACCATCCTTCCTTCCCTACCAGTTGACACTCCAACTGAGATCTCCTCCTCCGCCACTGGCACTTCTTCGACTGCCCCATCCAGCGACCCTTAACCTACTACAGCCAATCCACCCACAGAGCCAGCTCCTGCTGCTGCACCTGCACCTGGGCCGGGACCTACAGGTGCTCCCTATCCGTGCATGGTGTTCCCGGTCACCAATCTAGAACATGAAAGGGTTGGCGCCTTTCTCTCCATACGATTCCATTGAGTGGCTTCTACCCCGACATCACCATTCCTCAGCAGCTAGTCATTTTGGGAGAGTTGGAGGATCTCCTTGGCCACACTCCACTACTCGCTATTTTCCAGGTTAGCACTCCAGTTTTACATGATTTATTTTTGGAGTTTGCGGCCTCTTTCGAGTTCGATGGTGCTGAGTACCGGGAGACACCTGGTGATGCGGTGCCCGTGGTTTGGTTCTGACTGGGCGGCCGACGATTTTTCCCTCACCATGACAGAGTTTGGTCGAGGGTGCAGTTTCTACCTCCATCCCATCACCCAGCCCCCTATTTCTACCCTGACCAAACCTAAGCGCTCTGAGCTTGTGGCTATATGGTAGGAGATTGTTGGGCCTGACCACCACTATGACCCTACCTCACAGAAGATCACCCTTATCACAGGCCCCATCCTTTGTTTTACCCACCAGTGCTTCCGCGCCATTCTTTTCCCCCACCATGAGGATATGAGGGTCATGACCAGTCGTGACATGGATCTCCTTACCTGTGTCATCCAGTAAGACTACCCGGACCTCCCTTACCTAGCCGCCTCCTATTTACATTCTATGTTTATCGACCATCAGGGCAACCTGAACGGCGGGTTTTACGCCACTCGCCTCACCCACCACCTTGGGGTTTTCGAGCCTTCTTTACCCCATGACCTGTTAGGTTCTCCCCAGTGGATGGAATATCTCATTCTTATTCACATGGGATTATTCCGGAAGTAGGGGGTGCCTACATCCTTGCCCAGGACCGGCCCAAGCCACCCGCTAATCCTCCCGCCCTAGCTGATGCACCTGCTCCTCCTTCCCCACCCCCTCCAGCTTCTCCACCCCACCCACCTCCTATTGACCCCACTTCTTCTAGCCTTCATTCTTCTATCCCACTATCAACCCCACCTACCCCCGCACCCTTAGTCGATATTTTCCTTTCCCTCTACCTTTCTGGGATGGATAAGGTCTTGGTTCACCTTGACAGCCAACAGGATCAGATGGACCGGAGCTTAGTTCGTATCGCCAGCCACTAGGACCACCTAGAGTTGATGCTATGACTTATTGTTTAGCATCTTGGTATTCCCCTACCCCGCCACCTGCCTTAGTTCCTGGCCCTTCTACTGCTACTCCACCACCTTATACTGTGCTGGCCATGGATTCCATTCTTCTCTCTACTGTGGGTCCAGCTGCTACTGCTACTGCTACCGCCGACACTGTTTCCAGTCCGGGGGGGGGGGGGGTGCTGAGCTTCCTTTACCGAGTCCGGTACCTGAAAATCCTACTTCTCCAGCTTCCCTTCCCATTACTGAGTCCGAGCCTCCTACTTCCATGGCTCCTGAGCCATATCTTCCAGGTGGTTCTGTACTCGATGATGCCTCTTCTAAGGCAACCACATGATTGGTTTTGGGACACATGCTTTTCCTTGTATATATATTTTTGTGATATCTTGTGCCTGTGTTTGTTATTCCTGCTTGCAATATTTCTTTTTTCCCCCTCACAGGTACTCTGGCACATGTTGGGCTATGATTTTTCACAACATACCATTTTCCTATGCCTAGACATGAGAGGAGTATTCTTTTTCCATTAATTTCTTTTCTTTCTTAGTTTCCTTCTTTCCTTACTTCCCCTTAGTCTGGTCCACTATTGTTTCCCCACCTTCACTTGTTCTCTTTATTTGGAACTTGGTGGACCACGCGCGATATTAAGTATTGGGGGGGGGGGGGGTCTCTCAACCTCTTTAGTCTTTACCCTTTTCAAATTCTAGGAGAAATCATTATTAGAAGATATAATTGAAAACGTGAAGAAATTTTTGGTTAATCATATTTTTAAAGAATAAAGCTGAAAGTGGAATATTTTAAAAATTGCATGCTTATTTTGATTCTTAGGTTTTTAAAACAATTTCTGATATAATTTAAATTACAAAATTGTAATCCTTGGATAATTACATCTATTAGAATAATCAATTATTTTGAAATACATGACCTGATTGTCTCTTTATTTATTTTTCCCACTCCCGAGAGGTATTCTAAACCCCATTGTCATATTCTTTCTAATACCCTATTTATTGAGAGATTCATAGAATATACATAACTACCATAATTTTCAAGTTTTCTTTTCAAAACATGAGGAATTTTTGAATTACATTAAAATAATTAAGGCATAAGATTGTTAGCCCATTTATCTTGAGCCTAACCTACATCTTATATTTGTGAAGCCCATAGATACCATGAATGGACTTTATAGCAAGCCATATTACAAGCATATTTCCTTTCCTACCCTAATTATTTTATGATTTTTCATGATTATTTATTTGAGCTCAAAATAAGGGATTGGAAACACATGGTATGAATTCGTGAATTGTTAAGAATTGAAGTATGGGAGAGTGCCTCTTGATCATTTGGGGAAAAAAAGAGTTCCAAACCTCTATTTGGGAAATTTAGAAAGGTTCCCTTTGTGCTCTAAAAAAATGGTACAAATAAAGGAGCCTTATACACATTTTTTGGTTTGTGACTTCTACTCAGCTAAAGGAGACAGTGGTGATGAGATCATTTGATTAATCTTGTTGTGGAAGTTTTTACATTGAGTTTAATCTTGAATATCATGCATTTTTATTTGAGAATTTAGCCTCCTTTTTCAAGCCTTAGATTTATTTTTCACATCTTTACCTACCAACCTTTAGCCACAGAAACATATGATCCTATTTGAAAATTCCTCATGATTTTTGTATAGTCAAATTTTCTAAAGTGGATAACTAGAATTCTTGCAAACCTATGGATAGAGTGTATATATCTTTGATTGAGCATAACATTGTTTAAAAACATCTTGACTGTTGAGAATATTTTTGGTGAGGTAAATCATCAAGTGGCTTGCTTATATTTGAAAGGTTGAAACATGTGTTAAAAGAGGATGAATGTAGTTAATTGAATTATATATGATGCATGATTATAATATCTCCTAGATTTAAAACTGATTTGTATTCTTTTTAAAATTTTCTCCTGTCACTTATTATTTACATTTATGATTTACTAAAGTTCTTCCTTTTACAATATAGATTCCTTTAATTAGACGTTGAGATTCACTTGAGGGAAAGAAAATGACTAAGTATGGGGGAGTTTGATACACTCGATTTGTGCATACATTTTCATATACTTTATTGAAAAATAAGAACAATTTTTCAGTATTTGTCTACTTCCTAGTGGAAAAATACTTTGATTTTGGTGATCTTGTTCATTTTCAGAAGGTTTTTGGCCAAATGCGCAAAAAGGAGGAAAACCGAGCAAAAATTTCCAACTACATGGCGTGTACTTATATACACGCCGTGTACGTTCAATATCAGACATGGGTTGACTAGGACAAACACATGCCCAAGTTACCAGAAGTTGGTACACGCCGTGTTTATACTTTAAATGCTGTGTGTACCATTCTAGAAGCTGTTGGTGGCCAAGAAGAGTCTGCACGCCCATGTGGTCGGCCGAAGATGACACACCATGTTCCATTTATACATGTAGTGTAGTCATTTATAGAAGCATTTGTTGCCGAATTTTGAGACTACATGACGTGTATGGTGGCTCTACATGTCGTGTAAATTCACCAACCAGGCGGCGCTATGTTCCAAGTCAAAGACGGCGTGTTAGGCCACCCACCCGCAGAGAAAATAGGGAAAAAACGCGTTGAAAATAAGTACATGGCATGTAATTTCATACACGCCGTGTAGTTTAATTTTCTATTAAAGGAAGCCTTGGCCTCCAGACCAGGGTTGGTGTGTGTGTGAGTAGTTTTTGGAGAAAGGGTTGAGGCTTTGAAGGAAAGTCACTCTCCCATCGTACCACCGTGATTCCATCTACCAAAGAATCATTCCATTTTTCAAATTCCAAGCACGATTTCATCAGGTATCAATAGTTTTGTATTTATCATTTTTAATATGTGTAACTAAAACACCCAGTGTGTTGGGGTTGTGGAGAATGATGAGTTGTAATTTGAATTAAGTTGCTCTGAATGTGTTCATTTTAATAATCTCTTCGTATTCTTCTTAAATCACTTTCTATTATCACTTAAAATTCTGAACCAGACCAAGGAAGGAATTTTTAGGTATTCAAAAGAAGAATAATGACGAATAAATATATGATCATTAGAAGTAATCGTCGGCTCAAAATGGACTAAGCCAAATAAAGATCTGTTAAAAACTAATTATCGGACCAAGGAGTTAGTCTCTTCAGTTCTAAATATAAAGTTTACTAGACCAAGGAAACTTTTTTAAAAATTAAACCCAGAGAGTTGGGTTATCATGAACAACACAACCTCATAAGAAACTTTATCTAATAATCAACTTATCACAAATCCATAACTCCAACGCATTTCTATCCTTATCTACATAAAAACCGATTTTCCCGTCTTTACCTTAATTTTAGTAATTAATTTGTTAAAATAATCTTAAAAACCAATTGTTCTTTTTTTACCCAAAACAACCAACCAAAATTGATTTTTAATTCAGCAGACTTCACTAAAAATAAAAATACAAACTAAATTAAGCAAAGATAAAATAACTATATAGTTACCTGCAGATCAACCTCTTACTGGTGCTATACTTGTTAGGGAAAATATAATTTGGGACACCGAAAACATACATTCGGTAAAACTACTGACCAATGCATCATATAGGATTGAGTGTGTTCTCATGTCCTTCTTAAGTTAGTGTCATCTCACCATGTATACTTTATTGATTGTGGTACATCTTGATCTATTTAAGGATGCCTCCATGTAGACAGCCAACCAGGATTTTTTATGCGTGATCATGAGGATGATTTTCCTAGAAAAGAGGCATCAGTACAGGGACCAATACTGGAGATAACACCCCCAGGTGGTGTACTAGTGATACCACCACCCATATATCAATATTTACTACCATCGTTATCGGTAGAGTATATACATAGGATGAGTACGTTGCATGAGTTCCATAGGTAGTGAACTCCTAGGTTAAGGGGTGAGCTAGAACCCAAGGTAGCTGAGGATTGGCTGTAGATGGTTATGAATGTCTTCCGGCTAGTGAGGATGCCTGTCGACTAGATGGAATTCCTAGCCATGAGTCTCCTACAGGGATCATTGGGGGGATGTTGGAGCTTAGTGATCTAGATGCATAATGAGACAACCCTCACTTATAATGACTTCAAGTGGCTCTTTAGGGATGAGTTCTTTATAGTGATGTTATGCTCCGTGAATATACAGGAGCTACTACATCTGCATCAGGGTAGCCAGATAGTAGTGGAGTACTAGGAGAGATTTATAAATCTTTCTCGCTACTTCATGGATATGGTGCTAGACTCGATCTTTAGGGCCATAACCTTTGAGAAGGGGATACACTGAAATATTAGGGAATAAATGATATCCCTTAGCATTCTAACACATTATGGGGTATTGGAGTGAGCTCTGGTATTAGATAGCTTCTTGGTAGAGCAAATGCTAGTAGTGGGAGCTACCATTGGGTGTTGGGTAGATGAATCTTTGGAAGTAGGTAGCTGAAAATTGACACATTGATCTAAGAGGATCATACAGTTCAGGGGATGACCCCATGATATGGGGTTAGTAGTGCGAGGATCCCAGGGCAGAGCGAGTTAGCTGAAGGATAGGCTATGTTACTCATATGGTGGTCGGGGACATATGGCTAGAGATTTTATGACCCGTCATACGACCGATTAGGAGATGATTAAGGGAACATAGAGGTAGAGGTGATGGTAGGAACAAGGTGGTCCTCTAGTTGTAGAATGTGGTAGAGGATCTAGACGGGCGGTATAAGGTTGGTGGAGGTTCAAGGTACCACCATCACTACCCCCAGGTGGTCTACCATGGGCTTAAGGAGTTGGTGTACAGGCACGAGGACAGCTTCAGGCGATGGAGGCTTATGAAACTAGTGCTCCTAAGATGATTAGAGGTATGATATGTGTATTTTCCTCCCAATATATAGTTTTTATAAACATAGGTTTCAATCACTCTTTTCTCATCATGACCCTTGTTTGAGACTTGGAGATTCTAGTGGAATCGTTAACTCGATCCCTACACTTAGAGTCTCATACGGGGGGAGATTTGATGATCACACACTAGTTCCAATAGTGTGCCCTTAATTTATGGTGTGATAGTTTTAGTTGGGATCTCTTGGTGGAAGTGTTGAGGCCTTACGACATCATCCTTAGTATGGACTGATTATCCATAGTTCATTCCCAGATTGACTATTTTAGGTGCACAGTGCGATGTGTCTATGAATATGGAAACATGTTTTCATTTTTTAAGGAAAAGGAAACCCAATCAGTGTAGGATGGAATCACATGTAGTATGGTTCAACCAATCACACACAAGTTGGATAGCATGAAACTCGGTACAATGGATGAGATGAGTCCTCATTTTCCTACAGTAGTGGATGAGTATGAGGAAATCTTTACAGAAGATATTCTAGAATTACATCCTCATAAGGAGGTGGTTTTCTATATTGATATATACCCTAGGACGACACCAATATCTACAACTACATATCGGATGGCTCCCACAGCGCTTCATGAGTTAAGGGTACAACTGGAGGACTTGTAGAAGAAGGGCTTCATGAGACCCAGTGTTTCACCTTAGGCGGCCCCAATTTTGTTTTCCAAGAAGGAAGAAGAGAGTTTGAGATTATGTGTGGAATTTTAGAACCTAAACAAGGTAACCAAGAAGAATAACTATCCACTATCAAGGATTCACAACCTATTCGATCAGCTAAAGTGAGCGAGGTAGTTCTCAAAGATAAACCTCAGATTTGGTTATCACCTTCTTCGAGTACAGAATGAGTATATCCCAAAGATGGCTTTCATATTTCATTATGACCACTATGAGTACGTAGTGATGCCATTTGGTATGAAAAACACTCCAACAGTTTTCATGGGAATCATGAACATGATCTTCCAGCCTTACTTTGACTAGTTCATGGTGTTCTACAATGCATCAAGAACCAGGATTAGTTGTGTCCTGATGCAGGGGAATGCAGTGATTTCCTATGGTTCATAGAAGTTGATACCACATGAGCCAAACTATGATACCCATGATCTTGAGATAGCAGCGGTAGTCTTTGTATTGAATATGTGGAAACACTACCTGATGGGAGAGTGGTTTACCATCTACTATGACCACAAGAGTTTAAAGTATATCTTCTCTCAGAAGGATTTGAACTTGAGATAGAGGAATTATCTAGAGTTCCTCTAGGACTATGATTTTGAGATAGTATATACTCCTAAGAAGGAGAATCTGGTGGAAGATTCCCTGATCTGGAGATCAAGTTCATAGCTACTAAACGTGGCATCCGAGCAGTTGGTTGTATTACAGATATACTTTGTAGATGGAGATGGAGAAGCTTACCTCCAGTTGATGGTTGTCACCCCTACACTCTTATAGTGAGTCTAGGATGCATAGATTGGGGATATTGAATATGAGACCCAACATGCTTTGGTGTCCATAGAGTAAGCCCCTGATGGATATTCTAAAGGTATAAAGCATGTCGTTCTCTTTAGGGGATACATAGTAATACCAGTGAAATTGTGAGAGGAGGTATTGAGGGAGTTCCATAATTCCCCTTTGGCAGTACATATAGAAGTGAAAAAGATATATTAGGATCTCTTATATCAGTTTTAGTGGATGGGGATGAAGAAGGAGGTGGAAGAGTTATTTTCTAGATGCCTCACTTTACAATAAGTGAAGGCTAATCACTAGGTTCTAGTTGGATTGACATAACCACTTGAGGTGCCAAAGTGGAAGTGGGATGGGATATCAATGGACTTCGTGATGAGTTTACCATGAATGTCCAGGGGACATGATACCATATGAGTGATTGTTGATAGACTCACCAACTCAACCCACCTTATACCGATCCACGAGCAGAGTTCAGTAGAGATATTGGGATGCCTATACATGCAGAATATAATTTGACTTCACAGAGTGCCATCTACAATTATTTCAGACTGTGATGCCCATTTCACATCCCAGTTGTGGAATGGATTATAGGAGGAGTTTGGGACTCAGCATCGCTTGAGCACAACATTTCATCCCCAGAACAATGGATAGATGGAAAGTACCATCCAAGTTTTAGAGGACATGCTATGGGATTACATCTGGATGTAGTTGGGAGGATCACCTACCACTAGTTGAGTTTGCATAAAACAACAACTTTCACTCTGCCATTGGTATGGAATCGTTCAAGGACTTGTATGAGTGACCATGCTGGTTACCAATATAATAGATAGACCTAGGGGAGTCAACAATAATGGGTCCAGAGTTGGTGTGGGATACTAATGATAAGGTGAAATAATCAAGGATCATACAAGGAATGTACAGATTTGGTAGAAGTCATATGCTGCGAAAGGTGGAGGCCTCTAGAGTTCTAAGAGGGAGACCATGTGTTCCTTTGGGTATCAGATTGATGGGAATTATAGAGATTTGGTTAGGGTGACAAGTTATCTTCAAGATACATTGACCCTTTTCAGATTCTGAGTAGAGTTGGTGAGGTGGTGTACCTCCTAGATCCACCCCTGCAGTTTCACTGGGTGCATGATGTCTTCCACGCGTCATAGGTGAGGAGGTATGTGCATGATGCCTTACATGGGATGGATAAATTTATTGGGGGGATTAAAGGGATGAAAAATATTTGTGAATATGGGCTGGTTGTTCTTTAATAAACCTTATAACATGAACAGATCAAGGACAACACAAAAAAGGCCAAGATCTGTCCATTAGGGTGTTCATGTGATTTGTATCTTTTCCCCAATCTCCTGAATTCCTCATTCCTCACGATTTATGATCAAAGGATCATTGTGACTTCTATTTGTGGTGCGACGATCCGAGACTGGGGATCTGATCTCGTGGTGGTACAAGGTGGTGGCAGTGCAAGGAGGTGATAGATCTGGCTGGTTTAGGCAGAGCATAATAGGGAAAGGCCTCTAGTGGGGCATCTGGTGGTAGAGGCAACATCGATCTAGTAAGGGTGTCTAGGGAAGGTGGGGTGAAACCTAAACGACCAATAGTAGGGCAACCAATGATGGTGATGGGACGCATTCCTGGCAGGATGGAATTGGAGAGGGGACCTACAGTGGAGTAGGTTGTGGGCGGTGACCAGGGGACACTTCAAGAGGCCACGGTGGTGGAAGTTGGGACGCGACTCAGAGCTGTGTAGGATCGAGTACCCCACGATGACATGGAATGCAAGACCAAGAGGAGGAGGCAGACTGACAATGCGAAACACGATCTGAATCCATATTGACAGGGGAATCCAACTAACTATATGGTCGGGTGACCGAATGGACAAAAGGGATGTGTAAAGGGTGGGCCATGTTCAGTAGAGCGAATCCAGCCCACATGATGTGGGCCATGGTGGAGAACCAAGCCGCTTTGATGGCCCATTAGTCTAAAGGGTAGGGTCGTTTTGGGCCAACCCAAACTGACTGGGTTGGGTTGGGTCGGACCCGGATTAAACCAGACCCTTTTTACTAATTTGGTCAAATCTTTCAAATTGTGTGTTCGTTTGATGAGATATTTGTAGCATTGAGACCCTTGAGATGAGATGATATTTTTGAGATAATCAAAGTAAGTTTTTATGAAAGTTAGTTTATTACCTAATGGCTTGAGGGGTAGGTTCTCCTAGGACAAGCACACTTGGAGCGGAATCCTATGACTGGTTGTGACTATGTGATCTTGGTGACTATGTGACTTTGGGGATGCATGACCCATCGACACTCCATGCGCCATCAGTGATACATGGACCATTTATGATCCATGATCCATCAATTCTCCATGAGACATCGATGCTTCCTGCTCCATTTATGCTCCGTGCGCCATCGACGCTCCTTGCGCCATCGACGCCCTGAGCACTATCTCTGTTCCGGGCACCACTGACGCTCCATACACCACCGACGCTACATGAAACATAAAATATCCATTATCTATCGACACAGATGATCCATTCACCATTGATACCTCTAGTGTCATAGATTCTAAGAGATATGTGGACTATAACTAGAAATCCTCCTCTTCTTGCTTTAGCCTTATACCTATGTGAGCTGACCATATTGACTATACTTCATGTATTTATTAGTGGTGTTTTCCTTTGTGGCTTAGGGATTTCTACTGAGTATTGTTTTACTCACCCCTTCACGGGATATGCCCGCATATGTCATATCTTGCAAAGACAATCAATTCTTTGATAGAGTCCTTGGTGGACTAGGGCTATATGGTGGTTAGAGAGAAGCCCAATAGATGAGGTGTGCTTCAAAAATTCATATAGATGTTTCTATACCTACCCTTTAGGTATGGTTTTCTACCGATGAATTTCATGATATTGTACTTTTCCTTTTGGTTGGGATTCTTTTCTGGACCTATTTAATTTTTAGTTTTTTACTGTCATACTCTGTGGTTGGTATCTTAGTGTATTCATGCATTGTTTACTTAGTGTTTTTACACTTTAGAATTTTGGGCTTGGGGATGTGTGCGTGTGTATAGGTACTTTGGTAAATTTTTCCCATTTGTGGGATAGCTAACCCCTGGCCTATCATAGGTAGGCTTGGGGTAGTCATGGAACGAACCCCTCTAGGATGGGTCATGGAATTCATGGATATGAAAAGGATGGATATGGAAATCATAATAAAAATAAAGACATACCACATTTCCCAAATGACTTCCCAACCATCTATCTAAGAGAAGACCAAGATGGTACAAAGGGATTAATTAGAGTTTCAAAAGAATATGATAAAAAGGATAGGGAAGTTTCATTAATTCAACATATATAAATATGGTTTCATTCGGTTTTGAACTAGACTATGTGTGCTTTCACCACCTGAGATAAAGAATGATCTATTGGATAATGCACATAGCTCATATTTCTCTATCCCTCCTATAATTACCAAGATATATTGTGATCTTTGAGAGGAATTATGATGGAACAACATGAGGAAGGATATTTTTTACCACACATCAAAGTGATTAGTTTGTTAGTAAGATAAATTAAAGAGAAAAAAAAAATTCCAAGTGGATGATGAAAAAATTTCACATACCCACATGTAAATTGGAGAACATCATCATGCAATTTTTCACCAGTCTCCCAAATAAATCTAAAGGATGTATTGTGATATGGTTTGTGGTGGATTGACTCACAAGTATTTCCAACTTCATAGCTATTTGGGAAGAATTACCTCTTGAAAAAATTGATAAGATATATATAAAGAAAGTGGTGAGGCTGTATGGGGAACCAATTTTGATCATTTTTGATCATGATCTAAGGATTAACTCTAAATTATGGAAAAGTGTTAAAAAATATTTGAAAAATAAATGGAATTTAAGCACAAACAATCATTAACCAAATTGATGGCCAAACTGAATGGACCATTTAGACACCTGAGGAATTTTTGAGAGCTTAGTCAATGTAATTTAAAGGAATATGGGATCAACATCTCCCATTTATTTAGTTATCATATAGAAACAAATTACACTCATGTATTCAAATGGACCCATATGAATCCCTGTATGGGAAGCGATGTAGAACTACTATATATTGGGATGAAGTTAGTGAAAAAGACACCTGTACCTAATATTATAAAATAAATGATATCAAATGATAAATATATTTAATAACACACTAATGTAGCCTAGAATTGAAAAAATATCCATCATAACAATCTTTGAAGGGATTTGGAGTTTGAAGTTGGAGAAAAAGTTTTCCTATGAATATCACTATGGAAGAGAATCATGTGGTACAGAAAGAAATAAAATCTTAAACCTAAGTACATTGAACCCTTTTATATCCTTGAACTCATTAGAGCAATGTCCTATTGACTAACACTTCCAAAAAACATGGATCAAGTTAATGATGTGTTGAAAACATCACCCATAAAGAAGTATATACCCAATCCATCACATGTACTGAATCCTAAGGTGGTAAAACTGGAGAATGAAATCTCTTATGAGGAGTAGTTAGTAAAGATCATGGATAATAAAGATAAATTTCTATGCAATAAGTCAACTCACCATGCTAAAGTGTTTTTTTAAAATCATATGTATAAAGAAACAATGTGTGAGCCTAAGGAGGAAATGAAACAAAAATATCCTAATATATTTTCAACCAAGGATATGAGATGAAATATTGAGGAAGAAATTTATAAAGGGGGAAATAATGTAACTTCCCATGTTTTTATATATATTTAAATCTCATTTTAAATAAATAATGCTTATCATAATTAGGTACATAATATAATTTAAACACGTAAAATACATTATTCTTTATTTTATTAAATGATAAAATTATGTGTATAGAATAAATATAGACATGAGAATTTAAAATAAAACAAAGTTTGAATAAATATAAAAAAAATAAAATTACAAGAATAAGAAAATTTAGATATTCTTGATCCCCTAGAATCATCATAGTGATGAACGACACTGTAAAAAAAACATAACATTAGTAATCTAATAAAAATTTTAGAAATGAAAAATATAGAACCATGATATGAATTTAGGTGAATATTTAATGAAGGAATTAAGAGGTATTTATAGGAATTAATATAACCATTATAATAGTATCTTGACTATTATAATAGTAACCTCACCATTATGAATAATAACTTGACTATTGGAATAGTGACCTAACTGTTATGAATAGTAATATGACCATTATAATGATAATTTAACTAATAAAATAGTTTATTTTCATTTAAATAACGTTTAAATCAAATACATTAAATAAATAATAATAGTAGAGTGCCTTAAAATAAATATAAAAAATTAAAGTAAGCATAGAGGTATTTTTCTAAAGAATATTTTATTAAAACCAAAATTTTAAACTAAAAATTAAAATTAAATATGTTAGAAAATTATTTAACTAAAATTAAATTCATTTTTGAAATCATCTCATTAATATTTTATAAGGGTGAGTTTTTGGTAATTTTTAAAAATACTTCAATTTCTATGTAAATAGTAAAAATACAGTTTTTACATAATTAGTGTATTTTAATTACATAACCCAAAAGTTAATAATGATATAATTAATTATATAACCTTTTACTTGACCACAAACTCATTTAATAAGATAAATGAATCATTAAAAAAATAATAAACTTAAATTATAAACCTAAAAAGTGTTTTCTAAAGCCTAAAATGATAGAGTATTCCATTAAAATAACAATTTTTTATTTTCCATTTCCATTTTTATTAAACTAATGAATTAGGTTTTGGAAATATTTAAAGGTCCCAAAAACATATTATTTTATTCCAATATTTCTTAAAATATATATAAATTCAATCCTTTTACACATATTGTTACGTGACTTGTAACATAAATATCCAATAAACAGAACCCAAAGATTATGAGGCCTAGTGTCTTTGGAAGAATAGTTTCATAATAAATAAAAAAGAAAAAAAAATCTATATTTATTCTCTATAATTTTCTCCTAAATCCCTTTAAAATCCTAAAACTGCAAAGGATAACCTAAGGAATACATAAAAGAAAGGGATGAGCTATAAAGTTTAGTATGAGAACAAACATGATGATGTGACATGACATGTGAGTCAAATGACATAACATTATATCATCAAATATAAGACTCATTAATAATCACATGAGATCATAACATAAAAACATGGTATCATAAGATCATGGAAACATGGGAATATGGAAACCACATAAGCCATGACATAAGTATAAGTCAATGCTAACTACCAAGACAACATCACATTGTGGGCAAAGTCCCATCATGGATTAGGTTTAATATTTAATACCATACATAACATATCATGAGAAAAAAACATTACCCAATTAATTTAAGTTCTATCTGGATTCACCCATTCATATGTGTTCCACATAAGTAAATCAAACATAAGGCATAAATATACAGATCACTCGTTGAAATAATTGGGTTTCATAACCATGTAATATAGAATAACTAGATGAAATTCCGTAATGGTTTTATAAAATAATTGGTTTAATAAATATTTTATGTTCATAATCATAGTTCATTATAAATGATGTCTAATTGATATGAAGACTTGAAAAAGAGTAGAGAAATCCCTTTAGAAATGTACATCTTAAGCAGAGGTTTATGAAAAAGGGTAACGAGTATTTAACGATGGTAAGGGAATTATAATTTATTTAAAAATAGAAATAAACTAAAATAGTTTTCCATGATAAAGTGAGTTATTTTTGAAAATATTTGTGTATTGAAAAATTTCAAGGAGTGTTTCGTGTAACGGGGTAAGAAATAGAGAAGTTCCCATGAATTGGGTTTTCTTATCGAGATAAATTACGAAGGGAACCTTTTAAAACATGTATATATCCATAAAATAATGGAGAATTAAACTAGTTATATATTAGGTGGATATATATCATATATAATGATTAAATAATAAAAAATTATAGAGAAATATAGGTAGAGATAGAAAGCATAACCCAAAGAAAATAGGGTGGTTCAGAGAGATCCCTTACCTTATGTTCCAGAATAATTCTGCACTTACACTTAATGAATTGAATAATTAAATTAATTAATTAATTAATTAATTAATAAAAATTTAAATATATATTTAATTTACTATAAATTAATTAGGTTCATTTATTATCATTTCAATTAGATATAATGCTTAGTTTCACTATTCTGGTGGTGTTTATTTCATGGTTTCGTGGTCGGATAATTGGTGTATAAATATTGATGTTCTTTATCAAAAGGGACTATAAATCCATAATTGAAATGAAATAGTATTAATTACCTTAAAAAAAGTTTTAATTTTCCCAAATATCCTTTTGCGTTCTGATATTGGGATGATTCACTTAGTAAAAGTGTTAACATTATGTGGTTAGTTCATCTAGGTGGTTTTACTGATTATCAAAAAATAGATTCATTTTATTTAATGAAATTATTATTAAAATATTATATAACTTTAAATAAGTTATATTATACTTATTATCTTCATATTAAACCATAATAATACTTTTATAACCATCCATTAAGGTGGTGGAGAAAAATAAGTGTGTTGTTTATAGAGGCGGTGAACCAACCGTATTGTAAACAATTCTTTCATTTAAGAAACCAAATAAGGAAGGGTATAAGATGAATATTACACCATAATAGTAAAATATAATTATATTTAATATACTTATGTTACTAGGTTTAGGTGTATGGAGAGCATATGGGGGTGGTAGAAGAAAGATAAAATTGAAAAAGATAAGTTGAGAATCTTACCTCTTCCTTTGGTTGTTTACTCTCATGCTACCCCTTAAGGCTCCTTGAAATGGTGTTTTATTAAGACCAGGAGTACTAGAAAATGGGGAGAAGTTTTGGAATAGAATTGGTTATAAATCTTTAAATCTCTAAGTCTTATAATTTTTGAGGATAAGGGGTTGTAACAGGTGGTATTTATAAGAGGAGGAGAGAGGTGTTTTTGAATATTATAATCATTATTTTATTATTTTATCTAAAGACAACCAATAATGTTTATTATTGTGAATATTTATTTTAAATAGTTCACATTATTTCAAACTAATGGGTTCTTACATCATCCAAAACACAAAAATTTCATGTATTTGTCTTATAATGTTAAATATCATATTTTGTCGTACTTCACTATTTACCAAAAAAATCATCTATTTTGGAAAAAAATCACCATAATAGTTTTTTGATGATTAAATTTCAGAAAACAACTTCCATTTTATGATTTTTTTTTCTAAATATGATAAATTTAATTTTTAAATAAAATCCACATTTATTAAAAAAAATACCAATTTTAATATTATAATCAATTTTTTGATCCTTTGAAAAATTAATTAAAGTATCATAAAATTATATTAACATTTTAATACAACATAATATGAATTTATAAACCCATTTGATGATAATAAACTTTCTTTTAAATCATTATATTTTTTATAATAATGAAAATAAAACATACATGTTTCAAAAAAATAAGAACACTTATTTTATCATTTTTAAAAAACTTATTTATTTGTACCATGATATACATATGCCTTATTTTCATTCTATAAGATACATAAATATTATTTTACACTTACATAGGTGAGTATACTATTCTAATGGTCAGGTTACTATTCCTAATAATCAGATTACTATTCCAATAGACAAATTACTATTCCAATCATCACATTTGTAATGGTCATATGGGATTCCCACTTCCAATAAATACACCATATTTTATCCATTATAAATTCAATTTTATTTTATCAAAAGTTGATATATTTTAATTTTCAAAATTTAGATCATATTATTAATATTCTAATTTATTTCTACAGAGTTGTTCATGAGTGAGATTATTTTTATGGATCAAACATATCTAAATTTTCATATTTTAGTTATATTTTTTCTTCTATTTTTTATCCCATTATAATAGTTTCAATTATTTTGGAAAAATTTTATTATCTAAATTTAATGTTTAAATTATAAAAAAATTTAGTTGGTTTAATCATGTGGTGCTTGTGAATTATATTGTATTACTAGATATGACACAATTATATATTCATAAGGGAAGTTTCATTGATAAAATTTTGGTCCATTACATTCTTCACCCCTTAAGAAATTTCACCCTAACAATTTCATTTTACATACTAAGGTGGAAATAGGTGAGTGTTATTCTACTTCATGGATTCCATTATTTCCCAGATCACCTCCTCACAATTTTGGTTTCAGCATAGTACTTTGACCAGGTGAGTTGTCTTGTTGCATAGAAATTTATCTCTATGGTTCAAGATCTTCACCGACTTCTCCTCATAAGTGAGATCATTTTCCAATGATACCTCCTCTGAATTTATTATATGTGATATACCTGGTATTTAATTCCTATAGAGTGATACATGGAACACATCATGTACTTGAGAAAGGTTTGGTGGGAGTGCTAGTCAATAGGACTCATCTCCGATGTGATCAAGAATATAAAAGGGGTCGATGTACCTAGGACTTAGAATTCCATTGTTACCAAATCTCATGAATCTCTTCAATGGAGATATTTAGATGAAAAATTTATCTCTAACCTTAAAATCCATGTCTTTCTGATAATTTTCATCATAGATATTCATTCTACTTTGAGAAACCCTGATGGGCCATTGAATGGTCTTGAACTTTTCTACCATTTCCTCGACCATTTTAGATCCAAGAAGCTTACATTCACCAACTTTATCCCAACATGCAAGTGTTATACATATCTTCCCATAAAGGGATTCATATGGGTCCATTTGGATACTTGATTAGAAACTATTATTATAAGAGAACTCGTTGTGAGGAATATATTGATCCAAATATCTTTTGAAGTTTATCAATCTTGCTATCAACATGTCTTCAAGTTCCTAGATAGTCCACTAAGATTGACCATCATTTTGGGGGTGATAAGCTATACTGAGGTTCAATTTAGTTTTTATATCATGTTGAATACTTTTCCAAAACTTGTAGGTAAATCATAGTTTTGGTTAGATAAAATTGATAGTGGTATTCCAAGTAGCTTCACCACTTATTTGATGTATATCCCTACAAGTTGATTGAGTGAGAAGTCCTCTAAAATTGAAATTAAATGATCAGTATTTTTATGATGATCCACCATAATCCATATTGCATAATTTACTTTTTATGTCTTTGATAGAAAAATGAAAAAGTACATAGTTATGTTTTACTATTTCCATATAGGTATGGGTAATGTTTTCATCATACTCTTATACTTTTACCATTCAACCTTCATATACTTACATACTAGGCATTTTGATGTATATTTTTTGATCTATTTCATCACATTGTCCCACTAATTGTTCTCTCCGAGATCTAAATACATTTTCATACTCCCTAGGAAGATGGAGAAGGTTGAACTATGTGAATCATTCAACAAATCATTATTTATCTCAGTATTTTAATGTACACATAGCCATGACCAAAATCGTACAACTGTTTCTTCATCAAAATTGAACTCTAATAATTTACCCTTTCTTATAGCTTCCACCTTATTATATATTTTCACATAATATCTTTAAAAGTCCTTTATCATCTCTACAAGGGATGTTGAGAAATCATTTTAGAAAAAAACATATCCCTCAGGAGTGTCAAGTCCTTCATAATGTTTTTTAGAGTGTTTATGAATTTACCAAAGCATATCCCTCAGGAGTGTTAGACTAGGTGTAAAGAACAACCTATTTATTTTTCACCAGGTGAATATATAGTTAATACCCAATTCTCCATTATCAGGGTTATTACCCATAGGTACAACTATTCTAGAACTACTTCCATTTACAGTATCTAGACATGGATATAATTTCTTAGATTCCACTCAATCTATATTTCACTAAAATTTCAGGATATTTTCATATTCGTAGAATTATCCATAGGCTTTATCTTAAAGTATTATAGTCTTAATCCAAAAAAATAATTATAACTTTATCTCATACCAACTATAGTGACCTAAGACCTTTAAACATATTTTTACATAATTTTTACCATAATATCCAATAAATACAACCCAAAGATAGTGAGGCCTAGTGTCTATGGAAGACTAGGTTCATAATACATAAAAAAGAATTAAAATAACAAAATATCTATTTATTCTCCCTAAGGAGTACCTAAATCCCTTTAATAACTTAAAAATATATAGGATAACTTGATGAATACAAAAAATAATGGCGTGAGCTATAAATCCCAGTAAGGGAATAAACTTGATAACGAGGAAAAACATGTGATTCAAATGACATAACATTATATCATAAAAGAGAAGAAACATGAATAGTCATATGGGATCATAACATAAATAACATGGTATCATTAAATCATGGAAAAATGGGAGTGTGGAAAAAACATATGACATAACATAAGTATAAGTCAAGGATATCTTCCATGAAAACAACACATGGTGGAAATAGTCCCATCATTGATTAGGTTTTCTCCCTAATCCAATACATAATGTCTTATGAGACAAAAACATTACTCAATTTACGATATCACTATATGGTTTCACCCATCATAAAATGTAAATTCATATGTTTTCCACATAAGTAAATAATACATAAGGAATAAACATAAGGACTACCCATGGAAAGAAATGGGTTACATAACCATGTCATATAGCATAACCAGATGAAATATCCTACTGGTTTCCATAAAAGAAGGGACTTAAGAATTCTGGAATTTTTATAAGAATATTTCATGAGAAATTATGTCAAGTGAAGTTAAGACTTGAAAAATAGTATAAAAATCCCTTTGGACATATACCTCTTAAGTAAGGCTTTTGGAAAAAGGGTAACAAGTATTTAAAGAGGGTAAGGGCATAAAAATTTACATAAAACTAGAAATAAACTAAAATGGTTTTACATGATAAAATGATAGATTTTATAAAACATGGATTCTTTAAAACATTTTTGTAGTGGTAATTGTAATTGATCAAGAAAGAGATAAGTTCCCTCAAATCAGGTTTTCTTATTGAGAGAAATTGAGAAGGGAACCTTTAAAAAAAGAACATCCCAATCTTATAAAGGTGAATTAAACTAGGTATATATGTGTTAGAAATATATAAATAATATATAATAATTAACTAAAAAATATAGAGATAAATTGAGGTATAAAGAGAGATAAAGTGTAACCTAATGAAAATAGGGTGGTTTAGAGAGATCCCTTACCTTATGTTCCAGAAACATTCTAAACTTACACTTAATGTATTGTATAATAAAATTAATTAATTAATAACATTTTAAATCTATATTTTATTTACAATAATTTTATTATATTCATTTATAATCATTTTAGTGATATATAAATCTTAGTTTCACTATTTTGGGGGAATTTGTTTCATGGTTCCAAGTTTAGATCACTTGTGTATAATTATTGATGTTATTATAAAATGGGACTACAACTATAGAAATGAAATGAAATAATAATATTATTCTTATAATGAATTTAAATTCTCCCCAAATATCTTTTTTTTGTTTCAATATAATGATGACTCACTTAGTAAAAACTTAACATTATGTGGTTAGTTCATTTATGTGGTTTTACTAACCTTCCCAAACTAGATTCGTTTTATTTCATAAAATGATTATTAAAAAATTATAGATCTTTAAATAAGTTATATTATATTTATTATCATCATATTAATAAATAATAATATTTTTATAACCATCCTTGAAGGCTTTGGTGAAAAAAGTGCACTGTTCATGGATGCGGTGAACAAACCATATTGTAAACATTGATTTCATTTAAGAGACAAATAAAGTGAGGGTAGAAGATGAATATTAAAAAACAATAATAATAAATTATTATATTTAGTATATATATGTTACTATGTTTATGTGGATGGAGAACATATGGGGGTGGTAAAGGAAGAATAAAATTGAAAAAGATTAGTTGATAATATTACCTCTTGCTTTGGTTGTCTCTTCTTAGGCTACCCCTTAAGGATCCTTGAAATGGTATTTTGGTGAGAACATTAGAAATTAGACGTGGGGATAGGATTAATAATATAATTGGTCATAAATTTGGTTGGATCTAAGGCTTATATTTTTTTTGGAGAAGGGATTGTGAGGGGTGATATTTATAAGAGGAGGATAGGGGTGTTTTTGAATATTATAATCATTAGTTTATTATTTTGGATCAAGAATAAAAATACTGATGATTATTAGGAATATATATAGTAAATAGAGAATTTTATTTATAAAAAATGGATGTTTACATCATCCACAACAGAAAAATTCATGTATTTATCTTATAATGTTAAATATCAATTTTTACAGTATTTCACTATTCACAAAAATTCAACTATTTTAGAAAAATAAAAAAAACTCACCCAAACTATTTTAGATGTATAGATTCCAAAAATAAATTCCATTGTATTAAAATAATTTTCTAAATATGATAAATTTAATATTTAAATAAAATCCTCATTTATTTGAAAAATACCAATTTTAATATTATAATCAATTTTTGACCCTTTGAAAAATTACCTAAGGGATCAAAAAATTATATTATCATTATAATAAAATATAAAATTAATTTATAAACCTGTTTTATGAAAATAAAATTTAGTTTAAATGATTATATTTGTTATAATAACTAAAATAAAGTATATATATTTTACAAAAATATGAGCACTTATTTTATCATTTTTAAATTTTTTTTTACTTGTATCATGATATAAATATGCCATATTTTTATTTTATATGATACCAAAATATTATTTTTTTACTTCAATAGGTGAGGATACTATTCTAATAGTCAGGTCACTATTCTTAATGGTTAGATTATAATTTTTATGGCTATATTATTATTCCAAAATTCATATTTTTAATGATCATATGAGTTAACTACTTCATATAAATACGTCACATTTCATTCATTATTAATTGAATTATATTTTCTCTCATGGTTATATATTTTCATTTTCCAAATTCATATTTCATTACTAATATTTTGCTTCATTTCTACAGTGTTGTTCATAAGTTAAATTATATTGTTTGATCAATAAGATATAAATTTTCATATTTTAGTTATCTTATTTTTTATTTTTTATCCAATTGTAATACTTTTAATTCCCATCATAATTATTATTATCTAAATTGAATGATTAAATTATAGTAAAATGTAGTTAGTATCATCATGCAATGCATGTTCATTATATTATATTACTATATATGAAATAATTATATACTTAGATGAAAAATTCCATTGATTAAATTATGATTCATTAAAAAATATCAATAATATCACTATTATTATCATTACCATGGAAATTATATTTTACTCATTTTTTAACTCAAAAATACCCCTATCCATCCCCTTGGAAAAATAATTCTCTCTCACTTACGATAACCAATGATCTACCCAAATTCCTGATATTAATCATCTTATCATACTTAGGGACATTATATAGCCACTAAACTCCAATAATTCAAGGAGTTTAGTGCTATGGAAAAGAAGAAACATCGAGAAGAGGGCAAGGTTTTATAAACTTTTATCATATTTTTCCTCTTCTCTTACTCATTTTATTTATTCCTTTGAAACCCTAACCTTCTAAAATAAATTAATCATAACATAAAAATTATATTAATGATGTTAAACTATTGTAATGAATAAATTTATGATTCATTTATATTTCATACTTCCCTATCCTTCTCTTTTAGAAATTCCCCATTAATCATCGGTTAATTGCCTATGAGGACATTTACAACTCTTAAATTATCACCAAATTTATGGATGCTTATAATAAATTACTTATAATATATAAATATATAAATATATTCATTTCTAATATTATCGAGCTAAACAAAATAATGTATAAGTAGTAATAAATCAAGATTACTAAATTAAATCAAAACGAGATATTTTATAGAAAATATGATATCAAAACATTTTATCTTTAACAAAGAGAATTAAGAAATAAAATCTAATGATTATAATTGATCAAGAGTGAAAAATTCAAATAAAATTAAATTATGGTTCTAGGTATTAATAAACCTAACTTCATTATATAGGAGGTTAAAAAGTGACAAAATAAATCGAGATTGAAGGTAAGGGTATTCTCGAACCCAAATCCTTATTTTTGGGTTATCTCTTATTTCACATTATTTTATATATAAATATATCTATAATGTATTTAATGTATATTTTCACTCTTCTTTACATTTTTATTTTCTGGGTATATACATGTTTATACCTTGTTGGAATTATTTCTAAACCAACTGTAGAGATTTTTCAAAAAAGACTTTATTTTCCATAAACATTTATTTGAATCATCTTGATCCATTTATTCTTAAAATAATAATGATATCTTATACCAAAATATTTTCTGCATTATTTATTTTGGTACCCCAAAGGTTATTTCTTAAATTATGATTTATTAAACTCTTTTGAAACACATTCCGTTCCATGGGTATATTTAAGGGCTACAATTTTTATGTGTTCTATTTCCATGTGGCATGCATGATTATGAGGATTTTATAATGTGACAGGTGGGGAAATAATTATATATCCCTATTATAAATTGGTTTATGTTATATCACTCATGATATTTTTTGTATTATGCATGAACATGATTCTAGATTTGTTTACAATTATAATGTTACTATTTATACACATATGTTATGAACGAACAAGATGTTAGATTTTTTCAAAACTATATATAACGACCCAAAGCTTGACGTACATAGACATTACATTACTTTTTCAGAATACTTAATACATACCAAAAACAGACACCAAAGGACCGTATAGGTATAGTGTCTTTGGAAACTTGGAACATAATCTTTTAATCATGGTGAAAGATCTTCAACATCTCCCATAAAGATCTTTCCCTTTTGTTTTCTTACCTAAAACCTTTCCTTATATCTCGGGGAAAAGAAAACATAAAAAGGGTAAGCTCAAATTCTCAGTAAGGGTAAACATAGAGAACATAATACAATCCATAAACATTTGAATGTAAAAACTTGAACATAAAATCTAAACATCAAAATCTTGAGCAAAGACATAAATCTTGGAAGTATGTAAGACATATATCATAATGGGACATCAATCATAATAAAATAACATGGGAAGAAAACATGTAATTGTGGAAACCATTAAGCACATGATATGATTTCAATAGTATCCAAGGCATTTCTGCCATGACCATCATAGTGGACAAAGTCCCTTACTGAATCGAGTTCACTCCTTGTTCCATTCCTGTATCACTGAACCGGATTAACCTGCCTTTCCAGCCATGTCTATATCATGAGATATAAATCTTTACCCAATGCATTGGAGGGAGATATAGGTCCCACCCATCTCATAATGAAATCATTATTATGTGTGCCACAACATAAACATAAATCATTCATCATAACCCAAAGAATAAAATAGGCTTCATAAACATCATACCATCATAACATAATCTATATAAAACAAATGGATATCATTTCATCATAAGAAAAGTGAAACCATGTAAAACATAGAGTCATTATACTTGAAACATACACAAATGAAATAATGTCATCTCAGATGGAAAATGGTTTTGATAAAACAGTTGAAATGAATTCTTGAGAAAAATATCCTTTCTTCTTCAAAATCATTTTTTTTCACAAAATGCCATGAAATTTTAAAAGAAGAGGATTTTTTTAAAATAGTCGTGAAATTTTGTAGAGTAATATTCATGAAAATAATTCATTATAAAAACATAAAAATCCATTCATGCCGTATAAGTTAAAAAAACATTCTCCTCGTACTTTTTCCAGAAAAGTCAAAAAGTACCTTGTATGGTAAACAAAAGAAAGATTCCTTACATACCATGTAGTAAAAGTAAAAAATGGGTAAAAAGGACTTTAAACATACATGAAACCATTTTTAGAAAACTGGTACATGGATGATAAATATAACCCCAGTAAATACTTACGAATTAACAATCTCGGACAAAAACGAGATTAGAAAAGTTATCCCTTACCTTATGTCTGATATGCTTCATATGTATCTGAACCTCCTGTATAATGATTTAAATAATGTAATTTAATTATTACAGAATCTTATTCATTATTATGATATCATATATGGTTCCCTTATGACTTTATATTAATCGTTATTTTGTAAATTCCATGTTAAAGCAGCATTTTGGGTAAAATCGTTTTATTTATTGTACATGTTTGAACTTGTTTTTCTAGATATTATTATTACTTATATCATGATTTACTTACTTCCAGAATGTAAATAATGATTTATATATCATATATATTCAGTATATATATATAATAGATAGATGAATGAAATGAAATACACCATTCATGGAGATGGTAGGTCTTAATTATTTCATATATTCCATTATTATTCATTATATATACTTTATAATCATTCTTGAATGGTTAACATGGAGAATGAATCTCATCGCGTCGTGGAGACGGTAATCCGTATGCACACACGAGCGATGATATCATTACCATAATTATTAAATTGAATTGTAGTGGATGATATAATATCACAGAATCAGTATTATGTTATAATAACTATATATGGTTATTCTTTACACCATTATACCCATCCAAGTAAGGTGGTGGTGGAAAAACAGATTACACCACGGCGTGGAGACAGTATTCCGTACGTATGCACACACGGTGATTTCAATTTCTGTAGGATGGATAGAAGGTGAAATTGGGTTGTTTAATATTTATAATAATATATCAGTATATTATTGATACTGATGTTATTACTTTATAATGAAACAACTAAAGAAGAAGAAGTTGAAGAAGAAAGAATACTTGAATGAATCGGTAGAAGAGATTACCTCTTCTTCGACGCGCCTGCTTTAAGATTCCTCTTAAGGCACTAGAGTTGGTCTTTTGAGGAGAAAAGAACCTCTATAATGTTTCTAGGGAAGTTGAGAATAGAAATGGGCAGGGGTTGGCCGAGCTTGAAGGCTCAAAGTGTTCTGAAGAGGAGATGGAGGAGGTGCCCTTTTATAAGGGAGGAGAGGGGAACCTTTGGAAACATAAGAAATATTAATTTATAATAAATTCAAACCCCAAATAAAAACTTCCAAAATGACTCATATCAAAGGATTAGATGAGATAAGGTTGTAATATCATCAACCAAATAAGTTTATACATGTTGGGAATTTATTTTAAACATTTTCAACTTGATTTATCCTTATTTAATCTATTTAATTTTATTTGTGGTAATAAGATTTTAAATTTTAAATTATTATAAATAATTACTTATGTGTTTTTAATTGTCCATAATTTTATAATTTATGAAATTTTAGACCATATAAATTTTAATTTATAATTTTTAAATATTTTTGTGATTTTTAACCAATTTTATATTATGTTATTTTTATAAAATAACAATAGTGTCAATTTTGAAACTTTCATTTATTTGAATTTAAATAAAATCCTCACAAAATATATGTTCGAAATAAAAGATTTAATAGATTCCTAACATGTCATATTTATCCATAAAATTAGTGGTGCATATTAAATAGTTCATATAATATTTATTTTAATATTTTTAAAACCATTTATTTGATATTTCAATCAATAAAATAATTTCAACTTCACTATTGTGTCACCTTTAATGATAAATATTTAATACCTAAAAATTATAAATAAATACACATGATGTAGATAATTTTATTATATTTCTAGAGACTATTCATGTTTGGAGTTTCATTAAGTTTATCACTAAATTAGAATTATTATACTTATAATATTTAAGAGAGTGACATATTATCACTTTCTTTAGTTTTAATAATAATTACATCATTTTCATGGTCAAAGGTCCATAAAATGAATCTATTCTAACCCTTAGGTGATATGGGAAGAATTTTATTTATCCAATATGATTTTGGAAAGTGTTATGGTAATTTTATAATCTTAGGTTTACCCTTAATTACCCGATTTATCTTTAACTGAAGTAAATAAAAATTACAGTAGTTACTATTCATAATATCAAAAAAATAAAAGTAACGTATTAACATAATTTGGACCCACTGAATCCAAATATGGAATCCATTTTTCAAAATTCAAAACACAGAATTTGCAGTAATTAAATTAAAATTTATCCTGTTGTTAAGAAAACGAGTTTTTAAAGTTAAAATATTGCCAAAGATTGAAATATTTTTACCTATGAATTCAATGTAAAATTAATGGTAATGACATAAATTATATTAAATGGTAAAAATATATTCTATTTATACTTTAAAACCATTAAATATTATAATTTAATCATATTAATAATTGCGATGAAAAAATTTGTTTTTAATTAAAATATAGCGTGTTTTTACTATTCATTAAAATATGAAAGTTATCAGAATAATATAAAAAATTTATCCAAAGTAAATTATTATATCCTGATTCCAAAGAAGAATTTTATTTTTTCAAATTGAACTTATAAACATGTAGAAAACTAGATTTAAAGTGGGTGCACCATCAAAAGGCGACAAAACTGCATTTTTTGAAAAATACTTATTTTACCCGAAATATTTATTTTGTTCTCATACCATGTTACAGAAAATGTGTAAGATGAATAATAATGTTATAAAATTCAAAATGTAGTTAATACTATTCATAACGTCTACTCCATAATAATATTATAACAATATATCGTTGTTTAGTGAAACCCGGTATTGCGTACTACACACACTATCGAGGAAGGTTGCGATTGCGTGTAATGCAAGCCAAGTCAGGGATGTGTTTAGTGCAAGATCCTTTTGGTGTAGTGTACAAAACAAGACATCAATGAAATTAAAAAGAATAATTCTCATAAAATCTTGGGTTGTTACATTCTACACCCCTTAAAATGAATTTCGCCCTCAAAATTCGTCGGGGTTATAAATGGTTTACTGCTTGAAAGTTTCTTTCATAGAAACCCACATCGTAAAAAAGAATACTAAAAAATAATTTTAAAAAGTGAAGTATGAAACATATCGGTTACCCAAATTAACTCATCACTGGGTTTCCATATAGGAGAACATAGGTGAAAATATGGATATTGAAGAGAAACCAAACCATCAAGTTCTGACGGAGAGTGGTAGAGAACATGGCTATGAAAAATCCAACAATCACAAAGCCATAAAGTTTTGATGATCTAAGGTTCTATATGATTCATCGGATATAAGGGCACTAGGACAACATTTTTGGTTTTCAAGATCATTTCCCTAAAGTTGAAGAATTTGAATTAGAAGAAATACTTACTTTATTTCGGTATAATATGACCGTTGTTCGTGCCTTGAACAATTTCCACTTCATCTCTTAAAGAAATGAATTTGAATTTCTCATTCATGAAGTGTTAACAGATAATGTGATAGAATGATGGGTCATTCCATATGTCTCAAAAAAAAATGTTAGCAAAAGTTATCAAATATACATAAGTCCATCTATGGTGAAGTTAATTGTATATGATTCCAAAAATGGACTTATACTTCATCTATCATACCGCTTATAAAAATAAAACTAGTTTCTACTAACCAGGGAATTCCTATAGGCCAGTGGTAGGAAATAAAGTCTTGTCGCACTTCGATTGTGGGTTCAATTCCCGCAACCTTGTCTGACTCGACGAGTTGTCTCCCGTCCTGCAGGTTGTCTTCTTTTCTAAAACTACACTATTATAACATTCCAGAAATAATATTGAAAAAAGTTCTAGCCTTAAACAATACTATATGATGTCCGACATAATCCATTCCAGTCTTTAGAATTATCCAAAATACATCTGTCCAATCTCATAGTATAAAGAAAACGATTACTAGAAATGTCATTAACCGAGCATGTGAATACCATAATTTATCTCCCATATATCATAAGATATATATTGTTGATCGCATTCAAAACATGTGAATACCTTAATCTTGTATTCTTTTGCATCATGAATTACCATAGAACCATAGTGAAAATATGAATGCTGTCAAAATGTAACTCTTTACACATACCAAAATCCCAAAATTTCTATATACTCAAACCATGATATCACTTTGTCCTTATACCAGTCATGAGCTCATTAATATTATTTTCTCCCTATCCATTCATTATGCACATATCATTTGCTTTCCAAAATGTTTGAATTACTTTTCATGGTTACCGATACCATATAATTATTGAAAACCATAATAAACCAATACATAGATATTCCAATATTCCACAGTACTATAAATTAGATTCCACAACATTATTTTGGAATCCCGTTACATAAACACATAATCGTTACACTACATCGTTGTCATACTCAAAATCACCAATAGTGATCACATGCGACTTCCCTTTGTCCTTTTACTTAAGAGGTTGCTCACGTAGATCATCATTAACCCTTGGATTATGGCATTGATTAACATAATGCCCCATTTCCTTGCACTCGAAGCATTGAAGTGTTGGTGGAGCATTCTCTGTAGTCTTTTCTCTATTCGCATCATTAGAAACCTTTTTCCCATTACTTCGACACCCAGCTACTTGATGACCTTCTTTTCCACACTTGAAACATTTTATAGTACATTTTAGACAATCTCCACCATGCTTCTTTCCACACTTTGAGCATAAAGAAACATTCACCTTCTTTTCACCATTGTTCTGAGGTTTTTCATTGAACTCCATCTTTCGTTTCTTGTAAAAAACATGAGATGGATATGTTACACCAACTTCCAGTTATACCTTGATAGCACAACACACAATTTCTTAATCGCTACTGAAGTCTCTTATAGCTAATGCCCTTCGAAGACTTGGTTTTAAGCCACTAAAAAATCGATCAACTTTACTTTAAGGTTGGATGATAAATCCATATGCATACCTTGAAAGTCTACTAAAATTTGCTTCGTATATACCAACAGATTAATCATCCTTCTGCTTAAGATCAATGAACTCCTTTTACATATTTGTTCAAAGAATACGAGGGAAGTACTTACTGAAAACAAGTTATTGAACTCGTCCCATTTCATGGATTCAATTTCATCTTGGGGCCTTGTATTCTTAATTAGAGTCCACCACCGTTCTGATTCACCTTCTAAACGGTAAACAACTAAAATGAATTTTTCATGTTCTGAACAACAAAGTATGGAAAATATCTTTTCAATGGTACTGATCCATTGTTCAGTAACAAGTGGATCAGAAGACCCATTGAAAGACAATGGACATTGCCTCATGAAGGACTCAATAGAATATTGTTCCCTTATCTGATCATTTGGAAATCCAAAATGATTCATAGCATGTGTAAGTATAGAAATAAGTTTTTTCACTCCATCTCCCATCACATTTGGTTGCTCAGGAGGACAATCATTGCATTGTCCATTACATTTCTAAACACGGTTCCTTTGGGTTCCATCCATCATCTAAAACCCAAAAGGAGCAGTGTGAGAGGAAAAAGTCATTCTAGGAAAACAACATAATAAAGGGGGAATACCTTCAATATCTAACATATTAGGTTTAATTATAATATTGTTACCATAATTCTAGGACTATGACCTATACTTATACTTAACCTTAGGGACAACCCTATACATACCTTATAAATATCTCTAGGGATCTCAGTAAAGTTCTCACATCCTAGTTTCCAATGGTTGACTAAAACTTACCTCTCATACCAACTATAATGACCCAAATCTTGACGTACATAAACATTACATTACTTTTGTGGAATAATTAATACATAACAAAAATAGACACCAAAGGACCGTATATGTATAATGTCTTTGGAAACTTGGAACATAATCTTCTAATCATGGTGAAAGATCTTCAACATCTCCCATAAAGATCTTCCCATTTTGTTTTCTTACCTAAAACCTTTCTTTATATCATGGGGAAAAGAAAACAAAAAAGGGTGAGCTCAAATTATCAGTAAGGGTAAACATAGAGAACATAAAACAATCCATAAACATTTGAATTCAAAAACTTGAACATAAAATATAAACATCAAAATCTTGAGCAAAGACATAAATCTTGGAAGTACGTAAGGCATATATCATAATGGAACATCAATAATGATAAAATAGCATGGGAAGAAAACATGTAATTATGGAAACCATTAAGCACATGATATGATTTCCATAGTATCCAAGGAATTTCTACCAAGACCATCATAGTGGACAAAGTCCCTTACTGAATCGAGTTCACTCCTCGTTCCAGTCCCGTATCACTGAAACGGATTAACCTGTCGTTCCAGCCATGTCTATCTCATGAGATATAAACCTTTACCCAATGCATTGGAAGTAGATATAGGTCTCACCCATCTCATAATGAAATCATTCTTACGTGTGCTATAACATAAACATAAATCATTCATCATAACCCAAAGAATAAAATGGATTTCATAAACATCATCCCATCATAACATAATCCATATAAAACAAATGGACATCATTTTATCATAAGAAAAGTGAAACCATGTAAATCATAGAGACATTATACTTGAAACATACACAAATGGAATAATGTCATCTTAGATGGAAAATGGTTTTGATAAAACACTTGAAATGAATTCTTGAGGAAAATATCCTTTCTTCTTCAAAATAATTTTCTTTTCACAAAATTCCATGCAATTTTAAAAGAAAAGGATTTTTCTGAAGATATTCATGAATTTTTTTAGCGTAATATTCATGAAAATAAGGCATTATAAAACCGTAAAAATCCATTCATTCCGTATAAGTTAAAAAACATTCTCCTCGTACTTTTGCCGAAAAGTCAAAAAGTACCTTGTATGGTAAACAAAAGAATGATTCCTTACATACCATGTAGTAAAAGTCAAAAAATGGGTAAAAAGGACTTTAAACATACATGAAACCATTTTTAGAAAATAGGGATATGGATGATAAATATAACCCCTGTAAATACTTACAAATTAACAATCTCGGATAAAAACAAGATTGGAAAAGTTATCCCTTACCTTATGTACGATATGCTTCGTATGTATCCAAACCTACTATATAATGATTTAAATAATGTAATTGAATTATTAAAGAATCATATTCATTGTTATGATTTCATATATGGTTCACTTATGAATTTATATTACCCGTTATTTTGTAAATTCCATGTTAAAGCAGCATTTTGGGTAAAATCGTTTTATTTATCATACGTGTTTGGACTTGTTGTTATTGATATTATTATTACTTATATCATGATTTAATTACTTCCAGAATGTAAATCATGATTTATATATCATATTTATTTATCACATATATATATATATAATATATTAATGAAATGAAATACACCATTCATGGAGATGGTAGGTCATACGTATGCATGAACGCTGTTTTCCTTTCCTTATTGACTTGAATGGAAGTAAGTAGATGATATATATATATATATATACATAAAGTAGCTTAATTATGTCATATATTTCATTATTATTCATTATATATACTTTATAATCATTCTTGAATGGTTAACATGGAGAATGAATCTCATCGCATTGTGGAGATGGTAATCCGTACATACGCACGAGCGATGATATCGTTCCCATAATTATTAAATTGAATTAGAGTGGATGATATAATATCATAAAATCAATATTATGTTATAATAACTATATATAATTATTCTTTACACCATTATACCCATCCAAGTAAGGTGGTGGTGGAAAAACAGATTACACCACGGCGTGGAGACGGTATTCCGTACGTACGCACGCGCGGTGATTTCATTTTCCATAGGATGGATAGAAGATGAAATGGGATTGTTTCATATTTATAATAACATATAATTATATTAGTGATAATGATTTTATTAATTTATAATGAAACAACTAAAGAATAAGAAGTTTAAGAAGAAAGAAAACTTGAAAGAATGGGTAGAAGAGATTACCTCTTCTTCGACGCGCCTCCTTTAAGCTTCCTATTAAGGCACTAGAGTTGGTCTTTTGAGGCGACCAGAACCTATATAATGTTTCTAGGGAAGTTTATAATATAAATTGGTAGGGTTTTTCTGAGAATAAAGGCTCAAAGTGTTGTGAAGAGGAGAGGGAGGAGGTTCCCTTTTATAAGGGAGGAGAGGGGCACCTTTGGGAACATAAGAAATTTTAATTTATAATAAATTCGAAACCCACATAAAAATTTCAAAAATGACTCAAATAAGAAGATTATATGAGATAGGGTTGTAATCTCATAAACCAATAAAATTTATACATGTTGGGAATTTATTTTAAACATTATCAACTTGATTTATCCTTATTTAATCTATTTAATTTTATTTGTGGTAATAAGATTATAAATTTTAAATTGTTATAAATAATTACTTATGTGTTGTGAATTATCCACAATTGGATAATATATGACATTTTTGACCATATAAATTTTAATTTATAATTTTTAAATATTTTTGTTATTTTTAAACAATTTTATATTATGTTATTTTTATGAAATAACAATAGTATCAATTTTGACACTATTCATTTATTTGAATTTAAATAAAATCCTCACAGAAGATATGTTCGAACTAAAAGATTTAATAGATTCATAACATGTCATATTTATCTAGAAAATTAGTGGATAATATTAAAGAGTTCATATAATATTTATTTTAATATTTTTAAAACCATTTATTTGATATTTCAATCAATAAAATAATTTCAACATCACTATTGTGTCACATTTAATGATAATTATTTAATCTTGAAAAATTATAAATAAATACACATGATGTAGATAATTTTATTATATTTCTGGATAATATTAATGTTCTAAGTTTAATTAAGTTTATCACTAAATTAAAATTATTATACTTATAAGATTTAAGAGAGTGACATATTGTCACTTTCTTTAGTTTTAATAATAATTACATAATTTTCATGGTCAAAGGTCCATGAAATGAATATATTCAGACCCTTATATGATATGAGTCTACTTTTATTTATCCAATATAATTTTGGCAAGTGTTAGGGTAATTTTATAATCTTAGGTTTACCCTTAATTACCCGATTTATCTTTAACTGAAGTAAATAAAAATTACCATAGTTTCTATTCATAATATCAAAAAAATAAAAGTAACCTATTAAAATAATTTAAAAACACTTAATCCAAATATGGAATCCATTTTTCAAAATTCAAAACACAGAAGTCACAGTAGTTAAATTAAAATTTATCCCGTTGTTAAGAAAACTGGTTTTAAAAGTTAAAATATTGCCAAAGATTGAAATGTTTTTACCTATGAATTCAATGTGAAATTAATGGTAATGACATAAATTATATTAAATGTTAAAAATATATTATATTTATACTTTAAAACCATTCAATATTATAATTTCACCATATAAATTATTGCGATGAAAAAAGTTTTTAATTAAAATATATCGTGTTTTTACTATTCATTAAAATATGAAAGTTATCAGAATAATATGAAAAATTTATCCAAAGTAAATTTTTATATCCTGATTAATTTTTTTTTATTTTTTCAAATTGAACTTATACAAATGTCAAAAACTATATTTAAAGTGGGTGCACCATCAAAAGGCGGAAAAACTGCATTTTTTGAAAAATACTTATTTTACCCGAAATATTTATTTTGTTCTCATAAAATGTTCTAGAAAATGTGTAAGATGAATAATAATGTTATAAAATTTTAAATTTAGTTAATAATATTCATAATGTCTAGTACATAATAATATTATAACAATATATCATTGTTTAGTGAAACCTGATATTGCGTACTACACACGCTATCGAGGAAGGTTGCGATTGCGTGTAATGCATGCCAAGTCAGGGATGCGTGTAGTGTAAGCTCCTTTTGTTGTAGCGTACAACACAAGACATCAATGAAATTAAAAAGAATAATTCTCATAAAATCTTGGGTTGTTACACTATATTTAGTATTTGGACACTATGTTATGATGATTAATTATCATGCATATTCCACATTTCATTCCTTTTTAAAACGATTCCTCATGCTTATGATTGCGATTCCATGATTATTATATAATATGATGATTATGCTCACCAATGTACTATTTATTCTCGCCTCTTATTACTTATATGTTATCCCTCTATTACTAGGATTTTAGATCACCCATTTTTTTGATGTATATACTTAAGGTATTATATGTACTAAGGATGACATGATAAATTTAGGAGGGCTATGAATAAGAAATTAAAAAATGTTTATATTTTTCCATGTACAAGTGATGTATGAACTTAATTTTCTCAAGGTACTAAACCTATCAATCTTGTAATGTATTACTATTATGTTATTTATTTTAAAAATGATGTAATAGTCATGTAATAAAAAGGAGGATTTCTATATAGAAGTTAGGACTTGGAATTGGATCTAAGAACCTACCCTTTACCTTTGGGTAATGGTTAGTACTTGGAGACACCCTACCCTGAGTCTTATGGTATGGGTTGGGTTGTATAGAACGATGAAAGTTTATTTATGATTAGGCCTAAATAGGTATGGTTGGGTATCATAGTGTCCTGGTTAGAACATGGTGACCTGATGTGCATGTAGTATTGGTGGATTGGTTAACACATTATGTTTTGATGAACATGTGTGTGCATATTTATTTTAGTATTATTTTCCTTGTCCATACACTTATATAATGGAATATATTAGGGGTACTTGGTGTGAACCTATTGAGGTGTATTTATCACACCTTTTAAGGAACTCTAGTATGCGTGCTGACCTCATGTTTTCATTCAGGTTGAGTACAAGTTATATAGTGGATCAATTTGGGAAAGCTCACCTGGATAAGTGAATGGGTTTTGATGAGGCTTGATGATGGAAGTAAAGACACTTTTTTATTTTTTTATTTTTTGTATTTGGTTAGAAAAATGGGTGAATAGTTGGTCTATATTATTGTATGCTTTTGTATGGTACATTTATTATATAATTGTTTTTTATTTGATTATGCATACTTTGATTTTTTATCTGAATATTTTTTGATTATTTTCTCTATTGAATGAATATAATTTGAAGGAATAGTCTCCCTAATATATGATTTAGGGCCTCACTGCTAGTCATAAGTCTCTATAATACATGGGGGGGGGGGGTCTGAGACCATGCCACTTCTCCGATCGAGATTGATTAGTGGTCTTGGGACTGATCATGACATAAACCTCTATAACTATCACATCAACACTCACAAATGTATCTGGGGACCTGTTCCTAACCAAGGACTTAGTTCAATCAATGAGAAAACTATATTTATCCACAAAAGGATCAACCCATACCTCAAAGAGGGATCCCTAAGAAACCATATACAAGGATGGAGGACTCACACCCTATATCTCTAAGGGAGTTACAACTCTATCAACATAAGGGTCAAAAAACACCTCATACCATGACACAAGTATGAAGGAGCACCAAAATCCCATATCCATACTACTCATGACACATAGTTGTTGGAACTTGTAGTCTGATGGAAGGGGTCATCTAGAATACTATTCAATTCCTACTCCATCTCTCATGGTCACAACCTGAGGTGAAATGCAGAAGAGAGAAAATATCAAACATCTGCAGTGAATACTATCCACGAAGGCCAATATGAAAAGGGAGTAAGTGACCAACTCTACCAAACTCCAATCAAAACCACATGCATCAACACTAAATCTGGGGTTTATGAGAAGTATTGAAATATCATTGAGTTAAACATATGTCTCTAATTCCCATCAAGATATCTACCATGAATATGGAATCATTTAAAACTAGACCTAACTTCTATGTTTGTGACTCTCCATACCATAAGGATCCACAAACCCAAACAAACCCCTGAAGAATACAAAACTATGAGAACATTCTAGGGCCCATGTCTCGACATTAGAATGTTTCAATGGAGTTTACTATTCACTCACCCACTTTTCATCATCCTATGGATATTTTCATCATTTCAAAAAGGATAAGATACACAACTATCCTCAAATAATCTTTCCATTGGCCTCATAAAATGAAGAGGACCCCACTATCATGCTCTATATAGAAAAATACTTGGAATAGACTACTTATTTTCATAGATGTGTGAGATTCATTTTTTAGGATGAAATGTTAGACCACTAGAAGGAGAAAATACAATGATATTATTTTCAAAAACTATATAGATATAGAGTGAAAATGAATGTGTTTCTGTTCACCAGAAGATGAAGGAAAATAACGAAATATTCATTCATCAGAAGTTTATTTACATAAATATGAAACAAGAGGGAAATATCATGGGTTCACCATAGGGTGAACTTTCAACCGACTTGGAACGTTGAGGCAGTGGAACAATTTGAATAGATGAATGGCTCTACATATCTTGGAGGAGGTGGAATTCAGTCCCTAGATATAAGAGGGTGGTGGTGACTCGCTGAATCAGATGGAGGCTCCTCTAAAAGGAGGGTGGAACACTTGTGATCAAATATGTTGACAGGCTGAGCGAAGAGTGACTAATAAATAATTGTAATAACTTACCTTGATTCTTTGGATAAAAGTGAAGAAACATTTAACCATGGATTAGGGAATAAGCCTGAACTACGTAAGTCCCTTTGTGTTTACCATATTTTCATTCCAAGTTTTATTTTTATCATTTCTACCGATAATCATGCCAGTTTTATTCCTTTGGTTTTATATTTTGGTGTAGTTACATAGATTATATTTTCTTACATGTTATAAGTGTTGTATGTGGGGTTAATTTTAGAGATTTTTCTTCTGCATGCAAAATTCTAGTGGATTTTATTTTGAAGGTTTAACTGAAAGGTGGTTTTGGACACAATAACTTATCCAAAAAATAACTTTATGGTGAAAAAGCACACATATCTACTCATATAGGTAGGTATATGATGTGTACCATAGTATAAATGGAGTATACACCTAACTTCATGCTCTAGGGATATCCCTCTACCAACCTTGATGTGTATTTACCAAATAAACACTGAACCTCAAGGCCACACATGATGTGTAAACTACAAAGGGTTCTAAGCTGTGTTCTCTATCCCAAGTCATGTTGTGTAACCTGACATAGAATTTACTTGTATATGCGATGTACCTCACATGGGGTGTTTTTCCATATATATGGACACACTCAAAGCTGTGTAGTCAATGGTCCTATATTGCATATCCATATGGACAAATACCATGTAGACATCATATTCTACATGGGGAATATTAAAAAACTATAGAACACGTCTTCGAGTGTCACACATTTTGTGATCGGGTTTTCCAGATGTAAAATTACTATGAACAACATATTCTTCCCAGTTCATTAGAAATCACTCTTCTATGGTCCTTGATCCATCCCTAAAAGTTCAAATCCCTAAAAAATAAAGAAAAATGACCTAAAAAAAGAAGAGGTTTAAATAAAAATAACAAGATCTGATTCAAGGTAAATCACCAATGCTTCAAGGTCCCCTTCCATCAATCCATGCTATATGGATAATGCCCTATGATCTTTCCCTGAACAAACTCATTAGATGAAGCTCCTCCTTCCTCTCTCTTCTTCTCCTATTTGGTTTAGTGGAGTCAAGAAGGTATGGTATATTTCTTATCCATATTCTATACAAGGGGATAATAGTGTCATGGGAAATAAAAAACTAAAATTAAATTAGACTGGATACCCAATAAATGGCCCGATCTGATGCGCATAACCTGAATGAGTTTTATACCTCACCTAAGTAAATCCACCCATTTCAAATTCAATCATGAAGTCATAATTCCCATTTGTCTCTTATTTTAAGAGAAATTGATGCTCAAATCTGTGAGAATAAATAATATTTAATAAATAAATATTAAATATCACATAAAAATATGCCCAACTCAGAATCTCACTAAATTTTAGGCCATGGTAAAACAACATATCTTGATGAAAAAAAATCCATCATAAAATATTTTTGAGTTCCTTTGTTAGGTAAATTAATATTTTACTCTACACAGGGTCTTAAGGCTCTAAAGTATGACAAAGTGTTAAGTCTTCCACATGGGAAAAATTAGGGTATCTACACAGTAAAGTATACTCAATTTTTTCTCAACCTAAAAATTATCATGGAAGTAAAGGCAATGATGTGGGGTTAGTGTATTTAAAATTTTCATATAGTTTATGAAAGAGTTGGTATTCCCTAAATCCATATTTTATATTATGTAGTAGGATAAATATATTATGTCATTTTGAAAAGGAAATATGAAAATATGATTTTCATGCTAATGATTTCACTTTTTAGCATGCATGGAATGATATTTCATGCATGCATTATTGGCATGAGTTTTTATCCCACACATGTTATCATTTAAGAATCTATTTAATAAGTTGAAAAATTAGGAGGGTGTTAAATTGATTCATGGACTGGAAAAAAATGAACTTATTTGTTGTAATGCACATTGATGTGATTTCATCCAAGGAGTATCCATAATAGATAACTAAATACACAACCCTGTGATGGATATGTAAGTAAGTTATTTCTTGGTCAAACCATTCTAAAACCTGAAGCTCCTCTTCTTCAATATTTGTGTGTTGAGATGCTATCACACCATGGGTTAAGAATAATCCTTCTTGAACACCAAGTGATTCATTCATCCCATATATACATATGGAGGTGGGAATATTTTGTTTTTAACTTTATGATTTTCATCAAACTCATTAAAATGATATATTTAGGAAATTTTTTTAGTATCTTCGGTGTATGATGCACTCATTTATAACATATTTAATTTCATTTTTATCATAGGTTTCATGTTTCTTACATGGAGATCATAGAGTAAGGGAATTTGATTATTTATTTCACATCTAATTTTTCTTATTATACTTGTTTAATCATAAAATGGTATTAAATTAATCCTAGGATTTATATTTGTGAAATATTGTTTGAAATGAATATGAAAATGCAAAAATGATCATCATTGTTTTTTTATATAAGTTATATTTACTTATTAATGTAGTAGATATACTTAGAGGTTATTACATTTTACCCTTACGTACAATGGTTTACGTAAGGTTTATTCCATTTTACCTTTATATAAAGTAATTTGTCATAAAAATCAACTACATTTTACCCATACATAGAGTGGTCTACATAATGGCCAATCCCACTTTTCCTTACGTAAAGTGGTCTACATAAGGCTATTTAGATTTACCCTTATGTAGATTAATCTATGTAAGGTTCATAGGGATTTACCATTATGTAGAACAATCTACATAAGGGTCATTCCAATTTAACATTACATAGAATGGTTCCTTGTAATGGTAAATGAAATTACCCTTACATGAAATAGTTTTGTGTAAAGGTAAATGAACGTAACCTATGTACAATGGTTTTTCATAAAGGTAAAAGAAAATTTTCATTATACAGAATGATTCCGTGTAAAGGTAAATTAACTTACCTAAATATAGGAAGGGTTTTCTACATTAAGGTAGTAAACAAACTTATTTTTTTAAAATTTGTCATGTTTTTTATAATTTATTAATTATTTATAAATTATAATAAAAGGTATTTTAGGAATATTTATTAACTAATAAAGGGATAATTAGTTAATTATAAATGGTTTATAATTAATTAATAAATATTTTTGAAACATTTATTATTAAATATTCCTTAAATATTAAATGTTAGTTTTTGAAATAACTTTTAAAAAATTTATATAATTTTTCAAATGATCTAGAAATAAAATGTTTATTTAAAAACTATAAAGGGTAATTTATAAAGATTTATAAATTATAAAATGAGGACAATATATAACACTTTTTATATTTAAATTTATTAATTTTTCATAAATTAATTAATTTGATTTTTTTTCAAATTAATGGGCCTTATTTGGGATATTGTTTAAGCATTATAAAAAGAGTTTTTATGATTGATATGATCATGGTTTAATAAATGTTAAGTATATGATATTTATATTATGTAATATATTTATATAATAGAAATTAAATTATAAATTATTTATAAATCATAAAATATATTATAAAAAAAATTCCATATAATGAATTATATGAAATAGTTAATTATTTAATGAATATAAAGGGATTGTATTAAATATTATGGAATATCCATAATGATAAGTATAATTATAATATGTTTATAGTTTTTTTATTTATGAATTGTTCATAGATGATTATCTCATGTTTAAATATTTTAATTATTCATTTATTTAAAATGATATTCCTTATTTTATTAATAGTTCTAAAATAGTTATGTTATGAATCATGTATGCTTTAGCTTAAATTTTAAACTAATTTTAGTAAATATATCTTTTCATTACATTTTAGGTATGAATACTTATTTATTTCTTCATCTACCTTAACCTCTGTTTGTAATTGAAGTTATAAACTTGAATTTAGTTGTTGAATATGGTTTATTTATATTATGTTTTAGAGTTATGATGAATTGAATTATCTCTTGAGTAAAGTCTTCCAGTGTAGAGGAAATTGGGGTCAAACTACCTACCTGTTATAGGGTTTATTACTAGTCTAAAAATGTGAATGGGGGGATATATATTTCTCAAGGATTACTTATATGGTGATTTTTAATCTCATATAACTATAAACGTTTAAATAATGTTTTCATGTACCTTATGCATAAAATACATTTGGATAAGTATGAATATACTTGAATTTTATTTTTGGGTGAGTGATAAAAGATTTTGGGTTGTGTAAATGGTTAAACATCAATATGGTTTGAAAATATTGGTTTAATGGAGGGAATATAATTCTTAACTAAATTACTAAAATAATGCATATACGAAAGAGAATAACATGAAATAAGATAGTGAGATTAAAACCACATTCAAATAATGTAACAAAACATTTAATATTAAGACAAATAATTTTCATGCCTTATTAATATTGATTAATTATATTTTATATATTTTTATTCATTATAATAAAATCAGGTAATTTTTTAGTCAAAATGAAAAAGCTTTATTTATAACCAAATTGGGTTTTCATGCATTATATTGTTTTATTTGTAATCATGATTTTAAAATTATAGAATTTAAATTTGAAAAATTAAATTCATTTTTGAATTCATCATTTTAAATATATTATGATTAATTTATGATAATTTTTTTTAAAAAATTATTTTCCAATGAATAGTGAAAAATACTGATTTGCATTAAAAGCTGTCTTTTCATTTCAAGTATTTACAAAGTCGCATTATATTTTAGAATTGTTTTAAAATTTAATTAGTTAATTTTTTCATAATAATCCAAAAAATTTTATTATAATCATAATTATACTTGAATTTGGTATAAAACCAAATTTATACATAAAAGTCATTTTTCTGAAAATTTGTTTTTCATCTTATTTTACAGGTCTAATTTTAAATTAAAATTTTAGTCTTATATGAATTGAATTTAAAAAATGTATTACATATTTGTAACAATAATAACCAAAACAATTAAATAAGTTAAAATTAATTTTTAGTCATAATGAATAGTAAAAACAGTAAAAGTCTGTTACTATACTTAAGGTTAAAACAGATTTACTAAGGGTTAAAATAAAGTGATAAGGGTTAAAATGAATTAAAAAATTATCTAAGTCATATTTGATGGAAATATTTTAACCACATATCATATCATATTAAGAAATAGTCACTTTTTAATCCATTTTCTTGATTAAGACTTTAATATAATTTAATCTTTTTAAAAATTATATGTGTGTCCTCCATCCCACTTATTGTAGGAAACCACCTATCCTCTCCTATCAATAATTAAATATTTTTTTTTCATAAAATACCTCAAAAAATACCTTCCTAAAATACCTAAATATATCCTATATTCCCTAGTTTGATAATAAAACCAACCTAGGAAGGATTTAGGTATAAACCTAAAGTGGTTGTCCCAAGAAGAGGTATAGTTCTCTATGGAGGATTTTTGTTTTATTTCTCATTATACCCCCTTAAAATATTTTTCAACCATTATGAAATAATAAAATTAGTATCTTAGATATATTTAGATATTATTATGTCAATTTCATAACCTATACCCATATCCTCTTCTATCAAATGGGAAATGAAATCATCATTCATGTGTACGGCGGACTACCGCCTCTCCAACTGATGTAATTATTTTTCCATTACCAACTCTCATGGATGGTTATAATGATGGATTTAATATATAAATGTTAAATTCATGAAATTATTATAATTGTTGAAATATATGATAACATCTACTTTATTACCTTTCCATTTATTGAAAAATGAAAACGTCATTCGTGCATACATGTGGATTACAACCACCATAAAGTGATGTGATTTTTTTTCATCACCGTATCACATAGAGGGTATATATAAGTTAATTTAAAGATATAATATACTATTTATGATATAATAATAATTATTTAAATATATATTTATACTTACCATATTCCCTCATTCTCTTTGAAAAATGAAAATGTTACTCTTGCGTATGTACGACCAACTGTCTTCGTGATTGTAACATAATTCATTATTAATAACCAACTTTCATAGATGGTTTTAAAAGTATAATTAATTTATATAAATTATAATTATTCAATTTTTTTATGATTTAATAATGACCACTTTAACCATAGTCAACCTACTGAATTCATTTTGGACCCATGAGTTGAATATCATCAAAATTCCCAATGTGGACTTAACCGATTAAGTAATTAAATATGTAATTTAAATTAATGAAATAAATGGTTTAATGATAAGGTATTAAACCTGGAAAACTTTATTAAGAAGTCAAATAATTTATAAAATTTTATTATACAGGTGATAAAGAACATATGTCATGAGTCAAACATGAGGTAAGGGACACTTCATCTTAAAAACCTCATTTTAAATGTTTTAAATATTTATTTTCACAATATTTTATTACATGTAAATATTCTAAAAATTATTTTATGGATATATTTATGTGGATATAAATGAATTATAAAGTAAATTTTATGTCACATTTAACTTTATATATATTTACATATTTTATATGAAATGTTTTGATAAAAAAGAAAAAGGAATATTCTATTTTAAAATAAATGAAATCAAAGGTCTTTACCATTACTGAAATTGTTATTTAATGTTTGTATTCCTTTACAATATTTAATTTTTTCTTCAAATAAAAACCCTCCTTTTTTTCTAGTTATTTTCAAAAATAGTTTTAAATTGAATGGATATTTCGATATCCATAAATGTTTTATTATTGGTTTAAGAAATATTTTTAAGAATATAATGATGAAAATGAAAGCTTTCATGTGTTGTTATTATGTTTTGGTTCTTGGTAATTGTTTTTGATGATGGGTGAGCATGATATGTCTCATAATTACAAGTGAGACTGATATAGCTCATGATTACAGGTGAGTCTAATATAGATATCCAATGTATTAGGTATAGGGATGAAGTTAACCAGTTAGGTTTATCCTAATAGATTATTAGAATATACTGAGTAGGTTATTATATTTATAATAGTTACTATAAGAGTAATATGTAAATTATGTTCTAAGTTACCTATATTATTTGTCTATTATTTATATATGTTTTTACATAAATCATTTTATTTCACAAGTTAAGATAATATTCTTAAGTTTAAAGGAATTTATGCACTATTTCTTAATGGGGAAATGTATAACTTTTTGAAAAAGATTTGATGAGTTTTTAATTATTGAAAATAAAAAATTATGACTTTTATTTTTTTACTTTAATATTTATTATGAACTATTTTATGAAAATATTTGGGCAAAGAAGTTGATTTTCTAGGTATAAATATGTTTATTTTGAGATCAATGTTTATTTTGAAAAGTTAAATTTTTATGAGTATTCATGGAGTAATGAGTTTATTTATTTATTTATATATATCTTACTAAGGTTTTTTGTTCTCATCCCACATTTTAATTTTTTTTTCATTTGGGTTTAATGATTATTAGGGACAAGTATGAGGTCAAGATGGAAATTTTGAAGAAATTTTATGAAAATAAAACTTTTTATATCTTAAAAGTTTTTCATTCTAGAAAAAATGGACACTGAGTAGAAGCGTGAACATTTTGATGTCATATTTATTTATATAAGTGAGGTGGACCAATTATCTAAAACTCTAAACCAAAAAAATCTAAAAAAATAAAAAATTGAATTATTTTCCAAAGAATAAATTTCTTGTATTGTATAAGGATGGGTTCTTATAGTTGGTATCATAGGAAAGGTTTAAATAATTTTAGAGGTTATGATAATTTATGTAAATAACATTAATAGATTATAATTTATTTTTATCATGATATAAAATTTGAATATTAACATGTTTCTTAATCAAAAATTTATTTGTTCAGAATGGTTTTCCAAAAAGGAAATAGAGAAGATGAATTAGGAAGGAACCTAGAGTAAAATATCCTTCCAAATCAGTATCTTGGAATGGTAGAAATTATAAATGAGAATATTTTTCTTTGATGGATTATTTTATATAGGATATAAATGGTGGTAGTATCCATTATAGGGAGAATAAATATCTACAACTAAGAAACATGTTGATATTATATCATTTTATGAGATAGAACCCTCCAGTATTTAGTGGATCTTCTAACTTAGTGGTAGATAATGGATGGATTAATTCTATGGAAAATATATTTTAGGTCACATGTTATTCATATCATAAAAATTTAACTCTTCATATTTACCATTTTTAAGGTGAATCCAATAAATGGTGGTCAATGGTTAATAATACTAGAGAAAGAGATGATACTGAGACAATAGAATGTGATATATTTAAGAATCTGATCCTTGAGAAATATTTTCCTAAGGTTTTTCGACTTTGGATGGAAAAAAAATTCTTGGAATTGATGTATAATGGGGAAGATTCAGTATCCAAGTATGAAGAAAACATTACCCGATTGGTAAGGTATGCACAAAATCGTATCTAAGATCTTAATAGTAAAATTAATCTATTTTACTCTGGATTGAATCCAAGATATAAAACAAAATTGGAATACCATGTATTTAAAACTTATTAAAAACTTGTTAAATATTATGAGAAAGTGGAAATAAAGTTTTTCAATGATCATATGTATTATGATAATAAGAAAAAAAATATTTCTAAGTGGTATTAAAATGGTAGGAATCCACCAATGAAACTTGAAGGTATGAAAATCAAGTTTCCAGTTTGTGACAGGTGTGGTAAAAATCTCATTGGGGAATATCTTATGAAATATAGGAAGTTATTTTGAAATGGTATGTTTGGGTATATGGATCATGATTGTAAATAAATAGTTCTTATTAGTGTTAAGACAAATTTTGATAAACAATAATTAAAGAGTTTTAAATAAATTGATATGGGTAATTATGTGAATTTGTATCTGAAGAAGGGAATAAATGATATAAAGAATCAAGGATATAATTAGAAGGGTGTTTTTAAATCCTTTGTAACTACTTCAGAAGATATTGGACCATAAAATTAAGAGTTAACTAGTACATTACTTGTTTTTTCAGATTATGAAAACATATTGTTTTATTTGGGATCCACAAATTCTTTTATTTTTGATAAATTTTCTTGTAAAATGAAAATATCACCTCAAGAAACGAAGTGAGTAATTTTGGTAAAATCACATAGGGGTTGTATTAATAAAAAATAATTTAAAAATATATCCCTATTATAAATTTTAGAGGGGTTTTAATTAAAAACCTTGTTGTCTTTCACATTATATAGTTCGATATTATTTTGGCTATGAATTGGATTTTAGTATATCATACTAAGATATATTGCATAGCCAAAGAAGTTATTTTCTAAAATTATTTTTAATTTTTATAAAATAATGAATTCATACCATTATTAAAAAATTAAAAATATGAAAAACTAATAAAATATGTAAATGTAAGTTATCTTGATAATATTGTTGAAAATAAGGGAACTTTTTATTTTAATGATGCATCAATAGAAAAATTGTATCTAGATGTCTTTACTGATGAGTTTTCTGGTATTATACCTAGTCAGGAAGTTGAATTTACAATTGACTTAGTGGATTAGGGTACACCAATATCAAACCCAATTACTGAATAGCTCAAGTAAAACTTTTATAATTAAATAAGCAGTTACAATAACTTCTTGATAAAGATTTCATTCTTCATAGAACTTCACCATAGAGTGATCCTATATTGTTATTTTTTAAAATAAAGATGGTTCCATGAGGCTTTTCATTGATTATAAACTATTGAATAACATCACTATTAAGAATAAGTATCTGTTGCCTCATATTTATGTATTTTTTGATCACCCCCTGGGATCTCAGTATTTTTTTGAAGGTTGATCTTAGGTTAGGTACCATTAGCTAATGTTAAAGAAGGATGAAATACCTAAGATAGATTTTCATACTTGGTATGGGAATTAATAGTTTGTGGTTTTTCCATTTTTTTTGATTAATTCTACACCTATATTCATGGATTTTATTTAGAGAGTTTTCCATGAATATTTGGATAATTCATGGTTAGATTTATTGTTAATTTTTGGTTTATTCTAAAAGTTATGAAGATCATAAAAAACAATTAAGGATTTTTTAAATATTTAAATAAAATATATTATATAAAAAATTTATAAAATATGATTTTTGGTTACAATAGATTTGATTACTTGGAAATATCATAAATAAAGATAGTATAACTATTGATCCTACTAAAACTAAAGTTTCTGATGAATGGAAAAGACCTATAAATGTTAATAAGATTCGTAGTTTTTTTGGTTAGTAGGATATTATTGATGGTTTTTTGAAAAATTTGTATGATTATATATCATAATAACCATGTTAATATGAAAAGGAATTTTGTTCATATGAAAAAAAGAATATGATTAATGTTTAAAAGAATTCAAAAGAATATTAATAATGATCTAGTTTTGGACATGCTATTTGTAAATAGAGAATTTTTTTTATCTACACCGATTCTTCAATGAAATGACTAGGTTGTGTTTTAATTCTGAATGAATAAGTAATTTATTATGCTTCAAATCCATTAAAACCTCATGAGAAAAATTATCATACACATGAACATGAAATTATGACTATAGTGTTTGATTTAAAATTGTGAATACATCATTTATATAGATTAAAGTTTGAAATATATAATGATCATAAAATTTTAACGTATATATTAAATCATAAAGATTTGAATATGAGACATAGGATGTGGCTATAATTGATAAAGGATTATGAATATCCAATTCTTCACCATTTAGAAAAACAGAGTAATTGATTCTTTGAGTCAAAAATATAATGCATCATTAACTATGATACATCTGGAACCTGATCCATTGTTTAATGTTTTTATTAATGTTATCTTAGAAATTGTGCATGTAAGAACCACCTATATTTTATTTTAGGTTTCAGTACAATATTATTTTTTAGATAGGATGAATAAATCTCGAAAGGAAGATGGTGACTGAAAATTCATTTTTTTGATTACTAGAAACACTTTTTGGATAATTGAGAACCGAGAAAGTGAAACAATATAATGTCGTGCCCAAGGGAATCCACCATTGTAGACACTATCCAAACCAATCCAAACAAACATGAATGAGACAACGTTCCCAAGGGGATCCACCATTACAGACATGATTCAGAGAAAACCCAAAACAACAAAAAAGCACCCCAACCGCTCCACCTTCACCTAAGCCACCAACACGATCCAAATCATTGTGGGGTCTATCACACCCAACCATGATCGCATCATGAACCAAGGAGAAAAAAGAAATGGGAGAGGAAACAAGAAGAAAGAGGGCCATCGGGATAGACTAGTAAGGAATTGTCAATCGATTTGGTAAGGAGAAGAGAACCATGAGCACAGAGTGTTCCTGCGACGTCCATCTGCGTCCACGTACAGGCTTAGGTTGTTGATGATGACCCTACCAAAATTCAATTCCAACAAAACCAAACCAGTCACACTACAACAAGTCCCCAAAAAACAACAAAAATAGTTATGACACATCATCAGATCTAGGACCAAGGGAACTTCAGCAGAAACCCCTAGATCTGATGCTGATCTATATCCAAACCAGTATCCCCCATCAGTGGAATGTCGAGACATCCAGGAGCCGTGACATGAGAAGTAGTGAGAACAGATCGAGGTTTAAAGACAAGAACACATATGAAATGACTGGATCTACGAAATCTAAGATCGATATGGAAATACAACGAACTTGGTGGGGGAGTCTGGTACACCATCACTAGTCGGGGAAGGTCATGTGGTCGCTTCCTCCAGGAATTCATGCCAACAGCCTCACGACGGCAGGATCTGGGAGGGAGGATAGAGTCACGGGACTTCTGCATCGTGCGAGGGGAAATACAAATGAGGAGAGAATTTGAGGAGAGGCGATGCTGAGGTAGATACCCTAGGCCAAATGGGAGTGACGTCGGCTGAAACTGTGAACAACAACGTAGGGGATCGACTACGTCGCCCAAGGTAGTAGCCAGACAGAGGTGGGATGAGATCCGAAGAGAGGGTGACTCCTGCGCTGGGGCAAGGGCAACTCAAACCTTTGCTGAGAGGGAGCTTCCAAGCAACTATATCCCCCAAAAGGAAGATAGTTTTTTACAGGAAAAAGGTAGAATTGGTTAAGAAAGTTAAGTTTCCAAAATTTTATATTAATAAAGAATTGTTTTTGAGATTCTAAAAAGGGTATGTGTTTTATGTGACCCCCAATTAATGAAATAACTATTGAGTGAGGATCATAATATAACAACCCAGTCTTAACATACATAAACATTACATCATTTTTTTGGAATACTTAAAACAGTACACAAATAGACACCCACAGAACATATTAGTTTAGTGCCTTTAGAAACATGAAAACATAAACATTGGTAAATAAGAGAGATACACTATATCCAACTACGTTCTCCAAGACAAGAACCAATATATATATTCATAACATAGGGAAGGAATCATAAAATGGGGCGATCTCAGATTCTCAGTAAGGGTAAACAAGGGAGACATGTAAGAATAAACATGTTAATAGAGGTATGATAATGTGACCATAACATTAGAAGAGCATACCCTTCATATCATAAGATTAGAAACATAAATTATTGAATGAATATTATTAGTTCATAATACAACAATCATAAGAAAATAAATAATATAATCCATGAAATCATATCATAGGAATAATACATGGAATTGTGTCATACATAAACATGTGATATCATCCCCTACATGTCAACAAACATTTCTAGAACTTATCAATTCACTTCATTAGAACTGAACCTACTGGGAATGGGACACCACAATCCCCATTCACAATCATTTCCTTATAAGGGATCCTATTTTCCCATCTTCCCATAGTGTTTCGGGTTTCCCCATCTTCCATATTCATGGTAAATACACCTATTGGGTGGGGCACACCACCATACCCAGTCTTAATCCTTTCTTTGTAATAGACTGAGTTTACCTATCTTACCATAGTGGATATATACCATAGACTTTATTACCATCATTATCTCATGAGATATAAATATTTACCCACTGAATTTTAGGAAGATATTGGTCCCACCCATATCATAATAAAATAATTCAAAAATATGACACAAGATAATAAAACTTTCATCATATCATGACCCATAAAAATGATGGGTTTTATAAATATTCTATAAAAATCCCATGAAATGAAATTAGTTTCACAAAAATGTTATCATATATTAAACCATAGAAAAATAATGTTCTCATAATAATTTCATCAAAGACTAACCCATAAAAATAATAAAATTTCACAAGCATAAAACCCATGGAAGAAGAATATGTTTTATAAAAAAACACGTTAAATAAAAATGGGTTTCATAAACATATAAATAAAAAAAGAGAAACAAGATTCATAAACATATAACCCATGAAAGAGATACAGGTTTCATAGAAATAATTCCATCAAAACATAAACCATTTAGTGAAATAATATGAATGTAACATTTTAATCATTTTCCAAAAAGGCACAAGTAACATAAATTGTTGTCATTTTAGATGGAAAATAATTTTAAAATATATTTTGAAAACATTTCATAAGGAAAATATCCTTTCTTATTTGTAAAATTATTTAAAAAAAACATTTTTAAAATCATTTTCATGAATACTTATAAAGTTATATTTGAAAATAAATTGAAAATATTTTCCTTTTAAAACATCTTGAAAACATATAATGAAAGATTAAAAACGTTTTAAAAACTAGTTATTTGAAAATAAATTTGAAAAAATATAAAAAAATATTTATAAATAATAATTTTTTTCTGAAAATACTTTGTCATTGAAAATAATATTCAAGTATCATTTGAAAACATTTTTTTAAAACATTATTGAAAACATGGTTTTTGAAATAAAACATACTTCTGACCGAAGAGATAAATACAATAATATTTTTCTTAAAAATATTTTATTAATTCTATTAAGTAGAAAATAGTGTAAAAATGGTATGAATACATGGATATATCTTGAATAAACATAGGATAAGAAAACTCATGATTTTTCTTGAGATATGGATCATAATATTTCATCAATAGAATTATAATCATAACTAATAAATGATGAGATTTTTTCCATAAACACTTACCACTTGGTAACTTTGAATAATACTACCCATGTAAGAAAATGAAATAAAATAAATCCTAAAATATCATAAAAATAATAATATTCATGATCTAATATTTAATATTCTATATATACACATTATATGAAATTATAGGTGCATAGTAGGGCATGTTCCTCAAAGAAAGAAAATTGAGACAAAATTATATTATCGATTTGGTAGCTTTGGAAGATTAAATTCCATGAAATAAATATAATAAAATGGATATGTAAATAAAAATAAATTTAAGTATAATATTCATATAATTCATTAATAGGCAGTATATACCCCACACAAGATAAAAGAGTAGTGATCAAGGTATGTATCTCACAGATATATAAAGTGAGATTAAATTACCTTACTTTGTGCCTTTAATCTCATCATACTCATTAAAAAATCATTTATAATATATATAAGTTTATTATAAATCTATAAAATACCTATATTATTATATCTAATATAATAAATTATTTTATTATGACTTTATATTACCCTCTTATTAATAATTCTATGTTAAGGTTTCACTTCGGGTAATATTCACTTTGTTTCTCGCATGTGTGTTAATTTATTGTATCTTTGATCCTTATAATTATATCATGATTTAAAACATTTAAAACATGAAATAAATATTATTTATATTCATTATATTTGTATTATAATAATTTATAGAATATGGAAGTATGAAATGGAATACATCGTTCATGGAGACGATACACCGTACGTATGCATGAATGCTGTTTCAGTTTTATTATCATGTTGAAAGAAAGAAATAAAATTAAATATATATATATATATATAATATCATTGAATTATAATTATTATATCATATATATCATATAAATTTACTGAAAAACCTTAATACATTCCATGTAGTGTGTGAATGAATCACATCACTTTGAGGGGTGGTAGTCCACACTTCCTCAAATGAAATAATTGTGTTTACACAAAAGGAAAAGTATGAAGGTATGTGTTATAAAATAATTACATAGAAATAAGAAAATTATAAATATCATATATATTATATTTAAATAAAGATTCTATCATAATTCTTACCTTGATAAGCGGTAAAGGAAGAACGAATAATCATCGTTTTGTGAGCTGGTAGTTTGTCGTACACATAAACAGTATGTTCGTTACCCATTAGATGTAAGTGTCTGTAAGTGTAGGTTGAAACCTTATAATAAAAAATATCAGTATATTTATGATATTTGTGCTTTTTCATAAGTATTTAATAAGGATAATTGGGTTGGTGGAGAAAGAAAATAAAAGAAAGGATCTTGAGGGAGGGTGTTACCTCTTCTTTGGGTACCTCCTTTTGGTTTTCACCAAATGGATTCCTTGGATTTATTTATTCCAAAAGTGAGGCTTAAAGAGGTAATATAGTTATTTTGGGAAGTGTATTGGAACAATATTGGCCGAAACTAAGTGGTTTTATAAGTGTTAATAATGGGGAGAGGTGGTGGCCTTTTACAGGGAAGGGAGGGGACACACTTGGCATTTTAAAAAACAAGTTTGGTGTACCCATGTTTTTACCTAAAAAAATAATAAAAAACAAAAATAACTAAATAATTTAAGTTTTATGTTCAAAATAAATTCATAAAATGGGTTTTGGACAAGTTTTTACGTCATTTGGGACCTTAAATTTAAGGTTTATTCTATTGATAAGCTTAATTTTACCTTAAGAACTATAATTAATTTTAATTTCATTCACTAATAGTTTTGCTAAAAAAATAAGTTGAAAATATTATAAATTATAAATTATTCTGATTCCAAATATGTAATTCGTTTTTGAAAATTCCAAACACATAAGTGGAAGAAATTAATTTAAAATTAATACCACAAATGGGACGTCAATGCCTGTATAAAAAGTAAAAACATCCAAAAGTTTGCCAAGTTTTTATACCCAATTTCAAAGTAAAATTGATTATAATGACATAAATTGGATTAATTTATACAATTATTATCTAAACATTTAAAAAATTTTAAAATATAATTCAACCTTATAAAAAATTATATGAAAAAGTAGTTTTGAATTAAAATTATGTATTTTTAACTATTCATTAAAAAATGAAACTTTAAGAAAAATACCAAAAATTTATCCTAACCTAATTTTTATGTTTTTATTTAAAATATGATGCTTATTTTGACATATAAAATCTATAAAATTTCCAAAAATTTGATATAAAGTGGGTTTTCTTTTAAAAGGTGATAAAACCACCTTTATAAAAATATTGGGTTTTAAACATAAAATTAGGTTTGTTTTTATATTATGTCTATAAAATATATTGGATGAATATTAAAAGTATTATTTTAATATATAACATATATATTAAAAAAATATAAATCACTAATTTTAATTAATTTAGTTTATCAAGACAAAACCCCACTGGGAGTATAAAAATAAAAATATATTCTTTATATTCAATTGGTTCTTATATTTTCATTTCTAATTAACTGGTAACCTGTGAATTCATATTATATTTGATTAAACCATATATTTTAATAAGTTATTTAATACTATTCATAACCTCTAATTTAAGGGCTAGGTTATATCTTATTATATTAAATAATAATATTTAGTAATATAATATTATTAAATAAAACTTGGTCTTGTGTGTTACGCAAGCCATCAATGAAAGTCATTATTGCATGTAATGTAATCTAACCTAGATATTATGTGTAGAGAAATCTAAAATTTATGTTTCATGTAGTGCATGATTAACATGGTTTTTCATATAATGAAATCCAAACATAGTGCCTTAATATAAAATAAACTATTTTAACTATTATGTAAACTGAAAAATATCAAAAAGATAAAAATAATTTAAAAAAATCAAAAATATTAGGGTGTTACACATAAGTCTCTATTTTCAATTCATCCTAAAAGTAAAAAATGTATATAAGCCTTTGGAAACATTTCTGGTTAGAAGGAATGAAGAAATATATTTATGATTTTACTATGAATTATTTGAATTTTAAATAGGTAAAAGTTGAGAAAAATTTACCGAAGGGGATCATTCCCCATTTTTTGATGCCAAAATTAAAATAGGAAAATATATCAATCAATTTTTTCATAGGATTTCCAAATACATCTAGATGTAATAATGTGATTTGGGTAATTTTTGATCGATTAACTAAATCTACTCATTTTATTCATAATTGAGATAAATGTATTTGGATAAACTTTGTCAAATTTATGTTAAAGAGATAATTATATTACATCGATTCCCTATTTATATTTTATATGATCATGATACAATATAAACCTATAATTTATAGAAATGACTTTAGAATTCATTGGTTACTGAATTAAATTTTAGTACATCCTTTTATCCTCAATCTGATGGGCAATCAGAGTAAACAATACAGACTTTGGAAGATATTCTTTGAGATTGTTCACTAGATTATTAGATATGTTGGGATTAATATATGAATTTGGTTGAGTTTTCTTATAATAAAAGTTTTTATTCTAGTATAAAAACAACTCCTTTTGAAGAATTATATGGAAAGCGGTTTCAAACACCAGCTTATTGGGATGAAGTTAGAGAAAGAATGTTATTGAGACTAGAATTGGTAAAATAAATGGTTAACAAGGTAAAGATGATTCAATAGTATATGATGAAAGTTTAATATTGTAAGAAAATCTATACATATAACTAGATGAAAGATCTTTCATTTGAGAAATGCGGTCTTATTTTTCTTAAAGTATCTCTATGGAAAAATGTTATGCATTTTGGTAAAAAGGGAAAATTAAGTCCATGGTTCATTGGACCATCTAAAATTCTGGAGAATATTGGATTGGTTTCTTACTTAGTGTCCCTCCCACCAGTTTTTTCCCAGGTACATGATGTGTTTCATGTTTAATTTTTATGAAAATATGTGTGAGATTCCTCTCAAGTTTTGTGCCCTGAAATAGTTTAGTTAGAATAAAACCTTTCCTATAAGGGAAAAAAGTAAAAAAATACTATTCATAGAGAGAAGGTGTTATGTAATAAGATGATTCACTAGGTAATGGTTTTGTGGAATCACCATATTATTAAATAAGTAACATGGTATTTAGAAAATTCTATGAAGGAAAAATATCCTCAGTTGTTTAAGTAATGAATAAAAATTTCCTAGAAAAAATTTGAAATAGGGGGAATAATTTTATAACCCAGGTAATTATAATCAATTTTTTTTAATTTCATATTAATATTAATTAATTATATATTATAGAGTTATATTCATTATAAAAATATTAGGTAATTCTCCTGTCAAAAGGAAAAAATATTTATTTATAACCAAATATAGTTTTCATGAATTATATGGTTTAATTTAAAATATTTATTTCCAAATTATATAATTTTAATTTATTAAAAATAAATTTATTATTTAATTAATAATTTCAAGGTTTTATTAGGATTAATTTTTTATAATTTTATAATTTTTTTATTTTTAAATGAATCATGAAAAATACTAATTTTTATTGAAAAATATATTTTATTTTTAAGTATTTACAAAGTCACATTATATTTTGAATTATTTTTAAAATATAATTAGTTAATTTTATTTAAACATAATAAAATCAATATTATAATTTAATTTGGTATAAAAACATTTTTATACTTAAAAATTCATTTTCCTGAAAAACTATTTTTTATCACATTTTGTGGGTCTAGTTTTAAATTAAATTCCAAAAATTTGGTGAATTGAATTTGATAAAATGGATTAAATATTTGTAATTATAATAATTAATATTATTTAATAATTTAAAATTAATATTTGGTCATAATGAATAGAAGAAAAAGTAAAAATGTGTTACCACAGTTAAGGTTAAAGCAGATTTACTGAGCGGTTAAACTAAAGTGAATATGGTTAAAATGACCTAAAAAATTGTATAAATTTAATTTTATATTCCTATTGAGACCCTATATCTTATCATATTTATAAATTATCCACTTTTGATCCATTTTATTGACTAATTCATTAATATATGTTAATCATTTTTAACATTCACAATGTGTTCTCTACTCCCACTTATAAAAGGACACCCCTCTCTTCTCGTTTTCACACTTAATGATCATTTTGGTTCAAAAAATAACTAATAAAATACCTTCCTAAAATAATTTACCACATCATATAGGTATTTTTTATCAAAAACCATCCTATAAAGGCTTTAGGTATAAACCTAAAGAGGTTGTCCGAAGAAGATGGATAGTTCATAACCTAGCATTTTCATTTTATTTCTTTTTATACCTCCTTAAAATATTATTCAACCATGATGAAATAATAAAATAATAAAATTAAAAATAATTAGATTTTATTATGTTAATTTCACAACCAATATACATATCCTCTTCTTTTAAATAATAGATGAAACCATTGTTCGTGTTTAAGGCGGACTACCGCCTTGGTAACAAATTTAATTCATTTTATAGCACTACCTCTCAAAGATAGTTATAATGATGAATTTAATATAAAATATTATATTCATGAAATTATTATAATTATATAAATATAAAATATCATCTAATTTCATACCTTTAAATATATTGAAAAATGACAATGTTGTTCATGCGTTTGTGTGGATTACCACCTCCATGAAGTGATGTGATTCATTTTTCATCACCACATCATATGATTGTTATATATAGGTTCATTTAAAGATATTATATAATATTTATGATATAATAATATATATATAAATATAAAATCACACTTATCTTCTTCATATCATTCTATTTTAAAAATTAAAACATTACTCATGTGTACATAAGACCTAGTGTCCCCATGATTTTAATGCAATTCATTTTTGATAAATGTCTTTCATGGTTGGATTTAAAAGTATAATTAATGTATAAAAATGATAATTATTTCATGATTATTTTTTAATGATTTAATAATTAATTCTTTGACCATATTCAACCTACCAAAAGAATTTTGGACTTATGAGATGATTATCATCAAAACACCTGACGTGAGCTTGAATGATTATGTAATTAAATAGGTCATCAAAATAAATGAAATAAATGGTTTAATGATAAGGTATTAAACATGTAAAAGGTTTTTAATAAAGTAAATAATTGATAATATTTTATTATATAGGATATAAATAACATATATGATGATTCATACTTGAGGCAAGGGACATTTTTCCTTAAAAACATAATTTTAAATTTTTTTATGGATTTATATAATACATAGTTTTTTCAAAACCATATTATTAAAATTATTTCTTGTATGTATTTATATAGGGATATATTAATTTTAAAGTTCATATTATGTCACTTTTTAACTTCTTAAAAAAGAATTCCTAAGGAATATTTTTTTTATATATATTTGTAACATTTTCAAAAAAAAGACGAAAAGAATGTTATATTTTAACATATAAAGAATCAATGGTTTTTCCCACCACCATAAAAATTATTTTATTCTTGTATTACTTTATAATAATTCATGGTTTTTTCAAGGAAAAATCATCCTTCATTTTGTTTTGGGTGTTTTCAAAAGGGGGTTTAAATGGAATGGATATTTTGATATCCAGAAATTCTTTTCATATGGGTGAATGAAAATTTTTGATGAGTATGATGATGAAAATATGATATTTCATGATTTAATATTATGTTATGTTTCTTTGGAATTTTTTATGACGATTTATGATCTTACTATAGATCATTATGTCAGATGTTCTCGATATATCTCATGACGACAGGGATCCCGATATATCACTCTAATGTAATTAATAAAGAAACCAAGTGAACTGGTTAAGTTTCTCCAAAGAGGTTATTGAAATTTACCAAGTAGGTTATTACCTTTGTAATAGTGACCATAAGTGTGACATTCAAATGATTTTCCAAGTTACCTATATGATTTATCTATGATTTTTATTGATTTTAATGGATTTTTTTGATTTCACAAGATAAGATAAAGTGCTTATGTTTAAAAGAATGTTTGTTTTACTTATCATTGGTAAAATATATAACTTTATGAAAAAAAATTTCAGGAGTTTTTCATAATTTCAAATAAAAATTTATGTTTTTTATTTTTTACTATAAAACTTTTTATTAATTTTTATGAAAATATTTGGATAGATAAGTTTTTTTATTAGGTAAAAAATGTTTATTTTGATCTCAATGTTTATTTAAAAAAAATAATTTTTTATAAGTATTCAAGGAATAACTGGTTTCTTTATTTCTTTTTTAAATTTCCCTTACTGATATTTTTTTCTCATCCCAAAATTTCAAATGTTTTTCATATGGGTTTAAGGATGATTTGGGGAAAGAATGAAGAATTTATGAAAATTAAGAAGATATTACATAAAAATAAAACCTGTTATATCTTTAAAGATTTATATTGTGGAAAAAATATATACTGAGTGAAAGTGTCCAATTTAAGATTTAATATTTATTTATATAGGATAGACTGTCTAATTATCTAAAACTCTAAACCTAAAAGATATTCAAGAATGAAAGAAAATGAATTCTTATCTAAATAAACAATTTTAAATATTTTATAAGGCCAAGTCCTTATAATTGGTATCAAAGGAAAGGTTTATATAATCTTAGAGGTCACGATAATATAAGTAAATAACCTTTAGATATTATAATTTATGATTATGATGATATAGACTTTAAATATTACCATTTTTATTTATCTAAACTGTGTATGTTCATAATGATTTTCCAGAGAGGAACCATGAAAGATAAAGCAGGAAGGCACCAAGAGGTAAACATCTTTATAGTTATAAAACCTATAATGGTTATAATTGGGAATGAGAAATTTCTTCTATAATGTATCAATTTAATTAAGTTATAAAATGGTGGTTGTATCCATTATATATAGTAACTAGATCTACCATAGAGAAACATATCAACAATGAAGAATTTTATAAGACAACACCCTCCAACATTTAGTGAATCTTCTAACTTAGTAGTAGATGAGAAATGGATTAAAGATATATAAAATATATTTGAATTCATGAGTTGTTTGAAGTATCAAAAGATAACTATTTCTATTTACTATTTTGAAGGTGAAGCTGGAAAACGGTGGAAAATGGTTAAGAATACTAGATAAATAGAAGATATTGATGCCATGGAAAGTGATACATTTAAAAAAATATTCCTCTAGAAATATTTTACTAGGTTTGTTATAGTTAGGATGAAATATAGATTCATTGAATTGAGGTGGAATGAGCAAGATTCATTGGCTGCATATGAATAAAACTTTACCTAATTGTAAATACCCACACCATTTTGTATATAAGATCTTAATAGTAAAACTAATCAGTTTTACTCAGGATTGAATCCAATATATCAAAAAAATTGGTTTCTAATAAATTTAAAAGTTTTAAATTTTATTCCATGTTAAGAAGGTATAAATAGTGTTTACCAATGATCATGTGTTCTATGAAAATGAGAAAAAAAAATCCATGTGGAAGTAAAATGGGATGAATCCATCAAAGGAATATTAAGGTAAGAAAACCAACTTTTATGTTTTTGATAGGTGTGTTAAAACTTTACCTGGGGAATGTCTTATAAAATTTGGGAATTGATTTTGATGTTTTATATGGATTATGATTGTAAATAAAACTATCCTAGTAGTTATAAAAACAATTTTTAAGTAGATAGTAATGTGTTTTAAATGTAATGATATGGGTCCTTATGTAGATGTTTTTTTAAAGAAGAGAACGAATGTGGGAAGAAAAAAGACTATAAGAAGATGAGTTTAGTGAAATCCATTGAAACTACTTTATCTGATGTTGGGCCATTAAACAAAGTGTTAATTTGTACATTACTTTTTTTATTTATATTATGCTAAGTTATTTTTTGATTTGGGGTCTACAAATTATTTTATTTATGAGAAAATTTCTAGTAAAATGAAAATCTCACCAAAAGAAATTAATTTTGGAATTTTGGTAAAAACACATAGAGGTATTATAAAGGAAAGAATAATTTAAAATATCTTCATATTATCATATATGAAAGGGTTTTCCCTAGAAATATAATTTCCTTTCCAAATTTATAATTTGATGTTATCCTAGGTTTGAATGGTATTCCAATTTATCATCATAGGATAGATTGTAGAGACAAAGAAGTAATTTCCTGAAATGAGATTCCATTTTTATACAATAATGAATTCATACTTTTAGTAACATATCAAGAAACTTAAAATATTCTAAAAAATATAAATGAAAGTTATATTGATCATATTATTGAAAATAATTGTATTTTAAACATTAATGATGTGTGAATAGTAAAATAATATATAAATTTTTTTCTTGATAAGTTTATTGGTATTATACCTTATTGAAAATTGTAATTTTCTATTGACTTAGTACCTGAACATTCTATATTGGAATTCAAAATTTAAAAATTCAAAAATCGAGCAAGCCATGCATCCTCCTAGATTCACACAACCACATCAAGTTGTGTGTCATCACTCATCTCCATCATCACATCAGAGTAGGTGACTGGTGATACCATACACAAGTGTCATTGTCGCTGAACTTGTCGCCATCCTCACCACCAAACCTTTCAAGTGATTCTGATATAGCTATCCAGTGTATTAGGTAAAGGGATGAAGTTAACTAGTTAGGTTTATCCTAAGATATTATTAGAATATACTGAGTAGGTTATTGTATTTATAAGAGTTACTGTAAGAGCGATATGTAAATGATGTTCCAAGTTACCTATATTATTTTTCTATTATTTATATATGTTTTTACATAAATCATTTTATTTCACAAGGTAAGATAATATTTTTAAGTTTAAAAGAATTTATGCACTAGTTCCTAATGGTGAAATGTATAACTTTTTGAAAAAGATTTTATGAGTTTTTCATTATTGAAAATAAAAATTTATGACTTTTATTTTTTAATTTAAGATTTATTATGAACTATTTTATGAAAATATTTAGGCAATGAAGTTGATTTTCTAGTTATAAAATTTTTTATTTTGAGATCAATGTTTATTTTGAAAAGATAAATTTTTATGAGTATTCATAGAGTAATGAGTTTATTTATTTATTTATATATATATCTTACTAATATTTTTTGTTCTCATCCCACATTTAATTTTTTTTTCATTTGGGTTTAATGATTATTAGGGACAAGTATGAGGTCAAGATGGAAATTTTGAAGAAATTTCCTGAAAGTAAAACTTTTTATATCTTAAAAGTTTTTCATTCTAGAAAAAATGGACACTGAGTGGAAGCATGCACATTTTGATGTAATATTTATTTATATAAGTGAGGTGGAACAATTATCTAAAACTCTAAACCAAAAAAATCTCAAAAAATAAAAAATTGAATTATTTTCCAAAGAATCAATTTCTTGTATTGTATAAGGATGGGTTCTTATAGTCGGTATCATAGGAAAAGTTTAAATAATTTTAGAGGTTATGATAATTTAAGTAAATAACATTAATAGATTATAATTTATGTTTATCATGAAATAAAATTTGAATATTAACATGTTTCTTAATCGAAAATTTATTTTTTCAGAATGGTTTTCCATAAAAGAAAATAGAGAAGATGAATTAGGAAGGAACCCAAAGTAAAATATCCTTCCAAATCAGTATCCTGGAATGGTAGGAATTAGAAATGAGAATATTTTTCTTTGATGTATTATTTGATATAGGATATAAATGGTGGTAGTATCCATTATAGGGAGAATAAGTATCTATAACTAAGGAACATGTTGATATTAGATAATTTTATGAGATAGAACCCTCCAGTATTCAGTGGATCTTCTAAATCAGTGGTAGATAATGGGTTGATTAATTCTATGGAAAATATATTTTAGGTCATGGGTTATTCATGGAATAAAAAGTTAACTCTCTATATTTATTATTTTTATGGTGAATCCAATCAATGGTGGTCAATGGTTAAGAATACTAGAGAAAGAGATGATATTGAGACAATAGAATGTGATATATTTAAGAATCTGATCCTTGAGAAATATTTTCCTAAGGTTGTTCGAATTTGGATGGAAAACAAATTCTTGGAATTAATATAGAATGGGGAAGATTCAGTAGGCAAGTATGAAGAAAAATTTACCCGATTGGGAAGGTATGCACAAAATCATATCTGAGATCTTAATAGTAAAATTAATCAGTGTTACTTAGGATTGAAGCCAAGATATAAAAAAAATTGAAATACCATGTATTTAAAACATAGCAAAAACTTGTTAAATATTCTGAGAAAGTGGAAATAGAGTATTTTAATGATCATATGTTTTATGATAATAAGAAAAAAAATATTTCTAAGTGCTATTAAAATAGTAGGAATACACCAATGAAACTTGAAGATATGAAAATCAAGTTTCCAGTTTGTGATAGGTGTGGCAAAAATCTCACTGGGGAATATATTATGAAATATAGAAGGTTATTTTGACATGGTATGTTTGGGTATATGGATCATGATGTTAAATAAATAGTTCTTAGTTATGGTAAGAATAATTTTTATAAACAAGAATTAAATAGTTTTAAATAAAATGATATGTGTCATTATGTGAATTTGTATCTGAAGAAGGGCATAAATGAAAGAAAGAATCAAGGTTATAAGTAGAAGGGTGTTGTGAAATACTTTGTAACTACTTCGAAAGATACTGGACCATAAAATTAAGTGTTAACTAGTACATTACTTGTTTTTTCAGATTATGATAACATATTGTTTGATTTGGGATCCACAAATTCTTTTAATTTTGAGAAATTTTCTTGTAAAATGAAAATATCACCTCAAGAAACGAAGTGAGTAATTTTGGTAAAAATAGATAGGGGTGGTATTAAGAAAAAATAATTTAAAAATATATCACTATTATCAATTTTATAGGGGTTTTAATTGAAAACCTTGTTGTCTTGCACATTATATAGTTCGATATTATTTTGGGAATGAATTGGCTATCGGTATATCATGCTAAGATAGATTGCATAACCAAAGAAGTTATTTTATAAAATGATTTTTAATTTTTATAAAATAATGAATTCATACCATTGTTTAAATATGAAGAATATGAAAAACTAATAAAATATGTAAATGATAGCTATCTTGATAACATTTTTGAAAATAAGGAAACTTTTTAGTTTAATGATGTATCAATAGAAAAATTGTATCTAGATGTATTTCCTAATGAGTTTTCAGGTATTATACCTAGTTAGGAAGTTGAATTTACAATTAACTTAGTGGATTAGGGTACACCAATATCAAACCCAATTAATGAATAGCTTAATTAAAACTTTTATAGTTGAATAAGAAGTTACAATAACTTCTTGATAAAGATTTCATTCTTCCTAGAACTTCACCATGGAGTGATCCTATATTATTAGTTTTTAAAATAAAGATTGTTTAATGAGGCTTTTCATTGATTATAAACTATTGAATAACATCACTATTAGGAATAAGTATCTGTTGCCTCATATTTATGACTTTTTTGATCACCCCCTGGGAGATCAGTATTTTTTTGAAGGTTGATCTTAGGTCATGTACCATCAGCTGATGTTGAAGAAAGATGAAATACCTAAGATAGATTTTCATACTCGGTATGGGAATTAATAGTTTGTGGTTTTTTCCTTTTGGTTGATTAATTCTACACTTATATTCATGGATCTTATTTAGAGAGTTTTCCATGAATATTTGGATAATTCATTGTTAGATTTATTGATGATTTTTGGTTTATTATAAAAGTTATGAAGATCATAAAAAACAATAAAGGATTTTTTTAAATATTTAAATAAAATAAGTTATATAAAAAATTTATAAAATATTATTTTTGGTTACATTAGATTTTATTCCATGGACATATCATAAATAAAGATTTTATAACTATTGATTCTACTAAAACTAATGTTTCTGATGAATGGAAAGGACCTACAAATGTTACGAAGATTTATAGTTTTTTTGGTTAGTAGGATATTATTGATGGTTTTTTTGAAAAATTTGTATGATTATCTATCCCAATAAACATGTTAATATGAAAAGTAATTATGTTCATATGAAAAAAAGAATATGATGAATGTTTACAAGAATTCAAATGAAGATTAATAATGATCTAGTTTTGGCCATTCTATTTGTAAATGGAGAATTTTTTTATCTACAACGATTCTTCAATGAAATGACCAGGTTGTTTTTTAATTCTGAATGACTAAGTAATTTCTTATGCTTCACATCTATTAAAACCTCATGAGAAAAATTATCATACACATGAACATGAAATTACAACTATAGTGTTTGATTTAAAATTTTGAATACATCATTTATATAGAGTAAAGTTTGAAATATATAATGATTATAAATTTTTAATGTATATATTAAATCATAAAGAGTTGAATATGATACATAGGAGGTGGATATAATTGATAAAGGATTATGAATATCCAATTCTTCACCATATAGAAAAATAGAGTAATTGATTCTTTAAGTCAAAAATATAATGCATCATTAACTATGATACATCTGGAACCTGATCCATTGTTTAATGTTTTTATGGATGTTGGCTTAGAAATTGTGCATGTAGGAACCGCCTATATTTTATTTTAGTTTTCAGTACAATATTATTTTTTATATAGGATGAATAAATCCCAAAAGAAATATAGTGACTGAAAATTCATTTTTTTGATTACTAAAAACACTTTTTGGATAATTGCGAACCAAGAAAGTGAAAAAATATAATGTTGTGCCCAAAGGAATCCACCATTGCAGACACTATCCCAACCAATCCAAAAAAACACGAATGAGACAACGTTCCCAAGGGGATCCACCATTACAGACACGATTTAGAGAAAACACAAAACAACAAAAAAGAACCCCAACCGCTCCACCTTCACCTAAGCCACGAACATGATCCAAAGATTTGTGGGGTGTATCACACCCAACCATGATGGGGTCATGCACTAAGGAGCACAAATAAATGGTAGAGGAAACAAGAATAAATAGGGCCATCAAGATATACTAGTAGGGAATTTTGAATCTATTTGTTAAGGAGAAGAGAACCACGGGCACCGAGTGTTCCTACGACGTCCATCTGCGTCCACGTACATGCTTAGGTTGTTGATGATGACCCTACCACAATTCAATTCCAACAAAACCAAACTAGTCGCACCACAACAAGTCCCCAAAAAACACCAAAAATAGTTATGAAACATCAATAGATCTGGGACCAAGGGAGACCTTGAGGGGAAAACCCTAGATCTGATGCCGATCCATATCCAAACAAGTATCCCCCATCAGTGGAATGTCGAGACATCCAGAAGCCACGACAGGAGAAGTAGTGAGAACAGATCGAGGCGTGAATACAAGAACACATATAAAATGACTCGATCTATGAATTCTAAGTTCTACGTGGCGATACAACGAACTTGTTGGGGGAGTCCGGTACACCATCGCCAGCCGGGGAAGGTCATGTGGTCGCTTCCTCCAGGTATTGATGCCAACAGCCTCGTGACGATAGGATCCAGGAGGGAGGATAGAGTTGCGGTTCTTCTGCATCATGCGAGAGGAAATCCAAATAAGGGGAGAAGTTGAGGAGAGGCGATGCTGAGGTAGATACCCTAGGCCAAATGGGAGCGACGTTGGCTGATCCTGTGAACAACAAGGCAGGGGATCGACTGCGTCACACGAGGTAGTAGCAGGATAGAGGTGGGATGAGATCCGAAGAGAGGGAGACACCGGTGCTGAGGCAAGGGAAGCTCAAACCCTAGTTGAGAGGGAGCTTACAAGTGACTATATCCCCCAAAAGGAAGATAGTGTTTTACAGGAAAATGTAGAATTGGTTAAGAAAGTTAAGTTTCCAAAATTTTATATTAATAAAGAATTGTTTTTGAGATTCTAAAAAAGGTTATGTGTTTTATGTGACCCCCAATTAATAAAATAACTATTGAGTGAGGATCATAATATAATAACCCAGTCTTAACATACATAAACATTACATCATTTTTTTGGAATACTTAAAAAGTACACAAATAGACAGCCACAGAACATATTATTTTAGTTCCTTTAGAAACATGAAAACATAAAAATTGGTAAATACGAGAGATACATTATCTCCCACTAGGTTGTCTAAGACTAGAACCAATATATATCTTCATAACATAGGGAAGGAAGCATAAAATGGGGCGATCTCAGATTCTCAGTAAGGGTAAACAAGGGAGGCATGTAATAATAAACATGTGCATAGAGGTATGATAATGTGATCATAACATTAGAAGAGCATACCCTTTATATCATAAGATTATAAACATAAATTATGGAAGGAATATTATTAGTTCATAATACATGAATCATAATAAAATAAATAACATAATCCATTAAATCATATCATAGGAATATGACATGGAATTGTGGCATACAAAAAACATGTGATATCATCCCCTATATGTCAATAAAAATTTCTAGAACTTATCAATTCACTTCATGGGAACTGAACCTACTGGGAATGGGAAACCACCATCCCTATTCACAATCATTTCATTATAAGGGATCATGTTTTCCCATATTCCCTATAGTGGACTGGGTTACCCCATCTTCCATCTTCATGGTGAATACACCTATTGGGTGGGACACACCACCATCCCCAGTCTTAATCCTTTACTTGTAAGAGACTGAGTTTCCCTATCTTCCCATATTAGATCTAGACCATCGACTTTATTACCATCATTATCTCATGAGATATAAATATTTAACCAATAAATTTGAGGAAGATATTTGTCCCACTCATATCATAATAAAATAATTCAAACATGTGCCACAAGATAATAAAACTTTCATCATATCATGACACATAAAAAGAGATGGGTTTTATAAAAATTCTATAACAATCCCATGAAATGAAATTAGTTTCAAAAACATGTTATCATGTATTAACCTATGGAGAAATAATGTTCTCATAATAATTTCATCAAAGACTAAACCATAAAAATAAGACAATTTCATAAGTATAAAACCCATGGAAGAAGAATATGTTTTATAAAAAAACCCGTTAAATAAAAATGGGTTTCATAAATATATAAATAACGAAAGAGAAACATGATTCATAAAAATATAACCCATGAAAGAGAAACAGGTTTCAAAGAAATAATTCCATCAAAAAATAAACTATTTAGTGAAAGAATATGAATGTAACATTTGAATCATTTACCAAAAATTCACGAGTAACATAAATTGTTGTCATCTTAGATAGAAAATAATTTTTAAATATATTTTGAAAATAGTTATTAAGGGGAATATCCTTTCTTATTTTTAAAATTATTTTTAAAAAATAAAACCATTTTAAAATCATTTTCATAAATACTTATAAAGTTATATTTGAAAATATGTTGAAAATATTTTCCTTTGAAAACATCTTGAAAACATATAATGAAAGATTAAAGACATTTTTAAAACCATTTATTTGAAAATAACTTTGAAAAAATATAAATAAATCTTTAAAAATCATAAAAAATTTTAAAATATTTTTTCATTCAAAATAATCTTCAAGTATCATTTGAAAACATTTTTTTAAAACATTATTGAAAACCTGGTTTCTGAAATAAAACATACTTCCGACCGAAGAGAGAAATACAATCATATTTTTCTTAAAAACATTTTATTAATTATATTAATTAAAAAATAATGTATAATGGTATGAATACATGGACATATATTGAATAAATATAGGAGAATAAAACTCATGATTTGTCTTGAGATATGGATCATAATATTTCATCAATAGAATCATAATCATAAATAATAAATGATGATATTTTTTCCATAAACACTTACCACTTGGTAACTTTGAATCATACTCCCCGTGTAAGAAAATGAAATAAAATTAAGCCTAAAATATCATGAAAATAATAATATTCATTATATAATATTTAATATTCTATATATACATGTTATATGAAATTATAGGTGCATAATAGGGCATGTGCCTCAAAGAAGGAAAATTGAGACAAAATTATATTACTGATTTGGTAAATTTGGAAGATTAAACCCCATGAAAGAAATATAATAAAATGGATATGTAAATCCCCATAAATTTAAGTAGAATATTCATATAATTTATTAATAGTAAGTATATACCCCATAAAAAATAAAAGAGTAGTAATCAAGGTATGTATCTCACAGATATATAAAGTGAGATTAAATTACCCTAACTTGTGTCTTTAATCTCATAATACTCATTAAAAAATCCTTTATAATATATATAAGTTTATTATAAATCTATAAAATACCCATATTATTATATCTAATACCATATATGGTTTTATTATGACTTTATATTACCCTCTTATTAACAATTCTTTGTTAAGGTTTCACTTCGGGTAATATTCACTTTGTTTCTCGCTTACATGTTAATTTATTGTATCTTTGATCCTTATAATTATATCATGATTTAAAACATTTAGAAAATGATATAAATATCATTTCTATTCATTATATGTGTATTATAATAATTTATAGAACATGGAAGTATGAAATGGAATACATCGTTCATGGAGATGATAGACCGTATGTATGCATGAATGCTATTTCAGTTTTATTATCATATTGAAAGAAAGAAATAAAATTATATATATATATATATTATCATTAAATTATAATTATTATATCATATATATCATATAATTTCACTAAAAAACCTTAATACATTCCATGCAGTGTGTGAATGAATCACATCACTTTGAGGGGTGGTAGTCCACACTTCCTTAAACGAAATAATTTTATTTACAAAAAAAGGAAAAGTATGAATGTATGTGTTATAAAATAATTACATAGAAATAAGGAAATTATAAATATCATATATATTATATTTAAATATAGGGTCTATCATAATTCTCACCATGATAAGCGGTAAAGGAAGAACGAACAATCATCATTTTGTGAGATGGTAGTTTGGAGTACACATAAACAGTATGTTCGTTACCCATTAGATGTAAGTGTATGTAAGTGTAGGTTGGAACCTTATAATAAAAAATAACAGTATATTTATGATATTTTTTATTTTTTATAATTATGTAATAAGGATAATTGGTTTGGTGGAGAAACAAAATAAAAGAAAGGAGCTTGAGGGAGGGTGTTACCTCTTCTTTGGGTAACCCCTTTTGGTTTTCACCAAAGGGCTTCCTTGGATTTATTTATTCCAAAAGGGAGTCTTAAAGGGGAAATATAGGTATTTTTGGAAGTGTATTGGTACAATATTTTCCAAACCTAAGTGTTTTTATAAGTGTGAATAATGGGGAGAGGTGGTGGCCTTTTACAGGGAAGGGAGGGGACACACTTGGCATTTTTGAAAACAAGTTTGGTGTACCAATGTTTTTACATAAAAAAGTCATAAAAAACAAAAATAACTAAAAAATTTAAGTTTTATGTTCAAAATAAATTCATAAAATGGGTTTTGTAAAAGTTTTTAAATCATTTTCCCCTTAAATTTAAGGTTTATTCTATTGTTAAGCTTAATTTTACCTCAAGAACTGTAATTAATTTTAATTTCATTCACTAATATTTTTGCTAAAAAAATAAGTTGAAATTATTATAAATTATAAATTATTCTGATTCAAAATATTTAATCCATTTTTCCAAATTCAAAACACATAATTGGAAGAAATTAATTTAAAATTAATACCTCAAATGGGACGTCAATGCCTATTTAAAAAGTAAAAACATCCAAAAGTTTGCCAAGTTTTTATACCCGATTACAAAGTAAAATTGATTATAATGACCTAAATTGGATTAATTTATAAAATTATTATCCAATTAAACTTTTAAAAAAATTTAAAATATAATTCAACCTTATAAAAAATTATATTAAAAAGTAGTTTTAAATTAAAATTATGTATTTTAACTATTCATTAAAAAATGAAAATTTAGAGAAAATTACCAACAATTTATACTAACCTAATTTTTATGTTTTTATTTAAAATATGAAGTTTTTTTTGACATATAAAATCTATAGAATTTCTAAAAATTTGTTTTAAAATGGGTTTTCTATTAAAAGGTGTTAAAACCACCTTTATAAAAATATTGGGTTTTGAGCATAAAATTAGGTTTGTTCATATATTATGTTTATAGAATCTATTGGATGAATAATAAAAGTATTATTTTGAATATATAACATATATATTACAATAACATCAATCACTAATTTTAATTAATTTAGCTTATCAAGACAAAACCCCACTGGGAGCATAAATATAAAAATATATTCTTTATATTCAATTGGTTCTTATATTTTCATTTCTAATTAACTGGTAACCTGTGAATTCATATTATATTTGAGTAAACCATATATTTTAATAATTTATTTAATACTATTCATAACCTCTAATTTAATGGCTAGGGTATATCTTATTATATTAAATAATAATATTTAATAATATAATATTATTCAATAAAACTTAGTCTTGTGGGTTACGCAAGCCATAGTTGAAATTCATTATTGCATGTAATGAAATCTAACCTAGATATTATGTGTAGAGAAATCTAAAATTTATGTTTCATGTAGTGCACGATTAACATGGTGTTGTATATAATGCAATCCAAACATAATGCCTTAATATAAAATAAACTATTTTAACTATTATGTGAACTGAAAAATATCAAAAAGATAAAAATAATTAAAAAAATCAAAAAATCTTGGGATGTTACACATAAGTCTCCATTTTCAATTCATCCTAAAAGTAAAAAATGTATATAAGCCTTTGAAAACATTTATGGTTGGAAGGAATGAAGAAATATATTCATGATTTTACTATGAATTATTTTGATTTTAATTATGTAAAAATTGAGAAAAATTTACTGAAGGGGATCATTCCCCATTTTTTGGTGCCAAAATTAAAATAATAAAATATATCAATCAATTTTTTATAGGATTACCAAATACGTCTAGACGTAATAATGTGATTTGGGTAATTTTTGATCGATTAACTAAATCTACTCATTTTCTTTATAGTTGAGATAAATGTATTTGGATCAACTTTTTCAAATTTATGTTAAAGAGATAATTATATTACATCAAGTCCCTATTTATATTTTATATGATCATGATCCAATATAAACCTCTAATTTCTAGAAATGACTTTAGAATTCATTGGTTAATGAATTAAATTTTAATACATCCTTTTATCCTCAATCTGATGGACAATCAGAGTAAACAAGAAAGACTTTGGAAGATATTCTTTGAGATTGTTCACTAGATTATTAGATAAGTTGGGATTAATATATGAATTTGGTTGAGATTTCTTATAATAAAAGTTTTTATTCTAGTATAAAAATAACTCCTTTTGAAGAGTTATATGGAAAGCGGTTTCAAACACCATCTTTTTGGGATGAAGTCAGAGAAAGAAAGTTATTGAGACTAGAATTAGTAAAATAAATGGTTGACAAGGTAAAGATGATTCAATAGTATATGATGAAAGTTCAATGTAGTAAGAAAATCTATACATATAACTGGAGGAATGATCTTTCATTTGAGAAATGGAGTCTTATTTTTATTAAAGTATCTCCATGGAAAAATGTTATGCATTTTGGTAAAAAGGGAAAATTAAGTCCATGGTTCATTGGACCATCTAAAATTCTAGAGAATATTGGATTGTTTTCTTACTTAGTGTCCCTCCCACCAGGTTTTTCCCAGGTACATGGTGCGTTTTATGTTTAATTTTTATGAAAATATGTGTCAGATTCATCTCAAGTTTTGGGCCCTAAAATAGTTTAGTTAGAATAAAACCTTTCTTATAAGGAAAAAAAAGTAAAAAAATATTATTCATAAAGAGAAGGTGTTATGTAATAAGATGATTTACTAGGTTATGGTTTTTTGGAAGCACCATATTATTAAATAAGAAACATGGTAATTGGAAAATTCTATGAAGGAAAAATATCCCCAGTTGTTTAAGTAATGAATAAAATTTCTTAGAAAAAAATTTAAAAAAGGGGGAATAATTTTATAACCCAGGTAATTATAATTAAAACAATTTTAATTTCATATTAATATTAATTAATTATATACTATAGAGTTATATATACTATAAAAATATTAGGTAATTCTCCTGTCAAAAGGAAAAAATCTTTATTTATAACCATATATAGTTTTCATGCATTATATAATTTATTTTTAAATATTTATTTCCAAATTATATAATTTTAATTTAATAAAAATAAATTCATTATTTAATTAATTATTTCAAGGTTTTATTAGGATTAATTTTTTATAATTTTATAAATTTTTTTATTTTTAAATGAATTATGAAAAATACTAATTTTTATTGAAAACTGTATTTTATTTTCAAGTATTTAAAAAGTCACATTATATTCTGAATTAGCTTTAAAATTTAATTAATTAATTTTATTTAAACATAATAAAATCAATATTATAATTTAATTTGGTATAAAAACATTTTTATACTTCAAAATTCATTTTTCTGAAAAACTATTTTTTATTACATTTTGTGGGTCTAATTTTAAATTAAATTCCAACAATTTGGTGAATTGAATTTGATAAAATGGATTTTTTTAATAATAATAATTAATATTATTTAATACTTTAAAATTAATATTTGGTCATAATGAATAGGAGAAAAGGTAAAAATGTGTTACCACAGTTAAGGTTAAAGCAGATTTACTGAGCAGTTAAACTAAAGTGAATAGGGTTAAAATGACATAAAAAATTGTATAAATTTAATTTTATATTCCTATTGAGACCCTATATATTATCATATTTATAAATTATCCACTTTTTATCCATTTTATTTAGTAATTTATTAATTTATTTTAATCATTTTAAACATTCACAATGTGTTCTCTACCCCCACTTATAAAAGAACACCCCTCTCTTCTCATTTTCACACTTCATGATCATTTTGGTTCAAAAAATAACTAATCGATACCTTGATAAAATAATTTACCACATCATAGAGGTATTTTGTTTTATCAAAAACCATCCTAGAAAGGCTTTAGGTATAAACCTAAAGAGGTTGTCTGAAGAAGATGGATAGTTCCTAACCTAGAACTTTCATTTTCTTTCTTTTTATACCTCCTTAAAATATTATTCAACCATGATTAAATAATAAAATAATTATATTAAAAATAATTAGATGTCATTATATTAATTTTATAACCTATATCCATATCCTCTTCTATTAAATAATAGATGAAACCATTGTTCATGTTTAAGGTGGACTACAACCTTGGTAACAAATGTAATTCATTTTATATCACTGCCTCTCAAAGATAGTTATAATGAAGAATTTAATATAAAATATTATATTCAAGAAATTATTATAATTATATAAATATAAAATATCATCTAATTTCATACCTTTCCATATATTGAAAAATGAAAACGTTGTTCATGCGTTTGTGTGGATTACCACCTCCATGAAGTGATGTGATTCATTTTTCATCACCACATCAAATGATTGTTATATATAGGTTCATTTAAAGATATTATATAATATTTATGATATAATAATATATATATAAATATAAAATCACACTTACCTTCTTCATATCATTCTATTTTAAAAACTAAAACATTACTCATGTGTACATAAGACTTACTGTCCCCATGATTGTAATGCAATTCATTTTTGATAACTGTCTTTCATGGTTGGATTTAAAAATATAATTAATGTATAAAAATGATAAATATTTCATGATTATTTTTTTAGTGATTTAATAATTAATTCTTTTACCATATTCAACCTACCAAAATAATTTTGGACTTATGAGATGATTATCATCAAAACACCTGACGTGAGCTTGAATGACTAAGTAATTAAATATTTCATCAAAATAAATGAAATAAATGGTTTAATGATAAGGTATTAGACATGTAAAAGGTTTTTAATAAAGTAAATAATTGATAATATTTTATTTTATAGGATATAAATAACATATATGATGAGTCATATTTGAGGCAAAGGACATTTTTCCTTAAAAACATAATTTTAAATGTTTTAAAGATTTATTTAATACATAGTTTTTTCAAAACCATATTATTAAAATTATTTATTGTATATATTTATATAGGGATAAATTAATTTTAAATTTCATATTATGTCACTTTTTAACTTCTTAAAAAATATTTCCTAAGGAATATTTTTTTATATATATTTGTAACATTTTGAAAAAAAGCCGAAAAGAATGTTATATTTTAACATTCCAAGAATCAATAGTTTTTACCACCACCATAAAAATTATTTTATTCTTGTATTACTTTATAATAATTCATGTTTTTTTTCAAGGAAAAATCATCCATCATTTTGTTTTGGGTGTTTTCAAAAATGGGGTTAAATGGAATGGATATTTTGATATACAGAAATGTTTTTCATATGGGTGAAAGAAAAATTTTGATGAGTATGATGATGAAAATATTATATTTCATGTTTTAATATTATGTTATGTTTATTTGGAATTGTTTATGATTATTCATGATCCTACTATAGCTCATTATGTGAGATGGTCTCGATATATCTCATGATGACGGGGATCCTGATATATTACTCTAATGTATTGAATAAAAGAACCAAGTTAACTGGTTAAATTTCTCCAAATAGGTTATTGAAATTTACCAAGTAGGTTATTACCTTTGTAATAATGACCAAGTCTGATATTAAAATGATTTTCCAAGTTACCTATATGATTTATCTATGCTTTTTATTGATTTTAATGGTTTTTTTTATTTCACAAGGTAATATAAAGTGCTTATGTTTAAAAGAATGTTTGTTTTACTTATAAAGGGTAAACTATATAACTTTATGACAAAAATTTCATGATTTTTTCAAAATTTCAAATAATAATTTTTGTTTTTTATTTTTTACTATAAAACTTGTTATAAATTTTTATGAAAATATTTGGATAGATAATTTTTCTTATTAGGTAAAAAATGTTTATTTTTATCTCAAAGTTTATTTAAAAAAATAATTTTTTATAAGTATTCAAGGACTAACTGGTTTCTTTATTTCTTTTTTACATTTCCCTTAATAATATTTTTTTCTCATACCAAAATTTCAAATGTTTTTCATATGGGTTTAAGGATGATTAGAGGAAATAATGAGGAATTTATGAAAAATTATGAAGATATTACATAAAAATAAAACCTGTTATATCTTTAAAGATTTGCATTATGGAAAAAATATATACTGAGTGAAAGTGTCCAATTTAAGATTTAATATTTATTTATATAAAATAGATTTCCTAATTATCTAAAACTCTAAACCTAAAATATATTCAAGAATGAAAGAAAATTAATTCTAATCTAAATAATCAATTTTATATATTTTATAAGGCAAAGTCCTTATAATTGGTATCAAAGGAAAGGTTTATATAATCTTAGAGGTCAGGATAATATAAGTAAATAACCTTTATATATTATAATTTATGATTATCATGATATAGAATTTAAATATTACCATTTTTATTTATCTAAACTGTGTATGTTCCGAATGATTTTACACTGAGGAACCATGGAAGATAAAGTAGTAAGTCACCAAGAGGGAAACATCTTTCCAGTTATACAACCTAGAATGGTTATAATTGGGAATGAGAAATTTATTCTATGATGTATCAATTGAAATAAGTTATAAAATGGTGGATTTATCCATTATATATAGTAACTAGATCTACCATAGAGAAACATGTCGACAATGAAGAATTTTATAAGACAACACCCTCCAAAATTTAGTGAATCTTCTAACTCAGTGGTAGTTGAGAAATGAATTAAAGATCTATAAGATATATTTGAATTCACGAGTTGTTTGAAGCATCAAAAGATAACTATTTCTATTTACTATTTTAAAGGTGAAGCTGGTCAATAGTGGACAATGGTTAAGAATACTAGAGAAATAGAAGAGATTGATGCCATGGAAAGTGATATATTTAAGAAACTCTTCCTCTAGAAATATTTTCCTAGGTTTTTTATACTTATGATGAAATATAGATTCATGGAATTCAGGTGGAATGAGGAAGATTCAGTGGATGCATATGAATAAAACATTACCTAATTGGAAAGACCCACACCATTTTGTATATAAGATCTTAATAGTAAAATTAATCAGTTTTACTTAGGATTTAAACCAATATATCAAAATAAATTGGTTTCTCATAAATTTAAAAGTTTTAAATTTTATTCCATGTTGAGAAGGTATAAATATTGTTTACCAATGATCATGTGTTCTATGATAACAAGAAAAAAAAATAAATCCATGTGTAAGTAAAATGAGATGAATCCATCAAAGAAATATGAAGGTAAGAAAACCAAGTTTTACGTTTTTTATAGGTGTGTTAAAACTTAACCTGGGGAATGTCTTATAAAATTTGGGAATTGATTTTGATGTGTTATATGGATCGTGATTGTAAATAAAAATATCCTAGTAGTTATAAAAACAATCTTTTAAGTAGATAGTAATGTGTTTTAAATGTAATGAGATGGGTCCTTATGTATATGTTTTTTTTAAAGAAGAGAACGAATGTGGGAAGAAAAAAGACTATATGAAGACGAGTTTAGTGAAATCTATTGAAACTACTTTATCTGATGATGGGACATTAAAAAAAGTGGTAATTTGTACATTACTTTTATTTATTTATATTATGCTATGTTCTTTTTGGATTTGGGGTCTACACATTATTTAAATTATGAGAAAATTTCTAGTAAAATGAAAATCTCACCAAAAGAAATAAATTTTGGAATTTTGGTAAAAACACATAGAGGTATTATAAAGGAAAGAATAATTTAAAATATCTTCATATTATCATATATTAAAGGGATTTCCCTATAAATATTATTAACGTTCCAATTTTATAATTTTATGTTATCCTAGGTATGAATGAGATTCCATTTTATCATCATAATATAGATTTTAGAGCCAAAGAAGTAATTTCCTAAAATTTGTTTCCATTTTTATACAAAAATGAATTAATACCTACAGTAACATATCAAGAAGCTTAAAATTTTCTAAAAAATATAAATTAAAGTTATATTTCTCATATTATTGAAAATAATTATATTGTAAACATTAATGATGTGTGAATAGTAAAAGAATATATAAATTTTTTTATTGATAAGTTTATTGGTATTATACCTTATTGAAAATTTGAATTTTCTATTGACTTAGTACCTGAACATTCTAGATTGGAATTCAAAATTTAAAAATTCAAAAATCAAGAAAGCCATGAATCCTCCTCGGTTCACACAACCACATCAAGTTGTGTGTCATCATGCATCTCCATCATCACATGAGAGTAGGTCACTAGTGAGACCATACACCAGTGGCTTTGTTGTCGACCTTGTCGCCATCCTCACCACCAAACCTTTCACATGATCATCCTCTTAAAGAATCAATCATGTTGCTGGAAGAAAAATGCTGAAAAACCACCAGGGAGACCTCGAACCAGGGATAAGTGAAAAATAAACAAACCTCAAACCTCAAACTTCAGATCAAGCCTCCTTTTCACAGACTCTGATGCAACCATCACCATTAGCCCGAGCAAACTTGGACCTACAAGTTGAATATCACAAAAATTAACGATATGGTCTTAACATATTAAGTAATTAGTTGTATCATATAAATAAATTAAATAAGTGTTTTAATGATAATTTTATAAACTTTTAAAGGGTTTTTAATAAATTAAATAATTGATACTTTTTTGATATGGGAGATAAAGAACATACGTGATGAGTCAGACCTTTGGTAAGGGACACTTTACCTTAAAAACCTTTTTTAAAATGTTTTAAAGATTTATTTTATAAATATTTTTTTCGATGCCCATATTGTTAAAAGTATTTTATGGATTTATTTATATTGGAAAAAGTGAATTATAGAGGACATTTTATGTCAATTTTTTTACTTTCTTTCAAATGATCTCAAAAGGAATATTTTTATGTATTTTATATAGAATTTTTTGAAAAAAATGTAAAAGGAATGATCTATTTTAAAGTAATGAATTTAAAATTTTTACCAACCACCATAACTATTATTTGAGTTTTGGATTACTTTAAACTATTTCATGTTATCTTTATAGAAAAATCATCCTTTTGTTTTTGTTATTTCCTAAAAAGGTTTTAAATAAAATAGATATTTTGATATCTATAATTTTTTTCTTATTGGTGAAAGAAATAGTTTTATGAGTATGCTTATGGAAATAAAATATTTCATGTTTTATGATTATTCTATGGTTCTTGGGCTTTATTTTTGATAATGGGAGAGCCTGATATACATCATGATGATGGGTGAGCTCGATATAGCTCATTATGATGGGTGAACCTTATATAGATCTATAATGCATTGGGTAAATGGAAAGAGTTAACTAGTTAGGTTTCTTCTAATATATTATTGGAATTTACTATTTAGATTATTCCATTTGTAATAGTGATTATAATATCGACATGTAAATGATTTCCTAAGTTACTTATATGATTTATATATGATTTCTATGGGGTTTTATAAATATATTATGATTTCACAAGGTAATATAATTCACTTAAGTTTAATGGAAAGTTTACAAGTGTGAAATATATAAATTTTTGATAAAATTTTCAGAAGTTTTTCATGATTTAAAATAAACCTTTATGAGTTTTATTTTTTTTACTTTAAATTTCTTATGAAATGTTTTATGAAAATATTTGGTCAAAAAAGTTAATTTCTTGGGTAAAAAAATATTTATTCTAAAAAAAGAATTTTTTTATGAGTATTCAAGGAATAATTAGTTTTATTTATTAAATTTTATATGTAACTTACTAATTTTTTTACTCAAACATGTTTTAAAATGTTTTTCACAGGGTTTCAAGGATGACCAGAGACAAGGATGAGGTCAAGATGAAAATTTTGAAGAAATGCCATGAAAATAGAACTTGTTATTTCTTAAAAGTTTTTTATTGTGGTAAGAATAGAAATTGAGTGTAAGTGTACACTTTTCAATATAATATTTATTTATGTAAGGGATATGACCTAATTATCTAGAAATAAAAACCTATAAGGTCTCTAGGAATACAATAAAATTAAATCTAGTCTAAATAATAAACTATATAGATTTTATAAGGCTAAGTAATTTTAAATACCAGGTGTTAGATTACTTCCAAAGTAGAACTTATCAAGACCTAGATCATCCAAATGGTTTGTTTTGTTCTAAATATAGGTGCCCCTGTATTGAATTTTTAGGTTTTTTTATGTTTATTTGGGTTTCACTTAATTTTGAAACATTGAAGGTTATGATACTAGAAGAATATATTTGGATTCATCCATATTATGGATTGGATAAAATTTTTTCTAATAAATTATTAAAGATTCAAATATAATATGATTAGGATGATTCCCTACCTAAATAGTTAAGTAGTGATATTAAAACTAAGGTATAATAATTTCTTAGTTAAATATAGATCTTGGATGACTAATAAATATGATTTATACAAAATGGGTCAAATTTTAATGGGAACCCATTTAAATAGTTATAAAATATTATACTCATATAATAAAATATAATATTATATATGAATGGAATCATCATCACCAAACTGAACTTTGAAATTAATCCTTGGAAGGATAAGCTTATTGTAAGATACTAATAATATTGATTGCTTAGTAAAAGTTATTAAACATGTATGATGATTTAATAAAAAATATTAAGTAAGAGAAATATTCGACGTGTTAGAGTATCACCACCCCAAGTAACCAAGTTTTGAATTTGTTCAATAAAAGAATATTAATGTTTATGGAAATATAGAGTGATTAAAATAAGGTTTCAAAAATAATTAGATGTAAAATTACTAAAGGAATATTAGTCTTTATGAATGTAATAAATATTATTGGGTAAATAAATAATTTAATAAATTTTAGCCTCATAAACTCAATGTAATTGGTATGCTAAATGATATTCAATATGATTGAATATGTTAATGACTTGGAGAGACTAAAGGGTTCCTCAAAGCTTTATTGGTTATAGAATTAAATTCTATTGTTCTAAAAAATATATTATATTGATTTTATATTTTATAAAAGTTTTAAATATATAGATGGTTAGAAAGAAAAAAGAAGTTAAGTAACTACTTTACTTCATTACTTTATTCATGATTTTCTATTCTTCAATTTAGGATTCATGCTCATTTGTGGTGTTTTTTGTTCTGTTTTGGGTGCTTTGGTTTAGTTTTTGGGTCTATTTTTGAGGGATCTTGTAGATGAGCTCTATTGTGGTCTTCGTCCACCTATTTATCAGCTCTAGATCTAGGCCTACACCACTCTCTCCATGGTGGATTTGCGCAGTGGTATCCCTAGTGATTTGGGATGTGAGTTAGAGTGGTCTTGTGACTTGTGGTGGTCTCATATTCGTTGGACCTGGGAGGATGAAGGTGACCTTCAGTTATCTAACATGGGGTATTTTGGTTTTCAATATGTTTTTGTCGATGATGATGGTGGAATAAAAAATTGATGATGGTTTCCAGAATTTCCTTTCCAATGTTATGCTGGAATGTGTCATTTTTTTTTGGTTGTTTATGTCAGTGATGATGGAATCTAACGGTGGTGGGATGGATATCTAGGTGACATGATGGAGATGTGGTTGATAAGATTGAAACTTTTTCAGTTGTGCATCATGATAAAAGGCGATGTGATTACTGAGTTGGTGTGATTGCAGTTGGTTCAAATATTCAATTTTTAATTCTCAATTTGAATCTTGTGGCTCTGAGCTTTTGATTATTTTTGGTTTGAATCTTATAGACAATGTTTTGTGTTTGATTTTTAATTATATATTTACCTGCTTTATAAGGTGGTTTTTTCTATTGGGTTGGATATGTCATTTTCAGAGTTATACTTTTGAAGTTCCCACTAAACCAAAGAGTTCTTTATTTATTAAATGAAAAAAATATGAATTTAGAGAAGGATGGTTAAAGAATTCATCCTATTTTCATTTATGTATTTTTTTGAAAATGAAATTTAATTCAAACTAAATAAATAATTTTTTTTTATCAAACATAATAACAAGATAGAAAAAAAGCAAAGAAATTGGTAATGATTATGGGCCCAGAGGAAAATAGATCATGGGGGTCTAAAGTAATGGATCTTGAGGAATTATCCTATATATAGGCTCACACAATAATGGGGAAGATATTCCAAACAAGATAAATATAAAAAAAATTCATCATGATGATTATTTGAAGCTAGAAAGTTATCAACTTTTTTCCCCACATGTAATGTGTGAATAAAGTACATCTGGTTGTTGATGAGGATCTTGCAACATTGGAAGTGATAAGATATAGACCAGGGGGTGGAGATGAGACCTTGGAGAGAGTTGTGGAATTTTAGAGAATCAATTTTGATTACAGTTAGTGTAACATTTTCCAAATTGTAAAACTATAACCCTTTAATCATGGAGAACAAATCTTCCCTGAGGTATTCACCTCTCTTAAAGGAAACTATAAATGTAGTGATAATAAAGCCTCTAGTATCTCGGACAATACCTCCCCCCTCATGACACCCATTCTATATGAACCATCAATTTTAATCTTGAAACTATTATTGTGAGGAATCCAAAGAATCCATTGGGACTGAGGGAGTATCCTTTGTATGGAATGGGGGGTGTATTTTTCATCAATATTTTTATTAAGGAGCTAGATTGTTCCCAATTTTCAAGATCTTCCCTAGGATAGTTTCTAGTCCCCTATTTTTGGAAACAAGATCCATCCTTGAGAAAGATAAGATGAGCCTTATTCCTTGTATCCCAGATGCACTATCATCTGACTGCTAGAATGATATCTCTCGCCTTGTTCTTAGTTTTATTATTACATACCCACTAGAACCATTACTGGAGGAATTTCTCATAATTGGTAACTTGGGATATCAGACCAGTGAACTATCCCACAGATATCCACATTGATCTTTCCCAATCTCCTTTGAATAAAAACTGGGATGTCGACTCCCACTAAGATTATGGAAATATAAGTACTTCAACATAATGTTGATCCTCTTTTATTTAACCACCTTATCTATGGATGAAGAATGGTTTCAGATATGATAGATTAGAAATTTGAACATTGATAGTATTTATTTTCACCATATAATATTACACCAATTATCCCACACATGTGAAGCATGCAGCACAGTTTTGTAGGCCTTAACAGAGAAGGAAATCAGTGAAGATCCCCTGAAAACATATGTGTCTTGTTCATATAATGGAATGATAAGGTTGAAGATATCACCCTTTTATTTGTTTAAAATAGCTTAGGTAAAGGTGAAATAATTTCATGCTTTCTGAAATATCATATCTGGAGTTAGGCATCTAGGGAAGCCGTGTGTGGTTCTTGCCCAATTGTGGTGCCATAAACTGATATCACCCAGACTGATCATCCATATTTAATGGAATTTTAGAGGATGGATATTGATTTGGATCATTTTCCATATATTGGATGTTTTACCCTTTGGTTTATCTAGGTTCTTACAATATTTACTTGCAATGAAATTGACCCATAGATTCCACCCTTTAACCACCTCCCAATCCATCCTTGCATACAAACAATGCATCCTTTCAATGATGGTCTTCAAGACAATACTACCATCCTCCATTGGTTTAGAAAACATCTCTCTTGAATCCCAGTAACACCTTACATCCAAGTGGGAATTGTAGTGACCCATGTTTTGAACCAAGATGAAAATCCAAGTGAATTTGAACTTTTGCGTTTACTGGACGAATAATTTTTAAAACTAGGATTCAGAACATAATTAAGAGAGTTTTAACCCTTCAATGTATTTTTTAGACCTAGGTAAAGGATTAAGAGGTTTCCCAGGGGTATCTTCGAGTTTCAAGAGAATTGGGGGTGGAAAATTAAATGATTGGGTTCTCTGAACAAGGAACATTGTTTTTTTGAAATTGTGTTTCCCCTTAGCAGCAAACCATGCGACTGCAACAAAGGAGAAGAAACGCCCTGCATGACCTGCACATGGTTTTTCTAAACCATGAACCTAGACCACATTGGTAATTACACTTAGGGATTACCCTCACACTATTCATATCATTTTAGTTGAATGGTTATGGTAACCATATAGCATAAACCATGCGATTTGGTTTTCTAAGTAGGGTGTTCCACACAGTTGGTACATGGTTTGGCCAAGCTGTGCGGCCAAACTGCATGATTTGGTTTTTTGGGGTAAAATGATTGAAATACCTTTAATGATGTTTAAAACTAATAAACTATTTTCTACTCCACCTCCAACCACATAAAACTCCTCTCCTCCCCTTGGTGAGATCTCATCCTCTCTAACCTAGGCATAGAGATAACCCATGGATCCAAACTTCGATTCAAATTCCATCGATCACTTTATATCTACATCAATAAGCTCTCAAATCCTCTCTAATATATTTCAAGTTATTCATTCCATATGATTCACTATTGTGTGTGATCTCATTTTCCTTGTGGGAATATATTTTTCATATATTTTTCCAAACTGGATCAAATCAAAACACTATATTGGATGAGTAGGTCATCCCATCTATGAGGTAGGTGGTATATGGACTATTACCATTTTTTTATCAATTTATAGTTGTTTTCGTTGTGTGGAAATGTCTCCATTTTCCATGAATTACTTTTATAATTGGTTCTTTCATATTAAATTGAACGTTGCACTGTGATATACACTAGTGCAGAAAACGTTTTTTACGTCACCATTTTTTACGTCGGTTATATAAAACCGACGTCATAATATGTAAAACGAGGTTTTTTACGTCGGTTATTTAATAACCGACGTAAAAACCTATGTTTAGTACACCTTTAACGTCGGTTATTTTTATAACCGACGTTATTAATCGCGCGGCTTCGTTTTTTACGTCGGTTATACATTAACCACCGTAAAAAACAGAAGCGGGGGGTGTTTGTTACGTCGGTTATTCAATAACCGACGTAACAAACCGACATATATACGAGTTATTACGTCGGTTATTCAATAACCGACGTAAAAAACACGGTTTTTGAAGGCCTTTTTACGTCAGTTATTTTATAACCGACGTAAAAAAAGAATCCGCAGATGTTTTTGACGTCGGTTATGGAATAACCGACGTAAAAAAACGCGGATTTTGAGCCCTTTATAACGTCGGTTATAAAATAACCGACGTAAAAAAAGAATCGGAGGAAGGTTTTTACGTCGGTTATTGAATAACCGATGTTATAAATGTTTTTAAAAAAATTATAACGTCGGTTATTGAATAACCGACGTGATAACTCATTTAAAAATTTACCCAGACCCGTGGATTGTCATTCGCGAGTTTACCTTCGACAGTCGCGACTCGTCTCTCTCGCGCGTAAACCCGAATCGGCTCGTCCATTTCGTTGGTTTAGATTCGTTTTGCGATCATCGTTTCTCATATTTAATCTCCTCGGATCAATCATCTAAACTCGCAGCACTCAGGTAGTCCTCCCACTCGTTCGTTTTTTTTCGCAGATAGTATATATATATGTGTGGTGATTTTTTTGTTGAAACTAGCTAAGATTCTTCGATTGCGAACCCATTTAACTCGTTTTGGCACCATAATCTTATTTATCATCCCTAAATCTATTAGTTCGACTTGCAATATTGACTAATTTTATGATTTCACTAATTTTTTATCGTTTTCTATAAATCCCCGAGAGGGTTGGGGCGTGTCCATTTGGATGGGTTGCCCTTTTACAGTTGTTACTACTTTATTCACACACAAACATGGCATAGGTGCATGGATTTGGGATCACATCACCATTTTCACCCCCTGCAAACAAAGTTTCACGAGGAGGACTCGCCAGATTTCCCCTCGGCATGTTAAAAATTTTAGATACCCTCTTTTCAGCAAGTAAAAAATTAACTAGTTTTTTCTTCACTACTTATCCTAAACAAATAAAACCACCATTCTTTCTAGAACCTCTACTAGATCCATTGCATCCATCAACATACATATTTGGATATGAAAGCATCCCTTAAGCCTTATGTTCGATGCTAACATCCTTTACTGATCTATAGAAAATATGATGGTCTGCTAAGCTCTCCATTTAAAAGTCAAACCCCACCAATTATTCATCCTCATCATGAGAAAATGGCACAACATCTGAATTTATGATTCAATCTCTTGAGTCACTGAACAAACATTAACTCCTTCAAATCCACACCTGGAATAGACAACCTAATGTCGAGTTCCTTCTCTATCTATTGAAACTCAGTTCTTCCTCCATACCTAAAAACATTCTTTGAATGGCCCAACTTCTTGTTATGGTAAATTTTCAGTGATTCCAGGGGGTGGGAGGGCTATCAAGAGGGTTGGGGGGTGTCCAGGGGGGTGTCCAAGGGGGTAGGGTGTGGGGGGTGGTGTCCAGGAGGGGTGGGGGGCTGTCCAGAGGGGTCGGGGGGTGTCCAGGGGGGTTTACAAGGGGGTGGGTGGGTGTGGGGGGTTGTCCAAGGGTGTGGGTGGGTGTTGGGGGGTGTCCAGGGGGGTGTCCAAGGGGGTAGGGGGTGGGGGGTGGTGTTTAGGAGGGGTGGGGGGGGGGGGCTGTCCAGAGGGTTGGGGGTGTCCAGGGGGGTGTCCAAGCAGGTCGGGGGTGGGGGGTTGTGTCCAGGAGGGGTGGGGGTGCTTTCTAGAGGGGTCGGGGGCTGTCCAGAGGGGTCGGGGGGTGTCCAGGGTGGTGTCCAAGGGGATGGGTGGGTGTGGGGGGCTGTCCAAGGGGGTGGCGGCCTGTCCAGAGGGGTCGGTGGGGTGTCCAGGGGGTGTCCAAGTGGTTGGATGGGTGTGGGGGGCTGTCCAAGTGGGTGGCGGCCTCTCTAGAGGGTATTTGGGGTTGTCCGGGTGGGTGGGGGGGCTGTCCAGAGGGTTGGGGGATGTCCAGGGGGGTGTCCAAGGGGGTAGGGGGTGGGGGTGGTGTCTAGGAGGGGCGGGGGGCTGTCCAGAGGGTTCGGGGTGTGTCCAGGGGGGTTTACAAGGGGGTGGGTGGGTGTGGGGGGCTGTCCAAGGGTGTGGGTGGGTGTTGGGGGGTGTCCAGGGGGTGTCCAAGGGGGTAGGGGGTGGGGGGTGGTGTTTAGGAGGGGTGGGGGGGCTGTCCAGAGGGTTGGGGGGTGTCCAGGGGGGTGTCCAAGCAGGTCGGGGGTGGGGGGTTGTGTCCAGGAGGGGTGGGGGTGCTTTCTAGAGGGGTCAGGGGCTGTCCAGAGGGGTTGGGGGGTGTCCAGGGTGGTGTCCAAGGGGATGGGTGGGTGTGGGGGGCTGTCCAAGGGGGTGGCGGCCTGTCCAGAGGGGTCAGTGGGGTGTCTAGGGGGGTGTCCAAGGGGGTGGATGAGTGTGGGGGGCTGTCCAAGTGGGTGGCGGCCTCTCCAGAGGGTATTTGGGGTTGTCCGGGTGGGTGGGTGGGGGGGGGGGGGGCTGCCCAGAGGGTTGGGGGATGTCCAGGGGGGTGTCCAAGGGGGTAGGGGGTGGGGGTGGTGTCCAGGAGGGGTGGGGGGCTGTCCAGAGGGGTCGGGGGTGTCCAGGGGGGTTTACAAGGGGGTGGGTGGGTGTGGGGGGCTGTCCAAGGGTGTGGGTGGGTGTTGGGGGGTGTCCAGGGGGGTGTCCAAGGGGTAGGGGTGGGGGTGGTGTTTAGGAGGGGTGGGGGGGCTGTCCAAAGGGTTGGGGGGTGTCCAGGGGGGTGTCCAAGCAGGTCGGGGGTGGGGGGTTGTGTCCAGGAGGGGTGGGGGTGCTTTCTAGAGGGGTCGGGGGCTGTCCAGAGGGGTCGGGGGGTGTCCAGGGTGGTGTCCAAGGGGATGGGTGGGTGTGGGGGGCTGTCCAAGGGGGTGGCGTCCTGTCCAGAGGGGTCGGTGGGGTGTCCAGGGGGGTGTCCAAGGGGGTGGATGGGTGTGGGGGTCTGTCCAAGTGGGTGGCGGCCTCTCCAGAGGGTATTTGGGGTTGTCCGGGTGGGTGGGGGGGGGGGCTGTCCAGAGGGTTGGGGGATGTCCAGGGGGGTGTCCAAGGGGGTAGGGGGTGGGGGATGGTGTCCAGGAGGGGCGGGGGGCTGTCAAGAGGGGTCAGGGGGTGTCCAGGGGGGGGGTGTTATATCTTACTATATTTTGTTTAAAAAATAATATTCAAGCATATTTTTTTAAATACACATCGATTTGTTTTATATTTCAAAATTGTTTACATTCAAATTATGATTTTTTTCATATAAACATATATTTGTCTTATCTAAAAAATATATATATTTTTGCTATTTGTTATAGGTAATAATGAGTCGAAGTTGGATTACGGCACATCGAATGAGCAATGAATATGAGGAAGGTGTTGATGCCTTTTTGGAATTTGCTAAACGAAATGTTCCAAGTAGTGACATTTTTTTCTGTCCATGCCTGAAATGTCTGAATATGAAGAAGTTGAAAAGTAGAGAGATAAAAGATCATCTGATTTGTCATGGTTTCAATCCAAGTTACAACCCTTGGATTTGGCATGGCGAAACTGGACAGAATGTCACTGATGATAATGAATCGCAAGATGGTAACTCCGATGGAATTGAAGAAATGATTCGCGATATTGTAGCAGAACAAATTGAGATAGAACCGACAGTTTCACGTCTATATGGTGATGCTGAAAAACCATTATATCCTGGTTGTACAGATTTTACGGTTTTGTTAGCGGTGTTAAGATTTATTAACCTGAAGGTGAAACATGGATGGAGTGACAGAAGTTTTACAGAGCTGCTACAATTGATGAAAGACATTCTTCCAAAAGATAACGATCTTCCAGATTCACATTATAAGGCCAAAAAAATATTATGCCCGATGGGATTGGGATACAGGAAAATACATGCCTGTCCGAATGAATGCATTATATATAGGAAGGAATATGAATTTCTGAAAGAGTGTCCTAAATGTGGGACATCACGGTATAAGGTGAAAGAAAAATCACAAGCTAATGTAGAGATTACAAAGCTCCCTTCAAAGGTATTTTGGTATCTTTCTATAATTCCTCGTTTCAAACGTTTATTTTCTAATTCACATGATGCAAAAAGGTTAAGATGGCATGCTGATGAGCGGGTATGTGATGGAAAAATACGTCATCCAGCTGATTGTCCACAATGGAAGAAAATTGATGCCCAGTACCCTACATTTGGAAATGAAATTAGAAATCTGAGACTAGGCTTGTGCAAAGATGGAATGAATCCATACCGAACCCTCAGTAGCACACATAGTTCATGGCCTGTTTTATTGGTAATTTACAACCTCTCTTCTGAAGTTTGTATGAAGCGCAAATATGTCATGTTGAGTATCATGATCTCTGGTCCAAAGCAACCCGGCAATGATATTGATGTATACTTGTCACCGTTGATTGATGATTTGAAACTGTTATGGGCTGATGGTATTAGGGTGTATGATTCTTATAAAATGGAATATTTTCAACTGCATGCAGTGCTTCTATTCACTATAAATGACTTCCCAGCATATGGAAATTTGTCTGGATACAGTGTTAAAGGGCATAAAGCATGTACAATTTGCGAACAACAGACGTCATATTGTTAATTGCATCATGGGAGGAAAACAGTGTACATGGGTCATCGAAAGTTTTTGCCTATGGATCACCCTTATAGAAGACTAAAAAAGGCATTCAATGGCTCACAAGAATTTGATACTGCTCCAAAACCTTTATCCCCAGATTTGTATTTTGAGAGGGTGAAAAACCTTTATGTGACATTGGGAAAGACACAGAAATCTGGTAATGATAGACATATTTGGAAGAAAAGGTCAATATTTTTTGAGCTACCATATTGGAGGTATCATGAAGTCAAACATAATATTGATGTCATGCACGTGGAGAAGAATATCTGTGATTCTTTGATCGGAACATTGCTAGATATTAAAGGAAATACAAAAGATGGGTTGAATGCATGGTTAGACCTACTATCAATGGGAATACGTTTGGAGTTAGCTCCCACTCCTAAAGGAAGACGAACATTTCTTCCCCCGGCTTGTCATACATTATCGAAGAGGGAGAAAAGTAGATTCTGTCAGTGTCTTCATGATATCAAAGTGCCTCAAGGTTATTCTTCAAATGTAAAAAATTTTGTCTCATTGAAAGACTTGAAGTTGATAGGTATGAAATCACATGATTGTCACGTCATGATGCAACAAATTCTACCAGTTGCACTGCGTGGAATATTGCCCATCCGTGTCAGAAAGACTATAATGAGGTTGTGTTATTTTTTCAATTAAATTTGTAACAAGGCGATTGATGTGAATGCTTTGAACATTTTGGAAAAGGATGCAATTTTTATACTTTGTCATTTGGAAATGTATTTTCTTCCAACTTTTTTTGATATGATGGTGCATTTAATGATTCATCTGGTTCGAGAAATAAAGCTTTGTGGACCTGTATATCTTCGTTGGATGTATCCTTTTGAAAGGTATATGAAAATATTAAAGGGATATGTTAAAAATCCATATCGACCTGAAGCCTCCATTATTGAAAAGTATATTTCTGAGGAGGTAGCAGAGTTTTGTACGAGCTACTTGGCTACGGCGCAACACATAGGTTTGCCTCCATCTCGCCATGAACGGGTTAATAATGAGGGAAAGGGGATTCATGGCTTGAAAGTCAAATCACTGTCAGCTGAACAGATGAAGAAGTTAGAATCATACATCTTGAATAACATAGCTGATGTTCAACCGTATATCACATTGCATATTAATGAGTTGAAACAATGTCATCCAAAGAAGAAAGAAATGTGGATTTTGAATGAGCACAACAAAACTTTTTTTCCATGGTTTAAAAAGACCTTGCTTGGTAGATCAGATGTATCAGAGACATTAAAATGGATAGTGGGTGGTCCATCTTTAAATGTGATAACATTGTCCTCTTATGACATTAATGGCTATACATTTCATACGAAAGCTCAGGACAACAGAAGTGCAGTTCAGAATAGTGGTGTATTGGTGTTTGCAGAAGCAATGCATTTTTCGAGTGCTAAGGACAGAAACCCAATTTCGGCATCAAGTGCATATTATGGAGTGATTGAAGACATATGGGAGGCTGATTACTTTAAAATTAAAGTTCCTGTTTTTAACTGTAAATGGTTTATTGGTAACAACAGTGTCAGACACGATGAATTTGGAATGACACTTGTTAATCTGAATAGATTGGAAGACACAGCTGATTCTTTTATAATGGAAACACATGCCAAAAAAATTTCTATGTAGTAGATCAATCAGATATGCAGTGGGCTGTTGTTTTACAAGGGAAAAAACATTATGTTGGTGAGGATGAATTTGATGAAGATGTTGATTTATGTGAGATCCCTACTTCCATGGAAATATTAACAGAACATAATGATGAGTATGTTGAAGACATGGTTTGTGCCATAAGGAAAGATCACAATGAAGGAATTTGGGAAAACAATCCAACTGTACATTCCTAAAATTACAGGTAACACATGTTTATTTCTTGTTTACATTTAGTTTTTTCATATAATGTTAGATATTGTAAATTTTTTACTTATTAAAACATGTATCAAACCAAAATGATAAAACAATAAAAACCGTAAAGAGGAGAAGTCCTGGGCGCACCGGCTGGCCGGTGGTGGATCACCGGTGGGCCGGTGGTCCAGAGCAAAGCTCTGTCTGGTCCACCGGCCGACCGGTGATGTGCCAGCGGCCGGCCGGTGGTCCAGACAGAGAGGAAGGCTCTCTGTCTGGTCCACCGGCCGGCCGGTGGTGATCCAGCGGCCCGCCGGTGGTCCAGACAGAGAGGAAGGCTCTCTGTCTGGTCCACCGGCCGGCCGGTGGTGAGCCAGCGGCCGGCCGGTGGCCCAGAAAGAGCAAGGATGTCTGGTCCACCGGCCGGCCGGTGGTGATCCAGCGGCCGGCCGGTGGTCCAGACAGAGGAAGGCTCTCTGTCTGGTCCACCGGCCGGCCGGTGGTGAGCCAACAGCCGGCCGATGGCCCAGACAGAGCAAGGCTGTCTGGTCCACCGGCCGGCCGGTGACACCAGGCAGTGGGCAAGTCTATGCCTGGGTCCTCCGGCTGGCCGGTGAGCTAACACCGGCTGACCGGTGGACTCAGTGAGTCCACTTTTCAGCTTTCTTGGGCCAACTCCTTGGCCACCTTTTTCCTATCAACAAAAACACTTGAAAACAAGTTAGAACATAATAAGAGTGATTGTGATCATTAAAATCCAAGAGAGAGGGGTACAACAGACTGTGTTTACCATGTTTATCATTGTTTAACATGCTTACCATATTACCAATGTTTACTATTATGTAATTTAGTACACTTTTCTATTTTCTGATTAAGTAGTATTACAATATTTGAATTTGTATATTTGTGAACTGATGTTAGTTTTTTTGATTTGAAGGAAAATGACAGATCAATCAGTTGATCAGCCACATGATTCTGGAGATGAGCATATTGGTCATACATCTAGGGAGGAACATTCACATGATCCTATTACGAAAAAGAGTTCAAAGGTTGGTAAGCGTGGGTGCACACGTTTACCAAAATTATCACTTGCCCGTACGAAGGAGGAGAGGATAGTCGTGGAGTTTGATGATGATGATCTTCCTAGAGGTCCAAATGCTAAAGATTTTAAGGGTTTTGTAGCAACTCAGGCTAAGAGCAAAGTAAGCATTCTCTATGATGATTGGAGAAGTGTGGATAAGGCGATAATTTCTCAGCTGTGGGAGACCATTTTGGTAAGATCTTTTGCTATTGTTTGACTGTTTTTTAAATGTTTCTAGTATATATAATATTTTTAACCTCTTTTTTATCAGATGACATTTGATATTCCTGACACTGGAGGAGTCAGGAAGAAATGCTTATCGTTGGCTGCTAGGAGATGGAGGGATTTCACATCAACCCTCTCATCTGATTTCATTTATGGTCATAGGAGTCGTGAGAATCCATGTCGTATATATCCTTTTATAGATGAAGACACATGGAGACAATTTTTTGAAAGTAGAAGAAAAGAATCATTTTTGGTAAGGGCAATGTAAACTTTTATAAGCTTTCTTATATAAATGATCTTATTATTGTTTTGTTAATGATTACTTATTCTTAATTTACAGCAAACAAGGAAAGCTCATCAAGAGATCCAATCTAAAAATGTATACCCTCATAGTTTATCTTGGGGAGGGTATGCATTATTGGAAGAACAAATGATGGCAGAAAAATTTCAACAACTAAGAGCTGAGTCTTCAAGCTCTGGAGAGGTGGCCCCTCCATCCCCTCCATCTAGACATGAGAAATGGAAAAGAGCTCGGAAGGGCAAAAAAGGACAATATCTTTCAGAAGAATCGAGACTCATAGTTGAGAGGATTGTAAGATATCTATTTTATTTATTTAAGTTTACTATTTTCGTCATATATTTCCAATCATTATAGAAATGTTAAATTAATTATTACAGGACTCTCTTGAGGAGCAGAGTTCACAGGGGACATTTACACCATATGGGAGGGAAGATATTTTATCTGTGGCATTGGGAAAGCCCGAACATCCTGGCCATGTAAGAGGATATCCGGCAGGTGTATCAGTAAGAAAAGTGTTGCCACGTTCCCCAGCTTATAACGTTGAGGGAGTTTATAAAAAAAAATAGAATCCTTGGAGGCTGAAGTCCATAATATTAATGTGACAATGGAGGACAAGATTAGAGCATCGGTGCAGTTTATGTTTGCAGACTTGCAAAGACAATTTCAGGGTGCAGCTCCCACTCCACCTCTCCCAGTAGCTCCCACTCCCCCACCTCAGCCTGCGGACCCCATTTTTGATCCTCCTCCTCCGCCGCAGCTACCTACTTATTGTGAGTTGTATGTTGATGATCCTCAACATCATATAGTTGCATATGGGATGGTATATTGTATAGGAGATACAGTTCATCATCAACAGTTAGAGGTAGAGAATCAGAGGGTCACTGTACAGGATATTATAGATAGATCAGCTCGGATACCATTACCTACAGATGAGGTGACGACAGTTGGACATTGTATCGGCCATTTTTTACTTTGGCCATCCAGACTTCTTCGACTCATTACCATAGAGGTATGGATGTTATATCTTTTATTTTATATTTTTATTAATGTTTTATCATTTGAAAACTAATATATTTTTCAATTTATTTTTACAGGAATACTTCAAAGGTAAAGAAATACTGTATAGACAACAACAAAGACAGATAGCTATGACATCAGATGCAGATACTAGCAGTCTTGAAAAATTGTCAAGATATTCAAATTTGTTGGCGGATCATTATGACTTTACAATGGAAGCTCATGTCTGTGGACGTGAACTAAGTGTGGGGATTATGAAAACTGATGTCATGGAGTTTTTCACTGGAGATAATTTGGGCATCAACGTGGTGAAAATTTTTATCATGTAAGTCTTAACACCTTTTCCTTGCGTTATATTTATTAAAAATGTATACTTATGTCTTCTTTGTATTAGGTATCTGTATAAAATTTGTGAGAGGAATGAGATGACAGATGTATATGGATTCATGGACCCACAATTGATTTCCCCTGAAGCATGTGCATTGGATGAGGAACAAAGAATGATTTATATTGCTGATAGATTTGAAAAGAATGTAATCACACAGTGTTGGATGATGCCTTTTTGTGAGAGGTATGAAACACATCCCTCTCAAAGAGTTAATTATCTTTTAACATAAAAAACCACTAACGTTAAATTTCCTTTTATCAGGGATCATTGTATGTTAGGGGTTTTTTGCCCTAGGGAGAAAGCACTTTATTGGATATGCTCTCTCCATGATGATGTGCGAGAAAGTTTTAAGAATATATTGGAAAAATAAGTTTCAATTTCACAATAGTTTTATATATTATAATGAATTTTAAATTTACCCCATTCGTATTATTTTCTAACAGGGCATGGGTCCACTTTCGAAAAAGCGCAAAGAAAAGGAATTTCAAGATCAAATATGTACATGCGAAGGTAAATATCCATTTATAATTTTTACATTTTGATTTATTACATAAAAATAATATATTGAATTTACACTCATTCAAACAGAAATGTCATGAGCAACAAGGCATCATCGAATGCAGATATTACATGTTAAGATTTATGTATGAAATAATAACAACTGGGACAGTTCTGAGTTTTGACCTGGTAAGATTTCCTCTTTCTCACAATATTTCAATTTGATTTATTCATTATACACGTTGACTACTATCCTTTTCCTTTGTATCTTTTTGATGACCCTCAACCCTTTACTGCTGAAGATATCAAACACTTACAAGTGGAGTGGTCAAATTATTTTACAGGTTTGATTGACTTTTAGTTGTTTGTAATGTAAAATGTAATTTTGAATATTGTCAATGTAATTGTGTATTTCGTAGTCGTTTAGGTTGGATTTAGTTTTTTTTGAAGTTGACAGTGTAAGTTTTGAATGTTATATAAGTGAATGTTTAATTTTTCTCTACTTCTTGTTTTGGTCTACTGTTGATGGTTTTTCTGGTCTGGATTTTGGTATGGGGGGAGAGGTTCCAAGAGGGTGGGTGGGTGTTTGGGGGTGTCCAAGGGATATGGGAGGGGTTTCCAAGGTGTGTTTGGGGCTTTCCTAGGGGTCGGGGGGGGGGGGGGTGTCCAAGGGGTGGGGGTGTCCAAGGGATATGGGAGGGGTGTCCAAGGTGTGTTTGGGGCTGTCCAAGGGGTCGGTTGGGTGTAAATGAGGGTGGGGGGGGGGGGCTGTCCAAGGGGTGGGGGGTGTCCAAGTGGTGGGGGGGTGTCCAAGGGATATAGGATGGGTGTCCAAGGGGTGTTTGGGGCTGTCCAAGGGGATGGGGGGGGGGGGGGGTTTCCAAGGGGTCGGGGGGGGGGGGGGTTCCAAGGGGTCGGGGGGGTGTCCAGGGGGTGGGGGGCTGTCCAAGGGGTGGGGGGTGTCCAAGGGGTGGGGGGGTGGGGGGTGTCCAAGGGATATGGGAGGGGTGTCCAAGGGGTGTTTGGGGCTGTCCTAGTGTTCGGGGGGTGTAAATGAGGGTGGGGGGGGGGGGGCTGTCGAAGGGGTGGGGGGTGTCCAAGGGATATGGGAGTGGTGTCCAAGGTGTCTGGGAGTTCTATCCAAGGGGCCGGTTGGGTGTAAATAAGGGTGGGGGGGCTATCCAAGGGGTGGGGGTGTGTCCAAGGGGTGGGGGGTGTCCAAGGGATATGGGAGGGGTGTCCAAGGGGTGTTTGGGGCTGTCCAAGGGCTCGGGGGGGTGTCCAAGGGGTCTGGGAGGGCTGTCAAGGTGTGGGGGGGTGTCCAATGGGTGTTTGAGGCTGTACTAGGGGTCTTGGGGGTGTAAATGAGGGTGGGGGGGCTGTCCAAGGGGTGGGGGGTGTCCAAGGGGTGGGGGGTGTCCAAGGGATATGGGAGGGGTGTCCAATGGGTGTTTGAGGCTGTACTAGGGGTCGTGGGGGTGTAAATGAGGGTGGGGGGCTGTCCAAGGGGTGGGGGGGTGTCCAAGGGTTGTGGTGGGGCTCCAATGTGGTGGGGGAGGGCTGGCCAGGTTGTTAGGTGGGTATAGATGAGGGTGGGGTTCAGTTGGGGCTTGGGGGAGGGCTGGCATGGTTATTTTTATTGTTTGGTTTCTGGTTGCTTTTTGGTGAGAGCAGTGCAATTATTTTTTTTAAAAAAATATCGCTTTCACGTCGGTTATTTTATAACCGACGTGGTAAATAAATCGGTAGGGGTTTATCACGTCGGTTTTTTTGAGAACCGACGTGATAAACCGTTCCCGGGCCTTTTATCACGTCGGTTCTTAATATAACCGACGTGATAAAAGGCCTGGGAATCGATTTACCACATCGGTTATTGGATAACCGACGTGCTAAAACGTTTCCCAGGCCTTTTTATCACGTCGGTTATTTAAAAAATCGACGTGATAATAGGCCCGGGGAAGGGTTAATCACGTCGGTTATGTCATAACCGACGTGATAAACGATATCCCAGGCGTTTTATCACGTCGGTTTAGAAATAACCGACGTGATAAACACCGTGATGTTAGGGATGTTACGTCGGGTTTTAAATAACCGACGTAAAAAACGTTATTTATAACGTCTTCAGTATTAACGTCGCCTAAAAACCGACGTAAATAATGAAAAATAACCGACGTAAAAAATGTTTTCTGCACTAGTGATACGTCTGTTGATTCCAATTTAGTATTTTAATGGATGCGAATGTCGTATATGGACAACCCATGGGTGTGATTGCGTGTTTTTTCCATTATAATTAAATTATTAAATGTCTAAAATTTCTTCTAAGAAATTAACTTGGTTTGATAGTGGATTTTCACCTTGAATACATTGGTCCAAATGGTAATGGAACCTCCTAAGATCCATATTGAATTGGGTTTAATTGAATTACCATGTAAGGTATATTTCTAAAATGATTTCTTGGATTAATTAAATTATGAATTTCTAAGGTGATTTTTATTTTTACTAAGTTTAAATCTGATTCTTAACGTGATTAAATGAATTTTTGTTGAACAATGTCATGTTTTTATAATAAAACACCTCGGTTGAGGTGTGATGTCTTCAAAATCATAAAATGATGATCAGTGGATTAATGCATGTTTGGATTATTACATTGTTATTACTCTATGCTCAATGTTGTTGTTAGTTATAAGGCATGTTTTTTACTTGGAATTTTTGGATATTTTTAAAAGGAGTTTCCCACCTTTAATTTAAATGTTTATCTCAACCAAGGCACCTACTTAGTGTTTGTGCTAACTCGTGAATGGGATTTCTATGTGGGTAATTGCCCAATTTGACTAAGGAACTACCTAAGTGACCTTTTTAACCATGTTAAATGATTTTACATGTTTTGTTTTAATTAAATGATTTTTTTTAATTTTAATAGCTAATGCATAATGATTTTTCTTATTTAAATTATTTTTTTGATATAAATGGGTTGACATGTTCATGATGGATTCATTCCTTTGTAAAATTGATTGTTTATCAATGAAATGAAATATAATGGGTGGTAAGGCCATGCCATTTATCACATGATATGTACATTCCATAATTGAAATTATATTCTTTATTGATAATGTCTTAATAAATGTTGATCATGAGAGGTTTTTACTCATTTCATATGTTATAATAAATATTATGCCTTCCTTATATATATGGTCTTGATAAAAGAGATGGATGTGAGGTATTTACCCTTGCTAGTTATAATTATATTACAAATTTAAGAAGAATATATACGATGTTAAGGGGTGTTTATCTAGGAGGTAAATCATACTCCCTTACATCAGGTGTTAAAGAAGACATCTCACACTAGTGATACTATTTGAGCATTGGAATTTATGCTCCACATTTCATGATTAGAGTGTTGATATGGAGGCTCACTTCCCATCCCACATGTTGTCACATAAATTCTTTCACTCTATTGGGATGTAGGGTATGTACCATATTACATGAGCTTATAGCCTTGTTTAGACTGTTTATGGATGTCTAAGTTATGCCCTGGTCCAGTCAGCAACAAATATTCCAGGTATATGGCCATTAGGTGTTGGTACCTAATTGGCTCATATAGGTGGATGAAATATAAAACTATATAATATAAATTCATATTATTACTATATATTTAAGGTAATTGATCAAAAACCTTTTATATCTGTGAGATGAAGTGGGTATGACCAACAGGATTCCCTTAGGAACTTGGGTGGGTGTTGTTTATTTATTCACTTTTTCTTATATTTCAACTTATACCTGCACACTAAATTTCTATATATTTCATGGACTGTATTCTGTTGTAGACATCATGGGTATAAACCTATTGGGATTATTATCTCACACCCTGATCGGGCCACTATTGCATTGGGGGTACCTGAATAGACCTTATATTTGCAGGACCTTGGTTCATTTCTCGTGTTGTTTAGCTAGTACCTAGGATTTTGGAGCATAAAACTAAGATGGATCTTGGGATGTTCATGGATATTTCCCTTGGGGAATTTCTTTTCTTTTTTTCTTTATTATTGTAATATATTTTATCATGCTACATGTATATTAATTTATATTTTGTATCATCATCGGTCATGCATGTATCTATTATATATATTGGTGTTGGCCATTATTTTGGTATGCAGTTGATTATTATTATTCTTCCCCTACATTTTCATTAATTTATCACTACTTAAACTAATATATATTTTTATTATCTATTATACCATTGTGCTACTCTAATCATGAGGGTATAGTATCAATACTATCAACTCCTTACATCCTCACTACTAGTTTGTAGCCTCTATTGTGTGGAGAGGTGTCCTTTAGGAGATGTGGTGATCAGTCTGGCTTATGGTTTAATGGTTAGTCAAACTTGGACATTACAAAGTGGTATCAGACCAATTTTTTCCTTTGTATTATTATTTTGTGTTGGTATACAAGAGACTAGAAATGTGTCAGATCTTGGATAATAGTTGTGTCTAGGACTAATCACCCCACCCATGGTGAAATAACAAAGTGTCTAGGTTTGGGATCATTGTTCATGCTATTTTCTATTATAGTTGGTTATTATTTCACCTTGAATGATTGGTGTAATTTTTTCTACATATTGATTTAAAAAAATTATTCAATTTTTCCCTTAGTATGTAATGACAATAATTAAGCATTGCATGCATCATTATAGGCATATAGAAATTCACATGTCGTGTATATTATATGCTATATAGTTTCATTTGTTGAGTTACTTTCTAAATTTATTTGTGTTCCCTAAGTGACATTCCATGCTCTTTTTTTACTTTATCATTACCTTTTGTATAACATGATTAAGTGACTATATATTCAATAATACTTAGTTTTTTAGAATGATTTTCTTATCCATATTCCATACTTATGTGTTTATGGAATGTTTTATGTGTTTAATTATTATGATGAAATAATTGTTTTTGTAAATATATAATTGGGTTCATGGGATAAATATAGGCGTTGTGAATAAATGGGAACCATTTTTCAATTTTAAGGTCTATGAGCACCTTATAATTGGGAATAGGTATCCCATATACTTGAACCATCTTTGAGCTTTATACATGTTTAGAAACTGTTGTTAAAATGTAAAGTATTTTAAAGTTCAAACTTAAAAGTGAATTGGTTTTGATTAATGCGAGACAAATGACAAACTGTAAAGTGTATGCACACTTTATGGATTGGTAGATGGACACCCATGTGTCTGAGGTATTATATATGAGAATGTTATATTAGGAAATGGTTTTAAATGTAAAGGTTATTAAATTTTGATATGAAATAAATTTTTTAACTTCTAAAATGCAAAACTAGACCCAAGTAGGTCAGTTGGGGTATGTTTCTTTTCAAATGACCTATTTGGGTCTTTTGAACTCTATTAATTAAGAAAATGCTATTGGGTTTCTTTCTAAATAACCCATGTAGGATTATAGGGAACCTCATAGGTCAACTTATCTATTATATAAAAAAGAATTTATATGATAAATTTCCTAATTATGATGAGATATCAATAAATGTTTAATGTTTGAAAATGAAGTTTGATATAGCTTTCCTGCTTTGACTTATGGGATTAATTAAAAAAGGTACCAAATAATTTCATTTTATGATTATTAATTTATGTTATAGTTTAAATATTTTAAAATGTTTGAATATTAAATGTAAATCAATGTAATGGACTTAAAATGGAACCCTATGTGGTGTCCTATATTTAGAACCTCATGTAAGGGGATTTTAGAATTCTCTTTAAGATGCCTAGGAATGGAAGCATGAACATTTTACATAGGAGTTATTTTCTTTTAAAAATGGATTAAATGATAGGATCTTGAGGATAGTGACTTCTGTTAGTATTAACTAGTTATAGGGTTGATGTTTTTGATTTTTAAGGGGCTAGTCTATGGTAGATAGCAACCTTAAAGCTTACATTCATTGATAATGCAACGAGTTTTTGACATTTGGTGACATTCTGGTGCTGTTGTCTCTAGTAGGATTCTTCTCTTCTAAATGAAACCCTTGTTAGGATGGTTGTTAATTTTTTCTTTAACACTTGTTATGGTAATGAGAATTTATTAATGCTTGGTTTCTAAATATTAGACATTACAAGGGCATGATCAAAAACTTCATAGGTTTCATGAACCTTTATTTTCATTAGTTATGGAGTAATTTGCATGTCATCATCCTGGTTAAAGGTCATATGGGGAAATATTAATATAGAATAAATCTCTAGTATATGCCATCAGATACTTGAATGCATAGGGATGAATGCCTATGGATAAAATTCAGGATGTGCCATCTTGCTTATAAAACTTCAGGTTGTACGCATTCACATATGCAGTGTCTATCAAGTAATAAATGGTATAACAAATTGGTTGAGTTTTTAAGAATTGTTGAGCCTTGAGATATTGAGTACGTTCTCTGGTCATCTCCGTAGTATAGTGTCTTGAGCATTAAAGGAATTAGTTTATCCCAATTCTCAGGAGGACTTCCTGGATACTTGAGTATTTTGACACGCCAGTTGGTTTGGTTTGGATTTCCTTGTATGCTTTGATGTAGTGATCACGACCTGGAGGAGTAACACACATACATTTATGGTGAATATGATATATCATGATTATGAGAGGATGGTATATCTATCCTTTTGAGTGATCATGCACTCCTATGGTGGGGAGAATCATGTCAAATCTAGTAAATGTGTCCTTCTAGGTGGAAGGATAACATCCAAAGAGGATCATTGGGAAATGGTCGGTTTTCCTCGAATTCATTTTAGGATTTCAAGTTTAAATCATATTATTGCTTTCTTGAAAACATGAATTTTATGTGGTCAGATGTGTATACAACCTCTAAGAAACACTTTTGGTCTTGGATGGACTTTGATGGTTAAAATCGTGAATGGTCATGGAATGCCTTGCATGGTGAAAGCTTGTGATTGGTTAATATTGGTGCATCAGTTGGGGAAGATAAGATTATTTCAAGGGACGTAGACCGATAGTAGTTCAACTAATTACTTGGTAATATTTAGTTTCCTATTATTGTACTCTGGCCAAGTGATGAGCATGTCCCTTATCATGAATTTTTCCTTGATTCACTAAGAGAGTGTTGGTTATACGTCGTACCCTCACACTAATAATCACACGATTAGTGCATTATTAGGTTAATTGTGTGGCACAAACCATGAGAGTTGGTTTCTTAAGCATGGGGCGTTGCACAATTGGTGCACAGTTTGGGAAAGCCATGCGGCCAAGATGTGAAACTTGGTTTTTGGGAATAAAATGATTGAAATACACTTAATGAGGTTTAAAACTCATTTTCACTTTGCTCCTCAACCTCCATCCATGTGCAATTCTTATTATTTCCTTGTTGGGCTCTCCTCCTATCAAACCTAGGAATAGATATAACTCATGGATCCATACTCCGATTCAAAGTCCATAGGTCATTTTGGATATGCATCAGTAAGATATCGAATAATCTCTAATATATTTCAAGTTATTCATTCCATATACTGTACTATTTTTTGTGTGATATCATTTGCCCAATTTTTTAGGTGAATGTCCATTTCTAAGCTCTCTTCCAAAATAGATTAGATCAAACCTCAATATTGAATGAGTAGGTAATCTTAAGTATGATGTAGGTAGTCTATGACTTATTCCCAATTTTTTTGTCAATTTATATTTTTTTCCTTGTTCCACATGCTGGTCTTTTCCGCTCATTTATTTATAATTGGTTCTTTCACATCAAATTGAATGTTTCACCATGATATACATCTATTGATTATATTTGGTATTTTAGAGGACACAAATATCATATATGGACACCCCATGGGCGTGAAAACAAATTTTTTTCATTATAATTAAATTATTAAATTCCTTTAATGAATTCTAAGTGTTAGACTTGGAATGATATTGGATTTTACCCTTTTAAAAATTTATTCAAATGGTAATGAAACCTATTATGTTACCTGTTTAATTTTTTTAATATTTATTTCCATGTAAGGTAGCTTTCTAAAATTATTTATTTGATTAACTGAATTATGAATCTTAAAGGTGATGTTTATTTGTGCTTACTTGAAATGTGATTCTAAACATGATTAAATTAATTTTTGTTCAACAATGTCATGTTTTTATAATAAAACCCCTCGGTTGAGGTGTTCTATCTTCGAAAGCATAAAATTATGATTAGTGTTTTAATAAATTTTTAGATTATTACTTTGGAACTACTCTATGCTTGATGTCATTTTTGTTTTGTTTTAAGGAATGTTTTGTAAATGGACTCTTTGGATATTTCGAAATAGATTTTCCCTTTTTTAATATAAATGTATGTCTTAACCAAGAAACCTACTAAGTTCTTCTTAAAACTCATGAATGGGTTTTCAATGTGATTAATTGCTCTATTTGACCAAGGAACCTCCTAATTTCCCATTTTAACCTTGATAAATGATTTTACATGATTTTATTTAATTAAATGTCATGTTTTAATTTTAATATCTTGTTCATGATCACTTGTTCTCTTTAAATGAGTTGTTTTATATAAATGGATTGGTATTTTCATGGTGGATTCCTTCATTGGTTAAATTTAATGTTTATAAATGAAGTGAAATTTAAAGGGTTGTAAGGAACCGCTGTTTATTTCATGCTATATACATGAAATAATTTAAATGCTATGCCTTTTTGATACTGTCTGAATAAATATCAATCATGATAGGTTTATCCTCATGTATTATGTTATAATAATGAGTATGACGTGATTATATATATGGGCTTGATAAAATAGACATATGGGAGGTATTTATCCATGCCATTAATAATTATATTATTTCTTTACACATGATGTATATGATGGTAAGAGATGTTGATCTAAGAGGTAAATCACAGTAGCTTACATCAGGTGTTGAGCATGATGTCTTGCACCAATGATGCTATATGAGTGTTGGGCTTTACGCGCCACGTTCCATGATTAGAGTGTTACCATGGTGGCTCACTCACCATCTCGAGTGTTGTTTCATGATGTCTCTCACTCTATTTGGATGTAGGTAATGTACCCTATTACATGAGCTTATAAGATCTTTCAGACTTGATATGGATGTTTGAGTTATGTCCCAGTCCAAAAAGCAACTTGTATTATAGGTATATGGCCATTATTTGAAAATACACACTTGGATCATATAGGTGGATGAAATATAGAACTATATTATATACATATATATTATTACTATATATGTTTGGTAACTGACCAAACACTTTTTTTGGATATGATTCAAAGTAGTTATTGCTGCCAGGTGTCCCTTTGGAACCTGGGCCGATGTTTTTTATTTATTCAGTTTTTCTTATCTTTCTTTTTATACCCACTCACCACATTTCATTATATTTAATAGACTGGATTCAGTTGTAGACACAATGGGTGGGGAATTACTGGGATATTTATCTCACAACTTTCTCAGGCTTCCATTGCATTGGAGTACTCAAGTAGACCTTATATTTACAAGACCCTGGTTGATTGATTGTGTTGTTTAGCTAGTACCTGGGAGTTATGAGCACAAGATCAATCTGGAGCTCGATATGCTCGTGGAGATCACCCTTGTGTTTTTTATTTTATTTATTTTCTTTATTCATGTATTTTACTGTATCATACAGTTTATATATTTCTTTAGACTTTGTATCATCATCGGTCATGAATGAATCTATTATATATATTGGAATTAGATATTATTTTTGTATTCAGTTGATTATTATTATTATTTTTCTACTTTATCATTCATTTGTTACTGCTTCTACTATTGTATTTTTTTATTATCTATTATACAATTGTGTTAATATGATCATGAGGCTAAAGTCACCCCACTATCACCTTCTTACACCCTCGATTCTAGGAAGCCTCTAGTATACATGGAAGAACACTTGAGGCCATGTGGTGACTGATCCGGCTCTAGGTTTAGTTTTCAATCGAGTCAGGATGTTATAGGAATCCCATATTAAAGAATTTATGAGGTTCTCAATGGTTCTTATGACACTATTAGGTACTTTAAGAACCAATAGGACATGCATGGGAATAAAGGTTAGGTAAATATTTATGGGAGGAATTCTACCTCAGAATGAAAGGACCTTATTTTTCCAATTATTAGTATGGTTAGAGATATGATCTACCATCTTCTTGAGGTGATAGATACATAGCCTTATAGATTAAATCAAAGATCCTAAGTAGTTAATTGATAATATAATTCCATGGATTCTTATAATGGTTTTGATAATTTAATCCCACCTCTTCATATACAGATTCAATATATTGAAACTTCTATGATCTCAATTAATAATATGAACAGTCCACTTGAAGTAATCTTCAAGAGTCTTGTTGATACCTCTAATGGATTTCCTAATGCTGTTTAGGAAAAAGGATATATCATCAAAAAATATCAGGTGGGAGATACCATGAAAGTGAGGCCTGTACTAGACTAGAAATATGTTTATGACATTTAGATTATTATTTATGTATTTTATTATGGAATAATAGGAAAAAATAAACAATCTAGGGAATATTTTATCCCATTGCCTCATCCCCCACACCAATTTAGAAAACTCACATTTCCTTCCAAAAAAATATATTGAAAGACACGAGGAGATGAAGTGTTTAAATAGTAGGTTATTTGACCAAGGAAAGAATCACATTCACTTCAAAACCTTAAAAATGAAACTCTATTAAAGCTTATCATAAGCTTTTTCTATGTCCACTTTGATGAAAATTTTCGATACAAGAGATTTATTATTAATTTAATCCATAATTTATTGAATGAGGCCTATAAAACCCTAGATGGACCTATACTTTATGAAGCTGTGTTGCTGCTTAGATATCCATACTTGGAGGTTTTGTGATATTCATCTATTGATCTTACCAAAAATAAATTTATATGGAAAATTTTACATTCTTATGGGATCTTAATTCCTTAGAAAATATGGATACTTAAATTTTAGTATGAGGACCACAGTGGTAGTACTAACTATTTGGGGGATACCTATACCACAATTTTTTTTTCACTACCTCTAAAAGTTAACTCTTAATGATATCAAAATAAGCCACATAAATAGAGACTAAGAAACTTTTAGGGATAGGGGAGTTGTATGAGTTGAGATAAATAACCACCTCCTATATTTTCTTCTCCACCAGAATGATTTCAAAGAGGTAGTAGTTTTTCTCAAACACCACTCGAGGAATCATGTCGAAGAGAGACACATGAACCCTCAGATATCTATCCTACATTCAAGGGTTATTGATTCTAAGAAGAAATTTGAAGTGGGTTTCCTCCATACCTCTAACCACATCAATATTATTTGAGAAAGATCCATCCTCTATGATTATGTTAGGCCTAAAGATCCACTTCCTCTCCTTGATGCATGATTTAAAAAATTTTGTATTCTTTTCTCCTCTAATTAACCATATAGATCTAAAATATCACAGGATAAACATTCTTATTTTAGTATAATATCCTCTAAAAGGATCTTTTTATGTATTAGGGTGTTTAATAGATCATTTCCCCAACCATTTTCAAATATTGACTCCATTTGTTTGATGGATGCTTTGGTCGAGTACAAGTCATGAAAAATGGGGAGAAAATTGTTATTATAGGAATTTAGGTCTCTCTTTAGATGCCTAAACATCTTATAAAGTATGATGTAGTCTCTTTAGTGTGTTGGTTTGGTCTATTAGGATTGTACCGCTTGATGAAATCTAGGGTCGGATATCCATCGTCTTGAGAATAAATAATGATTAATCCCTTAAATTATAGTTTCTATGTAACTTAGGATAAGAGATTGATTAGAAAGGTCTTATATTAGGTATGTGACCTTGTAATTTGGGTAGGAGGAGATGGCCTGAAGGCTAGTGAAGTATTATTCCAAGAAAAACCAAGAGTGACAACTTCCCATTTGATTGTCACACCAGGTAAATATGTCTCTTGTGAATCCCATGTTCATTAGGTTGTTAAGAGACATCAAGAATGAAAAATATTATTTAGAATTAATAGATTAGGTTCCACAATCCTTTATTTTCTGAGGAATCCATTATTAAATTGAATTCCCCACCCATAATCCATGCCAAGTCTCCTGAGTTGAGGGATATTAAATGTTTTCACAATAAATACCTTGTTAGAACATCACAATTATTATAAAAAAAGGCTACAAATTAGTGGTTCTCTTTAGTACTGATTTCAGTGGTGATGAATTCATTGAGGACTTTGAATTTATCTAAAAAAATATTATATTTACTGAAAATATAGATGTACTAGTACTATGGATATTCGTGCATATAGTGATGTACCCTCATCTTATTTGCGAATTTTGAAATCCTAGAATATTTTTTACTTGGGTTTGAGGACCACCATGAGAGAGGTCTTACTATTGTAGATATCATTGGAGAAGAAGTTATTTTTCAATCAGGGACCGAATTCATGGGTATTATTTATTAAAAATGATGTCATTGAAATTGGAGATGCCTAGATTTAGTGCTCAACACTGAAGGCATTTTGGGTTAGAGAGACAAGGTGCCTGCCTCGAGTTTGGTTTGAGAGAATGTGTAAACTTCTATAGGAGGAGGGGGAGGAGGGGAGATAAGAAGCCGATATAAGGAACCCAAATATATATAAAACAATGGATTATTGGATAAAAGTAATAATCCATTGAAAATGGGGAGGGGTGAGATGAATGAGAGACTAGGGTCTCTCACCGTGGGAGTGGGCAGGGAGGATGAAGGAGAATCTTTCACCTTTCCATGAGGGGGGGACTACCCAATCTTTGTGGAGGGTTTGTACAAGAGGGGAAATAATGGCCTAAAACCACAAAGGTAAGAAACTATTATTCCTTGAAAGGCTAATATGGAGGGGGAAACATGATATCGTAGATGGAAACTTTCAAGGAGGAAACCAGAGCTGATAGATCCTACAAACCAACATGCTACCCCTCAGTGGAGAGGAGGGAGGAACATTAATAATATGAACAAAACCCCTAGGGTATGGATGTTATAGAAATAAATTCTTTTATTTTTAAAGGTATATGATACCAAATTTCTATAGAACCAAACCAGTCTTCCATTTACTAATAACCCGACCTGACTCGCTAAAGGCCTGAAGGGAATTCCGAATCCCCACAGGCTGGAAACTGATGTCAGAGAATCTCAAGAATCCCCTTGGGAATGATTTCACCCAAATAATATATAAAATAGAATAGAACATCAAATTACAGTCCGACATGGACAATCCTTACTTTGGATTCCCATATAATATCAAGCATATAAGAATCCAAAATAAATAAACATTCCAAATGGGGCATAATAAAAAAATTATCAAACCCATTTGATAAACAAGAAATATCATCCAAAAATGAACAATACAACATGGAATAATTTTATATATAAAGAAAAACTAAAAAAATATGAAAAAATTTCCTTCTTTCCTGATACAATAGTAACCAAAAAATAAAAACAAACTCAACAAACTTGATCCAACATTGAAAATATTTCCATGAAACCTCCAGTTGCTCACCACCACCCAACACACCCCAGTAGACCTCAAGGAACCAAACTAGAATCCTTATAGAAAAATGGATCCTAAAATATATGTGTGTGAATTAAATATCCCAATAGGTCACCACCCTCCAATTTTATACAATTAATTTCATAAGTAAATTCAAAAATACTAATTTGAAAATATAACTAGAAATTAGGATTTCAAACAAAAGCATTTCTAAATAACTAATAATAATATAAACACCTTTCAAAATGTTCATATTTATTTTCTTAAATAAAAAATAGCTGCTTTAAAAAAATCCAAAGTCCTAAGACATTTAAAAACCACACACCCATTAACACTTATAAAAAAACCATTTATTTTCTTTAAATGAAATAAATCAATTTATAAACTTTTAACTAGATTAAGCCTTCTTTAAACTAAAATTACCATTTTTTAAATCCAGTTTAAAAACCCAGCACACAAGTATTTATTTAAAAATGGGTTTTAAAACCATATTTGAATACTATTTTCAAATGAAATTATCCAAACACATATAGGTCAAGCATAACAAAGAAGACACCACATGTCATAAGGAATATAATAAATGAAAGAAAGACATGAGAGCAAAAATAATATAAGAAGGGTGGATAATGAAATCAACCACCCCTAATGTAAACTCTAAATCAATTAAATAAATGTGTCATGGGACCTAACCTAGGACCCCTAACATGATACAAATATAAATTTATCAATTTCACTCAAATAACAACTACAGACATATGCTAAATCCAAATAACAATCCTTCCAAATATCCCGCAAAAGAATCATTGAAAATGGAACACCCATCATAGTCCTAGTACCTATCATGACTAGAGGAACACTATTAGTGTGTGAACCAACTATTTTAATATAATAACATTCCTCTCTCTTAGTACCCAGGTGCCCATAACCAATAAATAAGTGAGGTGAGTGACCATGGAATCCAAGATTAAAATGCAAAGAATACATAATAACTATCACTCACCACTAATACCCTCAAAATGAATTACCTTATATATATCATGCATCTATGGAATAAAAACGAATATTCCCACATAAGGGGACAGGAAAACATCATATAATGATAAAAAACCCACACAATGGGTAAAAAACTCAAGGGGAAATCAAGAGGTTCATTCATAACCGTCCATTTAAAACTAAGGTGTCAACTGAGAATTTAACATAATAACAGGGCTCATAATTACAAATTTTTATTCATTTTATAAAATACCACTTTTTTTCATCCTTAACGGTCTCTTGAAATCACACACACCATTAAAAAATTTCAAATACACTCTTTAAAACAATGGTGTTCCTCTTTGAAATCCAAAAAAAGGCCAAGGGAACTCATTTCCATCATAAACATTTTAAAGGTCCATTAAGTAATTTATCAAAAGTGGTAAATCACACAATCATTTCAAATGAAAATTTGAAATTCATTAATTAACCCATTTTAAAATAACTTTGAGGTCCAAACCAAACTTTAAAAACAATTTTCACTTTAAAACAAAGTTCTCACTCATTGAAAATCAAAGCTGTAAAGACCCGAAAATTCCATATAATTTTTTTTATTATATGGGAATTTTACGAGTCCACAAAAATTGACGGCGTGACTCCGAGGCCCGGTGTGCCCGGAATGAATTTCTGATTTTTTTTTCTGGTACGTTCAGTAAATGTGCGAGCGGGTTTTTGTAACTTTTGAATCGGTTCTTAGAATTGAAATATGAGGACACCGTTTAAATTGCAGAGCCGGTATTCTCTTGAGGAGACTTTCACCTCGACGACAGTTATTTGAGGGTGAAAGTTAGTTTTTTTGTTTTTTGTGAAAGAATAAAATAAAATAAAAATGTTTAACATTTTTTTTGTTGAAACCTCCCATGTGGATGTTATAAAGGTGGTGACCACCTGAACTAAAACCTACCACATGTATGTTATAGAGGTGGAGACCATCGAGCCTAAAACCCCCTTTTGAATTTATAGTTGTGGGGACCACCCAAACCCTCTTAGTGGGAGAAACCCCTTTAACTCCCTCATTAATGAAGAGTTAACCCATGTACTCCCTCCAACTTTAATTATACCAACACATTTCATTTAATTGAGTAAATTAATTGAGCCAATTAATTATGCCAATGTGACAACATAATTAATCTACCCTATTTAAATTATATTGGAACCTCTTTCCTTTGATAGGATTTGGTTGGTGAAGGAGAAGGAGAGATCTTGGGGAACTTCTCTCTAACAAAGAACAACCTCCATCGAAGGGCGATTATCTGACGAACCGACGAACGAACCTGGGATTGGAGGCGTGTGGCGGGCGCGACGAACATAGACATCTTAGAATTATTTCTCGCATTGACATCATCAAACCTTTGAGGTAGGGGGGTTGTTTGAATTTCCCTCCTTACCCATTCTTGACAATTCTTCATAAATCAAGAAGAAATTATAGCTGCTTGCTACCACTCTATTATGGAGAGTGTGGGCCAAACAAACATGGCCCGACCTCTCTGCAATTCTTGTGATTAATTGTTGTGTTCTTCACGATGGAGGAGGATGGAAAACAACACCAGTGGGGAATGAAAAGGGTGGACGATACCACGAACAGCCGTGAAGAAGGCGTCGGTGCAACCGTGCCTCCCGACGGAAGAAAACTGCGGCTTGTGCCGCGGCGGCGAAAAGAGGATGGCCAGCTGAGCCGGCCGTCGGCGACGGCGCAGTGCGCGACCAGGCCACGCGGAAAGGAAAGATGGACATCCGGATAGCCATGGTGGATTGCCGCACCAAGGACCTTGCGTTGCCTCACGGCCCCCACGACGCACTGTGACCCGCGTGCCACCCTGCGACCCGCGCGCCGCCCCGCGGCCCCTGCGTCTTACCGCGGCCGCCCCGCCATCAGGCCGGGCCGCCCAGCACGGGTCGGGCCGCCCGGCGCGGGACGAACCAGACCCAGTGGGCTAGGTTGGACCCAACGGATTTATCCAGACCCAATAGACTGTGTTGACCCAAACCGGGTCGGTTCGGCCCAGGCCGGGTCGGTCCGAATGGGTCAGACCGGACCTAGACCAGCTTCGACCCATTTCTTCTCTTTTGGACATAACTTTGGCACCAAGTGTCCATTTGATGAAATGTTTGCGACACTAGAAACCTTGGAGTGAGAATATACCTTTGGTATACCCCACTAGAGATTTGGATAATGTTGGGGTACAATAGGGTTGGATCGAACGCAAATCCAATTGGGCCCTCGAGACTGAAAGGCTAATAACTTACAGACCGGACATCTGATTGATACACCGTATATTGTGTTGAGACCCCTTTCACGTGGTGGTCCTTTGGGATATTTATTAATGGGACTTTGTGACAATTGGTGTATAGAACAATGGATTGAGGAGCGGACCCTCCTAGAGACAAGCGAGCTTAGTGCGGGAACCCTATAGCTAGCTGTGACGATGTACTAGGATCCTATGTGGGTCTGATGACGTAATGATTATGTAATAGGATCCTGTGTGCATCTGAAGATGTATTAGTGGTTTAATAGGATCCTATATGGGTCTGACGATGTACTGATGGTGTACTAGGATCATGTGTGGGTCTTACGACATACTGACAATGTACTAGGATCCTGTGTGGGTCTGACGATGTACTGACGATGTACTGGGATCCTGTGTGGGTATGACGACGTACTGATGATTTAATGGGATCCTATGTGGGTATGACGATGTGATAGGATCCTGTGTGGGTCTGAAGAGGTACTAGGATCCTGTGTGGGTCTCACGATGTACTAGGATCCTGTGTGGGTCTGATGAGGTACTAGGATCCTCTGTGGGTCTAACGTAGTACTACGATCCTTTGTGGGTCTGATAATGATTTAGGATCCTTCTTGGGCTACCTCATAATAGAGTAAGATTCATTATTAGTTACGTCTAATCATCTCTACTGTTGTACCTAAGTTAGACCTTGTGTGAGCTGAGTCGGTACCTGTGTGGTACATTCCTTTATTGTAATACCTTGGTGGTATTATTATGTGTGACATACCTATGTGATACTTACCTTATTGGTACTCTTTCTTTTGTGGGATAGTTGAGATTGGGCTTTTGGGTTGGACCTAGTGTTTCCTAATGATTGAGATGGGTATATTTGATAACTTAGGTATATGTATGGTCATATAACTAAGTAGGGTTGTCAGTTGATTTCATGATTTGTAGTTTATCCTTTGTTTATTTTGTGAAACCTTGAGGGTCTCGGGGTCTCTACTGAGTATCATTATACTCACCCCTACATGGGCTATGCTCGCACCTTGTTGTGTTTTGTGCAGATGACGAACAACACTGATCGAGGCCGAGGGTACTAGGATTGGATGGTGCCCGGAGGTAGACCATACGGCGTGTCAGTACGCAGAGGAGACAGGTGGAATTGGAGTGCTGAGGAGGCGATCAGTACCTAACCTTCAGGTAGGAACCTCAGAGGATAACCCAATAACTGTATTTATCTTTCTTCAGTTGTATTGTATTTCAGTTGTACTTGTACCTTTACTGTTGGGCTTGTATTCTGGCCCGTCTTACTTTCAGCACTGTTTTTGCTATATAGGTTACTTGTGTTCGTATCTTGCTGTGTGCTTGGTTGCGTGTGTTTACAGTACATAAAGGCAATTCATTCCCGATTTTAGGGAATACTCCTTTCGGTGCTAGTCACTAGCCCTTGGCCTATGGAAGGCGGGTTGGGGGTATTTGCGACCCGGGGCCCAGGGGACGGGTCGTGGCAAATTGGTATCAGAGGAGTCAGATCTACTGTATAAAATTGGAATCTGATCTTCTTTTTAACATCAATAGTGTTAAGTGTAGTGAGTGTGGTTATCAGTTTAGAGAATCCAGTGTTGGTGCGGCGACCGACGTATCCATACACCAAGACCTTGACTTCTGATTTCCGACTCAATGCACGAAAACACTGATTGCGTGTGTGTTTTCAAGAGTTTTCTTTGTGATCTCTTTGAGTCAGCTCACCAGGTATAACATATTGACCGTGGTGCACCTATTTATTTTTAGGATCCCACCACGCAAACATCCATCTAGGGTTTCAGGTCTAGTACGCACTGATATCCCACCGAGCGAAGAGGCCTCGGTGTAGGGTCTTCTTCCAGTAGAAGCACCAGTAGAGGAACCAGCGGTACCATTACCTATTGGGCCACCGATACCACCAGCCCCAGTAGTAGAGGGTGCAAGTAGCTTGAGCGCATTGCATGAGTTCCAGTGCCAGAGGCCACCCAGGTTCAGGGGAGAGACGAACCCACAGGCAGTTGAGGATTGGCTGGAGGCCATGGTGAGAGTCTTCCGACTGGTAGGGACACCTGCTGATCTCATGGTGATCCTTATCTCCATTCTTCTATAGTAAGCAGTAGGCAGATGGTGGAGCTTGATTCTCTAGGTTTACAATGAGGTGACAACTCTCTAGGAATACTTTTAGAGCCTGTTTTGGCAGAGTTTGTCCCAGCGACTCTTCATGCAGTGCACATATAGAAGCTTCTTCATCTGCAGCATAGGCTGCATGACTGTGGATCAGTACGCAACGAGGTTCACTTACCTCTCACGCTACTGCACCGATATGGTGTGGGACCCATTATTCAAGGCCTAGACCTTCAAGAATGGGATCATGCAGAAGATCAGGGCTTCGATGAGTTCTCTCAGCATCCTGATGTAGGAGGGGGTGTTAGAGCGAGCCCTATTAGTGGAGAGTTTCCTTGCTGAGTAGTCACCAGTAGTGAGACCCACCACCGGACATCACATAGCAGAGTCTTCTACAATTGGTAGTAGACAAACGTCACAGAGGTCCAAGAGGACCAGACTTATAGGTGGAAGACCTCATGAATCAGTATTTTTTGTGCGGGGTACCAGAGACAGAGCCAGTCATGCGAGGAAGAAGTAGTGTTTCACATGCGGAGGGCAGGGTCACATGGCTCATGACTATCTGACCCTTCATATGGATGATCAGCAGACGGTCGAGGGACCACACAGGCAGATATAGACGTTTGACCGAGGAGGTCCATAGGGAGTAGATGGACGTGGAAGATGATCTGGTCATGCAACTGGTGGTGGGTGAAGATTTGAGGTGTTATCGCCACCACTACCAAGTGGTCCACCCCGACCAGAGGGAGAAGGTGGACAGAGGTGAGCTCAACACTAGGAAGCTGAGGCCTACGACCATGGCACTCTGGAGATGATACGAGGTACAATTTGTGTCTACTCCACCTTAGCTGCAGTACTTATAGACACAAAATCCAGTCATTATTTTATTTCTATTGCCCTCGTTCGGAGCTCAGAGATTTCTACAGAGCCGTTGGCTCAATCCTTACGGCTAGAGACTCTTACGAGAGCAGATTAGATGATTACGAACTAGTGCCGATAGTGTGAGATTACTCAAGGAGGTGAGAGCTTCAGCTGGGATCTCCTAGTAGTAGCATCATGTCCTTAAGATGTCATATTGGGTATGGACTGATTATCTACAGTCTATTCTTAGAGTAACAGTATTAGGCACAAAGTGCGGTGTGTCCACACGGATGGGACCAGGTTTACATTCACCGGAGAGAAGGGAGCCTTTTCAGCATAGGAAGGACATACCCGGAGGGGGGTGCAGCTGATTACACATCATTTGGCTAGCCTTACCCTCAGAGCAGTTGATGCGGAGAGTCCGAGTTAACCTGTAGTGGTGGAACAGTATGCAGATGTTCTCCCTGATGATGTTACAGGTCTACCTTCTCATATAGAAGTGGAATTTTACATTGACTTGTACCTTGGGACGACACTGATATCTATACCAGCATATCGGATGGCTCATATGGAGCTTCGTGAGCTGTGGGTAAAGATGGAGGACTTACAGGGGAAGGGATTCATTCGGCCTAGTGTTTCTCCTTGGGCAGCCCTGATTCTGTTCACCAAGAAGGAAGATGAGAGTTTATGATTTTATGTTAACTATCAGTTCCTGAACCAGGTGACCATGAAGAACAAGTACCCACTCTCCAGGATTAACGACCTCTTTGATCACCTAAAGGGTGAATGATGGTTTTTGAAGATAGACCTCACACCAGGCTATCACCATCTTAGATTACGAGATGAGGATGTGAATAACACGACTTTTAGATGTCGGTACGACCATTTTGAGTTCTTGGTTATGCTATTTGGCATGACCAATGATCCAAAAATGTTCATGGGACTCATGAACAGGATCTTACAGCCAAACCTTGATCGCTTTGTAGTAGTCTTCATCGATGACATTATAATCTACTCGGCTACTGAGGAGGAGCATGCCTATCATTTGTAGATCATTTTGGACACACTCCGAGAGCACCAGCTTTATAGTAAGCTCTTGAAGTGCCAGTTATGGATCTGAGAGGTTCACATTCTGGGACATGTCATCTCGGAGGCTGGAGTTTCGGTGGATCCAGCGAAGATTGAGGCGGTACTTGCTTGGGAGACACCTAGGAGTGTGACAGAGGTACAAAGTTTCTTGGGTTTGGCTGGATACTACCAGATATTTGTTCCAGATTTCACCAAAGTTTTAGTTTATCAGCATTGACAGAAAAGGAGAAACCCTTCGTGTGGTCGAAGAGATGCCAGCAGAGTTTTCAGGAGTTGAGGTAGAGGCTGACTAGTGCCCCCATCTTGAGGATTTTGGAGGAGGGCGTAGGGTCCGTAGTCTACTACAATGCATCAGGTACTGGGCTCAAATGTGTCCTGATACAGGAGTGAGTAGTGATCGCATATGGTTCTAGACTGCTGAGACAACATGAACAGAACTATGCTACCCATGACATGGAGTTAGAAACAGTGGTCATTGCCTTGAAGATGTGGCGACATTACTCGATGGGTGAGCATTTTACAGTCTACTCGGATCAAAGGAGTCTCAGGCATATCTTCTCTCATAATGACCTGATCCTGAGATAGAAACATTGGCTTCAATTCCTCAAGGACTATGACTTTGAGATAGTATATACTCCTGGGAAGGGAAATGTTATAGAAGATACACTCATCCAGAGATTTGGTATACAACTGCTAGGTGAGGTGACAGAGTAGATGACCACTTTGCAGATATCCTTTTTGGATTGAGATAGAGTAGATTTTTTTTCAGTCTCTTATAGTCACTCCCCCACTTCTTCAGCGAGTTAGGGAGGCACAACACATGGATTCTGACTGCGAGGATCGACGTGCTCAGATATCCATAGGACTGGCACCTGATGAATTTTCTGAAGGTGAGCATCACGTCATTCTCTTCAGAGGATGTACCATGGTACCGGTGTCACTTAAAGAGGAAGTGTTGAGAGAGTTACACACATCCCAACTAGAGGTACATCTAGAAGTAGCGAAGATGTACCAGGACCTTTGATGACAGTACTGGTGGCTGGGAATGAAGAAACCAGTGTCAGAGTTTGTCTCTCGGTGCCTCACTTGTCAGCAAGTGAAGGCAGAGCATCAGGAACCAGCAGGCTTGGTTTATCCTTTAGAGGTCCTAGAGTATAAGTGGGATGAGATATCCATGGACTTTGTGACAGGACTTCCACGTACATCTAGGGGTCATGATTCTATCTGGGTGATCGTCGACCGACTCACCAAGTCGGCCCACTTCCTACCGATTAGAGAGTAGGGTTCAGTAGAGAGCTTGAGACACCTCTATGTGCAGGAGATTTTGTGGCTATATGGAGTACCCTAGACTATTGTCTTCGATGATGATGCATGTTTTACCTCCCAGCTATGGAAGGGGTTGTAGGAGTCTTTCAGGACACAACTTCGTTTGAGCACCACTTTCCATCCTTAGACAGATGGCCAGACTGAGCAGACCATTCAGACCCTCGAGGACATGCTGTGTGCTTGCATCCTCAACTTCAGTCACAGTTGGGAGGATCACTTTCCCTTGGTGGATTTTTCACACAACAACAGCTATCACTCTACCATTGGAATGACACCTTTTGATGCATTGTACGGGCGACCTTACAGATCACCTTTGTGTTGGACTGACCTAGGGGAGTCAGCACTCATGGGACTAGAGATGGCATGGGCTACCACATAGAAAGTGTAGATCATCCAGAAGTAGATGAAGACTACACAGAGTAGGCAGAAGTCTTATGCTGACAGAAGACAGAGACCTCTGGAGTTCAAGGATGGCGACCACATATTTCTACGGGTCTCACCCCAATGAGTTTTACAGAGATTTGTCCAAGGCAGAAAGTTAACTCTGAGGTTCATCAGACCCTTTAAGGTCCTCAGTAGAGTTGGCGAGGTGGCTTACCACCTAGCACTTCCCCCTCAGTTTCACCAGGTGCACGACGTATTCCACGTTTCCCAGTTGAGGAGATATGTGCAGGGCCATTCTTACATCATCGACCACAGCGAGTTGGATGTTGATGATGGGGAGATGTTTACGGAGGTTTAAGTGGAGATTGAGGATCGACAAGAGTAGGTCCTTCGTGGGTGGTCGATTCCTCTGGTATGCTTTCGCTGGCAGCACAGGAACCTCCAGGATAGCACATGGGAGCGGGAGGCTCAGATATATGCTCATATTTCCCACTTGTTTTCTTAGATTTTTGTTGTGGATTTCAGGGATGTAAGGCCCTACAATGGAGAGAATGTAAAGACCTATAAATTTCATGTAAATTTATTATTATATGGGAATTTTATGAGTCTGCGAGAATTGACGGCATGTGGTTCTGAGGCCCGATGTTCCCAGAATGAATTTTTGTACTTTTTTTAGGTACATTCAGTAAACATACGAGTGGGTTTTTGTAACTTTTGAACCGGTGCTCAGAATTGAAATCCGGGGACACCATTGAACTCGCATTACCGATATTCTCTTAAGGAGAATTTCTCCTCGATGATATTTGTCCAATGGTTAAAGTTAGTTTTTGTGTTTACAAGATATAAAGGCAATTCCTTCCCGGTTTTAGAGAATACCGCTTTTAGTGCTAGTCTCCAGCCAATGGCCTATGGAAGGCGAGCTTGGGTTAGTCATGGCACGGGCCTCGGGTGATGGGTCATGACAAAATCCAAATCAAAATCCATTACACACCATCAAAAACATTTTAAAAAATCATTATTGGAATTTCACATTTTCATGGAATATAGAAAAATTCCATTTCAAACATGAAAACACGAAATTCAAAATAGATACTCTTTATGTTAATCTCAAAACATATTGAAACAATTTCAAATAATCACATGGATACCATATATATTTACAATTTCAATAAATATAGATTTATAGAGCACAAGAACACTTTGAATTCAAACATGAAACAACTGCATAAAAAACCTACCTTAAAGAGGTGGAAATTGCATATAAACCCATTATAACACAACACATTCAATCAAAAATAACCCATACAAGGTTAAATATGGAATAAATAAAGCCAAAAAACCCAAAAAAACAAACGTTATATCAATATAGAATCATAAAATATGCCACAAGGGTTCTAGGTTTCTTGGGATAAGATAAAACCAAGAGAATATGGGAAAGAAAGTAATAAAGAGGTTAAGAGATAAATATTTACCTTGTAACCTCTTTAAAATCAATAAATAAATACCAAGAATCAAGAGAGATGGAGGTTTAAGATCCTTCTTGGGATATAAAGGTTTGGAAAATGTGTATAGGGGAAGAAAGGGGTGTAACCCTTCTCAATATAGAGAGGGTGTTTTGGCCAAATAACTTTTTAGGTGATTCTAGGTAGGTTTTATTGTTTTTCCAAATGACTTCCAAACTATGAATCAACCATGCATATGTCACTTCCTATTCCAATACCACCTATATGGATTCTAGGGTACTCTACAATATTTGTAAAACCATGAATAATCCATGAAAAATGGATATATATCCATGAAATCACCCTCCACACGGGGCCCTATATGGTTACTCCTTATCATGCAGGTAAATCATGAAACACCTAGAATGCAACAAATCAGAGTTTTATAAATTAAATTACTTTTTTTAATTAGAGAATGAATTATTATCAAATAAAATTATAGAAAAAACATGCAGTACTTTGGTTATTTTAGATCGTTATAAGATATATCATGTTAGATTTAAAATATTGTTAAGCATCATAATAATTGATAATATAACTATTATATGGTGACCTTTAATATTAGTTTGTTAAGGGTTATGATAAAGTTCAATAAACATAGACAGAAGAATCTATGGCCTCAAATTGCATAATCATACCATATTAAGCCCATTTATTGGAGATTTTGAGGGATATATAATCACTCGGATTTTACCTTGACCAATTCCAAGATAAGATTCAACAATTGAAGAAAGAGTGAAACCATTTATGGGAAAATTTTAAGCACATAAAGATCAAGACCCACACCATGTTCAATGAACCACCCCATTAAGATCTTACCATGACATACCTTTCACTTTGGGCATTCACGAGTGTAATAAAGGAATATTTATATAGACCCTTACATCATAAATTTTTATATCTTCCTTTTAATTAAAAAATGATTATATTTATTTCATTTTATTATTACTTTTTAAATGATTAGATAATGAGTTTTATGAAAATTATATTTTGATATGGTGAAACACAAATTATATTTATAGAAAATATATTTTTTCCATCAATAAAATAACTTTTATGAATTGAATTTTTTTTGAAAAAAATGATGATTAAAAAATAATCTATTATTAAATAATATTTATTTAATATAAATGACAAAATAAATTTATGAATTCAAATGTAATTTTTATATGGGTGAAAAAACCGTTATTGTCAAAAAACAAGTATCTTTCAATAAATAGTGATTTTTTATTTAAAAGTGTTAATTCTCATATTTATGGATTTATTTCAATAAAATAAATATTATTTTTGAAATCATAACATCAAAATTATCAAATAGTGTTTTTTAAATATTTTCTAAGACATCCAATTTTTTGTGTAAAAATTAAATACGTTATAATTATATGGTATGTATTACAACATCATAAAAGACCAAAAATATTGTAATAAATACTATAAAGCATATGAAATAAAGAAATTATGTTTTCCCTTTAAAATAATTTGTTTTTGATATTATTTGATTAATTTTATAAACCCCTAAAAATCCTCCAAAATGTATATTATATTATAAAGTTTTAAAATTAATTCTTTATAAACATGAATCACTTCCACATAATAGAGGGAATTGTTTTAATGTATTTAGTTATTAGACTTATAAATTAATGAAAATTACTTCTCTTTGGAAGAAACCACTAGAAAACCATGGTATGGTTTGTGGGTTTGATTACTTTATCATATATAGTCGAAAACCAATGTTTAAAAATTAATAAAGAATTGTCCTCTCTTTTTGTATATAAACCTACCAAACCTCCCATTACTCATCACTAAAAAATCTTGTATCACGAATCTACTATTTAATACCTCTTTATATTCCTTCCATTATACCCCAATATCTTAAGAATATCCTCCCAAGCTTTTAGAAGCGCCCTCTCAAGGTAAGGGATCCTCTCATTCTCCTCTTTATTATTCAAGCACCTTATTTATGTCATGCCTCTTGATTTCTGATTTTCATGTTGGGATATGTTTTTACACATACATATAATTTTCATTATGATTCCAAAGTAATTATATACCTCTTTATCTCTCATTAACCCCGTCTATAAACCTTTATGTGCACCCGTTATGCTCCCGAAATTATCTTACAATTTTCATGTCAAACATTTATATAATGAAAACTCATCTCTATTTCCACTGAAGGGTATTAAAATAGTTATAAAAATCTTTCATTTATTGGGTATTTACATGTATGTAACTCTAAATCCATAATTTTTGGGTTAAAATTGATGAAATACATCATTTTTTTGCATTATTAATGTGGCACACTTATACATGCACATGATATAAAAGTGACTAGTGGGCCCGTAATTATATAACCCTATAATGAATTTTGTAATGTTTTTATCTCATGAGATTACATGTATGGTGAAAAGGAGGTTATACTAAGAACACTATGTTATGTTTTATTGTCATTTATACTTGACATATGTTTATGATGTTATGTTTTATATTGTTTCCAAATTCCTATGTTACCTTTATATTATCATTCTATATGATGCCTCACTATTAAAGATTAAGATTATCATCCCTCTTATGTAACCATGATATACCTCTTTGAACATATGTACTACTTTACCTTATGATATGTTGTTTTTATTCCCTTACTTGGATTTATAGCTCACCTCTTTCCTATGTACATCCCTAGGCTATCCCATGTAGTTTTAGATGATCCAAGGAGTATAAGGGTGAGTTTTGATGTTTTAAATAGTGATGTTATACCCATGTTTTAAGATAATGTTCTATTTACCTAATTTCTCATATAAACAAGGCCTCATGATATTATAAAGTTGTATTAAGTGTATATTTATATAATAAATCACGAATTAATGTGTAATAAAATATTGGTTGTTATACATAAAACATCAAAAAACTCCAAAATTCTAGACAAAAAATTACCTGGACTTGAAATGGTCCAAGATAAGATAAAATAAAGAAAATTAAGCACTATAGTGACATATGGGTGTCAATATTCTCCCCAATATTCCACTTTACACCCCTAGAAATTTCATGGTAAAAAATGGAAGGTGAGAAATAATGAAACATATCGAAAAGGACCTAAGTAAATAGAACTGTTCAAATCGATCTAACCTCACATCCAACTTAACAAGATACTTAAAAATTATTGAACTGATTATCCACAAGATTTACAAATTTCACCACACACAACTGAAACAGATACCAGAAAAAAAAGTATCAAGGAGAAAGGGATACCTAACATGGTCTCCTAACTATTTATAATTCCTCCAACATGGTAGCTCTAAAGAAAACTAACAAGAGGTGTGTTCTTAAAATAACCAGGAAACCATGATAGAAAATCACTATTCCAAACATAATGAATAAAGGAAAAACAAAAGTATCCTCAAAAGAATAAAATGATCTCTGAAAATGGTCCAAAACACACATGGATAACACATGGTTATAAACTGGATCACCCTCACATAGTGGATCCCAAAAAAACCAACGACAAACACAAGCTAGAATAAAAATCAACTAGTGAATCACCCACCCTAGTTATACAATAATTCACCCAAGTCCATTCTCATGTATAACCAATGAGAACATAAAATGTTCAATAAAAACACTGGAAAAAAAACCACTCTGAAAAAAGATTCATGAAAACTAAAAGGCACATCAAAAAAAAATTCACAACCAACTACAAAAGATAAATTCAAACTAGAAAAAATCCAAATCTATCCACATGTGATATTTCAAAAAGAAACCATGGCATGATGGAAAATAACACTAAAATCCATAAAAAAAGAAACATCCCAAAAATAAACCATCAACTAAATACCAAAAAAATATATCTAAATATCTAAAAGATTAAATACAATTACAAACAAGAAACAAAAAGTCCAATATAACCCATCAAAAAAAAACCAAACCCGAGACCTTTTTATGAAAAACCATTACAAAAAAATTTTAAAGATGAATTAAAATAACACAATGGAGGAAAAATCTAGGATATTTAAAATAAATTGGATTATAATGTCTTGAATCCCCACACTAAAGTACATAAGAGATACTTTATTCCCATGATAAAGACCCTTTTCTTCTTTCTATATCTCATCATACTTATGATCCTCACTAGTCAGGTTACCCTTGTTACTATTAGATGGAACCAAGGAATCACCCACCAATGGTTGCCTATATTTTTTGTCTTATACTAAAATGGAATCATTGAAAACCTCTTCAAAATATGTTTGTCTAGACACAAGTAAATATGAAGAAAATATATGTGAAGACCATATTAAAATAAATGAGATTTCTCAGAATCATTAACAACTATCATTAGAGAGAAGATGACCAAATCTAAGAAGTGATTGACATAATAAATCACTGATTTGGCACTTTGATAAATAATAAAAATATCAATCTATATCTATACTTTCAAAACCTCTTTAAAGAACCAATGAATAAACACCATTCTAAAGAAATCTTAAGACATACATTTATAAAACTAATGAGGTACCATAGACTCCTACCAAACTCAGCTATAACTAGAAAGAAATCTCATGACATATCTCACCCTAAAATATTCCGGTTTTGAGAGAATTGATGATCACCTTGATCCATTACAACCACATTAACAATTCCATAATTCCTTGATCACTATTTAATGAAGGCGTATGCTGATTCAAGAATTATGAGACAAGATCTGAGAGTAAAGAAGGTTCCACATCCACTCCTCCACTTGGAGTCTTAGTAGATTTTGGAATAGAAGAAACTATTTTTACCATTATAGGAGGCATTATATAAACAAAATGAGACATAAAAAACATAAATTCGTGCCTTAAAACATAAACAAAATGATCCCATCATAAGAAATTGATCAAATCCAAATATAAATCACTAAAAAAAGGCACATCACATTCAAACCAAGAAAAGAAACTTTTCTTTTAAAATTTACAACTTTCACCAAATAATTTTGAAAACAAACTCTACTAAGGCATGTTTCTAAAACTAACACCAAACTCTCTCTTTGAAAACAACTCATCCTTGGTGGAACACACATCATCAAAAAAAGTTATGTCACCAAATTCCATTTAAAATTCCATTCCTTTTTTTTTAAAACAAAATAATTTGATGAATGCTCATAAAATATCAATTCCCTTTAAAAAACATGTATCAAATTTATTTGAAAAACCCTATTTTAAATCCCAAAACCTATTCAAAACTCAGTTATTGAAATCAATTATTTTTAAGAATACCCAAAAAAATAAATTTGAAATATCACTAGTTTTAGAATTTTCTAAACATGAAAATGGAAAAAACTATTTTATAAAAAACCTCAAGAAATACAAGTGAATTTATTCTTTCCAAAAATTTATAAAACAAATTTCTGAATTATAATCTTTATAAAATTTCATAATTTTTCCAAAAAAAAAGCTTTAAAATAAAGAACAACCAAAGTTTCACAAAAACATTCAGGCAAGGTTCAAAAGAAATATATCCTAATAGTATCAAAACAATACTCAATTAACCTAAAACAAGTGATAATAACTTTAAAAGAAACTTGACATTGAGAGGAGTAAAAAAAACTAAACTATATAAGAAACAAGGATGTACATGATTGGTCCATACATGTTGAGAAACCATGCCCCAACCATGAAACATGCTCTTTGAAGGGGACATACATAAACTACATGATCTCTTAAAAGTTTTCTAGTCATGTGAGATAATCATGCTTCTCAAGTTATCCTCCTTTTTCACCCTAAAATATAAAAATGACCCCAAAAATAACTTCAATTCTAAAAGGGATAAAAAAATCATTTCACATCAAAATACATCTAAAACCACTAAAAATAAAATCAAATTTATAATCCAAAACCCAAATTCCCCTAGAAGTTTGATGAACAGAAGAAGAAAGATCTTGATAGAATATCCTAGACCTTACCTCTCATGTTGTTAAAACCTTAATCCCCTTTCTATCAGAACATCCCCAAATAACGAAGTGTTGATTAGGAATCTTTTTCTCTCACAAAAGAACCAAAATATCTCATACCATTTTATAGAGAACCAACTGCGGATTCCATCCACATGGCACCCAATCAAACCTTCCACAAGGCCCAAACATTATTCCCGATCCCCACAGGCTATAAAATAGTGCTTGGGAATATCAATAATCCTCCTTGGGAATGAGTTCACCCAAATAAAAGATAAAAGATAGTGGAATGTCAACTGATATTCCAACATGGAAAATCCTAACATTGGGAATTCATGTAATTTCAAAATATAGGAATCCAAAAAAAGTGAACATGATAAAGAGGTTATAACCAAGAAAAATGAGATAACTCATTTGAATAAACATACAACATCATCTATAAATATACAATACAACATGGAATAATCAGGTACATAAACAAAAACTAAAAGCAACTACAAAATTTTTCTTCTTGGCTGATACAAAAAAAAACTCAACAAACTCAAGAAAAGCCTAAACCCATATCCCTGAAACCTTTGTTTTTTAACCACCACCCATTTAACCCCATGTCATCCTAAAAGAAGAAAACTTGAATCTATCTTGAAATATAGAACATGAAATACATAGGTGTGATAGAAACATCCTAGTAGGTTTCCACACTCTAAGACTATATAATTCATTTCATAAGGTAATTCATAAATACTAGTTTGAAAATAAAACTATATCATCAGATTTTAAACATAATCATTGAAAACAACTAACAGTTCTACAAATACATTTCAAAACATTCAACATTTTTTTTGTAAAACCAAAAACACATTCTATGAAAACACTTCAACTAGTTTAATTCATTTAAAAACCACACAAATTAACACTTCTAAAAAATAAACCATTAACATTATTTAAATGAAAACAATTAATTCCTAAACATTTAACCACCCAAAACCTTCTTTAAACCAAAAAACTCATTTTCAAATCAACTTTAAAAACCCAAAAAACAAGTCTTTATTTGAAAAAAGGTCTCCTAACCATATTTTAAAACAATTTTCAAAGGAAGTAACCCAAACACACATGGTTCAAGTAGAATAAGGCATGAAACACATGTCATGAGGAATATAATAAATGAAAGTAAGATATGGGATCCACAACAATATAAGTTAGTGGAATGATATAATTGATCACTTGATAAAAAACCCTAATGTCAACTCTGAATGAATAAAAGGAATGTGTCATGGGATCTAGACTTGGATCCCCAAAGTGAAATGAATATAACTTTATCAATCTTAATCATGGATAAAATTTTGACATATATTTTTTCCAAACCATAATCCATCCAACTACTGCACCAAAATCCTCATTGAAAATGAAACAACTCTTATTTCTCAAGTTCCTTGAACAACTATAGGGACACTAGTAGTGTGCGCACTAAATAGTGTAATATATGAATAGACCTACCACTTAATACATGAGTTCCCATGAACAATAAATAAGTGAGGTGATTGAACATGGAATCCATGATTTACACATAAGGAATAATAAATAACTCTCCCTCACCCGCAACACCCTCACCATGAAAAAACCCATATATATCATACATCTATAACATAAAGAATAAAATTCCAACACAAGGGGAGTAAAATGCATTTTATAATGATAAATAACCCACATAAGGGGTAAAAAACTCAAGGGGATATCAAGAGGGATCTTTTATAACCATCCATTTATAACCAAGGTTCCAATGAAGCCTTTAATATAAAAACATGGATTAGAATACCAATCCCTTTTTAAATTCATAAAACACCATTTTAGGCATCCTTAAAGGTCCATTGAAATCACACACACAATTAAAACATTTCAAATCCACCCTTTTAAACATGGGTCTTCTATTTGAAATTTAAAATAATTCCAAGGGCCATAATTTCCATCACAATAGTTAAAATTCATTTAAGAGCCTCTTTTAAAATCAATTTGAGGACAACACCTCACTTTAAAACAATTTTCTCTTTAAAACATAGTTTCCACACATTGAAAACTAAAACTAGATCAAAATATAAAACACACCATCAAAAACATTTGATAAATCCTCATGGTAATTTCATATATACATATCACATAAAAAAATATATTTCAAACATGAAAACATGAAATTCAAAAGAGAAACTCTTATTCTATGATCAAAACACATTGAAATAGTTTTAACTCATCACATGGATATTATATATATTCTAATATCAATAAAAAGAGATTTATAATTAAAATTCACAATTTAAATTCTAAAATAAAATAATTTCATAGAAAAACTACCTTAAGGAGGTGGAAATAGTGTAGAAACCCATCAAAACATGTCACCTTCAACGAAGAGAACCCAAAAAAGGATACATATGGAGTTTATAAACCCAGAACTCCAAAAACACCAAAATAAGATCTAATAGGAACTTTAAAACCATCCACTAGGGTTATAGGGTTAATGGGAGAAGCTAAAACCAAGAGAAGAGGGGGAATAAATGAATAAATAGGTATAAAGAGAAATAATTACCTTAGAACAACTTAAAAATCACCAAATAAGGAACAATAATCATGATGAAAGGAGGTTGGTGATCCTCCTCCATCTCCTAATGTAACTGTAACACCCTAAGATTCAGCACATAAATTTAATATTGAATTAATTAAATAATAAGTCTTTACAAAACACCACTTTGTTATAACCTTTCAAGTAAACATAATTTTTCCACCTCTGTGATTTGAATTACAAAAAACTAACATACACAGTTGTATTCAGTATGATATTTAGAGTTTGATAAGACAAAATTAATTTTTGGTGAATATTAACATACCCTTATGAATATTAATATGACCTTTATGAATAGTGAATAATATTATTATTTTATTATCTTAAGGTTATGATCATGATTAATTTTTCAATGTGATATAAAACAAATTATAGTTTTAAAATTATTATTTTTTGAATAAATTATTATTTTATTTAAAAATAAAGTTAATCATTTTCAAAAAATTATTTTCAAAAATGGAGTTTATTTTTGAATTCTACACATCGAAAAATGGTTAGGGTGAATTTTTGGGATTTTTCTGAAATACTTGATTTTTTGGTGAATAGTGAAATTTGATAATTTACAAAATATGTTAGATAAGTGAATTTCTGCATCATGATTGAGTCATGGATGATGTAAATGAACATTGGTTCGAACTCACATTCACTTATTACTGTTTTTGATCACAAGAATAAATACCATTAGTTTTCTTTGGAAAAATAAAAAAATAACGAGGAAAATAATGGGGAACCCCTCCTCTCCACCACTATAACCCCCCCTCACTCCCTCTTATCTTCATTCCTCTAAGACATTAAGATCATAAGAGTTCTTCCTAAATACCCTTCAAAAGTTACTCCCCACTTCTAGGAGGTCTTGGTCTTTCCAAAAGAACAAATCCCCATCCCTTAAGGAGGTTCTGAAGGAGGTTATTTCAAGAGGTAAAACATCTTTCTTTTTCATTTAGGTTCATTTCAATGTGTCTTCTTTTCTTATTCTCTCCTAAACTCCTCTATCCAATTGATCCTTATAAATCTTGTATCATCTATACACTAGAATTATACCATTTTAATGTAATAACCATTATCAGTCTTCTTACTCTCTCTCTCTCTCTCTTATTTTATAAACAAAATCATCGTCCGTGAGGTGCGAATTTACAACCTTCATGGACGACAAGGTTTCGTTCTTCAACTTCCCCTCCAATACTGGCCATGAAAGCCTTTTTATGGTTTAAACAGGCTTTAATATATGTATTATAACCTATTTAATATTCAAGGACCATTATATGTACACAATATTAAATCATATGATCAATCTACTTCCTAATAATCAAAATACAGCTAAAATAATCTAAGTGATTGTCATTAATATTTAATCTAATTATTACATGTAACCAAATGATATAAATGAACATTAAAATCTATTTATTATCATAAATATTTTGTAAATTCAATTCTGGATATTTACATCCTTTCCACATGAACATCCATACTCATATACAAATATACCAATCATGAAAACCAAGGAAACAAACACTCCTGAATAACAAAATTCAGTCTTATAACTTATCAATAATAACAAAATGGACTTAATAAAATTATACTAAACTAAATAAATGTCTAATAAGTTATTAATTAAGTTATTAATAAGTATAATTTCATATTTTGGGCTCTTATGTTCAAGTTCATAACACATTCAGACTTAAGGTAAGGGTTTTCTATCCAAACCTCCATTTTCATTCGGGTTGCTTTTTATTATCTAATTAACTTAATTAAATTCTTATTCATTCATATTTAATCCTCATAATTTATTTTTTAATGTTCTATATATGTGTTCTAACCCAAATCCTACCTTCATTTATGGGTATCTATATGTTTTAAAAGGATCTTTCAAAAATCCTTCCCGATAAACAATCCCATTTCAAGGGAATTCCTCATATTCTTAGCTATTTTCATGGGAAATCTATAATATGTTTTTGGAAACTGTTATATTCATCAAATCAATCATTTTATTATGAAAATACTATATAATTAACTTCTATTTTTATAAAAAGGTTTTTCCAAAAGAACTCTTCTTTTCAAAGTAAAAGAATATTTATCTCAAGAATTATTCGAAGATTTTATAAGAGTATCTTCATCTATTTCAAAAATCTTATTGATTATTAGGTATTTTTGGGATTAATATTATATGGTATCATATACCATATTTAATTTAATGATTTATGATTAGTTTGTATTTAGATGTGCTATCTTAAAACCATTCACCAATTTACTCTGAATGGTTAGTGTTTTTGCTTAATGTTCGGGGAAAGTTATTTACATTTCATATATTAGTTTCAATATGAATGTATATTTTGTTAATGTTTATCCCCATTCATATGAGGAATTCATTGGACATATTAAGTTTCGGTTAGGGCCTGTTATATCCCCTAGGTTCATTGGTAGGTCTCATGAGACAAACTATTCTCTTGGCACAAGGCCTTGACAAAAATATTTTTTATGGTCTTGGTATGAGGCCTTGAAGGTATGGTTATGATATCCCAAATTATGTATTCCATAATTATGAATATATTATTAATGGTTCATGTGGTTATTCTACTACTAGAATACCCATGATTATGTTTTACTATGGAATTATTTATTCAACTCTTATTCCTGCCATAATACGTTCATGTTTTTTGTTAAAGGCATGTGTTTTTAGTTATTCAACAAGCCTAATGTTTATGTTTATGATATCTTACATTGTATTTATTACCCTTACTGAGAATTTGATCTCACCCATTTCATATGTTTCATTTTTTCAGGACATGATTATTTTTATTATGAATGACATGCAGAAATAAACTAGGAGTTATGGATGTTTTCGAAGAAATTCTATGTAGTTTTTATTTTCAAGTTGTAATGATGAACATATGTATGTAACTTGTTTCCAAATCTACTAAGATACTAGTTACTTAAGGAGGCATATTCCTTATTTATATTCCAATGTAATCAAATAAGGCACCGACTCCAGGAAACTGGGGTCGGTTCCTTGCAGTTGGTATTAGAGGAAGCTTAGTAGAGAACATAGAAACTATATTTAGAGAACATAGATTAGGGAAAAAAACTCTGAAATAATCTTTGAGGATAAATATATAGGAACATCCTAGAATTTTTGGTAAGAAATAGATTATATGTATTTTTATATAAAATACATCCTTGTCTGGGTACTACAAGTGGACGTGGTTCTAGAACAGATATACCTAGGAGTGAAAAGTCCAACAAAGAGTTTTAGGCTTGAAATGGGGTATCTTGGTACATGGAAACATGCCTTACTACACACCTAGTTTGACACTCCCATGGGATATAGTTAGGATAATTCACATTCTCTTTAAAAGACATTATGAAGGATTTAAATGTAATTTTTTCCTCAAAGAAACCATGTTTATGGTTATGAGATTAGATATGTATAGAATTTCAATTTATGATAATCATTTTTATACATTGAGATTATACATTATGATTCATAACCTAACCTAGTGTATTCCATTATTTAGAAATGGTTCCTATTGGAAGGAATGGAAACCGCATGAACGCGTGTGTCCCATGTAAGTATTTACCTCGAATACAAGATAATGGAGTTGGCTATGGTGTTGTGACAAGTGCTGAGCAATGTATAACTATACTGGGAAAACTTACTCAGGTTATGAATAATAACCTTAGCCATATGGAGCATCTAGATCCATTGTTTTGGGTAGCTATGTTAGGTCACTTTATGTGACAATAACTTCGATCATTCAATGGGACTACAAACCCATTTATAGCTGAGAAGTGGATATGTTCCCTAGAGAAGATATTTATCACTTTGGTATGTAATGAAAGAGAGAAGGTTGTCATGGAAGTTTATCATCTATCGAGAGATGCAGATCAGTGGTGGTTATTAATCCAAAAAAGGAGGAGGAAGAAATAGAATAGATGGAATGGAGGGATTTTAAGGAAATCATCCTAGAAAAATATTTCCCCTATGCACAATGAGAGGATATGGAAAGGAAATTCTTGAATCTGAGGCATAAGGAGGATGAAAATGTTTCCAAATATGAAACCAACTTTACAAGTCTATCAAGGCATGCTATAGACTACATATGTAATCTAAAGAGAAAAATTGATGGATTATTTGATGTTTTAAAACCATTCTTTTGAAGGGAACTAGTCTCCCAAAGTTTCTCATCATATGAATATATAGTCTCAAGTGCTATCAAGACATAAAATGAATTTTCTAAGTCTTATGAATTTAATGGAAAACAAGAGAATAAGAGAGCTGCCAAAAACTCTGGAAAAGAAAATAAGGAAATGGGGAATAAGGGACTAGTTTACCTTCAATCTCGTAGTAATTGTGGGAAGAAACACCCAGGAACTTTCTCTATGGGAATATGAGTATGTTAAAACTATGAAGAAAAAGACCACCTATCTCCAGATTGTAAGTGGAAGAAAGAATCTACCAATGTTCAATGCTAAAATTTCTGGGAGATGGGACTTTATGCACATGAATGTCCTAAGCATCAGGGAAATATTATCCAAAGAAGGAAAAGGGAGAAATTCCAAGCTTATGCGGTCATAACTGCAGAGGTTGAAGTTCCTAACGATGTGGTGGAAGGTACTTTAATCATTTCCTCAAACTTATCCAATGATTTATTTGATTTTGGATCATCACATTCTTTCATATCTTCCCAGTTTTCTAAGAAAATTAGATATTTCCAATTTGATTTAATAAGGGATTTTTGATTAAAAAATCCTTAGGTAAGTATCATTGCAACAAAGTTGTGTTAGGCAGTCCCAATTATGAAATATAAATGTGCTTTATTTTCTGACTTTATTATCACACCCATGGTTGAATTTTATATAATCCTTAGTATGGATTGGATTTTGAACCATTATGTGAAAATTTATATCAAGAAGAAGGAGGTTACAATTTTGAGGATGATGTGGAATCCCTTATCTTTAGGGAAGAAACATCACCATCTGATTCTAATATAAATCCACCCCTAGAAGCTCTACTGAATTCAATTATTGGGGTGGAAGGGAATGAAATAACTATGGGAGAGGAAAATAATATTCAAATAGAGGACATACCTATTGTGCAAGAATATATTTATGTGTTTTAAAAGGATTTACCTAGACATCCTCCAGAGAAGGAAATTGTGTTTTCCATTGACTTAATTCCTGATTCAAGGCCCATATCAAAGAACCCATAAATAATGGCCACTCTGGAATTAGTGGAACTAAAGAAACAACTAGATGAATTGAGTGATAAATGATTTATTAACCCTAGTGTTTTTCCATGGGGATCCCATGTTGTTTTCGTTAACAATAAAGTTGGAACTATGTGATTGTGCATTGACTACATGGAGATTAATTCTTTAACAATAAAGAACAAGTATACCTTACCTCGTATTGATGATTTATTTGATCAACATCATAGAGATCAATAATTTTTCAAAGATTGAACATTGATCAGGATATCCTCAGTTGCTTGTGAGAAAGGAAGACAATCCAAAAATAGAACTTCGAACTAGGTATGGGCATTAAGAGTTTATAATAATACCATTTAGACTGACTAATACACCCTATATTTTCATGGATATAATGAATAGGGGTTTCAAGGAATATCTTGATGAATTTGTGGTGGTATTTATTGATAATATCTTTGTATACTCCAAAAGCTAGGAAGATCATGAAAATCACTTACACACTATTCTGTAGACTCTTAGAAGAAATTAATTATATGGGAAGTTTTAGAAAGTGTGATTTTTGGATTCAATCAGTTTCCTTTCATGGACACATTTTCTATAAGTATGGAATATTTTTTGATCCTATGAAGATAAAGTCTGTTCAAGAATAGCATACTCCAACAAACATAACTGAGGTACACATTTTTTTTGGTTTAGAAGGTTATTATTAGAGTTTAGTTCAGAACTTCACCCAATTAGACAACCCAATGACCAAAATTACACATAAAGGGGTTATGTTCATATGGAAAATATAATTTGAGGACACTTTTAATGAATTGAAGAGTATATTAGTGAATTCTTTGATCCTAACTCTACCACCGGGGAATAATGGGTTTATGATATATAGTGATACATCAAAGAAAGGACTCGGTTGTGTCCTTATACATAATGATAGAGTTATTGCCTATGCATCAAGGAAGTTAAAAATTCATGAACAAAAATATCCTACTCACGATCTTGAGTTATTAGCAGTAATATTTTCTCCTAATATATGGATACATTATCTCTATGGAAAAAAATGTGACATATATACAGACCATAAGAGTCTAAAATATATCATCTCACATGAAGAACTCAACATGAGGAAAAAGAGATGGCTTGAACTATTTAATTATTATGATTTTTCCATACAATAACACCCAACAAAGGAAAACAAGGTAGCAGATGCATTGAGAAGGAAGGATCATGGAGTTCTCAACAAAATGAGGATTGACAAGGATCCTTTTTACATGGATCTAGTGAGGATGGATATGGGAATTATCAAAGAATGTGAAACATCACTAATTTTTCAAATGGTTTCCCAAACATCTTAATTATAAGGGAAAAAAACTTTATCAACCTAATGATGAGAACCTATAAAAGAAAATTAATGTTTTGAAAGAGGGGAAGTTGGATGAATTTTTATGTGAAGATGGAATTATGAAATTTGGGAAGAATCTATGTGTTCCCTATATACCTGAGCTAAAAAGGGAGTTATTAGATGATTCCCATAGTTCAAATTTAACTATACATCATGGTATCACTAAGATGTATATAGATTTGAAGGAATATTTTTGGTGGTACAACATGAAGAGGGAAATTGATGACTATGTATCAAGATGTTTAGTCTGTAAACATGTGAAGGCTGAACAAAAACATCCTAGAGGGGTCATGAAAGCTTTACCTATTTCTATATGGAAATGGGATGACATCACCATGTATTTTTTAACTGAATTACCCAAAAATCCAATAAAGAATGATGAAATATGGATAATTTTTTATCGACTTACAAAATCTACACATTTTCTCCCTACAAGGGAGGATTTTCCATTTGATAATCTTGAATGAATCTATAACAATTAATTTTTAATAATTCATGGAGCACCTATATAAATTGATTCTAGTCTTGATCCCTGATTTTTATTGAAATTATGGAAAAGTATTTAGAAATCCTTAGATATTGAGCTTCATTTAAGTATAGATTATCATCCTCAAACTGAAGGGAAATCAGAAAGGATGATCCAAACTTTATAAGACATGTTGATATTCTGATCTCTTTAATTTCAAGGTATGTGGGATCAGTATTTACCCTTGGTGGAGTTTTCCTACAACAATAGTTTCCATTCTAGTATTTAAATGTAACCATATGAAGCATTGTATGGAAAGAGATGTTGTACACCAACATGTTGTGATGAAGTTGGAGAAAGGAATCTAGTGGTCCCAGATCTTGTGAAGGAAACAACAGTGAAGGTAAAGACTATTCAAGGCCCTATCAAAGAAGCTCAAAGAAGACAAAAAATATATACTGATAATCAAAGGAAGGATTTAGTATTTCAAGTGAGAGATCACGTTTTCTTAGAAGTATCTCCCTGTAAGGGTGTTATAAGATTTGGGAAGAAAGGGAAATTGAGCCCTAGGTACATAGGCCCTTTTGAAATTATAGAGAGAATTGGAGCAGTTGCATATCATTGGCTATGCCACCTATCCTGTCTAAGGTACACATTGTGTTCCACATCCCATTGTTGAGAAAGTACATGCCAGACCCAACACATGTCCTCACTTTTGAAGGTATAGAATTGGAACCTGACATATATTGCTATGAAGAGCCAATCTAGATTCAGGACACTAAAGAACAAGTGTCAAGGAATTGGATGACTTTACTGGTAAAGATACTTTGGAAAAATCATAAAATTGATGAGGAAACATGGGATCCTGAGGATATTATGATGAAGAACTACCCAAATCTTTTTATGAGGTAACATTATGGTAATTTTGAGGATGGGTTTTTTGTTAGGAGGGGATAATGTAACACCCCAAGATTCAAAAAATATATTTAATATTGAATGAGTGAAATACTAAATCTCTACAAAACACCAATTTGTTATAACCTATCACATAAAAATATTTTCTCCACCTCTATGATTTGAATTTCAGAAAATTGACATACACTGTTGCGTTCAGTAAGATATTTGGAGTCTTATAAAAAAAACTTAATTTTTGGTGAATAGTAACATACCCTTATGAATAGTAATATGAATAGTAATATAACACTTATGAATATTGAATCATATTATTATTTTATTATCTTAAGGTTATGATCTTGATTAATTTTTCAATGTGATATAAAATGAATTATAGTTTTAAAATTGTTATTTTTTGAATAAATTATTATTTTATTTGAAAATTAAATTAATCATATTTAGAAAATTATTTTAATAAATGGAGTTTATTTTTGAATTCTACATAACGAAATATGGTTAGGGTGAATTTTTGGGATTTTTTTGAAATACTTGAATTTTTGTTCAATAGTGAAATTTGATAATTTAAAAAGTATGTTAAATAAGTGAATTTATGCATCATGCTTGAGTCATGTATGCCATAAATGACCATTGGTTCGAACTCACATGCACTTATTACTATTTTTGGTCACAAAAATTAATACTATTGGTTGAATTTGGAAAAAATAATAAAATAATGAGTAAAATAATGGGAAAACCCTCCTCTCCTCTATTATAAACCCACCTAACTCCATATTCTCTTCATTCCTATAAGACTTAAAGATCCTCAGAGTTCTGCCCAAATACTATTCCCTAGTCACTATCCACGTCCAAAATCTCTTAGTATTTCCAAAAGACAAAAACCCATTCCCTTAAGGTGGTTCTCAAGGAGGCTATTTTAAGAGGTAAAACATCTTTCTTTTCCATTTAGTTTCATTTCAATTTATCTTGTTTTCTTATTCTCTCCTAACCTCCTATGTACAATTGATCCTTATAAATCCAATACCATCTATGTACTATAATTATACCATGTTAATGTAATAACCATTATCAATCTTCTTACTCTCTCTCTCTCTCTTTTAATTTATAAACGAAATCATCATCTGTGAGGTGACAATTTACAACCTTCATAGATGACAATGTTTCGTTATTCAATTTACTCTTAAATACTCGTCATGAAACCATTTTTATGGTTTAACCAGGATATAATATATGTATTATAACCTATTTAATATTCAAGAACCAGTGTATGTAGATAATTTTAAATCATATGACCAAACTAGTTCCTAATAATCAAAATACAGTTAAAATAATCTAAGTGATTGTCATTAATATTTAATCTAATGATTACATGTAACCAAATGATATAAATTACCATTAAAATCTTTTTATTTTCATTAATAAAATATAAATTCAATTTTCTATATTTAAAACCTTCCCACATGAACATCTATACTCATATACAAATATACCGATCATGAAAACCAAGGAACCGAACACTTCAGAATGACAAAATTCAATCTCTTAACATATCAATAAGGACATAAAAAACATAATAAAATTATGATAAACTTAATAAAAATCTAATAGTTTCTTAATTAAGTTATTAATAAGTATAATGTCACATTCCAATACCTTAAGTTCAAGAGCGGAACACATTCAGACTTAAGGTATGGGTTTTCTACCCGAACCTCCAATTTCTTTTGGGTTACTTTTATTATCTACTTACCTCAATTAAATTCTTATTAATTCATATTTACTCCTAAAAATTTCTATTTTAATGTTTTTTATATTTTTTATAACCAGAATCATACCTTTATTTATGGGTATTTATATGTTTTAAAAGGATCTTTCAAAAATCTTTCCAGATAAACAATCCCATTTCAAGAGAAGTCCTCAAATTCTTACCTATTTTAAAGGGAACAATATAATATATTTTTGGAAATCATTATATTTATAATATCACCCATTTTATTATTAAAATACTATCTTACTTCACTTCTAGTTTTATAAATATATTTTTCCAAAATAACTCTTATTTTCAAAGTAAAAGAGTATTTATCTCAAGAATTACTCGAAGATTTAATAAAAGTATCTTCATCTATTTCAACACTCTTGTTGATTATTATGTATTATTGTGATTAATATTTTTTTTATCATCTACCACGTTTAATTTAGTGGTTTATTATTAGTTTGGTTGTGGATGTTCTATCTTAAAACCATTCACCAATTTACTTTGAATGGTTAGTGTTTATGCTTAATGTTTGGGGAAAGTTATTTGCATTTAATATATTAGTTTCAATATGAATGTATATGTTGTTTATGTTTATCCCCGTTCATATGAGTTATGAATTGGACATAGTAATTTTTAGGTGGGGCCCTCTATATCCCCTTGGTGCATCAGTTTGTCTCATGAGACAAACTACGGTCTTGGAACAAAGCCTTGACAAAATGATTATTTATGGTCTTAGAACGAGGCCTTGACAGTATGGTTATAATGTACCAAATTATGAATTACCTCATTATGAAAATAGTATTGATGGTTCATGTGGTTATTCAACTACTGGAATACCCATGATTATGTTTTACTATGGCATTATTTATTCAACTCTTATTCCTACCATAATGTGTTCAAGTTTTTTTTAAAGGCATGTGTTTTTAGTTATTCAACATGTCTAATGTTTATGTTTATGACATATTACACTATATTGATTACCCTTAATGAGAGTTTAAGCTCACCCCTTTCTTATGTTTCATTTTTTTAGGACATGAAGATTTTTATTATGAATTACATGCATAAAGAACCTAGGAGTTATGGATGTTGTTGAAGGAATTTCTATGTTGTTTTTCATTTTAAGATGTAATGCTGAAATTATTTATGTATATTTTTTCCAATGATACTAATATATTCGGTCCTTTGGTATGAATATTCCTTGTTTATATTCCAATGTAATTAAATAAGGAACCGGCTTCAAGAAACTGGTGTTGGATCCTTACAATAACACCTCCTATTTCAGGTACTTTACCCTTTTATTATGCATTTTGAAGTTATATAATACCCAAGTTGAGTTTTTTTGGAGTTTTTGGATAGTCCCAGAGTTTTTTAGAAGGGTTTTAAGGGTTTAAATTTTGATATATATTAGGATAAACTATGTTACTTTTCTAGGAAACCATTAAAGATATTTTGGGAGTCACTAGGAAGGCACCTAGTTGGTGCATAGTTAGACAAAATCATGCAGCTGCCTAGGGGAAATCATGCAAGTGGAGATAGTGGAAAAAAGAATGGGTGTCAGATAGTTCTTAAAACCATGTGAAATCCATGTTATGGGGTGGTTTGGATATATTATCATGGGCATAATTATAACAGTATTCCCTAAACCACATGGCATAGCTGTGTGACGTGCAATTAATGGAAAAAAATTAGAGTTTAATTTGGTTTTTAGCCCTAAAACCATAATTTCTCTTCTCCTATCTCAGGCCATCTAAATCTTATTCTTCCTTAAGTGTTCTTAGTGGTTACTTTTAATACTAAATCCAATTTTTATGGATCAATGTATGTTGGATATATAGAATCAACTAAAATTCTTAGTTGTCTCTCTTTCTCTTTAAATCTCCACTTATACTCTAATTAAAAACATTAAATATATTTTTTATGGATTGATCTATAGTATAGGTTATGTTTGGATGAGATATTTATTTTATCTATTAAATTAAATAGTATTTATGCTGGATCTACAAGTTTCATAATGTGTTCACCATTTTCATCAATCTTTGGAAGGTAGGTGGCTTCTCAATCTTCTCCAATTATTATATAACATGACGACTTAGTTTTATTTGAATGTTTTCATTTTATTTTCACATGAATTGTTAAATTATTTCATGAAGGAAACCCTTTTTTTCTTATTATTTCGAAATATGGGAATTTGGATGGATTTTAGAACACATATTATTTTATAATTCTAAATTATGGTTTTAAAATTATGGTTTGGTTTAACACATGAAAAATTATCGACAAAATGTTTCAAAGGGAAGAAATATTTTATGTGGGATGAATTGATATGGGAACTTGGAATAAATGTTTTTTGTGTGTTCATTTTCATTATAAGTGACCCCAAATAAGGGGCATCATGCTAGACTGGAGGCACATGAATATAGGTTACCTAGTGGTGACATGGTAGATTAGATAGTAACCACTCATGAGTATGGGACTATCACCTGAAATTCATGTGTGTGTGAGTAATGTATGGGATTGGGATATTTCAAGTGAAATTAAATGATAAATTATGAATTAATATATTATTCCTACTTTTAAATTGAAATGTTTTAAATTGATAAAATTCTTTTGTGTTTACCTCTTTGTTTAAATTGTGTTATCTAAACTATGAGATAACGTGTTCTTATCCTAGTGGCATGTGTGGGAAGATTTTAATGGATCACCTACTGAGTTTGATTTCTCACCCATATATATTCACTTTAGTGAGTATGCATATGTTATTCTATATGATATAGGTAAAGGAATAGTCTTATAGTTATCTAGTGGATAATCTTGATATGTGTTCCTCAGGATGGAGCTGGAGTATGGAGTTTCTCTTTTTGTATAATTGGAGTAATTCCACATCGTTGTTGTTGAGTTGGATTGTATTTAGTTTTCTTGATTTATTTTCTATAATTTTTTTCTACTACTATTATATTATTATTTTATTGGTTTATATTTGATTTGTATTTTTTATTTTCATGAATCATAGAGTTAGTTTGATTGTTTGTATTTTATATTTTTAGGTTATGTTTGTTCTTCAGGTAAAATCATCCCCCAACATTTTACAAAGTCCCTGGAATTTATTATCAACCTTTAGTGTCTTGGGGATGTCCCGTAAGGTTAGTGTAAAATCTATCTTGGACCAATCCCATGGGTTGGGTGCGGATGTTACAATTGGTAATAGTCTTGTAAGGTTTGTTATCTTGTGATGGTAGAAAGTATATAGGAATATTGGAAGTTTAATTTTATAGCATAAAAAATGCAACTAACCTATTTATGCTAGACTTCAAGTTACCATACTATTCCAAATATAAAAATTTCTCTAAGATACTTTTAGATGTATTGTCTTATCCGCATCAAGGTTTTATCTTATGATTATAACATATCATACATCATTACTAAGGATTAGCACTAGGACTACATTTCACTTGTTATTTTTAATGTTTTTTTGGAAATTATTGATTCTTATTGATGATTACGATTATTTGGAATATTCAAAGACTTCAATTTAATGAGAGTGATGGCTAAGTTGTTTTTTGTTCTATCTTTGGAGAAATGGAATTGGTTAGATGATGTTGTACCTTACAAGAAGAGGATTTGGAAAATGTGGTTTCACCTGGACCCTAGGTGAAACAACAGCTTATGCAGAGTATCTCTTATGATTTTCAAGTTGTGGATAGGGAAAATTAAAATGAAGAACCTTAATAACTAGATCATTCTATACTGGCTAAAAAACACTAATATTTTGAGATTATTCAAAACCTAAAAAGTTATAAGTGCGAATTAATATAATGAATCATATTTTTGGTTTCCTTAGAACACTGAATAATGTAAAGTTAATATAATTCATGATATAGGATCTTGCACACCAATGTTGGGATTTAGCTATCTATGATAAAGTCAACCAAGAAATTACATGAGAATGATTTGAGTAATTTTTCAAAAAATAGTTCTACCCTAACACCTTCAAGATATATATAACAATATATTTCTTCATTATAAAGATTGAAAACCTATTATTGATGGGGGGTATAATCTAAGTTTATAAACATAGTTTTTTATCTAGAAGTAACTGATTATGAGTCATTAGAGGTACACATATTTGAGTCTATACTATTACCATATATTCATTATAAGATATCTATTCTCTATATAAATGATTATATGAAGATGATTAATAGAGAGATAGTGTAAGAAAGGGATATATCTAGAAATTTGGTTGTAGGAAGTATGTTTTTATCCATAGGAATGGACGGGAAATCTAATGCTCAGAATAAGTGGAAGATGGACACTTAATTTTATGATGTTGGAACATCTCAGAATCAAACAACTGAATCAGTTAACATTACTTCATGACCCAAAACAATATTGGACATTTCCCATGCGGTTCTTTTGATCATATGAAGTGGGATTGTATGAAACATCCCAAATCATGTAAAAACTGTAATTAGATAGGACTTATTCAGTGTTATTGTTGCATTACTACAAATATACTACTGTAAATACATATCATGTCTCTTGGACATCTTATGCTTCAACTGAAAAATCTCACTAGAATAGTTCTTATCCTTAGAACAGAGATAATATGAGATATTATATGATTTCCCTCACTACTCAGACAATGAAACAATAGTATGAAATCATGGATCAATAAAGGTTGAGTAAGTAGTTTTATGGTGCTAAGTAGATAATTATGGAAGACTAACCAGGTCCTTTTAATATACAATGGACCATTCTTCTTAACTCCACTCTTATGAAATTTTTGTTTGATACCGATTCATTCCACTCTTTTATTACTTCACATGTTATTTCTAAAATAGGATTTCATATCAAGATGATTCTACACGTGATTAGTATCCATAAAACTCTCTAGAAGTGATAGTACAAAGGATTTAAATGTTCAACTTGTTCTATAAAAATCTACGATTTCTAGTTTTACTGGGACTTTTCTATTTTGGACATGGATGTATTTGACTTGATCATGGGAATGGATTTGTTATTTTATTTTAAGGTCTATATCAATTATTTAGTGTGATAGGTAAAGTGTATATCTCCTGATGGGACAATTTATATCTTTAAAGATGTTTGTGATGAGAAAGTAGGAAGAGAAGGATATTTAACACCAATATTTGGAACTATTTATCATCAATTAGCTATAATCACTTTGGAGATCAATGAAATAATTGATACTAGAAATCTTCCTACCATTATGGATTAATATATGGATGTGTTTCCCAAATATATCACTAGTTTTCCACCTAAAAGAGAAGTATAATTTTATATTGATCTCCTCCAGGGGAAAAATAAATTTTCAATTCCATCATATAGAATGGAACTAATGGAATTAAAGGATTTGAAAATACAATTGCAAGAATTGGAAGTTAAAGGTATCATAAGACCAAGTATACCACCTTGATCTACTTTGGTTCTTTTTGTTAAAATGGATGACGATTCTTTATGAATTTTTATTGATTATCATAAGCTTAATCAAGTTACTATAATGAATATATATCCACTAATTTGGATTTTTACCATTTTTATCAATTGAATGGAGCCCAATGGTTCTATAAAATTTATCTATGCTATAAGTATCACCAAATAAAATTTAGTAAAGAGGATATACCAAATATATATTTTAGGAGATTTTATGTTCATTATGAATATATGACCATGCCCATTGGTTTTAAAAATTCACAACTAATTTTCATAGAATTGATGAATCATGTCTTTCATAGGTACATATAATATTTCATTGTGGTATTTGTGGATAAAATTATAGTGTATTTTCAAAATCAAAAATAACATGAAGAATATTTAGATATTGTGTAAATAATTTTACAAATCATCAGTTATATAAAAAATTCTCTAAATTTGATTTATGGATACAATATTTTTTCTTCTTGGGATATGTTATTTTTAAAAAAGGCATATCAGTAGACCCTATAAATATAGAAGTTATTGTACATTGGTAACCACAAATTAATTTCCTTTATATACATAGATTTTAAGGCTTAATAGGTTATTATCAACACTTTGTTTGGGACTTCTCATGACTTGTATCTCAGATAAAAACACTAACACGGAAGGGTGATCCATTCTATTAGAGAGAGGATTATAAAAAATACTTTATAGAGATTAAATAAAGGATTACTTTTACACCAATTATTATTTTTCTAGAACTTGAGAAAGGTTATGTATTCTTTTCTAATGTATATAGATCTAGACTCGACTATGATCTCATGCAGGGAGACAATGTGGTAGCTTATGCATCCTGAAAGATTAAAATTCATGATAATAATTATCAAAACTGTGATTTAGAATTAGATGTTATAGTGTATAATTTGAAAACATGGTTCCATTATCTCTTTTTTGAAAATTTTACTTTGTTCACAGAACATAAGAGATTGAAACACATATTTTTAAAAAATAATTTATACCATGAAAAATGTGATAGATTTAATATATCTAGATGCTTGACTATGACATGGTTTATACACTAGAAAATGAGAATTCAATGCTAGATTATTTGATTTAGAATCCATATAATAAATTATCCGAAGAATGTTGTGGCCAATCTCAATTGATAGATATGATAACATATATGAATTTCGATTTCACTAAGAAATTATAAGTTGTAATTTTGTATTTGGTGACTCATATTTATGACTTGGTTGAATAAGTTACGGTTTCTCAAAGAACAAAACTTAATTGGCTTACAGTTATGTAAAAAATTAATGGTGGGGAGACCATTGATGCTTGGAAAAAAGATAGGAACTCTATAATTATTTTTTGCAAATGAATGGTTGTTCTACTATATTGTATAGAGAAAATCCTCTCTGCTTATCACCATTCAAAATGGGTTGTTCATCCGGGAATTCAGAAGATGAATAAGGTGTTGAGAAGTCATTTTTGAGGGAATTCATGAAATGGAATGTGATAGAGTATGTCTTGCGATGCCTAAATTTTCAATAGTTCAAGGTTGATCACTAAAAACCAGCTGATATGTTGCAATATTTACCTATCCTTGTCTATAAATGGGAGAACATAGTTATGGATATTTTCATAATTCTACCAATAATAGTTCAAAAACAAGATTCTATATCAGTTATTATGGATAATCTCACAAATTAAGCTCACTCCCCAATTTATGAATCCAATTTAGTGAAAGATTTGGAAAAAATATGTATTTAGAAAGTCATAAAGTTTCATGGAAGCCTTTTTCTGATTGTCTCCAACTGATATCCTTGTTTCACTGCTTGAATTTTGTGATATTTATAGAAAGATTTTTGTACCCAGTAGACCATGATCATGGCATATCATCTTCAAATGGATGGACAATCGAAATGGATGATCCAAACATTAGAATACATGCTTCGATCATGTCTTATGTATTTTAGAGATTTATGGGAAGATTATATATCGTTAGAGGAGTTCTCATAAAATAATAACTATCTAGAATCAATACATATGGCTCATTTTGAATCATTGTATTTATATATTTTTTATTATTTTATTTGTTGGGTAGAGACAAGAGAAGACTCGTTGTTGGGATCTATCCTTGTTCAGTAGATAAATGAGAAAATTTAGATGTTTAGGAAAATGATATCGATGTATCAAATTCATTAGAAAACTTATGTGGACCATTACTATTGGATGTTATCATTTAATGTGGGAGATCATGTGTACTTGAAAGTCTCTCCATAGTTAGGGCATTGATGTTTGGATAAGAAAGGTAAATTGTCTCCTTGGTACATTGAAACTTTTGAAATAATAAAACAAAGTGGTGATGTGGCTTATTGGTTGGATTTATCACCACGATTAAGCTACATACACAATGTATTTCATGTATCTCTATGAAATAAGTACCAAACTAATATTGACCATGTGATTCAATGGGATAACATTGATCTTTCACCAGATTCTACTTTGTTACATTTTACAATATATATTATGGATAGACAAGATAAAATGTTATATGGAAAGAGTATCTATTTAGAGTGAGTTTTATAGAAGCACATCCATATTTAAGAAGAGATATAAGAATGTGAATAATTTATGTTAGAGAAATGACTCAAAATTTTCCAAAACACTAGAAATATAAATATTTTTTAGATTGAAATCCTAATTGGTATGAGAATAAAACACCCCAAGTTTCAGTTACTTTACTATTTTATTATGTATTTTGAAGTTATATAATACTTGTGTTGAATTAATAGAGTTTCTTGATGATATAAGAGTGTTTTTAAGGGGTTTTAAGAGTGAATGATTTATGTATGGTTAGTGGAAACCATTAAACATCTCTAGAAAACCAAGTAATAGATTCTGGGAGTCACTGAGTAGGTGCATGGTTGGCACACAGTTAGGAAAAACCATTTGAGTGCATAGGAAAAACAATGTAATTTGAGGTAGTAGGAAAAGAATGGGGAGTTCAAGGTTTATAAAAGTGCGCAAAAACCATGTAGGGGGGAGGGAGGGATTATTGACAATAACATGATCATGAATTGAACATAATTTTCTAAATTGTGTGGCCTAATTGTGTGACATGCATTTAATCCTCCAAAAATTATATTTTTACTTGATTTTTATCCCCTAAACCTTCAATTTTATTCTCCACTCTTAGAATCTCAAACTCCTCTCTCTCCATAAGTTTTTATGTCAGTTCCTTTTGATATGAACGCCATTTTTTATAGATCAATGTACATTAGATCTATACAATAAATGGTAAGTCTTTATTTTCTCTCTTTCTCTTTAGATATCCTCTTCTCCACTCACCAAAATTTCAGATCTATCCCATTATAGATATATATATGATCTATGGTGTATTTTGAATAGATATTTATTTTATATATTGAATGAAAGAGGTTTATAGAAAAATATAGAGGTTTCATACTTCCATTCACCATTTTCATCAACCGTTGGGTGGTAGGTGGATTCTCTCTATTCTTTATGTATTCTATAACTTGAAGTATTTGCTTTATTTGAATAGTTTTCTTGTATTTTCAAATGAAACATCGAATGATTTATTAACAAAAAACATTTTTAATTTATTATTTGGAAACATGAGAATTTGGATGGATTCTGGAAAGTCCCTTGTTTTATATTCTTAAATTATGGTTTTAAAATTATGGATTTGGTTTAACACATCAAAAATGTTAAATGAAAAGTTTTAAAGGGAATAAATTTTTGATTTGGAATGAATTTATATGATAACTTGGTATACATGTTTTGTGTGAGTTCATTTACATTTTATGGGACCTTGAATAAGGGGTGTGATGATATACTAGAGGTACTTATAGATTAGTCACCTATTGGTGACTTGGTGGACCAGAGAGTAACTAATCATGAGTATGGTACCATCACTTGTAATGATTGTGTGTGTGAGTAATGGATGGGCTTGGGGTATTAAAAGTGTAATCAAATGATAAATTTTGAATTTATACATTGTTACATCTTTTAAATTGAAATGTTTTAAATTGATAAATTTATTTGATGTTCACCTCTTTATTTAGATTATATATTTTTTAAAACCATGAGATACCATGTTATTATCCTAGCGGTGTGTGTGGGAATATTTTGGTGGATTTACTACTAGTTATGATTACTCACCCCCTGTATATACACTTTAGTGAGTATGCAGACATTATTATTCATGATAAAGGTAAATTAAAGGTCTTATACTTCTCCAGTGAATCATCTTGATGCTAGTTCTTTAGGATGGAGTTGGAGATTGGATTTTATCTTTTGAATTTATTAGAGTAATGCCACATTTTTGTTTTTGCACTGTGATATCTTTGGTTTTATTAATTCATTTGTTATACTTTATCGATGCTACTCTGATATTATTATTTTTCTTTTTTATATTTGAGTTTTATTTTTTATATTCATGCATCATATATTTAGTTTACTTTTTTATATTTTATCTTGTCAGGTTAGGTGTTTTCTTTCAGGTAAAATCATCCCCCAACATTTTACAATCCTTTGGAATTTATTTCTAGCCTTTGGTGTATTGAGGATGTCATCTAAGTTTAGTAAAACCTTTGAACTAGCACAAGCCAGTAGCTTATGTGGAGATGTTACAACTAAGGTTTATAAAACATGTATGAGGAAGAAAGGGGTGAAAAACCTCTCAATTTTCTGAGGTTATTTTGGTAAATTCACATTTTATGTGATTCTGGGTTGGCTGCATGATTTTCTAAATTGTTCACTAACTATGTGCAGGACACTGATTATGAAAAGAACACCTACATAGTTTCTAGGTTACTCCACACTTTTTTAAAAACCACATGAAATCTGTGAAAAATGTATCTTTCTCCATGAAAGAAATCTCCACACAAGAATTGTACAATTACCCCTAATCATTTGGGTATACCGTGTAACACACATAAAACCTATAAAAATCCAAAATTCTAGCCCAAAAAATTAGTTGGACTTGTAACAATCCAAGATAACATAAAATAAATAAAATTAAGCACTACAGTGACATGTGGGTACCAAAAAATATATATTTTAAAAGTATTGTAAATATACACAGGTTGAAAATTAAAAGAATAATTGATTGAGATTATATTTTACATTCATTTTATAAAGCAAATAGTTTCAACATCAAAGATTTGAATGTAAAGGAATATAAAAAATTCAAATTAATCTAATTAAAGGATATATATATATTCATCTCATTTCTCTTATGTGATGAGTGGTTGTTAGTTAACAAATAATAGTTATGAACAATATTAGATTATTAATTTAATACTTATGGTTTATGATTTATCGTTATCCTATAAAATGTTTTAAAGAGAATATATGGATAATTTTTTTTATCTAGGATAAAGTGTTTATCCATCTATTTATTAAAATATGATAGAATGTGATTCCCACCTATAAGTGGTGTATTTTAATGAATAATATCTTTTTTACAGTAAAATACTCTAAAATTATAGAATACCATATAAAATATGGATATAATAGTTTATTTGTTAATATTTAAAATAGAAATAAATAATTTATTTCCTAACTACAAATAAGTTTTTATATCTTATCAAGATGTTCTGAAACAAATATAATATCTAAGGGTCTAGTGGGAGTATGTTTGGACTTAGATAAGTTCAAAATTAAAAAGTAAAGGATTATACCGGTCTAATATTATGGTTTCTTCCACTTAATATCCTAATTATTTTAGGATATATGATGGTAAAGAAAAATGTAAAGAGTTTCATTGAGTTATTGTGAAATGTGAATATCCCTATTTCCTCTAGGATTGTAGAAGTCAAATTATAAAGTAATTACTCTTAACATCTTAAAAGATTTTAGGGTATTATTTTAAATATAAATTTAAAGGGTAAAATTAGTTACCATAATAAATTAATTATCACTTTATCCTAAAAGGGTTTAGGATATGCTGGTAAAGTAATAATAAAAAAGTTACATTATTTGAAATATTTCAAGGAAAATGTTTGATGGAAAAAGTTTCAAGTATGATGATGCACTTAGAAATAGTTTTGAGTGGGAAACATAAGTAGAGATCATAACATTTTATGTGATGAATTTAAGAAGTTAAAATATGTTCAAATAGTTAAATATTTAGGAACATTTTCCCTAAATCTCACCATTATTCAAACTGTCTTACTTTATAGTTATTTCTCACTAAAGAGTTAGTGGAAGGGTTTTATTATATGATCACATAGAGATGTGATCTGAATTAAATATTATGTAATGAGTTTAAAAACGCTTGAAAGGGTTTGTATACATAAGGATGATCTGATAGTTTATCATATATGACATTATAGACAACTAGTTATATTAGTGTTGTTAAGAATTCTTAAATGATTTTAAGAATATTAAAATGTATCATGATAAAAGGCAATATCCACTTTATCATTATTTAATTTTGTATATATAATTATATATATATATATATATATTATGAAGTATAATGATAATTGAACTCTCAATGTATGAATTTGAGTTATCCCTAAATGATGTTTGTCATGTAGTATTATAGGTTATTATGAAATGATAAGCTTAACAAGATTAAGATTCCTATATAGTGATAAAAAATATGCTCATGAGGAACATAATAAAGAATATGATCTGTTGTGTGCATTGGATGAACCATTAAGTATAGAAAATGGAGTGTTATACAAATCTCTTTGAAATAATATAGGTTCATAGATTATATTTGAGTCCCAACTAAATGAGGTTGTTGAGATACCTAGTATGATAACCTTTATACTTTGATACCCTACTTACGCAAGTCTACATATCGACTTAGCTAATACGAGGGTGGTTGGATATGTTGATGATCATGTAATCAGTTGGATATCATCAAAGATGTGATTTTTCATCTCGTATGATGAGTATGAAACAAGGTCCCTTGATTTAGATAGCCTAAAATGTGTAAAACCACATCTAGATAGTACATATGATATGCTTATCTATTCAGATAAGGGGAATGTAATGTACTTATCCATAAGGGTGAATAGAATGTGATGTATTCACTGACCAATTAAGTATATAGTATTATAATTGAGAACATATGAGTTGGATATATGGTATTGAAATGATTCATATCCCATGGCCACTCAAGTTATTAGATTAAGGTAAAATACGAGAATACATGTATTGAATATGATGCAGACTAGTGTACATAGGTATAGAGATATATGTGTTTGACAGAGACCACAAAAGATCACTTTAGAACATGAGTAGCATTGATTATTTTCTAGAAGCCATTATTTTATTACAGTTATAGATATGAATATTCATATTTTTTTTAAATGCTATAAAGGACCATGGGGTTAAAATTTATGGTGGATTGAATGAGGATTGAGTTTGTTGTAGAGAGATACTCTAAAGGTGTTTTAGAGTTAATAAAAATGTTTTTTGGATGGTTATTCATAAGTTATTTTATACGATATTCTACCAAGTGAAGTTAATGATAAAATTTCAAAAGAGTTTTGGAAGATATCAAAAATAGTTTTGGATATGATGTCTTAAGTTTTTGCATATGATAAAATATAAGGTGAACTTTCACAAAGTATTTTAGAATTCAGTGATAATGGGAGATTTAAAGAGTTGGTATTCTCTAAGTACTTATTTTATATGATTTGTTAGGCTAAATATATTATGTAATATAAAATAGGTACATGAAAATATTATTTTCAAGTTACTTCTTCCTATTGTTAGCAAATATGAAATAATTTTTGATACATGTAGTATCTACCTGAGTTTTTCTTCCACGTAGGGTATCATTTATGAATCCATTTCATAAGGTGAAACACTTTGAGTGTGTTCAATTAATGCATGAACTAGAAAGGTCTACCTGATAAGTATGTTTTTATATAGTTGTACAAGTTTTGGTTTAATTGAGATTAAAATTTTATTTCCATTAATTCATTGACTAGTATAAGATATTGAAATGGATTGTCTTAATTGGAGTTTAATGATGAATAATGGGGGTTAAGTTTTAACAAAAGATAGTAAAACATAACAATATATATAATTATAAAACAAAATTCACATCACTCAATTAATACAGGGGAATTTGAAGGAGGTGGTGGGTGATGTAGTAAAATAAATTCCAACTTAATGAATATAGTGGGCAACAAGTTTGTTATTGAAGCTTATATATAGCATTTGAGTTAAAAAAAATTATGAACACTAATAAAAATAAAAATATTTTCTTATGATCCTCTAAGAACATTACAAACTTATTTCCCCTCTTTAATTTCTAGTGAAGTCTCATTTATACTAATGTTTGAAATTTTATAAAGATCATTATAATTATAGCACATGTTTTTAAATATATCTTCTCCTATTTATTCAAATTTATTTTATTTCAGATGATTTTTTTGAAATAAAAAACTTATCTACACTACCTTATAAAATTTTTAAACCGTTTTTTCAAACATAATTTTGAATAATGGGAAGAAAAATAGGAAAAAATAGACCAAATTGACCATGAAAATCAATTAGAATCAAATTAACCAATTATATCTGGTCTAATATTAGTTTATCCATCTTATTTTATTTAATTTTTTTTGTGATGCTTCATGTTAAACTGGGGAAATTAGGTTATCCTTTAAGAAATAGTATTCCATGTTAAAACATTCCAAATACTCATGAAATTGTATATACCGTTATGTATGTAACACCTTGAGATTTTGAGAATTATTTTTTTTCAAATTAATTTAACTTTTTAATATTCTTCATTTCACATGACACTAGAAATAGTCTTTATGTATATATATATATATATATATTAAAAACTAAGTCAAAAATTCCATTCACCCTCAATACTAACTTGGATTTTTCTACATGAAATAACAACTTGTCTTGAGTTATACACAATACCAACTTGGCTTGCACTACAAGCAACACTGACTTGGCGTACGATACACGCAACATTGAGTTTCTACGAAATATATATTTTCATTATTTTAATTATTTAAATAATATAATTATAACCAATATGTTAAAATTAGTAATAAATACTTTTTAAATATATTTTTTATATAAGTAAAACATATTGATAATGAAAGATTATATTTTTGGTAAAGTCCTTTTATGTTAAAAATATTGCTTTGTTGAATGAATCAATTTGAATAGTAAAATTAATTTTATATACATTTAAAAATTTAATTGGATAAAATAAAATTCAATTTTTAATTCAAAGCGTCAAAATTATCCTAGGGTGAATTTTTGGGATTTTTATGAGAAACTTCATTTTTTGATAAATAGTGAAAAATAATGCTCTTTAGTTAAAAACTACCTTTTTGTCTAATTAATTATTAATTATAAATGATATTATAAATATTTTTAAGGTCAAATTAGAGTAATATTACATCTATTAATAGAATTTAATTCATTATAATCAATTTCACTTTGAAACTGAATGTAAAATCTTAACAAACTTTTGTACTTTTCCCTACTTTAAAACCCCGATATTTCATCCCGTATAAGAGATTAACACTAATCATAATTTTTCCTATTCTATGATTGGAATTTAAAAAATAATAAATAAACCATTTTATTCAGTCTAATATTTATACTCTAATAAGACCATGTTAATTTTTTACTAAAACTATAAGTAAAAGGTATTAAAATTAATCACAACGGTTAAGGCCAAATTAAGCTTAATTAGGGACTAAAGATTAATATTAAGGGCCCAAATGACCTAGAAACTTGTATAAAACCCATTATATGTATATATTTTGTACATAAACCTTCTATTATTGAGTTTTTTTGGTTTAAGTCTTTTTTTATGTAAGAAAATGTGCACACCTAATTTGTTTCAAAATATTTCATGTGACTCCTTTTCCTTTTCGATAAAAGGCCACCAACTCTACCCATTCCTACCTCCTATAAAACCTTTTAAGTTCATCCATGATATACCCAATAATCCTCCCAAAAAATATACCTTAGATATTGAAGCCTCCCTTTGGGATGTAACCCTCTCAAGGAAACCTTTTGGGTACAAACTAAAAGGATTTACCTGATTTAGAAGTAACATCTTCTTCCAAGCTCCTTTCCTTTATTTCCATTATTCAACCATCCAATATCTTTATTATATTTTTGGATGAAAAAAATAATCCTACATATACTATGATGTTTTTATGCAAAGTGTCTTACCTACACTTACACACACATCTATCTAATGGATGTTGAACATTCTGTTTCTGTGTACAATGAACTACTGCCTCACGAAACCTTGATTTTTCTACTATAGTTTACCACCAATCATGGTGTCCATTATGATGGAAACTATATTTATATATTTAATATATTATATTTATTATGTCTTTAATAAAATTTATTATTTTTAAAATAATCATCTTTTTACCTTCCATTTGTTGTTAATAATATAATCTCGTTTGAGTAGGTGTGGACTACAACCCCTCAAAGTGATGTGATTCGTTCACACACATCATATAATTTATTAAGGATGGGTTTAATGAATTTATATGATATATATTATATATTAATGTTAATTTAATAATTATATATATATATATACTTCATTTACATACTTTCTTTTAATATTATAATAAAAACGGAAAACAATGTTCATGCGTACATATGGATTACCGTCTCTATGAATGGTGTATTCCATTTTGTACTTATTTATGATTAAAATTATTATAATATAAATATAATATATATAAATGATATTTATATTATGAATTACATTATTTAATCATGATATAAGTATAAAAACCAATGATATAACAAATTATGATGCGTGCGAAGAATACTGCAAATATTACCCGAAGTGAAAACTTAACATAGGATCATTAAAAAGTGGGTAATATAAAATCATAATCAGACAATATATGGTAATAATTATAATTATATGCTTCTTTAAAGGATTTATAATAAACTTATATTTATTATACAGGAATTTTTTACAAGTACAGAGATAGTCAAGACACAAGGTAAGAGGATTTTCATATCACTTTTAATTTCCATGAGATACAAGATACGTTCAGCACTCTTTACTTTTGTGTCGTACTGACCATTATTATATTATATGTATCATATAATTAAATTTATTTTTAGTAAAATATCCATTTTCTTATCCTTATTTCATGGGTTTTATGTTTAAAAATGTACCAAATTGTTAAAAATGTTTTTGTCTGAGTTTGCCTTCTTTGAGACTCATATTTTGTTATGCACTGAAAATCTTTTTTGAGGGTGAATATACTTCCATTTTACATTAAATATAATGAATATAAATATTTTCATGATATTATATGCTTCATGTAATTTTTTTTCTTTACATAGATATCATGATCCCAAGATACCACATTATAAGAGTTTATTGAGACAATCTCATTGCTTTTCGAGACGTTTATGTTTAAGCTTACTTTAATGAAATATTATGATACATATCTCAAGAATATTCCTGAGATTCCTTATCCTCTGTTATTTTATGATATACTCATTTATTGGTACCATTTTATATTATTTTGTACATATGTTAGTTAATAAAGTGTTTTTAGGAGAGCCTGACTTTACCCTATCTTCGGTTGGAAATCTATGTTTTCTAAAAAGAGTTTCAAAGAATATTATACCAGTCCCATATAATATCTAAAATAAATTTTGACCCTATTTTTATTTTACAAATATCTTTAAGGTAATATCATTGTCACTTTATGAACTAGTCACTTTTCTATCATTTTACTGTTTAGAAGAAATGTTCTTTAGGCCTCGTACAACATGCACAGATTTACCTGCTGTAAGTTATTAAAAGATACATTTAAATTTTTAAAAGTTTAATCATTAAGAAAATGTTTTTAAAATATATTTTGAAATAAAATGGTTTTAAAAATTATTTCATGTCTAATTTACATGTTTTCAATGTGTTTTCAAAGAATTTTTTTTAAAAAGTTTTCAATATTCTTTACAAGTTTTCAAAGTGTTTTTAAAGAAATGGTTTTCATTTTTTGAAGATTTGTTTACATGTTTTCAAAGTGTTTTAAAATAATTAGGGTTGAAAACATTTTAAATCATTGTATATATGTTTTAAAAGTGTTTTTGAAGGATTTTGTTTTTTAAAATTTGAAGATTTTTTATAAGTTTTCAATAGAATAGGTTTTCAAAATGATTTCATAAGTATTCAAGTTATTTTCTAAGAAAATTATTTTCAAATGGTTTTATGTTTTAAAAATACTTTAAAAAAAATAAAGGATATTTTACTCAAAGAACATTTTTAAAGGATAATTCAAAAATTATTTTCTATCTAATATGATGTCTATTGATGTTACTCATGCATTTATAGGAAATGATTTTAAGGTTCCATTTATATCCTTTATATTAATGAGTTATTCTTAATGTCACAGTCTTTATAAAGCCTATTTCTCTTTCACGGGTTATATGATTTTGAAACCCACTTCTTTCATGGGTTATACATTTATGAAAATGATTATGAAACATGTAACTTTTTCCATAGGTTATGATATGTTTATATGTTTATGATACCCATTTCATTTCATGGGTTGTGATTTATTTTGTGGCACATGAATATATGATTTCATTATGAGACGGGTGGGACCTATATCTCCATCCAATTCATTGGGTAGAGATTTATATCTCATGATATAGATAGGGATGGAATGAGGGTTTAATAGGTTCAGAAATACAAGGTTGGAATGAGGGTTTACTTTGTTTAGTAATATAAAGCCAGGATGAGGGTTACTCAGTTCAGTAATATAGGGATGGAATGAGGGTTTACACAGTTCAGTAATACAAGGATGGAACAAGGATTACTCCCGAATGGCCCGAAGGCCTTTTTTATAGATAATCCCCCTTTTAAGGGTTGAAGAGGAACCCGTACATGACCCGTAGGCCCAAGGCACAAGGCCCGACAAGACTCACAATACATGACCCGAAGGCCCAAAGGCATACCATGCCCATTACAAGACCCGTAGGCCCAACCCACTAGAACTGCCCCTCCCCAGCGTCTTGAATCATTGATCTCATGAGCTCCCCACCTTGCATTGCTGATCGGCTAGCATTGCCCCGTACAAAGATGCACGGTGCCTGGTCCTGATGGCGGCTGCCATACCCTCTCATTCTTCCAATCTGGTTAGCCCTGTTTTTGGTGGCTGCTACTCCTGTTGCTATGATCCTCTTCTGGGGCCTGTTCTGTGTGAACTGAGCTACTCCACGGTCTACGTGACCCGAAGGCCCTATGGCCCGAAGGCCTTTGATGACCCAAAGTCCCTATGGCCATAATTCCATGTTTTATTCCTAAATTATACTTTCATGGATTATGATATTTATTTCATCATGATTAATGTCTTATGAACTGCCAATATTTATGACATGATCTCTATTATGTTCTTTGATATGTAGGGTATGATCTTCTATCTTCATGATCATGTTATCATTACTCTTATTATCATGTTTATGCTTACATGTATCTCTTGTTTACCTTTAATGAGCATTTGAGCTCACCCCTTTCTTATGTTTCCTTTCTCTAGGTTAGGAAGAAAGGTTTTAGGTAGAAGTAATAAAGGGGGAGATCATTATGGGATATGTTTAAGATCTTTCATAAGGATAGAAGATTTTCTTTCCAAGTTTCCAATGACACTAAAATATTATGGTCCTCCAGAATTTATTTTTGTAATGTACAGAATATTCATCTAAAATTATGTAATACCCATGAATGTTAATCCTGGGTCTCTACAGTTGGTATCAAATAAAAGGTTTAGTAAACTCTTTGAAACTAGTATTAGAAAAAATTAGTGAGATCCCTGAATTTATTTATATGGATATGTCTAGGGATGTCTCTAAGGATAAGTATAAGGATGAGTTAAGATTTAGGAAAATATCCTAGAATTTTGGTAAATGATAGAGTGAGTGGTTTCCAAGAAATACATTCTTGTATAGATACTATAAGTGAATGTGGATTTGGAACAGATGTACCTAGGGGTAAAAACTCTGACAAAATGTTCTGGTCCTGACTTAGGGTAATCTGGTACCTGATAATGGGCCTTACTGCACACCCAGTTTTACACTCTCGAGGGATATTCTTTTGGAACTCACAAACTCTTCATGAACCATCATGAAGGATTTAGATGTATGTTAGTTATGAATAACCTAGGATAAAACCAGGGTGTCATAGATTATGTATGGTTTCATGATTTATACATAATATAAGTAATTATTTTCATGACTATGTTGTTTTCTAATATGATAAGTAATGATCACAATATGCTTCTAGTTTTAGTCAATGACGGGAACTAGAAGGAACTGGATTAATATTGAATGTGATGTAATATTTTCTAATGATCAGTCAAGTGGGATGATCACTAGGGTGAAATATGTCGTGATCATGCCTAAATATTTTTCACCGAACATGATTAACAATGTTTACATTAACCAACTCTAAGACTAACCAAGGAAAAGAAAAAAGGACTTCGCTAAGAGTTTGGGTAATGGAGACCATGGAGGAAAGAATATTTAGTTTCCTTTGTGTCAATAATGTGGAAAGAATCACCTACACGAATTTATTAGAGGATCTAGAAGGTGTTTTGACTATAGAAAATAAGGACACAAAGCAAGTGACTACAAATGAAAAATGAAGAGTTCGGTTAAAGAAATGGATGGGAATTTTGGCCTCCCTAAGTCATTATTGAAGGTTAAGTGTCTTAAATGTGGAGAAAATGGTCATTATAGAACCCAATGTCACAATAGGAATGTTCCTATAGAGAATTATCAAGGTGGTATGAGTAATGGTTACATTTCTGATGATGAAGAGACTAGAGATGAAATGTGAAGTAAAAAATGTAGTGTATAATAGGATGACGTAGAATTGATAATAGATTAAGGATGAAGTAATCTAAGTATTTATGTTTTGGGATTCAAAAATCAATAATGGTGAATTATGTATGGATTGTTCAGTTTATGTTTTACTAAGGACTTACATGAATATTTTGAATGGTCATGATGGAATATAAAGGTTATCTTATGAAATTTAACATTTTGACTAAGGGAAGGTAACCCTTATCATGATATTTATGTTAAGATAATGTTATATTCATAAAGATATGTGGGATATTAATAAGTAAATCAGATAGTATTGATTACCTGGGAACTAAGTAAGGACCTTTTTATAGGTGGTTTATGACACCACTAATAAAGTTTACAACATTTTTGGATTTGAGGAGTAAATCCAATACAGTTTGGATTGAGGAAGCATGCATGTTTTCCAAAAGTATTTATAATAATTCAATGTGTTAACATGTTTCAAGAGAAAATTTGATAAGTTTATTCACATTCTTGGAACATGACAACTAAGTGATACTTTGTGTTGAATAGGGGAATCAATGTTAACCCCATTTCATGACTCTCTTTCTATGGTTTTGGATTTTCAAATTTCTGAAGTGTTATAAGGTTAATAGTTCATGAAAAGTTAAAGTTAAACATTGAAAGAAATATTTGTGCACTGAGTTTGTGTTGAAAGCCTTAGTTAAAAGGATAATCAGTGATTAACCCTATTTCAAGGATTTCTATATTATATGTAATATTAGCGTGGATTAAAAAAAGGAAATCATGTATTTCATGTGACAACCAATCAAGTCCATCAAGGCTGTGGGACTTGAACTCATGACCGAAAGACGATAAGGGTTTAATGCCTACCACTGGCCTACGTGATGTCCTGGTTAATGTACATTTTTTTTAATGAATAAAAATTTATGATGAGCTATTAGTGTTAATTTTTATATATTAATGCATGTTGTTTTTCTAAAATACAAATAGTTATACTTTTTATTCTTTAATGGGCCTTAAGATTCATTAAAAGCATATTTTAGTGATTTATGCATCAAATTTAATTTATAAACATTCATTTCATGAGGTAATGGATGTGTTATAAATTTTTGAAAGGACAAACCATGAAGTAATTTTTTTTATAGAAATTATCAAGAATTACTCAATGTTTTGAAAGTGATGCCAAAAAATGTTTTCATAATACGTTAAATTCTGTTGAGCCAATAGATTAGGGAATCATAAAAAATTTATGAATTGGAGGCCCTCAAATTTCTTTTTATCATTAACTTGTTTGTGATTGATGACATAAACCACTCCATATAAATATTTAAACTTTTCCTCCATGTCCAATATTCACTCCCAATCTATGTTCTCCTATGTGGAAACCCAGCCATATATTACTTTGGGTAACCATTATGGTTCCAAATTTCCCCTTTTAAGGGAAGTTTTAGTAATACATATTATGTTGTGGGATTATATGAATGAAAATTTAAGTATTAAGCATTTTATAACTCCAAAAAAATTCAATGGATAAATTCATCTTAAGGGGGTAGAATGTAACACACCAAGATTTTGAGAAATATTATTTTTCAAATTAATTTAACTTTTTAATATTTTTCATTTCACATGACACTATAAATAGTTATATATATGTATATATATATATTGAAACACTAATTCAAACTTTCCTTTCACATGAAATACCAACTTTGGTTGCGCTACAAGCAGTACCAACTTAGCTTGGGCTACACACAATACCCACTAGGCAAACTCTACAAGCAACTCCGACTTGGCATATGATACACACAACAATGAGTTTCTATGAAATATGTATTTTCATTGTTTTAATTATTTAAATAAGATAATTATAACCTATCCATTAAACATATAAATAACTTATTTTAAAATATTGTATTTTATATAAATAAAACATCTTGATAATGAAAGATAATATTTTTGGTAAAGTCCTTTTATGTTAGAAATATTGTTTTCTTTAATGAATCAATTTTAATAATAAAAGTAATTTAGACACATTTAAAAATTTAATTGGATAAAATAAAATTCATTTTTTTAATTCATAATGTTTAAATTCACCTAGGGTGAATTATTGGTATTTTTCTGAGAAACTTCATTTTTTTATTAATAGTGAAAAATACCATTTTTTAGTTCAAAACTACCTTTTTTATAATTAATTATTAATGATAAATGATATTATAAATATTTTTAAGGTCAAACTAGATGAATATTACATCTATTAATTTAGATACCCAAATCTTGACGTACATGGACATTACATTAATTTTGCGGAATACTTAATACATAACAAAAACCAACACTCAAGGACTGTAATAGTTTAGTGTCTTTGGAAACTCGGAACATAATCTTCTAATCATGGTGAAAGATCTTCAACATCTCCCATAAAGATCTTCCCTTTTTGTTTTCTTACTTAAAACCTTTCTTTATATCCTGTGGAAAAGAAAAAAATATAATGGGTGAGCTCAAATTCTTAGTAATGGTAAGCATGGAGAAAATAAAACAAACTATATACATTTGAATTTCAAAACATGAACATAAAGTTTAAACATCAAAATATTGAGTTGTAAAATAAATATTGGCAGTACATAAGGCATAGATCATAAAGGAACATCAATAATGATAAAATAGAATTGGAGTAAAACATTTAATTGTGGAAAAAAATAAAGCATGTGATATGATTTCTATAGTAGCCAAGGCATTGCTGCCAAGACCATCTTAGTGGACAATGTCCCTTACTGAATCGAGTTCACTCCTCGTTCCAGTCCTGTATCACTGAACCGGATTAACTTACCATTCCAGCCATGTCTATATCATGAGATATAAATCTTTACCCAATGCATTGGAGGGAGATATAGGTACCACCCATCTCATAATGAAATCATTCTTACTTGTGCCACAAAATAAACATAAATCATTCATCATAACCCAAAGAATAAAATGGGTTTCATAAACATCATCACATCTTAACATAATACATATAAAAAATGGATATCATTTAAACATAATAAAAATCAAACCATTTAAATAATAGAGACATTATACTTGAAACTTAATCATAATGTCATCTTAGATGTAAAATAGTTTTGACAAAACACTTGAAATGAATTCCTGAGGAAAATATCTTTTTTTCTTAAAAATCATTTTATTTTAAAAAAATTCCATGAAATTTAAAAAAAAAATTATGAAAAAATTCATGAAATATTTTAGAGTAATCTTCATGAAAATAAGGCATTATAAAACCGTAAAAATCTGTTCATGCCGTATAAGTTAAAAAAAACATTCTCCTCGTAATTTTGCCAGAAAAGTCAAAAAGTTCCTCATATGGTAAACAAAAGAAATATTTCTTCCATACCATGTGGTAAAAGTAAAAAAAAGGTAAAAATGACATTAAACATACATGAAAACATTTTTAGACAACATGGACATGGATGATAACAATAACCCCAGTAAATACTTACGAATAACAATCTCGGATAAGAACGAGATTGGAATAGATATCCTTTACCTTATGTCCAATATGCTTTGTACGTATCCAAACCTCTTTTATAATGATTTAAATAATGTAATTGACTTATTAAAAAATCATATTCATTGTTATGATATCATATATGGTTCACTTATTACTTTATATTACCCGTTCTTTTGTAAATTACATGTTAAAGCAGCATTTTGGGTAAAATCGTTTCATTTATCGTACGTGTTTTGATTTGTTGTTCTTGATATTATTACTTATATAATAATTTACTTAATTAAATAATGTAAAACATGATTTATATATAATATATATTCATCATATAAAATATATATGATAAATCAATAAATGGAATGAAATACACCGTTCATGGAGACGGTAGGCCGTACGTACGCATGAATGCAGTTTTCATTTCCTTATTGAATTGAATGGAATTAAGTAAATGAAACATATATGTACATAAATACAGTATCATTATTATGTAATATATTTCATGATTATTTATTATATATACTTTATAATCATACTTGAATGGTTAATCATGGAAAATGAATCTCATCGCGTTCGTGGAGACGGTAGTCCGTACGTACGCATGAGCGATGATATCGTTCCCATACTTATTGAATAGAATCAGAGTGGATGATATAATATCTCATAATTAGTATCATGTTATAATAATCATTTATAGTTATTATTTACACCATTATACCCATCCAGTAAGGTGTTTGTGGGAAACATATTACACCACGACGTGGAGACGATATTCTGTATGTACGCAGGTGCAGTGATTTCATTTTCTGTAGGATGGATAAAAGGTGAAATAGGGTTGTTTCATATTTATAATAACATATCAGTATATATTTAACACTTATGTTATTACTTTATAATGAAACAACTAATGAAGAGGAAGTAGAAGAAGAAAGAAACTTGAAAGAGTCGGTAGAAGAGATTACCTCTTCCCCGATGCACCTCCTTTAAACTTCCTCTTAGGGAACTAGAGTCGGTCTTTTGAAAAGAAATAAAAACTCTATGATATAACTAGAGAGGTTTAGAAGAGAAATTGGAAGGGGTTTTCCTAGCTTAAAGGCTAAAAAGGGTGTGAAGGGAAGAGGGAAGGGGTGCCCTTTTTATAAGGGAGAAGAGGGGCACCTTTGGAAACATAAGAAATATTAATTTATAATAAATTAAAACCCCACATAAAAATTTCCAAAATGGCTCATATTTAAATATTATATGAGATAGATTTTTAATCTCATCAACAAATAAAATTTATACATGTTGGAAATTTATTTTAAACCTTATCAACCAGATTTATCCTTATTTAATTTATTTAATATTATTTGTGGTAATAAGATTCTAAATTTTAAATTTTTATAAATAATTACTTATGTGATTTTAATTATCTATAATTGGATAATTTATTAAATTTTTGACCATATAAATTTTAATTTATAATTTTAAAATATTTTTGTGATTTTTAAACAATTTAATAATATTTTTTTTATAAAATAACAATAGTGTTAATTTTGACACTATTTATTTATTTGAATATAAATAAAATCTAAACAAAGGATATATTCTAAAAAAATGTTTAATAGATTCCTAAAATGTCATATTAATCTATAAAATTTGTGTAGAACATTAATTAGTTCACATAATGTTAATTTTAATATTTATAAAACCAATTATTTGATATTTTTGTTAACAAAACAATTACTACATCATTTTTGTATAATAATTTAATACAATTATTATTTGTATAAAAATTAAAAATATAATCCTATGATGAAGATAAATATAATACCTTTAATAATAATATTTTTAATCGAATTTATCATCTTAAAATCACAACATTTAAATTGATATATTTATTAAATTATGAAGGTGACATCTTTGACATCATTTAAAATAAAATAATATAAATATCCTAATCTGTTTTATAAGGATCCAAATGGTCCAAAAATAGACCCTTGGATGATTAGGGTATATATATAATCTACTAATAAGGTTTGGTCAAGTTTCTGATCCTTTTGATAGATATTATTATTTTAATAAAAACTATAATATTGATTTTCCACTAAATAAAAAATTTCTGCATCATTATTGTGTCACCATTAATGATAATTATTTAATACCTAAAAATTATAAATAAATTAACATGATATAGATAATTTTATTAGATTCTTGGATACTATTCATGTTCGAAGTTTCATGATGTTTATCACTAAATTAAAATTTTTATACTTATAAGATTTAAGAGAGTGACATGTTGTCACTTTCTTTGATTTTAATAATAATTAAATTATTTTCATGGTCAAAAGTCCATAAAATTAATCTATTCTGGCCCTTAGGTTATATGGGTCGACTTTTATTCATCCAATAGAGTTTTGGAAGGTCATAGGGTAATTTTATAATATTATATTTACCCTTAATTACCCGATTTACCTTTAACTACGGTAAATAAAATTTACCATGGTTACTATTCATAATGTCCAAAAATAAAAAAATAGCCTATTAACATAATTTGGACCCAATGAATACATATATGGAATCCATTTTTCAAAATTCAAAACACAGAAGTTGCAGTAATTAATTTAAAATTAATCCCGTTGTTAAGAAATCGAGTTTTAAAAGTTAAAACATTGCCAAAGATTGAAATGTTTTTACCTATGAATTCAATGTAAAATTAATGGTAATGACATACATTATATTAAATGGTAAAAATATATTCTATTTATACTTTAAAACCATTCAATATTATAATTTAACCATATGAATTATTATGGTGAGAAAAGTTTCTTTTAATTAAAATATAGCGTGTTTTTACTATTCATTAAAATGTGAAAGTTATCAAAATAATTTGAAAAATTTATCCAAAGTAAACTTTTATATCTTTATTCCAAGGAAGAATTTTATTTTGTAAAATTGAACTTATAAACATGTCAGAAACTAGATTTAAAGTGGGTGTGCCATCAAAAGGCGACAAAACATCATTTTTTGAAAAATACTTATTTTACCCGAAAATTTTATTTTGTTCTCATACCATTTTCTAGAGAATATGTAAGATGAATAATAATGTTATAAAATTAAAAATTAATTTTATACTATTTATAACGGCTAGTTCATAATAATATTATAACAATATATCATTGTTTAGTGAAACCCGGTATTGCGTACAACACACGCTATCGAGGAAGGTCACGGTTGCGTGTAATGCAAGCCATGTCAGGGTTTCATGTAGTGAAAGACCCCTTTGTTGTTGCGTATAATAGAATCCAACCATATTTCATTTATACATTGAATATATATATATATATATATATACAGTCAATGTTGCGTAGAATAACTACTATCAAATGAACTTGAAATTGTGTGTAACACGATCCAAGAATAGTATTGCATATACTGCAAGCTAATATGGTGTTGAGTATAGCGCAGGATAATCTTAGTGTAGCGTACAACAGAAGATATGAAAGAAATTAAAAGGAATATATCTCCTAAAATCTCGGGGTGTTACATTCTACCCCCCTTAAAATGAATTTCACCCTCGAAATTCGTCAGTGTTATAAATCGTTTACTACTTGAAAGTTTCATTCATAGAAACCCACATCGTAAAAAGGAATACTAAATCATAATTTTAAAAAACAGCGTTAGAAACATAATGGATACCTAATGTAACTCATCATTGGGTTTCCACATAGGAAAATATAGGTGAAAATATGGATATGGAAGAGAAATATAACCATCAATTTCTGATGGAGAGTGGTAGAGAACATGGCTATGGAAAAGCCAACAATCACAAAGCCATAAATTTCTGATGATCTAAGGTACCATATGATTCATCTAATATGAGGACACTAGGACAAATTTTTTGGTTTTCAATATCATTTCCGTAAATTTGAAGAATTTGAATTAGAAAAAATACTTACTTTATTTCGGTACAATCTCACAATTGTTCGTGCCTTGAACAATTTCCACTTCATCTCTTAAAGAAATGAAGTTTAATTTGTCATTATGAAGTATTAGTAGATCATGAGATAGAATGATAGGTCATTCCATATATCTCAAACATAAATTTAGCAAAAGTTATAAGTCCATATTATGATGAGATTAATCATATATGGTTCCAAAAATGGACTTATACTTCATCTATCATAACGCTTAATAAAATAAAACTAGTTTATACTAACCAGGGACTTCCTGTAGGCCAATGGTAGGAGATAAAGGTCTTTTGAACTTTGGTTGTGGGTTCGATTCCGACATCCTTGTACGACAAAATGGGTTGTCGCCCATCCTGCAGGTTGTCCTTTTTCTAAAACTACATTATTATAACATTCCATCAATAATATCGAAAAACAATTCTAGCCTTAAACAATAATATCTTATGACTAAATTAATTCATTCCAATATTTAGGCTTAGCCAAAATACTTCGGTTCAAGCTCATCATATAAAGAAAACAATTATAAGAAGGGTCATATACCAAGCATGTGAATACCATCATTTATCTCCCATATATCATAAGATATGTCTCTTTGGTCACATTCCAAATATCTGAATACCTTAATAATGTATTCTCTTGAAAAATGAATACCCATTGAACATTAGTGAAAACATGAATTCTATCAAAATTTAACTCTTTCCACATACTAAAATCCCAAAATTTCTATATACTCAAACCATGATATCACTTTGTCCTTATACTAGTCATAAGCTCATTAATACTATCAAACATCTCATTATCTACTTATCCTTTCATTATTCAAATATAATCTACCTTCCAAAAATATTTGAATAACCATTCATGGTTACCAGTACCATTCATCATATACTTTCAAAAACTCAAGATAATACAATAGTATAACAATCCTTAGATGATTATTTATTCCATATTACCATTAAATTACCTATACAACATAATTATTAATAAACATACAATCATTCCACTACCTTCTTAAACCACTGACTGAGCTTCATCATTTCTTTCATCTCATATATCATTTGTAGTCTCTTCATCATCATCCACATAAATACTACCCATATGACCATACTGATTCTCTTCATGAGATTTTCCCTTAGGGCATTGGTTTGCATAATGACCATACATTCCACATTAAAAACATTTAATCATTGTTGATGTCGTGGCAATACCATTATCCTTCTCCATGGTGTTAACTGAAACTTTTCCTTTACACTTACTGGATTTTTGTCCTTCTTTTCCACACCCAAAGCATCTTCCAGTTCATTTGAAACATTCGCCTTGATGCCTCTTCCCACATGATTTACATAAGAGAAATTGAACTTTCTTTCCTCTATGATCATCATGAAAATCCATCTTTTTCTTATTAGCTGAGTCAGGAAACATACCAATGTTGAGATTATTGATCATATTATGAGATTTATGAATAGGCACAATAATGATATGTGGACTTCCAGATCCAATTTTATTTGGTTTCTCATGAAGAATATCATTCCATTGTCCATCATATTCTCCATTATCATGAATCTTCCTGTTTCCAGCCATTTTCTAAAACCCAAAAAGAATAGTGTGAGAGGAAAAAATCATAATCAAGGGGGAGTAACATCAATATATAACATCTTAGGTTAAATTTTAAGATCATTACCATAATTCTAAGACTATAAACTATACATATACTTATCCTTAGTGACATCCCTAGACATACCTTAGAAATATCTCTAGGGAATTCACTAAAGTTTTCACATCCTAATTTCCAAAGGTTAACTAAACCTTTCCTATGATACCAACTGTAGAGACCCAAATCTTGACGTACATGGAAATTACATTAATTTTTAAGAATACTTAATACATAACAAAAACCAACACTCAAGGACCGTAATAGTTTAGTGTCTTTGAAAACTCATAACATAATCTTCTAATCATGGTGAAAGATCTTCAACATCTTCCATAAAGATCTTCCCCTTTTGTTTTCCTACCTAAAACCTTTCTTTATATCCTGGGGAAAAGAAAAAATATAAAGGGTGAACTAAAATGCTCAGTAAGGGTAAGAATGGAGAAAATTAAACAAACCATATACATTTGAATTTCAAAACATGAATATAAAGTTTACACAACAGAATCTTGAGTTGTGAAATAAATCTTGGCAGTACATAAGGCATAGATCATAAAGTAACATCAATAATGATAAAATAGAATGGGAGTAAAACATTTAATTGTTTAAAACCATTATGCACATGATATTATTTCCATAGTAGCTAAGACATTGCTTCCAAGACCATCTTAGTGGACAAAGTCCCATACTGAATCGAGTTCACTCCTCATTCCAGCCCTGTATCACTGAACCAGATTAACCTATCGTTCTAGCCATGGATATCTCATGAGATATAAATCTTTACCCAATGCATTAGAGGGAGATATAAGTCCCAACCATATCATAATTAAATCACTCTTACTTGTGCCACAAAATAAAGATAAATCATTCATCATAACCCAAAGAATAAAATGGGTTTCAAAAACATCATCCCATATTAACATAATCTACATAAAACAAATGGATATCATTTAATAATAAGAAAAATCAAACCATGTAAATAATAGAGACATTATACTTGAAACATAATCATAATGTCATCTTAGATGGAAAATAGTTTTGAAAAAACACTTGAAATGAATTCTTGAGGAAAATATCCTTTCTTCTTCAAAATCATTTTCTTTTCACAAAATGCCATGAAATTTTAAAAGAAAAGTATTTTTTTGAAAATATTCATGAAATATTGTAGATTAATCTTCAGGAAAATAAGGCGTTATAAAACCGTAAAAATCTGTTCATGTCGTCTAAGATAAAAAAACATTCTCCTCGTACTTTTACCAAAAAAGTCAAAAAGTCCCTCATATGGTATACAAAATAAAGATCCCTTCCATAGCATGTGGTAAAAGTAAAAAATGGGTAAAAAGGAAATTAAACATACATAAAAACATTTTTAGACAACATGGACATGGATGATAACAATAACCATAGTAAATACTTACGAATAACAATCTCGGATAAGAACGAGATTGGAATAGATATCTCTTAGCTTATGTTTGATATGCTTTATATGTATCCGAAACTCCTGAATAATGATTTAAATAATGTAATTTACTTATTAAATAATCATATTCATTGTTATGATATCATATATGGTTCCCTTATTACTTTATATTACCTGTTCTTTTGTAAATTCCATTTTAAAACAGCGTTTTGGGTAAAATCGTTTCATTTATCTTATGTGTTTTGATTTGTTGTTATTGATATTATTAATTATATCCTGATTTACTTAATTCCATAATTTAAAACATGATTTATATATAATATATATTCATCATATAAAATATATATGATAGACCAGTAAATGGAATCAAATACACCGTTCATGGAGACGGTAGGCCGTACGTATGAATGAACGCTGTTTTTGTTTCCTTATTGAATTGAATAGAATTAAGTAAATGAAACATATATGTACATAAATCCAGTTTCATTATTATGTAATATATTTAATTATTATTTATTATATATACTTTATAATCATACTTGAATGGTTAATCATGGAAAATGAATCTCATCGCGTTCGTGGAGACGGTAGTACGTACGTACACACGAGCGATGACATCATTCCATTAATTATTGAATGGAATCAGAGTGGATGATATAATATCCCAGAATTAGTATCATGTTATAATAATCATATATAGTTATTCTTTACACCATTATACCCATCCAGTAAGGTGGTGGTGGAAAACATATTACATCACGGCGTGGAGACGGTATTCCGAACGTACGCACACACGGTGATTTCGTTTTCTGTAGGACAGATAGAAGGTGAAATAGGGTTGTTTCATATTTATAATAACATATCAGTATATATGTAATACTGATATTATTACTTTATAATTAAATAACTAAATAAGGGGGAGTATAAGAAGAAATAAACTTGAAAGTGTTGGTAGAAGAGATCACCTCTTCCTCGACGCACCTCCTTTAAACTTCCTCTTAGGTCACTAGAGTTGTTCTTTTGAAAAGACAAGAACCTCTATGATATAACTAGAGAGGTTTAGAAGAGTAATTTTCAGGGGTTGGCAGAGCTTCAAGGCTCAATAGGATGTGAAGAGAAGAGGGAAGGGGTGCCCTTTTTATATGGGAGGAGAGGGGAACCTTCGTAAACATAAGAAATATTAATTTATAATAAATTAAAACCCCACATAAAAACCTCCAAAATAACTCATATTCAAAAATTAGATGATATAGGTTTTTAATCTCATCAAACAACAAAATTTAGATATGTTGGAAATTTATTTTAAACCTTATCAACTTGATTTATCCTTAATTAATTTATTTAATCTTATCTGTGGTAATAAGATTCTAAATTCTAAATTGTTATAAATAATTACTTATGTATTGTGAATTTTCCATAATTGGATAATTTATAACATTATTGACCATATAAATTTTAATTTATAATTTTAAAATATTTTTTTGATTTTTAAAAAATTTAATAATATGTTATTTTTATAAAATAACAATACTGTTAATTTTGACACTATTGTTTTATTTGAATTTAAATAAAATCTACACAGAGGATATATTCGAACCAGAATGTTTAATAGATTTCTAACATGTCATATGAATCTATGAAGTTTTTTTAGAACTTTAATTAGTTCACATAATGTTTATTTTAATATTTATAAAACCATTTATTTGATATTTCTCTTAACAAAACAATTACTACATAATTTTTGTATAATAATTTAATATACTTATTAGTTGTATAAAAATTAAAAATATAATCCTATGATGAATATAAATATAATATATTTCATAATAATATTTTTACTCGAATTTATCATCTTAAAATCACAACATTTAAATTGATATATTTATTAAATTATGAAGGTGACATCTTTGACATCATTTAAAATAATATTATATAAATGTCCTAATCTATTTTAGAAGGCTCAAAATGGTCCACAAATCGACCCTTGGATTCTTAGGGTATATATATACTCTACCAATAAGTTTTGGTCAAGTTTCTGGTTTTTTTGATAGATATTATTATTTTAATAAAAACTATATTATTGATTTTTCACTAAATAAATAATTTCTGAATCCTTATTGTGTCACTATTAATGAAAATTATTTAATCCATAAAAATTATAAATAAATTCACCTGATATAGATAATTTTATTATATTTCTGGAGACTATTCATGTTCAATGTTTCATGAATTTTATCACTAAATTAAAATTATTATACTTATAAGATTTAAGAGAGTGACATGTTGTCACTTTCTTTGGTTTTAATAATAATTAAATTATTTTCATGGTCAAAAGTCCATAAAATTAATCTATTCCGACCTTTAGGTGATATGGGTCAACTTTTATTCATCCAATAGAGTTTTTTAAGGTGTTAGGGTAATTTTATAATATTATATTTACCCTTAATTACCCGATTTACCTTTAACTATGGCAAATAAAATTTACCTTAGGTACTATTCATAATGTCCAAAAATAAAAAGTATCCTATTAACATAATTTGGACCCAATTAATAAAAATATGGAATAAATTTTTTAAAATTAAAAACATATAAGTTGAAGTAATTAATATAAAATTAATCCCATTGTTAAGAAATTGGGTTTTAAAAGTTGAAACATTGCCAAAGATTGAAATGTTTTTACCTATGAATTCAATGTAAAATTAATGGTAATGACATACATTATATTAAATGGTAAAAATATATTCTATTTTTAATTTAAAACCATTCAATATTATAATTTAACCATATGAATTATTACGTTGAAAAAAGTTTCTTTTAATTAAAATATATCATGTTTTTACTATTCATTAAAATGTGAAAGTTATCAAAATAATATGAAAAATTTATCCTTAGTAAATTTTTATATCCTGATTCCAAGGAAGAATTTTATTTTGTAAAATTGAACTTATGAACATGTAAAAAACTATATTTAATTTGGTGAGCCATCAAAAGGCGGCAAAACTTCATTTTTTGAAAAATACTTATTTTACCCGAAAATTTTATTTTGTTCTCATACCATGTTCTAGAAAATGAGTAAGATGAATAATAATGTTATAAAATTTAAAATGTATTTAATAATATTCATAATGGATAGTTCATAATAATATTATAACAATATATCATTGTTTAGTGAAACCCAGTATTGCGTACAACACACACTATCGAGGAAGGTCACGATTGCATGTAATGCAAGCCAAGTCAGGGTTGCGTGTAGTGAAAGACTCCTTTGTTGTTGTGTATAAAATAATCCAACCATATTTTATTTATACATTGAATATATATATATATATACATAGTCAATGTTGCGTAGAAAAAATACTATCAAATGAACTTGAAACTGTGTGTAACGTGATCCAATAATAGTATTGCGTATACTGCAAGCTAATACGGTGTTGCGTATAACACAAGATAATCTTGGTGTAGCGTACAAGAGAAGATATGAAAGAAATTAAAAATAATATATCTCATAAAATCTCGGGGTGTAATTAATACAATTTGATTCATTATAATCAATTTCACTTTGAAACTGAATGTAAAATCTTAAAAAACTTTTCAACTTTTCCCTACTTTAAAACTCTTTTATTTCATTCCGTCAACTGGATTTTCACAAATATTAATTTTTCCTATTCTATGATTGGAATTTAAAAAATATGACATACACCATTTTATTCAGTATAATATTTATATTTGAATAAGACCATGTTAATTTTGGACCAAAATGAAGTGTAAAAGTGATTAAAATTAATCACCGTGTCTAAGGCCAAATTAAGCTTAATTAGGGAATAACCCTTAAAATAAAGGGCTCAAATGACCTAGAAACTATTCTAACACCCATTCTAGGTCCATATTTCATCTATAAAACATTAATTATTTTGTTTTGTTTGTTGTTAAGAATTTTTTTAGGTAAGAACATGTGAACACCTAATTTGTTTCTAATTATTCCATGTGAGTCCTTTTCCTTCCTATAAAAAGTCTCCAATTATACCCATTCCTCACACCTATAAAAACTTTTAATTTCACCCCAAATATTTAAAATAAGCCTCCCAAAATCTCCCACTTCAACATATAATCCTACTTTTTTGAATAAACCCTTTCATGAAAACCTTTTGGGCACAAACCAAAAGGAGTTACCAGATTTACAAGTGATGTCTTCTTTCAAGTTTTGTTCCTTTAGATAACTTATTCACCCATAAACTCTCTTTATAACCTTATTTTGTGACAAAAAAAGTATCCTACATATACTAGGATGTTTTTATGAAAAGGTTATAACCTAAAATTACACAAACCTACATCTAATGGATGTTGAACATTCTGTTTCTGTGTACGACGAACTAATGCCTCACGAAACGGTGATTGTTCATTTCTTCTTTACGACCAATCATGGGGGCCATTATGATAAAAAATATATTTATATATGCAATATATTATATTTATTATGTCTTTAATATTCTATATTACTTTTACAATACACATATTTTTACCTTCCATTTGGTGTTAATACGGTAATCTCGTTTGAGGAAGTGTGTACTACCGCCCCCTCAAAGTGAGGTGATTCCTTCACACACCACATAGAATGTATTAAATATGGGTTTAATGAAATTATATGATATATATGATATAATAATTATACTATAATAATGATATATACATACATACATACATACATATATATATGTTATTTACATTCTTTTAATATGACAATAAAAATGAAAAATAACGTTCATGCATACGTATGGATTACCGTCTCCATGAATGTTGTATTCCATTTCATTATTATTTATGATATTAATTATTATAATATAAACATAAAAGATATAAATTATATTTATATCATGATATATTTTCTATAATCATGATATAATTATAAGTACCAACGATATAACAAATTAAGACACATGCAAAGAGCAATGAAAATATTACTCAAAGTGGAAACTTAACATAGGATTGTTAAAAAGTGGATAATATAAGTTAATAATAAAACCATATATGGTATTGTGAATAAATATATGATGATTTAAATGATTTATAATGAAATTATATTTATTTTAAATGAATATTTTACGACTACAAATAGAGTCAAGACACAAGGTAAGGGAATTTTCATCTCACTTTTAATTTATACGAGATACAAGCTATGTTCGATAATATTTTATTTTGTATGGTACTTATAATGATTGTATTATATGTATACTATAATTCCATTTATGTGTATGAATAGATACATTTCTCTATCCTTCTTTCATGGGGTGTAAGTTTCTAAAGTTACCAAATTGGTAAAAATGTTTTTCTCTCAATTAGTCTTCTTTGTGACTCATGTTTTGTTATGCACCTAAAATATTTTTTCAGGGTGAATATACATAAATTTTAAATTCCATATCATGAATATAAATATTTTGATGATATTATATGATTCATGTAACTTCATTTCCTTATATGGAGAGCATGATCCCAATATAACATGTTATAAGAGTTTATTGAGACAATCTCATTGTTTTTCAAGATTGTTTATGTTTATGATTACGTTGATGAAATATTACCATACATATATCAAGAATATTCATGAGTTTCATTATACCCTATTATTTTATGATATAATCATGTATTGGTACTATTTTATACTCTTTGGTGCATATGTCAGTTAGGAAAGTGTTTTTAGGAAAGCCCAACTTTACCCTCTCTTCGGTCGAAAATCTATGTTTTCTAAAAAGATTTTCCATGAATATTATACCATTCCCCCAATAATATATATAATACAATTTTACCATTTTATTCTTTTACCTATATATTCAAGGGAATTTTATTGTCTCTTTCAAAACAAGGTACCTTTTTATCTTTTTTATTGTGCAAAAGGAATGTTCTTTCGACCTCATATGACATGTACAGATTTACCCACCATCATTTCTTCAAATATCCCTTTGATTTTTTAAAATTTTAATGAATAAGAAAATGTTTTCAAAATATATTTTCAATAAAAATGGATTTCAAAATGTTTTCAAGTATTATTTACATGTTTTTGAAGTGTTTTCAAAGAAATGGTTTTCAAATTTTTTTCAATTTTCTTTAAAAGTTTTCAAAGTGTTATCAAAGAAATGGCTTTCAAAACATTTTCAATATTTATTTAAATGTTTTCAAAGTGTTTTAAAAGAAATTATTTTAAAAACAATTTAAAGCTTTCTATAAATTGTTTCAATGTGTTTTAAAATAAAAATGTTTTTTTAAAATGTTTTGAAGCTTATTTTATAAGTTTTCAAGGAAAATGGTTTTCAAAATGATTTAATAAATTTTCATAATATTTTCTAAGGAAATGATTTTCAAATGGTTTTATGTTTTAAAAAAACAATATCAAATAAGAATGGATATTATTCTCAAGAATTGTTTTTAAATGACGCTTCAAAATTATTCTCCATTTAAGATGACATATATTGATATTACTCATTCCTTTATAGGAAATTATCTTAAGGTTCCATTTATATACTTTCTATGAATGATTTATACTTAATTTCATGGTCTTTATGAAGCCCGTTTCTCTTTCACAGGTTATATGATTTTGATACCCACTTCTTTCATGGGTTATGCTTGTGATGAAATGATTATGAAACCTGTAACATTTTCCATAAGTTATGATATGTTTAAATTTTAATGATACCCATTTCATTTCATGGTTTATCATATGTTTTGTGGCACATGTATGTATGATTTCATTATGAGATAGTTGGGACCTATATCTCCCTCCAACTAATTGGTTAAATATTTATATCTCATAAGATAGACATGGATGGAACAAGGGTTTACTTGGTTCAGTAATACATGGTTGGAATGGGGGTTTACTCAGTTCATTAATATAGGAATGGAGTAAGGTTTACTCAGTTTAGTAATAATGATATGGAACAAGGGTTTACAATGTTTAGTAATACAGGGCTGGAAAAAGGGTTACTCGGTTCAATAATAGAGGGATGGAATGAGGGTTACTTAGTTTAGTAATATAGGGATAGAACGAGGGTCACTCTGTTTAGTAATACAAGATTGGAAAGGGGGTTACCCGGTTTAATAAATGACTTTGTCCACTTAGGTGGTCTTGGTAGTGATGCCTTGTCTATTATATAAATCACTATATTATTATGTGTTTTCCACAATTCCATGTTTTATTCCTATATTATGATTTCATGGATTATGATCTTTATTTCATTATGATTCATGTCTTATAAACTGAAAATTTTTATTCAATTATCTCTGTTATTATTTTGATATGCATGGAATGTTCTTCTATCTTCATGATCATGTTCTCATACCTCTTATGATCGTGTTTATGCTTACATATCTCCCTTGTTTTTCCTTACTGAGCATTTGATCTCAACCCTTTATTATGTTTCCTTTCTCTAGGTTATGAATAAAGGTTTTTGGTAGAATTAATAAAGGTAGATATCTTTATGAGATATGTTGAATATCTTTCATTTTGATAGAATATTTTGTTTCTATGTTTTCAAAGAAACTAAAATATTATGGTCCTATGAGATTTATTTTTGTAATGTACTGAATATTCAACTAAAATGATGTAATATCCATGTATGTTAATCCAGGGTCACTATAATGTAATCCTATTTATTTTTTAAAAAATAAAACCATTTATAACCCATTTAATTATAAAATATATTACCCTAACACCACCCTTTTTTATTTCGAAATATCTATTTCAATACTTTAATCCACTGAAATATACAATTATAAATTAAAACAATTTAAAATTCAATTATAAATATAAAATGAATGCATTTTAAATTAAATGTGTAAAATGGAATCCTATACCCTAATAATAGGCTAGACACTTAATTTAAAGATAAACTAACTGGATACATTATAATTTAACTTGGTGCGGGATTCAAATAAAATACTTTAGTCTAAGGCCCAATTAGAACGGGCCTAATACTCTCCCTCAAACTGGGATATATATGTTATGATATATATGTCCTATAAAAATAGATAAAAAAATATTGTGATACTCCAAGTTAAGTAGGGTTATAAATATTATGTGCCATCACCTTGGTGAAAATAAATTTCACTCGAAATCCAAGAAAACATTCATTGAAGTTGTCAATAAGTTTATTTATAGTGAAAATGTAGCTAAATGTGAGGTGCTTTTTCTCAAATTGGTAATGAATAAAATAAAAATCTACCATAATATTTTTGGTGCATTCCTAGAAGGGAAAATTGGTAGATATCTCTATGAATCCATGATTGACAAACTAGATATTAGTGAAATGGAAACTTAATGAAGTATCTAATGAATACAAAGATACCTTGTAATGATAGTGACTTTGAAATGACATTAAGACTCGATACTCAATTTTTTGATAATGATATGTTTATTTTTTAGAAGTTAAGACTTCCAATTAGTGTTTTCACATATCCAAAAGTGGAATCTTTAATAGATAAAAAATTAACATATATGGCATTAGAAAATTTTTCAACACCAATACTATTGTGATCAAAACATAAAAGATCATAAATTGAGTCTTACTTAATTTATTTTCCTATAAAATAATAACAACCCATTGAGACTTGATATGATGAAACATAAATTTTATAAACTTGATGAAAATATAGACAAGATCATGTTGAGTCAATGTAAATAGTTATATTTCAAAAAAAATGACATTGACACTCCATATGTTAGTAAGTGTCACTAAAACTGAGAAGATAATTTTCATTAGGCCCAAGTGAAGTGTAAATTTTCATTGCTCAAGACAATCCAATATCTTGTAATAGATTCAACACATATTTTCATTTATAGGGAAAAATTTAAGTATTATAGAGAGAAATTTCAATTCCTATTTTCTCAAGTAGGTTATTTCAAGAGGTAAAACATCTTTCTTTTTCATTTAGGTTCATGTCAATTTATCTTATTTTCTTATTCTCTCCTAACCTCCTCTGTCCAATTGATCCTTATAAATCTAGTATCATCTATATACTGGATTTATACCATGTTAATGTAATAACCATTATCATTCTTCTTACTCTCTCTCCCTCTCTCTTATTTTATAAATGAAATCATCGTTCGTGAGGTGCCAATTTAAAACCTTCATGGATGACAAAGTTTCGTTCTTCAATTTCCCCTACAATAATGGCCATGAAACCATTTTTATAGTTTAACCAGGCTGTACTATACGTATTATAACTTATTTAATATTCAGGAACTAGTATATGTACATAATATTAAATCATATGACCAATATAGTTCCTAATAATCAAAATACCGCTAAAATAATCTAAGTGATTACCGTTAATATTTCATCTAATGATTACATGTAATGAAATGATATAAATTACCATTAAAATATATGTATTATCATAAATAATATGTAAATTCAATTCTGGATATTTACATCCTTTCCACATGAACATCCACACTCATATACAAATATACCAATCACGAAAACCAAGGAAACAAACACTCTCAAATAAAAAAATTCAATATTATAACTTATCAATAATAAAAAAATGAACTTAATAAAATTATGGTAAACTAAATACATGTCTAATAGGTTCTTAATTAAGTTTTTAATAGGTATAATTTAATATTCCGGGGCCTTAAGTTCAAGAGTGGAACACATTCAGACTTAAGGTAAGGGTTTTCTTCCCAAACCTCCATTTTCATTCGGGTTGCTTTTTATTATCTATTTAACTCAATTAAATTCTTATTCATTCATATTTAATCTTCATAATTTATTTTTTTATGTTCTATATATGTGTTCTAACCCTAATCCTACCTTCATTTTTGGGTATTTATATGTTTTAAAAGGATCTTTCAAAAATCCTTCTCGACAAACAATCTCGTTTCCAGGGAATTCCTCAAATCCTTACCTATTTTCATGGGGACTCTATAATATGTTTTTGGAAACCATTATATTTATAAAATAACTCATTTAATTATGAAAATACTATATAATTTACTTCTAGTTTTATAAAAAGGTTTTTCCAAAAGAACTCTTCTTTTCAAAAATATTATTGATTATTTTGTATAATTGGGATTAATATTTTATGGTATCATCTATCATATTAAATTTAATCATTTATGATTAGTTTGTCTTTGGATGTGCTATCTTAAAACCATTCACCAATTTACTCTGAATGGTTAGTGTTTTTGCTTAATGTTCGAGGAAAGTTATTTACATTTCATATATTAGTTTCAATATGAATGTATATGTTGATAATGTTTATCCCCATTCATGTGAGGAATTAATTGGTCATATTATATTTTGGGTAGGGCCAGCTATATCCCCTAGGTGCATCGATAGGTCTCATGAGACAAACTATTCTCTTGGCACAAGGCCTTGACAAAAATATTATTTATGGTCTTGGAATGAGGCCTTGATGGTATGATTATGATTTCCTACATTAAGTTATTCCATCATTATGAATATAGTATTAATGGATCATGTGGTTATTCTACTACTATAATACCAATTATTATGTTTTACTATGAAATTATTTATTCAACTCTTATTCCTGCCATAATGCGTTCAAGTTTTTTGTTAAAGGCACGTGTTTTTAGTTATTCAACTAGCCTAATGTTTATGTTTATAGTATCTTACACTATATGTGTTACCCTTACTAATCATTTGAGATCACCCGTTTCATATGTTTCATTTTATCAGGACATGATGATTTTTATTATGAATGATATACAGAAATAACCTAAGATTTATGAATGTTGTCGAAGGAATTCTATGTTGTGTTTCATTTCAAGTTGTAATGATGAACATATGTATGTAACTTGTTTTCAGTTCTATTAAGATACTCAGTACTTCAGGATGAATATTCCTTATTTGTATTCCAATGTAATTAAATAAGTCACCGACTCTAGGAAACTAGGGTTGGGTCTTTGCAGTTGGTATCAGAGGAAGCTTAGTAGAAAACTTAGAAACTATATTTAGAGAATATAGATTAGGGAATAAAACCTAAAGATAGTATTTGACGATAAACATACAAGAAAACCCTATAATTTTTGGTAAGGAATAGATTATGTGGATCTTTATAGAAAATACATCCTTGTCTGGATACTACAAGTGGATGTGGTTCTAGAACAGATATACCTAGGAGTGAAAAGTCCAACAAAGAGTTTTAGGCTCGACACGGGGTATCTTGGTACATGGAAATGGGCCTTACTACACACCTGGTTTGACACTCCCAGGGAATATGATTAGGATATTTAACATTCTCTTACAAGACATTATGAAGGATTTAAATGTACTTTTTTCATCAATGAAACCATTTTTATGATTATGAGATTACCTATGTATAGAATTTCAATTTATGATAAGTATTTTTCTAGATTGAGATTATACATTATGATTCATAACATAACCTAATGTATGCTATTATTTATAAATGGTTCCTAGTGGAAGGAATGGAAACCGCATGAACACGTGTGTCCCATGTGTGGATTTACCTCGAATGCAATATAATGACGTTGGCTCTAGTGTTGTGACTAGTTCTGAGAAACTTATAACTATACTGGGAAAACTGACTCAAGTTATGAATAATAACCTTACCCATATGAAGCATCCAGATCTATAGTGTGGGGTAGCTATGTTAGGTCACTTTATGTGACAACAACCTCCATCATTCAATGAGACTACATACCCATTTATAGATGAGAAGTGAATATATTCCCTAGAGAAGATATTTATCGCTTTGGGATGTAATTAAAGAGAGAAGGTTGTCATTGAAGTTTATTGTCTATCAAGAGAAGTAGATCAATGTTGGTTATTAATCCAAAGAAAAAAGGAGGAGGATGAAATAAAAGAGATGGAATGGAGGGATTTTAAGGAAACATTCCTAGAAAAATATTTCTCTTATGAACAACGAGAGGATATGGAAAAGAAAATTATTGAATCTGAGGCATAATGAAGATGGAAATGTATCCAAGTATGAATCCAACTTTACAAGGATATCAAGGCATGCTATGGATTACATACATAATCTAAGGATAAAAATTGATCGATTCTTTGATGGTTTAAAACCATTCCTCTGAAGGGAACTAGTCTCCCAAAGTTTCTAATCATATGAAGATATAGTCTCAAGTGCTATCAAGACATAAATTTTTTTATAAGTATTATGAATTTAAAGAAAAACAAGAGAAGAAAAGGGATGCTGAAAACTCTGGAAAAGGAAATAAGGAAATAGGGAAGAAGGGAATAGTTTACCTTCAATTCTGCAGTAATTGTGGGAAGAAAAACACAGGCACTTGCTTTAAGGGTATGTGAGTATGTTAAAAGTGTGGAGAAAAAGACCACTTATCTCGGGATTGTAACAGGAAGAAAGAATCTACCAATTTTCAATTCTACAATTACATGGAGATGGGACTTTATGCACATGAATATCCTAAGCATCAGGGAAATATTCCCCAAAGAAGGCTATGGGAGAAAGTCCAAGATTATATGGTCACAAATACAGAGGTTTAAGTTCCTAAAGATGTGGTGGAAGGTACTATAATCATTTCCTCAAACTTGACCAATGATTTATTTGATTTTTGATCATCAAATTCTTTAATATATTCCCAGTTTTCCAAGAAAATTAGATATTCCCAATTAAATTTAATAAGGTATTTGTGAGTCAAAAATCCCAAGGGAAGCATCATTGCAACAAAGTTTTGTTAGAAAGTACCCATTATGGCATATAAATGTGCTTTATTTTCTGATTTTATTATCACACCCATGGTTGAATTTGATGTAATCCTTAGTATGGATTGGATTTTGAACCATTATGAAAAAATTTATTTCAAGATGAAGGAGGTTACAATTTTTGAGGATGATGTGGAATACCTTATCTTTAGGGAAGAAAAATCACCATCTGATTCTAATATAGATCCACCCCCAGTAGCTCTACGGAGTTCAATTATTGGGGTATAAGGGAATGCAATAACTATGGGCGAGGAAAATAATGTTCAAATAGAGGACATACCTATTGTGAAAGAATATGTTGATGTATTTTCAAAGTATTTACCTAGACATCCTCCAGAGCAGGAAATTGAGTTTTCCATTGACTTAATTCCTGATTCAAGGCCCATATCAAAGTCCCCTCAAAGAATGGCCACTGTGGATTTAGTGGAACTGAAGAAAAACTTGAGGAATTGAGTGATAAAGGATCTACTAACCCTAGTGTTTCTCTATGGGGATCCCGTGTTCTTTTCATTAAGAAGAAAGTTGGAACTATGAGGTTGTGCATTGAATACATGGATATTAATTATATAACAATAAACAAGAAGTATACCCTACCTTGTATTGATGATTTATTTGATCAAATTCATAGAGATCAATATTTTTCTAAGATTCAACTTTGATCAGTATATCATCAGTTTCTTGTGAGAAAGAAAGACACTCCGAAAATAGAATTTCAAACCAGGTATGGGAATTAAAAGTTTACAGTAATGCCTTTTGGAATGAAAAATTCACCCTCTATTTTCATAGATATAATGAATAGGGTTTTCATGGAATATCTTGATGAATTTGTGGTGGTATTTATTGATGATATCTTTGTACACTCCAAAATCTATGAAGATCATAAAAATCACCTGCACACTATTCTGAAGACTCTTAGAAGAAATTAATTATATGGGATGTTTTAGAAAGTGTGAATTTTGGCTTCAATCAGTTTCCTTTCAGGGCCACATTGTCTATAAGGATAAAATATTTATTGATCCTATGAAGACAAAGGCTGTTCAAGAATATCCTACTCCAACAAACATAACTGAGGTACGCATTTTTATTGGTTTAGCAGGTTATTATTGGAATTTCGTTCAGGACATCACCCGATTAGACAATCTAGTGACCAAACTTACACATAAAGGGGTTAGGTTCATATGGAAAAAATAATGTGAGGACAATTTTAAAGAATTGAAGAGTAGATTAGTGAATTCTTTGATCCTAACTGTACCATTGGGGAAAAATGGGTTTTATATCTATAATGATACATTAAGGAAAGGACATGGTTGTGTCCACATATATAATGATAGAGTTATTGACTATGTATCAAGGTAGTTAAAAATTCATGAAAAAAATATCCTACTCATGATCTTGAGTTATTAGCAGTAATATTTTCTCTTAATATATGGATACATTATCTCTATGGAAAAAAATGTGAGAAATATACAGACCATAAGAGTCTAAAATATATCTTCTCACAGAAAGAACTCAACATGAGGCAAAGGAGATGGCTTGAACTACTCAAGGATTATGATTGTTCCATACAATACCACCTAAGAAAGGAAAACATGGTAGCTCATGCATTGAGAAGGAAGGATCATGGAGTTCTCAAAAAAAATGAGGATCAACAAGGATCCTTTTCTACATGGATCTAGTGAGGATGGATATGGGAATTATCAAAGAATGTGAAACATCAATACTTTTTCAAATGGTTTCCCAAACATCTTTATTATAAGGGAAAAAATCTCTCAACCTAATAATGAGAACCTATAAAATAAAATTAATGTTTTGAAAGAGGGGAAGTTGGATGAATTTGTATGTGAAGACGAAGTTATGAAATTTGGGAAGAGGCTATGTGTTCCCTCTATACCTGAGCTAAAAAGGGAGTTATTGGATGATGCCCATAGTTCAAATTTCTCTATACATCATGTTATCACTAATATGTATAGATATTTGAAGGAATATTTCTGGTGGGACAACATGAAGAGGGAAATTGATGATTATGTATCAAGATGTTTAGTCTATCAATAAGTGAAGGTTGAACAACAACATCCTAGAGGGGTCATGAAACCTCTACCTATTCCTATATGGAAATGGGATGAAATCAATATGTATTTTGTCACTAAATTACCCAAAACTCCAAGAAATAATGACTAAATATGAGTAATTTTTAATCAACTTACAAAATCTACACATTTCCTCTCTATAAGGGAGGATTTTCCACTTGATAATCTTACACAACTCTGTATCAATGAATTTGTAATAATTCATGGAGAACCTATCTAAATTGTTTCTGGTCTTGATCCATGATTTACATTGAAATTCTAGAAATGTCTTTTGAAATCCTTGGATACTAAGATTTGTTTGAGTACAGATTATCATCCCTAAACTGATGGGAAATCAGAAAGGATAATCCAAACTTTATAAGACATGTTGAGATCATGATCGCTCGACTTTCAAGGAATGTGGGATCGGTATTTGCCCTTGGTTGAGTTTTCCTACATTAATAGTTTCTATTCTAGTATTTAAATGGAACCATATGAATCATTTTATGAAAAGAGATGTTGTACACCAACATGTTAGGATGAAGTTGGTGAAAGGAAGCTAGTGGTCCCATATCTTGTGAAGGAGACAACAGTGAAGGTAAAGAATATTCAAGGACCTATCAAAGAAGCTCAAAGAAGGCAAAAAATATATATTGATAATCAAAGGAAGGATTTTGAATTTCAAGTGGGAGATCACGTTTTCTTAGAAGTATCTCCATGGAATGGTTTTATAAGATTTGGGAAGAAAGGGAAATTGAGCCCTAGGTATATAGGACCTTTTGAAATTATGGAGATAATTGGAGCAGTTGCATATCTTTTGGCTATGCCACCTAGCCAGTATAAGGTACACATTGTGTTCCACATCCCATTGTTGAGAAAGTACATGCCAGACCCCACACATGTCCTCACTTTTGAAGGTATAGAATTAGAACCTAATATATATTACTGTGAAGATCCAATCCAGATTCTAGACACTAAAGAACAAGTGTTGAGGAATTGGATGACTCGACTGGTAAATATACTTTGGAAAAATCATAAAATTGAAGAGGAAACATGGGTGCCTGAGGAGATTATGATGAAGAACTACCCAAATCATTTTATGAGGTAACATTCTGGTAATTTCGAGGATGAATTTTTTGTAAGGAGGGGATAATGTAACACCCCAAGATTCAACAAATACATTGAATATTGAATTAATGAACCACTAAATCTCTACAAAACACCACTTTGCTATAAACTATCATGTAAAAATATTTTTTCCACCTCTATGATTTGAATTTCAAAAAATTGACACACATGGTTGCGTTCAGTAAGATATTTAGTGTCTGATAAGAAAAACTAAATTTTTGGTGAATAGTAACATACCCTTATGAATAGTAATATGAACTTTATGAATAGTGAATCATATTATTATTTTATTATCTTAAGGTTATGATCTTGATTAATTTTTCAATGTGATATAAAATGAATTATAGTTTTAAAATTGTTATCTTTTGAATATATTATTATTTTATTTAAAAATTAAATTAATAATATTTAGAGATTTATTTTCAAAAATGGAGTTCATTTTTAAATTATTCACATCAAAATATGGTAAGGGTGAATTTTTTGGATTTTTTTGAAATACTTGAATTTTTGGTGAATAATGAAATTTGATAATTTACAATGTATGTTAAATAAGTGAATTTATGCATCATGATTGAGTCATGTATGCTATAAATGACTATTGGTTCGAACTCTCGTGAACTTATTTCTATTTTTGGTCACAAAAAATAATACTATTGGTTGAATTTGGAAAAATAATAATAAAATAATGAGTAAAATAATGGGGAAACCCTCCTCTCCTCTATTATAAACCCACCTCACTCCATTTTCATTTCATTCCTCTAAGCTGTGAAGATCCTAAAAGTTCTTCCCAAATACTGTTCCCTAGTCACTATCCACGTCCAAAAACTCTTGGTCTTTCCAAAAGACAAAAACCCCTTTCCTTAAGGTGGTTCTCAAGGAGGCTATTTCAAGAGGTAAAACATCTTTCTGTTTCATTTAGTTTCATTTCAATTTATCTTCTTGGCTTATTCTCTCCTAACCTCTTATGTACAATTGATCCTTATCACTCTAATATCATATATGTACTGGAATTGTACCATGTAAATGTAATAACCATTATCAACCTTCTTACTCTCTCTCTCTCTCTCTCTCTCTCTTATTTTATAAACAAAATCATCGTCTGTGAGGTGCCAATTTACAACCTTCACGGATGACAATGTTTCATTATTCAATTTACCCTTCAATACTAGTCATGATACCATTTTTATGGTTTAATAAGGCTATAATATATATATTATAACCTATTTAATACTCATTAACCAGTATATGTACATAACATTAAATCATATGACCAAACTAGTTCCTAATAATAAAAATACAGTTAAAATAATCTAAGTGATTGTCATTAATATTTAATCTAATGATTACATGTAACCAAATGATATAAATTACCATTAAAATCTATTTATTTTCATAAATAAAATTTAAATTCAATATTGTAGATTTAAATCCTTTCCACATGAATATATATACTCATATACAAATATACCGATCATGAAAACCAAGGAACCGAACACTCCAGAACGACAAAATTCAACCATATAACTTATCAATAATGATATAATGAACTTAATAAAATTATGATAAACTGAGTAAACTATTAATATGTTCTTAATTAAGTAATTAATAATTATAATTTCACATTCCAAGATTTTAAGTTCAATAGAAGAACACATTAAGACTTAAGTTAAGGGTTTTCTACCCGAACCTCTAATTTCTTTCGGGTTACTTTTATAATCTACTTACCCCAATTAAATTCTTATTAATTCATACTTACTACAAATAATTTCTATTTTAATTTTCTATATATTTGTTCAAACCAGAATAATACCTTCATTTATGGGGATTTAAATGTTTTAAAAGGATCTTTAAAAAATCCTTCCCGATAAACAATCCCGCTTCAAGAGAATTCCTCAAATTCTTACCTATTTTCAAGGGAACACTGTAATATATTTTTGGAAATAATTATATTTATAATATCACTCATTTTATTATGAAAATAATATATTACTTCACTTCTGGTTTTATACAATTATTTTTCCAAAATAACAATTCTTTTCAAAGTAATAGAGTATTTATCTCAAGAATTACTCGAAGATTTTATAAGAGTATCTTCATCTATTTCAAAACTCTTATTGATTATTATGTATTATTGAGATTAATATATTTTTTATCTTCTAACATGTTTAATTTAATGGTTTATTATTCGTTTGGTTTTTTATTTTCTATCTTAAAACCATTCACTAATTTACTCCGAATGGTTAGTGTTTATGCTTAATATTTGGGGAAAGTTATTTTCATTTAATATATTAGTTTCAATATGAATATATATGTTGTTTATTGTTATAACCATTAATATGAGGAATGAATTGGACATAGTAATTGTTAGGTGGGGCCCTCTATAGCCCCTTGGTGCATCAGTTGGTCTCATGAGACAAACTATGGTCTTGGAACAAAGCCTTGACAAAATGATTATTTATGGTCTTAGAACGAGGCCTTGATGGTATGGTTATGATGTACCACATTATGAATTACCTCATTATGAAAATAGTATTGATGTTTCATGTGGTTATTCGACTACTGGATTACCCACGATTAGGTTTTACTATGGCATTATTTATTCAACTCTTATTCCTACCATAATGTGTTCAAGATATTTGTTAAAGGCATGTGTTTTTAGTTATTCAACATGCCTAATGTTTATATTTATGACATATTCCACTATATTGATTACCCTTAATGAGATTTTAATCTCACCCCTTTCTTATGTTTCATTTTTCAGGACATGAATATTTTTATTATGAATGACATGCAGAAATAACCTAGGAGTTATGGATGCTGTTGAATGAATTTTTATGTTGTTTTTCATTTGAAGTTGTAATGATGAAATTATGTATGTATATTGTTTCCAATGATACTAAGATATTAGGTCCTTTGGGATGAATATTCCTTTTTTATATTCCAATGTAATTAAATAAGGCACCATCTTCAAGAAACTGGGGTTGGATCCTTATAGTAACACCTCCGGTTTCAGGTACTTTACCCTTTTATTATTCATTTTGAAGTTATATGATACCCAAGTTGAGTTTTTTTTAGAGTTTTTGGATAGTACCAGAGTGTTTTGGAAGGGTTTTAAGGGTGTAATTTTGATATATATTAGGAGAAACTATGTAACTTTTCCATGAAACCATGAAAGATATTTTGGGAGTCATTAGAAAGGCACATAGTTGGGGCATAGTTAGACCAAATCGGGTAGCTGCCTAGGGGAAATCCTGAAAGCGAAGATAATGGAAAAAAGAATGGGTGTCATATAGTTCTTAAAACCATTTGAAATCCACGTGAGTGGGTGTTTTGGAGACATTATCATGTGCATAATTAGAACACTATTCCCTAAACAACAAGGCGTAACCATGTGATGTGAAATTAATGCTAAACAATTAGTGTTTAACTTGGTTTTTAGCCCTGAAACCAACATTTCTCTTTTCCTATCTCAGGCCATATAACTATTATTCTTCCTTATGTGTTCTTAGTGATTACTTTTAATTCTAAATCCGGTTTTTATGGATCAATGTATGTTGGATATATAGAATCCACTAAAATTCGTAGTTTTCTATATTTCTCTTTAAATCTCCCCTTCTACTCTAATCCAAAACATTAAATCTATTTTTAGGGATAGATCTATAATATATGTTATGTTTGGATGAGATATTTATTATATATATAAAATTAAATAGTATTTATGTTGTATCTACAAGTTTTATAATGTTTTCACCATTTTCATCAATCATTAGAAGGTAGGTGGCTTTTCTATCTTCTCTAATTATTATATAACATGAAAACTTAGTTTTGTTTGAATGTTTTCATTTTATTTTCACAGGAAATGTTAAATTATTTCCTGAAGGAAAACCTTTTTTTCTTATTATTTGGGAATATGGAAATTTGGATGTATTTTAGAACACAGATTGTTTTATAATTCTAAATTATGGTTTTAAAATTATGGTTTGGTTTAACACATGAAAAATTATTGACGAAATGTTTCAAAGGGAAGAAATATTTTATATGGGATGAATTGATATGGGAACTTGGAATAAATGTCTTTCATGAGTTCATTTTCATTATAAGTGACCCTAAATAAGGGGAATCATGCTAGACTGGAGGCACATGAATATAGGTCACCTAGTGGTGACATAGTAGATCAGATAGTAACCACTCATGAGTATGGGACTACCACCTGACATGAATGTGTGTGTGAGTAATGGATGGGATTGGGATATTCCAAGTGAAATTACATGATAAATTATGAATTAATATATTATTACTACTTTTAAATTGAAATGTTTTAAATTGATAAAATGATTTTGTGTTTACCAGTTTGTTTAAATTGTGTTTTCTAAACTATGAGATAACGTGTTCATATCTTAGTGGCATGTGTGGGAAGATTTTAATGGATCACCTAATGAGTATGATTTCTCACCCATACATATTCACTTTAGTGAGTATGCAAATATTATTCTTTAGGATATATGTAAAGGAATAGTCTCATAATTCTCTAGTTGATAATCTTGATGTATGTTCCTCAAGATTGAGTTAGAGTATGGAGTTTCTCTTCTGGTTTTATTGCATTAATGCCACATCGGTGTTGCTGCGTTGGATTTTATTTAGTTTTGTTGAGTTATTTTCTATAATTTTTTTCTAATACTATGATATTATAAGTTTATTAGTTTATATTTTATTCTTATTGTTTATATTCCTAAATCATAGAGTTAGTTTGATTGTTTATATTTTATCTTTTTAGGTTATGTTTGTTCTTTATGGAAAATCATCCCCAACATTTTACTAAGTCCTTGGAATTTATTTTCAGCCTTTAGTTTCTTGGGGATGTCATTTAAGGTTATTGGAAAATCTATCTTGGACCAATACCATGGGTTGGGTGTGGATGTTACAAATGGTAAAAGTCTTGTAAAGTCTATTATCTTGGGATGGTAGAAAGTATATAGGAATATTGGAAGTTTAGTTTTCTAGCATAAAAAATGAAACTAACCTATTTATTATAGACTTCAAGTTACTAGACTATTCCAAATATAAAAATTTCTTTAAGATTCTTCTAGGTGTATTTTCTTATCTGCATCATAGGTTTATCTGATGATCATAACATAACATACATCATTACTAAGGATTAGCACCAGGACTACATTTCACTTGTTATTTTTAATGTTTTTTGAAAATTGTTGTTGCTGATTGCTGATTATGATTATTTGGAATATTCTAATCCTTCAGTTTCATGTGAGTAATGGATAAGTGGTTTTTTCTATCTTTGGAGAAATGGAATTGGTTAGATGATGTTGAATCTTGCAAGAAGAGGCTTTGAAAAATGCAGTTTCCCAGGACCCTAGGTGAAACAATAGCTTATGCAGAGCATCTCTTAAGATTTTCAAGCTGTGGATAGGGGAAATCAAAATGAAGAACCTTAATAACTGGATCATTATATACTGGTTAAAAAACACTAATATTCTGAGAGGATTCAAAACCTAAAATGTTATAAGTGTGAATTAATATAATGAATCATATTTTTGGTTTCCTTAGAACACTGAATAATTTAAATTTAATAGAATTCATGATATAGGATCTTGCACACCAATGTTAGGATTTATCTATCCATTATAAATTCAACCAAGGAATTACATGAGAATGATTTGAGTAATTTTTCAAAAAATAGTTCTACCCTGACACCATAAAGATATATATAACAACATATTTCTTCATTATAAAGAATAAAACCTGTTATTGATGGGGGGTATAATCTAAGTTTATAAACATATTTTTTTATCTAGACTTAACTTCTCATGATTCATTATAGGAACACATATTTGAGTCTATACTATTACCGTAGATTCATTGTAAGATATCTATTCTCTATATAAATGATTATATGAAGATGGTTAATAGAGAGATAGTGGAAGAAAGGGTTGTATCTAGAAATTTGGTTTTTGGAAGTTTGTTTGTACCCATATGAATGGGTGGGAACTCTAATTCTCAGAATAAGTGGAAGATGGACACATACTTTCAAGATTTTGGAACATCTCAGAATCAAACCACGAAATCAGTTAACATTTCTTCATGACCCAAAAATAATATTGGAGGGTTCCCATGAGGTTATTTTGATCATATGAAGTGGTATTGTATGAAACAAACAAAATCATGTAAAAACTATAATTAGATATAACTTATTTAGTGTTATTGTTGCAGTACTAAAAAGATAGATATTGTAAATATATATCATGTCTCTTGGACATCTTATGCTTTAACTGGAAAATCTCACTAGAACAGTTCTTATCCTCAGAACAGAGATAATATGAGAGATTCTGTGATTTTCCTCACTCCTCAGACAATGAAACAATAGTATGTAATTAAGGATGAATAAAGATTGAGTAAGTAGTTTTATGGTGCTAAGTAGATAATTGTGGAATACTAATCAGGTCCTTTGAATGTACAATAGTCCATTCTTCTTAACTCCACTCTTAAGAAATTTTTGTTTGATACCAATGAATTCCACTATTTTATTACTCCACATGTTATTTCTAAAATAGGATTTCATATCAAGATGATTCTACACATGATTAGTATCCATAAAAATCTCTAGAAGTGATAGTACAAAGGATTTAAATGTTCAACTTGTTCTATAAAAATCTACGGTTTCTAGTTTTATTTGGACTTTTCAATTTTGGACGTGGATGTATTTTACTTGATCATGGGAATGGATTTTTTATTTTATTTTAAAGTCCATATCAATTATTTAGTGTGATAGGTAAAGTTTATATCTCCTGATGGGTCAATGTATATCTTTAAAGATGTTTGTGATGAGAAAGTGGGAAGAGAAGGATATTTAACACAAATATTTGGAACTATTTATTATCAATTATCTATAATAACTTTGGAGATCAATGAATTAGTTGATAATAGAAATATTCCTACCATTATGGATTAATATATGGATGTGTTTCCCAAATATATCACTAGTTTTCCACCTAAAAGGGAAGTATAATTTTATATTTATCTCTTTTAGGGGAAAAATAACATTTCAATTCCATCTTATAGAATGTTACTAATGGAATTGAATGATTTTAAAATAAAATTACAAGAATTGGGAGGTAAAGGGATCATAAGACCATGTATACCACCTTGGTATACTTTGGTTATTTTTGTTAAAAGGGAAGACAATTCTTTATGAATTTTTGTTGATTATCATAAGCTAAATCAAGTTACTATAAAGAATATATATCCACTACTTTGGATTGTTATCATTTTGATAAATTCAAAAAATCCCAATGGTTCTATAAAATTGATCTATGTTATAAGTATCACCAAAATATAGTTAGTAAATAGGATATACCAAATATATATTTTAGGAGATGTTATGGTCATTATGAATATATGACCATGCCTTTTGGTCTTAAAAATTGACAACTAATTTTCATAGAATTGATGAATCATGTCTTTCATAGGTACTTATAATCTTTCATTGGGGTATTTGTGGATAAAATTATAGAGTATTCTCAAACTCAAAAATAACATGAAGAACATTTAGAGATTGTGTAGATAATTTTACAAGATCATCAGTTATATGAAAAATTCTTTAAATTTGATTTATGGATACGCGATGTTTTCTTCTTAGGATATTTTATTTTTTAAAAATGCATATTATTAGACCCTATAAAGATAGAAATTATTGTATCTTGGTAACCACCAATTAATTTCTTTTATATACATAGATTTCAAGGATTAATAGGTTATTATCATCACTTTTTTTGGGACTTCTCATGACTTGTATCTCTGATTAAAACACTAACAAGGAAGGGTGATCCATTATATTAGAGATAGGATTGAAAAAAATACTTTATAGAGTTTAAATAAAGGATTACTTTTTCACCAATTCTTATTTTTTTAGAACATGAGAAAGGTTATGTATTCTTTTTTGATGTATATAGATCTAGACTCGACTGTGACTCATACAGGGAGACCATGTGGTAGCTTATGCATCCTGAAAGATTAAAATTCATTATAATAAGTATCTAAACCATGATTTAGAATTATATGTAGTAGTGTATACTTTGAAAACATGGTTCCATTATCTATTTGTTGAGAATTTCACTTTGTTCACAGAACATAAGAGATTGAAACACATATTTTCAAAAAACATTTATACCATGAAAAATATGATTAATGGAATATATCAAGATTATTGACTATGAAATGGTTTATACACTAGGAAATGAGAATTAAATGATAGATGATTTGATTTATAATCCATATAATCAATTATCCAAGGAATGTTGTGGCCAATCTCATTTTATAGATATGATAACATATATGCATTTGGATTTCACTAAGAAATTCTAAGTTTTAATTCTCTATTTGGTGACTCATATTTATGACTTGGTTGAACAAGTTAAGGTTTCTCAAAGAACAAAGCCTAATTGTCTTACAATTATGTAAAAAATTAATGGTGGGGAGACCATTGATGGATGGAAAAAAACATAGGAACTCTATGTTTATTTTTTGCAATTGAATGGTTATTCTACTATCATGTATAGATAAACTCCTCTCTTCTTATCACCATTAAAAATGGGTTGTTCTTCCTAGAATTAAAAAGATGAATAAGGTGTTCAGAACTCATTTTTGTGGGAATTCATGAAAAGGAATTTGATAGAGTATGTCTTGAGATACCTGACTTTTCAATAGATCAAGGTTGAGCACTTAAAACCAGCTAATATGTTGCAATATATACCTATCACTGTCTATAAATGGGAGAACATAATTATGGATTTTTTCACAAGTCTACCAATAATAGTTCCAAAACAAGATTCCAAATTAGTGATTGTGGATAAGCTCACAAATTAAGCTCACTCCCCTATTTATAAATCTATTGTAGTGGAAGACTTGGAAAGAATATATATTTAGAAAGTCATAAAGTTTCATTAATTCCTAGTTTTGATTGTCTCCAACTGATATCCTTGTTTCACTACTTGAATTTTGTGATCTTTATAGAAAGAGTTTGGTACCCAGTAGACCATGATCATGGCTTATCATATTCAAATGGATGGACAATCGGAATGGATGATCCAAACATTATAATACATGCTTCAAACATGCGTTATGTATTTTAGAGATTTATGGGAGGAGTATATACTGTTAGCGGAGTTCTCAAAAAATAATAACTATTAGGAATCAATACATATATCTCATTTTGAAGAATTGTATTTATACATTTTTTAGTATTTTATTTGTTGGGTAGAGACAAGAGAATATTTGTTGTTGGGATATATCCTTGTCCAGTAGATAAATGAGAAAATTTAGATGTTTAGGAAAATGATATTGATGTATCAAATTCATTAGAAAAATTATGTGGACTATATCCATTAGATGTTATCATTTATTATGGGAGATCATGTATTCTTGAAAGTCTCTCAACAACTAGGGAATTAATGTTTGGATAATAAAGTTAAATTGTCTCATTGGTACATTGAACCTTTTGAAATAAGAAAACAAATTGGTGATGTGGCTTATTGGTTGGATTTATAACCACAATTAAGCTACATACCCAATGTATATCATGTATCTCAGTTAAGGAAGTACCAAACTAATCTTGACGATGTAATTCATTGGGATCACATTGATCATTCACCAGATTCTACTTTGTTACATTTTACAATATATATTGTGGATAGACAAGATAAAATGTTACATGAAAAGAGTATCTATTTAGTGTGAGTTTTATGGAAGCACATCCAGATTTAAGAAGAGATATAAGAATGGGAATAATTTATGTTGTAGTAATGACTCAAAAGTTTCCAAAACAATAGAAATATACATATTTTTGAGATCGAAATACTAATGGGTAGGAGAATAAAACACCCCAAGTTTCAGTTACTTTACTATATTATTATTTATTTTGAAGTTATATAATACTTGGGTTGAATTTATAGAGTTTCTTGATGATATAAGAGTGTTTTGAAGGGGTTTTAAGAGAGAATAATTTATGTATGGTTAGTGGAAACCATTAAAATTCTCTAGAAAACCATGTAAGAGATTCTGGGATTCACTGAGTAGGTGCATGGTTGGCACACAGTTAGGACAAACCATGTGAGTAAATAGGGGAAACAATGTAAGTGGAGGTAGTGGGAAAAGAATGGAGAGTTCACATTTTCTAAAAGTATGCAAAATCCATGTGTGTGTGTGTGGGGGGGGGGGTTATTGAAAATAACATGTTCATGTATTGAAAATAATTTTCTAAATTGTGTGGCCTAATTGTGTGACATACATTTAATCCTCCAAAAATTATATTTTAGCTTGATTTTTAGACCCTAAAACCTAAATTTTATTCCCCACTTTTAGAATATCATACTCCTCTCTCTCCATAAGTTTTATTGTTGGTTTCTTTTGATATGAACGCCATTTTTTATATATCAATTTACGTTAGATCTATACAATAAATGGTAAGTCTCTATTTTCTCTCTTTCTCTTTATATATCCTCTTCTCCACTCACCAAAATGTTAGATCTATCCCATTATGGATATATCTATGATCCATGGTGTGTTTTGATAAGATATTTATTTTATATATTTAATGAAAGAGGATTATATAAAAATATAGAGGTTTCATACTTCAATTCACCATTTTCATCAACTATTTGGTGGCATGTGGATTCTCTCTATTCTCCACGTATTATGTAACTTGATGTCTTAGTTTTATTTGAATATTTTTCTTGTATTTTCAAATGAAACATAAAATGATTTATTAATAGAAAACATTTTTATTTTATTATTTGGAAACATGGGAATTTGGATATCTTCTGAAAAATCCATTGTTTTCTAATCTTAAATCATGGTTTTAAAATTATGGATTTTGTTTAACACATCAAAAATGATAAATGAAAAGTTTTAAATGGAAGAAATTTTTGATTTGGAATGAATTTAAATGAGAACTTGGTATACATGTTTTGTGTGAGTTCATTTATATTGTATGGGACCTTGAATAAGGGGTGTGATGATATACTAGAGGCACTTAGAGATTAGTCACCTAGTGGTGAATTTTTGGACCAGAGATTAACTACTCATGGGTATGGTACCATCACTTATAAGGATTGTGTGTGAGAGTAATCGATGGGCTTGGGGTATTCATAGTAGAATCAAATGATTAATTTTGAATTTATACATTGTTAATTATTTTAAATTGAAATGTTTTAAATTGATAACTTTATTTTATGTTCACCTATTTATGTATATTATATATTTTTAAATCCATGAGATATAATGTTATTGACCTAATAGTGTGTGTGGGAAGATTTTGGTGGATTTACTATTGGTTATGATTACTCACACCCTGTATATACACTTTAGTGAGTATGCATACATTATTATTCATGATAAAGGTAAAGTAAAGGTCTCATACTTCTCTAGTGAATCATCTTGATGATATTTCTTTAGGATGGAGTTGGATATTGGATTTTATCTTTTGGGGTTATTAGAGTAATGTCATATTTTTGTTGCTATACTGTGACGTATTTGGTTTTATTAATTCATTTGTTATACGTTATCAATGCTACTATGATATTATTATTTTTCTTTTTGATATTTGAGTTTTATTTTTTATAATAATGCATCATATATTTGGTTTAGTTTTTTATATTTTATCTTTTCAGGTTAGGTGTTTTTCTTCAGGTAAAATCATCCCCCAACATTTTACAATCCCTTGGAATTTATTTCTAGCCTTTGGTGTATTGAGGATGCCATCTAAGTTTAGTAGAACCTTTAAACTAGTATAAGCGAGGGGCTTGTATGGAGATGTTACACCTAAGGTTTAGAAAACATGTATGGGGAGGAAAGTGGTAAAAAATAACCTCTCAATTTGATGAGGGTATTTTGGTAAATTCACATTTTATGTGATTCTGGGTAGGCTTCATGATTTTCTAAATTGTTCACTAACCATGTTCAAGACACTTATTATGAAAAGACCACCTACATAGTTTCTAGGGTACTCTACACTTTTTTAAAAACCACATGAAATCTATGAAAAATGAATCTTTCCCTACGAAAGGAACCTCCACACAAGCATTGTACAATTACGCCTAATCATTTGGGTATACTGTGTAACACACATAAAACCTATAAAAATCCAAAATTAATGCCCAAAAAAATAGTTGGACTTATAAAAATCCATGATAATATAAAATAAATAAAATTAAGCACTACAGTGACATGTGGATATCAAAAAATGTATATTTTACAAGTATTGTAAATATACTCGGGTTCATAATTAATCGAATAATGAGTTTAAAATCGCTTGAAAGGGGTTGTATACATAAGGATGACCTGATAGTTTATCATATATGACATGATAGAAAACTAGTTATATTGGTTTTGTTAAGAATTCTTAAATTATTTTAGGAATATTAAAATGTATCATGATAAAAGGAAATATCCACTTTATCATTATTTAATGTTTTATATATAATTTTATATATATATATATATATTATGAAGTATAATGATAATTTAACTCTCAAAGTATGAGTTTGAGTTATCCCTAAATGATGTTTGTCATGGATTATTATAGTTTATTATGAAATGATAAGGTTAACATGATTAGGATTCTTATATAGTGATAAAAAATATGCTCATGAGGCACAAAACAGTGAATATGATCCTTTGTGTGCATTGGTTGAAACATTAAGTATAAAAAATGGAGTGTTATAAAAATGTATTTGATATAATATGGGTTCATAGATTATATTTGAGTCTCCACTACAAGAGGTTGTTGAGATACCTAGTATGATAACCTTTATACTTTGATACACTACTTACACAAGCCTACATATCAACATAGCTAATACGAGGGTGGTTGGATATGTTACTGATCATATAATCAGTTGGATATAATCCAAGATGTGATTTCTCATCTCGTATGATAGTATGAAACTAGGGACCTTGATTTAGATAGCCTACAATGTGTAAAACCACATCAAGATAGTACATATGATATTCTTATCTATTCCGATAAGGGGCATGTAATGTAATTATCTATAAGGGTGAATGACATGTGATGTATTCACTGACCAATTAAGTATATAGTATGAGAATTGATAATATATGAGTTGGATATATGGTATTGAAATGATTCATATCCCATGAACACTCAAGGTATTGTATTAAGGTAAAATACAAGAATACATGTATTGAATATGATGTAGAATAGTGTATCTAGGTATAAAGATATATGTGTTTGACAGAGACCAAAAAAGACCCCTTTAGAACATGAGTAGTATTGATTATTTTCTAGAAGCCATTATTTGATTACAGTTATAGATATGAATATTCATATTTTTTTGTCAATGCTATAAAGTCCCATGGGGTTAAATTTTTTGGTGGATTGAATGACGATTGAGTTTTCTATAGAGAGATACTCTAAAGGTGTTTTAGAGTTAATACAAAAGTTTTTTTAAAAGGTTATTCATATGTTATTTTATACGATGTTCTACCAAGTGAAGTCAATGATAAAATTTCAAAAGATTTTTGGGAGATATCAAAAATATTTTTGGATATTGTGTCTTAAGTTATTGCATATGATAAAATATAAGGTGAACTTTTACAAAGTATTTTAGAATTTATTGATAGTAGAAGATTTAAAGAGTTGGTATTCCATAAGTACTTATTTTATATGATTTATTAGGCTAAATATATTATGTAATATAAAAAATTTAGCATTAAAATATGATTTTCTTCTTACTTTCTCCAATTGTTCGAAAATATGAAATGATTTTTTATGCATGTAGTATCTACCAGAGTTTTTATTCCACATAGGCTATCATTTATGAATCCATTTCATAAGATGATAAATTTTGAGTGTGTTCAATTGATGCATAAACTAGAAAGGTCCTGCAGATAAGCATGTTTTAATATAGTTTTATAAGTATTGGTTTAATTGAGATTAAAACTTTATTTCCATTAAGTCATTGACTAGTATAAGATATTGAAATGGATTGTATTAATTAGAGTTTAATGATGAATAATGGGGGTTAAGTTTTAACAAAAGATAGTAAAACATAACAATATATATAATTAGAAAACAAAATTCACATCACTCAATTAATACAGGGGAATTTGAAGGAGGTGGTGGGTGATGTATTAAAATAAATACCAACTTAATGAATATAGTGGGTCACAAAGTTTGTTATTGATTCCTATACATACCATTTGAGTTCATATAATTATGAACACTAATAAATATATAAACATTTTCTTATGATACTCTAAGAACATTACAAACATATTTCACCTATTTAATTTCTATTGAAGTCTCATTTATACTAAGGTTTGAAATTTTACAAATATCATTAACATTATAGCACATGTTTTTAAATATATCTTCTCCTATTTATTCAAATTTATTTTATTTCAGATGATTTTTTTTGTAATAAAAAACTTATCTACACTACTTTATAAATTTTTTAATCCTTTTTCACTAACATATTTTTGAATAATTGGAAGAAAATTAGGAAAAAATAGACCAAACTGACCATGAGAATCAATTATAATCAAATTAACCAATTATATCTGGTCCAATATTAGTTTATCCATATTATTTTAATTAATTATTATTTTTTGTGATGCTTAGGGTTAAACAGGGGAAATTAAGTTATCATTTAAGAAATATTATTCCATGTTAAAACATTCCAAATACTAATGAAATTTTATATACCCTTATGTATGTTACACCCTGAGATTTTGAGAATTATTTTTTTTCAAATTAATTTCACTTTATAATATTCTTCATTTCACGTGACACTAGAAATAGTATTTATCTCTCTCTCTCTCTCTCTCTCTATATATATATATATATTAAAAACTAAGTCAAAAATTCCATTCACTCTCAATACTAACTTGGATTGTGCTACATGAAATACCAACTTGGCTTGAGTTATACACAGTACTAACTTGGCTTGCACTACAAGCAACACTGACATGGCGCATGATACACGCAACATTTAGTTTCTAAAAAATATATATTTTCATTATTTTAATTATTAAAATAAGATAATTATAACCTATATGTTAAACTTATTATTTACTAATTTTTAAATATTACTGTTTTATATAAATAAAATATATTGACAATGAAAGATTATATTTTTGGTAAAGTCTTTTTATGTTAAAAATATTGTTTTCATGAATGAATCAATTTTAATAATAAAATTAATTTTAGATAAATTTATAAATGTAATTGGATAAATTAAAATTTATTTTTGAATTCAGTACTTTGAAATTATCCTAGGGTTATTTTTTAGGATTTTTATGAGAAACTACATTTTTTTTATAAATAGTGAAACATAATGCATTCTAGTTAAAAACTACATTTTTTCTAATTAATTATTAAATATATATGATATTATAAATATGTTTTAAGGTCAAATTAGAGAAATATTACATATATTAATAAAATTTCATTCATTAGAATCAATTTCACTTTGAAACTGAATGTAAAATTTTGACAAACATTTGTACTTGTCCCTACTTTAAAACCTCGATATTTCGTCCCATATATGAGATTAGCACTAATCATAATTTTTCTGCTTCTGTGATTGGAATTTAAAAAATTATAAATAAACCATTGTATTCAGTCTAATATTAATATTATAATAAGACCATGTTAATTTTTGACCAAAATGATTAGTGAAGGGGATTAAAATTAATCATAATGGTTAAGGCCAAATTTAGCTTAATTAGGGACTAAACCTTAAAATTAAGGGCCCAAATGACCTAGAAACTTTTCTAAAACCCATTAAATGTATATATTTCGTACATAAACCTTCAATTATTGATTTTTTTTGTTTTAAGTCTTTTTTTAGGTAAGAAAATGTGCACACCTAATTTGTTTCAAAATATTTCATGTCACTCCTTTTCCTTTCCGATAAAAGGCCGCCACCTCTACCCATTCCTCACACCTATAAATCCTTTTATGTTTGTCCATGATGTACCCAAGTATCCTTATAAAAACTCTCCCTTAGATATTGAAGCCTCCCTTTGGGATTTAACCCCCTCAAGGAATCTTTTTGGGTACAAACTAAAAGGAGTTACCTGATTTAGAGGTAACATCTTCTTTCAAGCTTCTTTCCTTTATTTCCATTATTCATCCATCCAATATCTTTATAATATTTTTGGGTGACAACAAAATAATCGTACATATACTATTATGTTTTTATACAAAGTATCTTACATAAAATTACACACAACTCTATCTAATGGATGTTGAACATACTATTTCTGTGTACAATGAACTACTGCCTCACGAAACCATGATTGTTCATCACTCCTTTACCACCAATCATGGTGGCCATTATGATGTACACTATATTTATATATTTAATATATTATGTTTATTATGTATCTAATATTCTTTATTATTTTTAAAATACTCATCTTTTTACCTTCCATTTGGTGTTAACATGATAATCTTGTTTGAGGAAGTGGGGACTACCTCCCCTCAAAGTGATGTGATTCGTTCACACACCACATAGAATTTATTAAGGATGGGTTTAATGAATTTATATAATATATATTATATATTAATGGAAATTTAATAACTATATATATGTACATACATATATATATATATTACATATGTCATTTACAAACTTTCTTTTAATATGTTAATAAAAATAGAAAACAGTGTTCATGCGTACGTATGGATTACCATCTCCATGAACGGTGTATTCCATTTTGTACTTATTTATGATATAAATTATTATAATATAAATATAATGTATATAAATGATATTTATATTATGAATTACATTATGGAATCATGATATAAGTATAAGGACCAATGACATAACAAATTAAGACGCGTGTGAAGAATAATGCAAATATTACCCGAAGTGAAAACTTAACATAAGATCATTAAAAAGCGGGTAATATAAGGTTCTAATCAGACAATATATGGTAATAAGTATAATTATATGCTTCATTAAAAGATTTATAATAAAATTATATTTATTATACAGGAATTTTGTACAAGTACGAAGATAGCCAAGACACAAGGTAAGGGGATTTTCATCTCACTTTTAATTTCTTTGAGATACAAGCTATGTTCGCCACTCTTTTCTTTTGTGTGGTAATGAACATTATTATATTATATGTATTATATAATTACATTAATTTTTATTCAAATATGAATTTTATTATCCTTCTTTCATGGGTTTTATGTTTCAAAATTTACCAAATTGGCAAAAAATGTTTTTGTCTGAGTTTGCCTTCTTTGAGACTCATGTTTCTTTATGAACCTAAACTCTTTTTTGGGGGTGAATATACTTCCATTTTACATTAAATATAATGAATATAAATATTTTCATGATATTATATGCTTCATGTAATTTCTTTTCTTTACATAGAGAGCATGATCCCAAGATACCACGTTATAAGAGTTTATTGAGACAATCTCATGGCTTTTCAAGACGTTTCTGTTTATGCTTCCTTAAATGAAATATTATGATACATATCTCAAGAATATTCCCGAGTTTCCATATCCTCTATTATTTCATGATATACTCATGTATTGGTACCATTTTCTATTCTTTGGTACATATGTTAGTTAAGAAAGTGTTTTTAAGAAATCCTCACTTTACCCTATCTTCGGTCATAAATCTATGTTTTCTAAAAAGAGTTTCCAAGAATATTATACCAGTCCCCTATAATATCTAAAATAAATTTTGATGATTTTTTATTTTACAAATATCTTCAAGGGAATATTCTTTTAACTTTATGAACAAGTCACTTTTTTGTCGTTTTACTATTTATAAGAAATGTTCTTTAGCCTCGTACGACATGTATAGATTTACCTGTTGTCAGTTCTTAAAAGGTCCCTTTGAATTTGTAAAAGTTTTATCATTAAGAAAATGTTTTTAAAATATATTTTGAAATAAAATGGTTTTAAAAATTCTTTCAAGTCTTATTTAAATGTTTTCAAAGTGTTTTCAAAGAAATGGTTTTTAAAAAGTTTTGAATCTTCTTTACAAGTTTTAAAAGTGTTTTTAAAGAAATGGTTTTGAATTTTTTAATATTTTTTACATGTTTTCAAAGTGTTTTAAAATAATTGGGGTTTAAACAATTTTAAATATTTCTATATATGTTTTAAAAGTGTTTCAGAAGGATTTTTTTTAAAATTTAAAGATTATTTTATAAGTTTTCAAGAAAATTGGTTTTAAAAATGATTTCATAAGTATTCATGTTATTTTTTGAGAAAATTATTTTCAAATGATTTTATGTTTTAAAAATACTTTTAAAAAAATAAATGATATTTTACTCAAAAAACATTTTTAAAGGATAATTCAAAATTATTTTCCATATAAGATGATGTCAATTGATTTTACTGATGCATTTATAGGAAATGATTTTAAGGTTCCATTTATATCATTTATATCAATGAGTTATTCTTAATGCCACCGTATTTATAATTCCTATTTATCTTTCATTGGTTATATGACTTTGAAACTCACTTCTTTCATGGGTTATACATTTAATAAAATGATTATGAAACCTGTAACTTTTTCCATCGGTTATGATATGTTTATATGTTTATGATACCCATTTCATTTCATGGGTTATGATTTATTTTGTGGCACATGAATATATGATTTCATTATGAGACGGGTGTGGCCTATATCTCCATCCAATGAATTAGGTAGAGATTTATATCTCATGAGATATATAGTGCTGGAATGAGGGTTTACTAGGTTCAGTAATACTGGGTTGGAATGAGGGTTTACTCTGTTTAGTAATATAGGGCCAGAATGAGGGCTACTCAGTTCAGAAATATAGGGATAGAATAGGGTTTACTCGGTTTAGTAATATAAGGATGGAATGAGGAAAACTTGGTTTAGTAATACATGGATGGAATGACGGTTACTCAGTTTAGTAATACATGGTTTGAATTAGGGTCACTCAGTTCAATAATACAGGGATGGAATGGGGGTTACTTGATTTAGTAAAGGTCTTTTTTCCACTAATATGGTCTTGGTGGTGATGCCTTTTCTACTATGGAAATGATTATATAATTATTTGTTTTCCATAAGTCCATGTTTTATTCCTACATTATGCTATCATGGATTATGATATTTATTTCATTATGATTCATGTCTTATGAACTTCCAATATTTATGACATGATCACTGCTATGATCTTTGATATGCAAGGTATGATCTTTTATCTTCATGATCGTGTTATCATAACTTTTATTATCATGTTTATGCTTACATGTATCCCTTGTTTACCTTTACTAAGCATTTAAGCTCACCCCTTTCTTATTTTTCCTTTCTCTAGGTTATAAATAATGGTTTTAGGTATAAGTAATAAAGGGGGAGATCTTTATGGGAGATGTTTAAGATCTTTCACAAGGATATAAGATTTTTTTTCCAATTTTACAATGAAACTATACTATTATGGTCCTCCAGAATTTATTTTTGTAATGTACTGAATATTCATCTAAAATGATGTAATAACCATGTATGTTAATCCTGGGTCTCTAGAGTTGGTATCAAATAAAATTTTTATTCAACCCTTTTAAACTAGTATTAGAAAAAATTAGTGAGATCCCTAAATTTATTTATACGAATATGTCTAGGGATGTCTCTAAGGATAAGTATAAGGATACGTTATGATTTAAAAAAATGTCCTAGAATTTTGGTAAAGGATAGAGTGAGTGGTTTCCAAGAAATACATTCCTGTATAGATACAATAAGTGAATGTGTCTTTGGAACAGATATACCTAGGGGTAAAACCTCTGACAATATGTTCTGGTCCGGACTTAGGGTAATCTGGTACAATACAATGGGCCTAGCTGCACACCCGGTTTGACACTCTCGATGAATATTATTTTGGAATTCCCAAACTCTTTTTGAACCATAATTAAAGATTTAGATATAAGTTAGTTATGAATAACCTAGGATAAAACCAAGGTGTCATAGATTATGGAAGGTTTCATGATTTATACATACTATAAGTAATTATTTTCCTGACTATTTTTTCTGATATGATAAGTAATGATCACACTATGCTTCTGGTTTTAGTCAATGGTGGGAACTAGAAGGAACTGGATTAATATTTAATGTGATGGAAGATTTTATAATGAGCATTCAAGTGGGATGATCACTAGGGTGAATGATGTCATGATCATGCCTAATTATTTTTCACGGAACATGATTAAAAATGTTTACCTTAACCAACTCTCAGACTAACCAAGGAAGAGAAAAAAGGACTTCACTAAGATTTCGGGTAATAAATACCATGTAGGAAAGAAGATTTATTTTACTTAGTGTCAAGAATGTGGAAAGAATCACCTATATGAATGTATTAGAGGATCTAGAATGTGTTTTGTATATGGAAAATAATAACACAAAGCAAGTGACTACAAATGAAAAATGAAGAGTTCGGTTAACGAAATGGATGGGAATTTTGGCCTCCCTAAGTCATCATCGAAGGTTAAGTGTTTTAATTGTGGAGAAAATGGTAATTATGGAACCCAATATCACAAGAGTAATGTTACAATAGAGAATCAGCAAGGTGGTGTGAGTAATGGTTACATTGCTGATGATAAAGAGACTACATATGAAATGTGAAGTAAAAAAAGTGGTGTGTAATAGGATGAGGTAGAATTTTTAATAGATTAAGGATGAAGTAATATAAGTATTTATGTATTGGGATTCAAAAATTAAGAATGGTGAATAATTAATGGATTGTTTAGTTTATGTTTTACTAAGGATTTACAAGAATATTTTGAATGGTCATGATGGAATAGAAAGGTTATCTCATGAAAGTTAACATTTTGACTTAGGGTAGGTAACCCTTAGCATGATATTTATGTTAAGATAATGTTGTATGCATAAAGATATGTGGGATATTAATAAGTAAATAAGATATTATTGATTACCTTGGAACTAAGTAAGGACCTATTTATAGGTGGTTTATGACACCATTAATGAAGTTTACAACATTTTTGGATTTGAGGAGTAAATCCAATACACTTTGGAATGAGGAAGCATGCATGTTTTCCAAAAGTATTTATAGTAATTCAATGTGTTACCATGTTTTAAGAGAATATATGATGAGGTTATTCACATGATTGGAACATGAAAACTAAGAGATACTTTGTGTTGTACAGGGGAGTCAATGTTAATCTCATTTCATGACTCTCTTTATATGGTTTTAGATTTTTAAATTTCTGAAGGGTTATAAGGTTAATAGTTCATGAAAAGTTAAAGTTAAACTTTAAAGGAAATATTTATGCACTGAGTTTGTGTTGAAAACATTAGTTAAAAGTATAATCAGTGATTAAACCTATTTCAAGGATTTCTGTATTATATATTATATTAGTGTGGATTTAAAAAAGGAAAGCATATAGGTCATGTGACAACCAATCAAGTCCGGTAAGGATGTGTGACTTGAACCCATGACCAAAAGACTATAAGGGTTTCATGCCTACCACTGGCCTACGTGATGTCCTAGTTAATGTACATTTATTTTTAATGAATAATTATTTATGATGAGCTATTAGTGTTACTTTTTATATATTAATTTATGTTGTTTTTTTAAAATACAAATAGTTAGGTTTTTTATTCTTTTATGGGCCTTAAGATCCATTAAAAGCGTATTTTAGTGATTTATGCATCAAATTTAATTTATAAACATTCATTACAATAGGTAATGGATGTGTTATAAATTTTTGAAAGCACAACCCATGGATTAATTTTTTTTATAGAAATTATCAAGAATTACTCAATGTTTTGAAAATGATACAAAAAAATGTTTTCATAATACGTTAAATTCTGTTGAGCCAATAGATTAGGGAATCATAACAAATTTTTGAATTTGAGGCTCTCAAATTTTATTATCATTAACTTTTTTGTGATTGATGACCTATATCACTCCCTATAAATATTTACACTTTTCTTCCTTGTCCAATATTCACTCTGAACCTATGTTCTCCTATGTGGAAACCAGTCATATCTTAATTTGGGTAACCATTATGGTTCCAAATTTACCTTTTTAAGGGAAGTTTTAGTAATAAATATTATGATGTGGGTTTCTATGAATGAAAATTTCAAGTATTAAGCATTTTATAACCCAAAAAAAATTCGAGGGATGAATTCATTTTATGTGGGGTAGAATGTAACACACCGAGATTTTGAGAATTATTTTTATTAGAATTAATTTAAATTATAAATATTTTTCATTTCACATGACACTAGAAATGGTTATATATATATAAATATATTTCAATGCTAAGTAAAGCATTCCTTTCACATGAAATACCAACTTTGGTTGTTCTACCAGCAGTACCAACATGGCTTGGGCTACACACAATACCAACTTGGCTTACTCTACAAGCAACACCGACTTGCCGTATGATACACTCAACAATGAGATTATATGAAATATGTATTTTAATTGTTTTAATTATTTAAATAAGATAATTATAACCTATCCATTAAACATATAAATAAATAATTTTAAAATATTGTTTTTTATATAAATAAAACATATTGATAATGAAAGATAATATTTTTCGTAAAGTCCTTTTATGTTAAAAATATTGTTTTCTTGAATGAATAAATTTTAATAATAAAAGTAATTTCAGACACATTTAAAAGTTTAATTGGAAAAAATAAACTTCATTTTTTAATTCATAATGTTTAAATTAACCTAGGGTAAATTTTTGGTATTTTTCTAAGAAACATCATTTTTTTATTAATATTGAAAAATACGGGTTTTTAGTTAAGAACTACCATTTTTATAATTAATTATTAATGATAAATGATATTATAAATATTTTTTAAGGTCAAATTAGATTAATATTACATATATTAATACAATTAAATTCATTATAATCAATTTCACTTTGAAAATGAATGTAAAATCTTAACAAACTTTTGAACTTTTCCCTACTTTAAAACCCTGTTATTTCGTCCCGTCTACGAGATTATCACTAATCTTAATTTTTCCACTTCTATGATTGGAATTAAAAAAATATGACATAAACCATTTTATTAATTATAATATTTATATTCTAATAAGACCATGTTAATTTTTGACTAAAATGAAGAGTAAAAGTGATTAAAATTAATCACCGCATTTAAGGCCAAATTAAGCTTAATTAGGGACTAAACCTTAAAATCATGGGCTCAAATGCCCTATAAACTATTATAATACCCATTATAGGTCCATATTTAATCTATGAAACATTAATTATTTAGTTTTTTTTTGATTTGTAAGAATTTTTTTAGGTAAGAACATGTGAACACCTAATTTGTTTCTAAAAATTCTATGTGAGTCCTTTTCCTTCCAATAATAGGCCACCACTTCTACCCATTCCTCACACCTATCAAAACATTTAAGTTAATCCCAGATCTTACCAAGAAGCCTTCCAAAAAACCTCACTTCAATTTACAATCGTACCTTTGGGAAGAAACCCTCTCATGAAAACCTTTTGGGCACAAACCAAAAGGAGTTACCCGATTTAGAGGTGACATCTTCTTTCAAGCACTGTTCCTTTATTTACTTTATTCACCCCTAAACTCTTTTTATTACCTTATTTTGTGAAAAAAAAGTATCCTCCATATAATAGGATGTTTTTATGAAAAGGTTAAGACCTAAAATTACACAAACCTCCATCTAATGGATGTTGAACATACTGTTTCGGTGTACGGTGAACTAATGCCTCACAAAACGATGATTGTTCATTTCTCCTTTACGACCAATCACGGTGGCCATTATGATAAAAAAATATATCTATATATTTAATATATTATATTTATTATGTCTTTAAGATTCTATATTCCTTTTACAATACACATATTTTTACCTTCCATTTGGTGTTAATATGATAATCTCGTTTGAGGAAGTGTGTATTACCGCCCCCTCAAAGTGATGTGATTCGTTCACACACCACATAGAATGTATTAAGTATGGGTTTAGGGAACTTATATGATATATATGATATATATGATATAATAATTATACTATAATAATTATATATATATATATATATATTCATACATATATACACATATATATATATTTTAATTACATAATTTTTTTTAATATGACAATAAAAATGAAAAATAACGTTCATGCATACGTACGAATTACCGTCTCCATGAATGTTGTATTCCATTTCATACTTATTTATGCTATAAATTATTATAATATAAATATACAGGATATAATTATATTTATATCATGATATATTTTCTATAATCATGATATAAGTATAAGGACCAATGATATAACAAATTAAGACACATGCAAAGAGAAAAAAAATATTACCCAAAATGAGAACTTAACATAAGATCATTAACAAGAAGGTAATATAAGGTATTAATAAACCATATATGGTATTGTGTAAAAGTATATGATTATTTAAAGGATTTATAATAAACTTATATTTATTATACATGAATCTTGTACGACTACATAGAGAGTCAAGACACAAGGTAAGGAGATTTTCATCTCACTTTTAATTTATATGAGATACAAGCTATGTTCGACAGTATTTTATTTTGTGTGGTACTTCCAATGATTTTATTATATTTATACTATACTTATATTTATTTTTATTAATAGATAAATTTTCTTTATCCTTCTTTCATGTGGTGTAAGTTTCTAAAGTTACCAAATCGGTAAAAATGTTTTTCTCACAATTAGTCTTCTTTGTGACTCATGTTTTGTTATGCACCTAAAATATTTTTTAGAGGTGAATATACATCAATTTTACATTCCATATAATGAATATAAATAATTTGATGATATTATATGATTCATGTAATTTCCTTTCCTTAGATGGAGAGCATGATCCCAAGACACCATTTTATAAGAGTTTATTGAGACAATCTAATTGTTTTCAAGATTGTTTATATTTATGATTAAATTGATGAAATATTATCTTCCATATCTCAAGAATATTAATGAGTTTAATTATACCCTATTATTTCATGATATAATCATGTATTGGTACCATTTTATTCTCTTTCGTGCATATGTTAGTTAGGAAAGTGTTTTTAGGAAAGCCCGACTTTACCCTCTCTTTGGTCAGAAATCTATGTTTTCTAAAATGAGTTTCAAAGAATATTATACCATTCCCCAATAATATATATAATACAATTTAATTTTTTTTTCTTTTACCAATATCTTCAAGGGAATTTTCTTGTCTCTTTTGAAACAAGGCACTTTTCTATCCTTTTTATTATTCAAAAGGAATGTTCTTTTGACCTCATACAACATGTATAGATTTACCCACCATCATTTCTTCAAACATCCTTTTGAATTTTTAAAAGTTTAACGAATAAGAAAATGTTTTTAAAATATATTTTAAATGAAAATGGATTTCAAAATGTTTTCATGTCTTATTTACATGTTTTCAAAGTGTTTTCAAAGAAATGGTTTTCAAATTTTTTTCAATTTTCTTTATATTTTTTCAAAGTGTTTTCAAAGAAATGGTTTTCGAAACATTTTCAATATTTATTTAAAAGTTTTCAAAGTGTTTAAAAAGAAATTATTTTAAAAACGTTTTAAAGATTTCTATAAATCTTTTCAAAGTGTTTCAAAAGAAAAATGTTTTTTAAAATGTTTTGAAGCTTATTTCATAAGTTTTCAAGGAAAAGGGTTTTCAAAATGATTTAATAATTTTTCATAATATTTTCTTGGAAAAACATTTTCAAATGGTTTTATGTTTTAAAAAAACAATATCAAACAAGAAAGGATATTTTTCTCAAGAATTGTTTTTAAAGGACACTTAAAAATTATTCTCTATTTAATATGACATATATTGATGTCACTCAATCCTTTATAGGAAATTATCTTAAGGTTCCATTTATATACTTTATATGAATGAGTTATACTTAATATCATGGTCTTTATGAAGCCTGTTTCTCTTTCACAGGTTATATGATTTTGAAACCCACTTTATTCAGGGGTTATTCTTTTGATGAAATGATTATGAAACCTATAATGTTTTCCATAAGTTATGATATGTTTACATTTTAATGATACCCATTTCATTTCTTGGGTTATCATATGTTTTTTGGCACATGTATGTAGGATTTCATTATGAGACAAGTGGGACCTATATCTCCCTCTAACTAATTGGGTAAAGATTTATATCTCATGAGATAGACATGGATGGTATAGGGGTTTACTTTGTTCAATAATACATGTTTGAAATGGGGGTTTACATAGTTCATTAATATAGGAATGGAATGAGGTTTAATCAGTTTAGTAATACAGGGATGGAACATGGGTTTACTATGTTTAGTAATATAGGGCTGGAAAAAGGGTTACTCAGTTCAGTAATACATGGATGGAATGAGGGTTACTTAGTTCAGTAATATAGGGCTAGAACAAGGGTCACTCCATTCAGTAATATAGGATTGGAATGGGGGTTACCTGGTTCAGTAAATGACTTCATCCACTTAGGTGGTCTTGGTAGTGATGCGTTGTCTATTATGGAAATCACTATATTCTTATGTTTTTTCCACAATTCCATGTTTTATTCCTATATTATGATTTCATAAATTATGATCTTTATTTCATTATGATTCATGTATTATGAACTTCCAATCTTTATTCAATTATCTCTGTTATGATTTGGATATGCAGGTCATGATCTTCTATCTTCATTGTCATGTTCTCATACCTCTTATGATCGTGTTTATGCTTACATATCTCCCTTGTTTTACCTTACTGAGCATTTTATATCAACCCTTTCTTATGGTTCCTTTCTCCAAGTTATGAAGAATTGGTTTATGTAGAAGTACTAAAGGTGGATATATTTATGGGAGATGTTGAAGATATTTCATCAGGATAGAAGATTTTGTTTCCATGTTTTCAAAGACACTAAAATATTATGGTCCTCTAAGATTTATTTTTGTAATGTACTGAATATTTATTTAAAATGATGTAATATCCATCTATGTTAATCCAGGGTCACTACAATGTAAACCTATTTATTTTTTAAAAAATAAAACCATTTATAACCCATTTAATTATAAAATACATTACCCTAACCCCACCCTTTTTTATTTTGAAATATCTATTTCAATAACTTAATTCATTTAAAAATTCAATTATAAATTAAAAAAATTTAAAATTAATTTATAAATATAACATGAATGTATTTTAAATTAAATGTGTAAAATGGAATCCTATACCCTAATAATAGGCTATACACTTAATTTATAGATAAACTAACTGAATACATTAAAAGTGAAATTGATGTGGGACTCAAATGAAAGACTTTAGTCTAAGGCCCTATTAGACCGGGCCTAATACTCTCCCTCAAACTGGGGTATATATAGCATGACATATAAGTCCTATAAAAAATAAAGAAAAAACGATTGGGATACTCCAAATTATGTAGTGTTATAAAAATTATGTACCATCACCTTGGTGAAAATAAATTTCACTCGAGATCCAAGAAAACATTCTATGAAGTTATCAATAAGTGTATTTATAGTAAAGATGCAGCTAAATGTGAGGTGATTTTTCTCAAATTGTTAATGAAAAAAATTAAAATCCACCATAATTTTTTGGTGCATTCATGGAAGAGAAAATTGGTTGATATCTCTATGAATCCATGATTGACCAACCAAATATTAGTGTAAAGGAATCTTGATGAAGTAACTAATGAATACAAAGATTCCTTGTAATGATAGTGACTTTGAAATGATATTAAGACTCGATAATCAGTTGTTTGATAATGATATGTTTATTTTTTAAAAAGGTAAAGTTTCCAATGAGTATTGTCACATATCCAAAAGTGGAATCTTGAATAGATAAAAATTAACATATCTGGAATTAAAAAATTTCTCAGCACCAATATTATTATGATCAAAATATAAAAGATCATAAATTGTGTCTTACTTAATTTATTTTATAATAAAATAATAACAACCCATTGAGACTTGATATGATGCATCATAAATTGGATAACCTTGATGAAAACATAGACAAGATCAAGTTGAGTCAATGTAAATAGTAATATTTCTACAAAAATGATATTCACACTCCATAAGGTCGTAAGTGTCACTAAAACTCAGAAGATAATTTTCATTAGGCCCAAGTGAAGTGTGAATTTTCATTTCTCAAGACAATCCAATATCTTGTAACATATTCATCACATATTTTCATTGATAGAGAACAATTTATGTATTACAGAGAAAAATTTCAATTCCTAGACAATATTTTAGAGGACCCAAGTCCTTGGTATGAAACTAAAAATGAATATAATACTTTAGAAAATTGATACTGTGTGAATTAATTTTTTTATAATAGTGTTTCCAACGTAGAAAAAAACATGATACTACTAGATGATGTGTGATAATAAAAAATAGAGCAATTTTCATAATTAGAAAAATCCAAATACAGTTACCACAATATAGAATCCTATAAACTAATAATTATGTGACTACTTAAGTTTATAGATAGATTAACAAATTTTTTATACCCAAGAAACTAGATTGGATAATTCTAGGAGATAATTTCATATAGAACTCCTTATAAAGAAAACCATGAAAGAAGATATTCCTGACATTAATCTGATGAAGAAGTATGAATAGACACCATAGATCTAACCCATGAAAATGACTAAACTGACACAACTAATACCATATAATCAAAGTGACTTATATTCATTAAATAAGGGGCTAAAATGTAAGGATGTCATCATATAGGGTTTTCGATTTTGTAAAATATGTAATAAAAGGATGATTCTGTGGGAATATTATATATATTCATTGAATAATATATAATAAATATGCCATATTACTATTTTGAAAATACATGAGGGCCAATGAGTCCCAAATTTCATTTATTTTGTCCTTAGTTCAATTATCTTCATTCACTGACTTATCTAATGAATTATTATATTTTTATACCATAAAGCTTTTATACCTTATATTTTGGATCTATTAGTGATGAAAGAGGATATACCAAGTAATAATTTCTTTCCATACTAAGGGGTGATATATGAATAATCTTAAGTTAGAAAAATAAATCTTTTTCATCGTGATTCTTATATATGAGGTGTGTGTAGTTGTTTATCAACCATGGAAGGATGAATTAAATCACTTCATGGTGAATGATGAGAATATGTGAGAAAACAATCATTGAGGAACCACTAATAATGGATGAATAAGATAAAGTTATAATGATAATAGTTGGATTTAGATCAATTGTTGGGCATTAATATGAATGGATAATCCTAATTAAGGTTTTTATGAACATCTTGTAGTGTTTTACTAGAAGCATTCTGAAAATGTAAAATATGGAATGTTGGGAGTTTTATAACTAGGATAGTTTATGTTTGGATAGGGGCATACCATTTAGATGATTTTACATGGTTGTATATTTTATTCCTTGTGTGTTAGAGATGAAAAATCCACATTAGGGAGGAAAAACTAAGTCAAGGAATACTACAGGGTGTTGACCCTAGTTATTTTAGAGAGCTATACACTCTAGTTAGAGTATCTATAAAAAATTCTAATGTGGTGGAATGGTTATTTCATGTAGGGATGAATGAATGGTGAGTTTCTTCTAATAGGTTTTTGGATAGATTGTGAAGGCCATATATAGGAAAAATAAGTTTAAGTATACAATGTATAGTGTTTAGGGATGGGGATGACATCCCATGGGGGGAATCATTTAGGTATGTGCCTAACATGGATGAAATAATGGAGAGTATGTGAAGGAGGGAATTAATAGGGAGTGAATTTCAAGAGTAGATGAGTTTCCACACATACATAATAGGAGATTTTTATGCCGATAAGTTGTTAGAAAACTATAGGGTCCATGCCCAAGGGTGCACACTGATAAGATATGGTCATGCCTGGTGGGGAAACGATAGGCTACATGGTGGAAGTTAAGCATCTAGTTTTATGACCAATGTAATGACTCATATTTTTCTGTGTATTATTTTTGGATATTATACGGATTATTTTTTAGACCAGGCACTGAAAAAAGTTCTATTTTGGGGCTCGGTGTTCCCAGAATAGATGATTGAAATATATTAAATATATTAAATATAACATTGAATTTTTTTCAAAAAAAGTTGAATAACACCGGAATGGGGACCCACATCAGAAATCGGAGGGCTCTATTGAGTTTAGAACACTATTTTTACCCTATACGTGACATAATCTTTGTCGACATGGGTCTTTTACGAAAAATTCATCATGGGAATAATTATGTAATATAAATAAATTTATAATTTATTTTGTTTATTTAAATGTATCTATTGATGTATCCTTTATGTATTTGGTTATATCATTTCCTCATGGTTGGCCGCTCAAACCTTGGATATTCGAACAACCCTTTGAGAGCATTCTTGGAGAACAATGATATATTAGGATCATATCATGGATCATTCCGCCAATGCAGTTTCTGATCTCGTCAATGATGATAACACAACCTTTATTCACTAATTATTGATCAAAAATCCAGGTAGGATGTTTTATTATTTCCATCCCATTTATTAATCTCGTATGAATGGGAATTAATTCCATGAATATAATTGATATGTGCATCATTAGTAGAATTAAATTGATGTATTTTTTGTTCATTTTTTTCTTATTATATTCATTTATCTTCTTCTATGTCGATGAATCAATTATAAATGAAAAACAACTGAGGTTCATTCCTTGAAATTTATAGTTTATGGATTACTCCCCATTTTCTTCATATGATAATCATTGTTATTCCTTTTGGCCCACATTTCAACAAATACCCAATTTCTGATCATTGCATGACCATTCTTCTATGCAACAGGTCAAAATTGTGGGTACAAAATACAATGGAGGTTGTGGTTTGAGAATAGATGATCAAGGTGGATGGATCAAGGAAGGAAAAGACCAGATCAACATTTATTTATCTTCCTGAGACATGTACAACAAATAAGACGTTTGGGGTACGTTACAGTTGGTTTGGAAGGCCGAATTCTGGTGATAAAGTGGCAGAATGGATTGGTTGACCTAGATCTCAGATCTATGGTGTGATTTTAAGTGTAAATAAATTCAAAAGTGGCACACAAGAAATAACGGGGGAGAAAACATTGGATTTTTAAAATCCTAATCAACACGACATGTAAATCTGGATTACACACTGTGTGGGGCCCATTCATTGATGGCCAGGGTTTCAAGATGAAGATAAGGATCACATGACATGTGACCCCTATCACACGACATGTGAAACTTCTCATTTGGAATGGAATGTACTTTGGGAATTATATGTAAATGGGAAAAAGTACATGACCATATCGAATTTCATGTTCTTGGACACATACACAACTTGGTGTATACACACTGATACCCATACACAGCCACCGTACACGAACATAGACATAAGACATTGGTAGGATGTTTTGTGTATCTACACACCATGTACTTATTCTACACACCATGTATGTGGAGGCTTACATTAAGTGTGAATCTATTCCATATTTTTAGTCAATGGAATAACTATACAAGCAATGTACCCTTGGTACATGTCATATACCCCATGGTACACACCATGTACCCCCATTTAAGAGTGTTTTTATTACTTAGTTTCCTTAGTTTGGACTAGTATATGTTGATAATGCCCCCTTTTTACAATCCCTAAAGTGTACAGTGTGAAATTACATCCACATCCTAGGATTATAATCCCCTCTAGAGGAAGAGTCTCAAATAGAGTTGTAGTGTCCCTCCATGACACAGGAGTGTGATCCTCTATCATATTTATTCTATGGATGGGTTTTTTGTAATCAGTATAAAATACATAATAAGGGTGTTGATCCTCTATCTAGAAGTCTGTATCAGCAGGGTTTTTGGTATCATTAACATATGATCCCCTATACAGCAGGTTGATCTAGATTTGGGTTCATGGTGTCCCCCAGAAGTTCTAGGAGTGAACCCCCATCTATGCATAAAGGTCTTCTTAGAACGGTGAGATTTATTGAGAGGGTCCCAATGATCTATACCTCTTTATATAATGTATTCGATGATAGTATGTCCAATGGAGTGGATTATCCTAGAACAAGCATTACTTCAAGAAGAATACTTTGGTTGATAGTTGTTATGATCAATTGGTGGCATGGTGCCTTTGCTGAGTATATCGAGGTGTTTCTGTTATAAATTATTTTCTATATATTTTATTGAGATGAATATACTATGTGTTTTTTGGTTTTTGGGTGTTCAACATGGTATTGTTATACTCACCCTTACATGTTTATTCCTGTACATGTTGTGTCATATGAAGATGACGACCCACTTGATCATGTCTTGAGAGAATAAATAGTGGGTGTATCATAGCCTGATCTTATCATACTAAGGTGGTTACCAAGATCTTATATTTGACTTTAGTATACTCCCTTAAAGTAGGTTTTATTTTTTACAGTTTTTTATTGGGCTTAAATTTGGACCCTTTTTCCACTTTCAGTACTTTACTGTCATACTCTCTTGTGGGATCTTAGATGTATGCAGGAATTATTTCAGTTGTTTTACATTTGTTTATTTTGTGGACTTGGAGATTTGTGTGTGTGTGTGTGTGTGTATGTACTTTAGGTTAATGTCTCCCATTTGTGGGATATGCCTACTTGACATAGGTCACCAGCCCCAGATCTATTGGAGGTGGGATTGGGGTAGTCACGAGTCGAACCATGATGGGTCAGGTCATGGCAGAGTAGTATCAGAGTAGTCAGTTATACCTTATGACTATAGTCGGTGAGTTTGGTTTGGTGCATCAGTGTTTAGTGTTTTGAGTTCTTCTTTTAGGTCAGGGACTCCCGTGTTGGTGTGACGACCGACATATCTATACACCAGAATTCTAATTATCTACCATTTAACTTTGAAAATGAATACATTGGCTGCATGTATTTTTTTGGTACATGTATCATATGGTAATAGTTGAGTTTTCCATCTCCTTCTTGAGTAAGGTCCCCAGATATACACTTTTTACCATGGTACATATTGTTCTATTTTAGGATTACTCTATGCAGACAACCAATAAGGATTCCACTGCGTGATCATGAGGATGATCCACCTAATGACATGGAATCTCTGTATTAGAGATAGAACCTCCAATCGGTTTACCAGCTATATCAGCACTCATAGAGAAATATCTAGTGATGGAAATACCAGATGATAATTCATGTAGGCTGAGTGTATTACATGAGTTTTTGAGGTACTGATCTCCAAGGTATTAGGGTGATCTAGATCCCTGGGTGGAAGAGGACTAGCTAGAGGTAGTCACTCACATTTTCCTCCTTGCGAGGATGCTTGCAGAACAGATGGTGGTCCTCATGGTGAGTCTTCTTTAGGTATCTTCTAGGTGATGGTAGAGCCTGGTGACTCAATTTCATCACGAGATGACTCTCTCCTTATCATACATAGAGTGTCTCTTTAGGGAGGAGTTCTATCTGGCCACATTGCGATCAATATGTATACAAGATCATTTGAATGTGCAGTAGGGTAGTATGACCATGTAAGAGTAATCAACAAGGTTTACTGATCTCTCATGTTACTCCTTGGATATGGTGCATGATCAGTTATTCAGAGCTTAGAACTTTGAGAATGGATTGGGATGGGAAATTAGTGTTTCAGTGGTACCCCTTTTCATTCCTACCTATACTAGGGTTCTTGAGAAATATTTTTTGGTGGAGATATTTCTAGAAGACCAGACACTAACAGTGGGATATATTAGTGGGCATCCAGTATTTGAGACCACAGAAGAAGGTAATTGATGATACTGATAAGGATCCAAGCATGTCAAATGTTTTAGGAGGTAATCCTAGGATACAAGGGTAGCAATGTATAGATCTCAGGGTTGCACAAATCATCCGAGGGAGAGGTAGTGTTTCTCATGCAATGGTCAAGGATATATAGACTAGGATTATCTAACCCTTCATACAGATAATGAAGATATGGTCAAGAGACCACTAATAGAGAGAAAAATATAGGAGAATGTTGGTTATTAATGTGGAAGACATGGAAGATGGGATGATAGGGAATCATGAGGTGTTTTTAGGTTTGACCTATTACCACCACCACCCCTGGTGGTCTGCACCAGGTTCATGGAGTTGGAGGATAAGTATGAGGACAAATAAAAGCTATGAAATCACATGAACTAGAGGATCTATGGATGATACAAGTTATGATCTATATCTTTTCTACTTTATCTATACTATTGATAAACATAGGTGTGAGTCATTCCTTACCTTTTTCATCTCTCTTTTGAGACTTAGTGATTTCAGTTTATCCATTGGCTTGACCCTTGTTGTTGGAGACTCTAATAGGTTGTGACTCAGAGATTTTTCACTTGTGCTGGTAGTGCGATCTGATGCTTGGTGATGTTATTTTTTATGGGATCTATACATTATTGAAATGAGGAATTATGAATTCATCTTAGGTATTCACTGGTTATCCAAATTTCATTCCTATATTGACTACTTTTGGAAGAGTATGTGGTGTGTCCACAATGAAAAAAATAATATTTTCCTTTTTCAATGAAAATAAACCCTGGAAGATCAGTATGAGCTTATGAATAGGAGAGAGAAACTGATTACTCACAATTTGGTTAGAATGAATCTAGGAGAAGTGGATGCTTTGGGCTATAAGTTTCATTCAATTGTGGCAGAGTATGAGGATGTCTTTCCTGAGGATGTACCAAGTTTAACTCCCCACAAAGAGATATACTTATACATATACTTTAGTCCCTTTATGTGACTAATATCAGCACCAAAATATCGTATGAATCTCACAGATCTTCGAGAGCTGAAGGTGTAGTTGGAGGACTTGTAGGAGAAGGTCTTTGTGATACCCATCATTTTCCCTTGGGAACTTGAGGGTTGTTTTCCAAAAAAGATAATGAGAGTTTGAGGTTATGGGTGTATTAAAAATTATTGAATTAGGTCCCCATAAAGAATAATATCCACAACTAAGGATCTATGACCTCTTTGATTAGTTGAGAGGGGAATAATGGTTCCCAAATATTTACCTCAGATTAGGCTATCACCATCTATGAGTACGGGACAATGATATACCGAAGATGAAATTGTGATGTCATTAAAATTACTATGAGTACTTGGTGATGCCATTATGTGGGAAAACTCCCCAGTAGTGTCCATGAGACCCATGAATAAGATATTTTAGTCTTGTTTATAGTAGTTTGTGGTAGTCATCATCAAAGACAACCTAGTCAAATTAGCATATGAGGAGGAGAACACAAGACGCTTGAGGATAGTCCAAGACACACCTTGAGAGCACTAAATTTATGGGAATCTCTCAAAGTGTCAATTTGGGATTTGAGAGTTCCACTTTATAGGACACATCATCTCAGAGGATGGAGTAATAGTAGACCTAGAAAAAGATGAGGTAGTGCTTCCTTGGGAGCCACCCAAGAGTGCAACCTAGGTGCAGAGTTTCCATGGGCTGATAGGGTACTATCATAGGTTTATACATGATTTATCTAGAGTAGAAGAGCCCTTGAAATACTTGACTTAGAATTAGAATAATTTTATGTGGATGGAGGGGCTCCATCAGTGATTTCACGAGCAAAGTTAGAGGTTGATGTGCGCCCCCCATCTTGAGATTTCTAGAGGATGGTCTCAAGTACATAGTGTTTGTAATGCATCAGGGACCAAACGTGGTTGCGTTTTGATGTAGAGGCAGAAATTACTTCCTATGGTTCAATTCAGTTGAGACCACATGAGAAAAACTACATGAACAATTTTCTTGTGTTTGAACCAGTAGTATTCACACTAAATATGTGGTGAAACTACCTGATGGGAAAGTGACTTATTATTTAATCTAAAAAACATTCTCAGGTATATCTTCTAATAGAAGGATATTAACTTGAGATAGAGGAGATCTCTAGAGTTGCTTTGGGACTATAACCTTAAGATTTTCTACACTCCTAGAAAGAGGAACGTAGTGGAAGATGCTCTTAATAAGAGATCTTATTATTAGTTGTTAGATGTGGTGTCGGAGCAGTTATCCTCATTGTAGTTTTCCTTCATGGATAAGGATGATAATTCATATCTTTAGTCGATTTATATTAACCCACTATTTTTACACTGTGTTAGGGATACTCATCATGGTGATACCAACTGTGAGACCTTATGCACTCAGATATCCACTGTACATGATTTTGATGGATATTTTGAAGGTGGGGAGTATGGTATTATTTGCTGAGGATGGATGATGGTACCTTTGATGTTGCAGGAGGAGGTATTATGGGAGTTTCATACATCATATTTGGCATTACATCTTGGTGTGGAAAAACTTTACCAGGAACTCCAACATCAGTTTTGGTGGTCGGTCATGAAGAAGGGAGTTGTAGAGTTTGTCTCTCAATGCCCCACTTGTCAGTAGATGACTATTAATCACTAGGGTCCAACATGTTTAGCTCAACCCCTTAAGGTGATTGAGTGTAAGTGGGATATAATATACATGGATTTCATAAAAGGGTTTACCATGTACATACAGGGGACACAATTCCATTTGGGTGATCCTAGAATAACTCACTAAGTTGGCCCACTTCCTAACTATTCAAGAACAGAGTTTAGTAGAGATATTAGGATGCCTCTACATGAAAGAGATAGTTCAAATCTATGAAGTTCCCCCGATGATCATATATAAATGTGATGAAAACATCAAATATAAATTATATAGAGGATCATAGGAGGCCTTTGGGACTCAGATATGCTTGATCACAATGTTTCACCCCTAGATTGATGGCCAGATAGAGCAAACCACCTAGGTCATGAAAGACATGATGCATACTTTCATGTTGGAATTTTTTCATAGTTCGGAGGATCACCTACCATTGGGGGAGTTTTCATACAATAATGTCTACTTTTACACCATTGGTATAGCACCATTAAAGGATTTGTATAGGCAACCATGTAGGTTACTAATTTATTGGATTTATTTAATTGAGTAGAAACTCATGGACCCATAGTTGGTGTGAGTTACTATGGAGAAGGTGCAGATCATCCAGGAGAAGATGAGAACTATAAAAAGCCATCATAAGTCTTAGGAGGACTAAATATGAAGGTATTTAGAGTTTTAGGATGGAGACCATGTATTCTTGAGAGTCTCACCTTGATGTGGATTGAGGATATTTGTTCGTGATGGCAAGTTATATCTGAGATTCATTGGTCCCTTACAGATACAATGTAGAGTTTGTGAGGTGGCATACTTCTTATCTCTACCACTATATTTGTACTGGGTACATGATGTATTCCATGTGTCATAACCGAGGATGTATATGCATGACTCATCACACGTTATCCACTAGGGAAAGATGAACATCTAGGATGGAGCTATCTTTGCTAGTGGGGATCGAGGATTAGTACGAGAAGATACTTCATCAAAGATTGATTCCCCTTATGTGTGTCTAATGGAAGCATGAAAATATTTAGGATTTCACATGAGAGCGGGATACCCCGATGCGAGCCCAATACCCTTATCAATTTGGGTAGATTTTCTCTTTTAGGGATGAAAACCCATAAGGTGGGGAGAATGTAATGACTCATATTTTTACATGTATTATTTTTAGATATTATATGAATTATTTTTTGAGACCAAGTGCTGAGACGGTGTGGAATTTCAATGACCAGTTTTCTCATAAAAAAGTTTCAAATATATTAAATATATTAAATAAGGAAACCGTGTAGTTTTCATGAAAATGTGTAATAACTCTGGAATGAGGATGCAGATCATAAATAAAATGTCACTGTTGAGTTTAGAATGCATGTTTCACCCTAGGTGTGATATAATATTTATCAGTGTAGGCCTTTTGTGAAAAATTCATAATGGTAATAAAAAATAAAATAAAATAAATAAATAATTTATTCTATTTATTTTTATGCAGCAACTGTGTTATCCTCTGAGTATACAATTTTAGGATTTTCTTAGGCTTATCCTCTCAAACCCCATATATCCAAACAATAGTTGGAGATATTTCTTGGATAACGATGATAGATCAGGATGAAATTATAGATCATTGAACAAACAGAGTTATTGGATCTCGTCAATGATAGAAATGCAGTCGTTATTCACCAACAATCAATCTAAACTATAGGTAGGATGTATTTTGTGTTATTACCACCATTTTTCTTAATATCGGATGAAATAGGATCAATTGCACTAATAAAATTGATATGTGCATCATCAGTAGAATTAAATTGATTTATTTTTTGGTTCATTTTGTTCTTATCCTCTTTGTTCATCCTCTTCTATGACAAGATATTGAGGAAAAATAAAAAAATTATGAGGTTCATTCCTCACATTTTATGGTTTATGTATTTCCCAACAATTTTTTCATTTGATCATCATTGGTATTACTTTTAGTCAATGGTTCAACAAATACATGGTTTACGATCATTGTGCAACCGTTATCCAGTGTTGTGGGTTGAAATTGTGGGTAAAAACGTGATGGAGGTTGTGGTTTCATAATTGATGATGAAATTGGTTGGATTGACGAATGAAAAGACTGGTTTGATGGTTCTTCATATTCTTGGGTGGTTCAGGGAAAATCTAACATCATGGGTACATTCCAGTTGGTTTTGAAGGCTAGATTTTGAAGAGAAAGTTACTGTAGGACTCGGTTGACCTAGATTCGGGATCTACAGAGTGATTTCTGCTAGAAATCATGGGATAAGTGGTGTGGAAGGAATAATGGAGGAGAAACCTCAGGATCTAGAAAATCCCATGAAACACAATGTGTAAATCAGGATTACAAGTCGTGTGGGCCCTGTTTAGGGGCTGCTAGGGGTTTGGGGTGAAGATAAGGATCACATGACATGTGACACCTATCACATAATATGTGAAACTTCTCAGTTGTCTTGGAATGTACTTCAAGAAGTACATGAACACAGATAAAAGTACATGGACATATGGTATTCTTTGTACATGGAAATGGATATGACTTGGTGTACATGGGCTAGTACATAGACATGGCTACCATACATAGAAACATCCTAGCGAAACAGCCATGATTCCATGTTTCTTTACATGCTAAATTTTATATATATGGAGACTTACATTCCATGTTAAGCTCTTCCAAATGAGTAGGCATGGGGATATATGTACACACTATGTACCCCTTGTTACATATTGTGTACCCCCTTAAAGAGTGTTTGTATCTCTTCATTTACATATTTTGGACCAATATAGGTTGAATGTATTCCCTTGGTCCAATCCCTTAAGGGTACAATGAGACATTACATCCACATCATAGGATTGTGATCCCCTCAAGAGGATGAGTATCAATTAGAGTTGTAGTGTCCCTCCATGAGACTAGAGTGGGATCCTATATCATCTTTGTTCCTTCGATGCGGTTTGTGAAATCAGTGCTACCTTCCTGAGTAGGGATTTAATACCCCATCTAGTAGGTCTTATCAGTATCATTTTGGTTCATTTACATATGATCACCTATGTAGTAGGTTGATCCAGATTTGGGTTCGTGATCTCCCCCATCATTTTTGGGAATGACCCCCTATCTGTGCATCAGGGTCTTATTATACCAGTTAGCTTTATTAGATAGGTCCTAATTATCTATACCTCTTTCTCGAGTGTCTATGATGATATCATAGATCATGGAGTGTATTCTACAAAAATGAGCATTTATTTGAGTAGAATACTTTAACAAGAAGTTGGTTATGACCACCTGGTTGCGTAGTGTCTTTTCTTATTATATCTGTGTGTTTCTTATATAAATTGATTATCATATCTTGTATTGAATTGAATATACTTGGTGCTTTGTGTTTATTGTTTTCTGGGTTTCCTACAGGGTATTGTTATACTCACCCCTGCATGGGATTTTCCCACATGTGTCGTGTCTTATGTTGACGATGACCCATATTATGATGTTTTGGGAGGGTTGGGTGTGGGTGTAGTGTAGATTGATCTTGTCAGACTGAGGTGGTTATAGGTAGCTTTCATTTGACTTTATTCATTATCCTTGGAGTATGTTGGACTCTTTAAATATTTTTTTGGCTTATATTTAGCCCCTTTTATGATTTTAGTACTTTACTATCATACTTTATTTTGGGACCTTAGAGGTATGAATTTTCACGACCCGTCCTCGGGGCTCGTGCCGTGACTACCCCAAGCCCGCCTTCCATAGGCCAGGGGCTGGCGACTAGCACCAAAGGCATAAATCTTGTTAAAAAGGGAAGGCATTGCCTTTAAGAAATGTAAAAACACACACACAACCAGAGTACAAGAAAAAGAAAACATTAAGCAAACAGTATAACAAGTGTGCTGAAAGTACAAAGGGGCCGGAATACAATCCCAACAGTAAAGGTACAGCTACAACTGAAAGTAAAGTATAACTCAAAGGAAAACAGCTGAAAAGTGACAAGCAGCTCCTGGATCGTTTTCTGGGTTCCTACCCGAAGGGTAGGTACATATGTCCTCCTCATCACTCCACGTCTGTCTGTCTCCTCCGGGTACCGACTCGTCGTGAGATCCACCTTTGGGTACCGAATCGTCATTAGATCCACCTCCAAGTACCGTCCAGCTCTACAAGCCTCAACCACGATCAATGATGTCCATTTTATGCAACCAACACAAAGAGGTGTGGGAAAAGCCCATGCAGGGGTGAGTATACGATACTCAGTAGGGACCCCAAGACCCTCAAGGTCTCACTAAATCCAACAAGGATAATAACAAAGAAAGTTCCCAACAGATAACCCTTACTTAGGTATAAGCCCATACTTATACCTAAGTTACCATGTAACCCATCTCAGCCATGAGGAATCACACAGATATGAAGTCGACGGGTAACCACTACTTAGGTATATGCCCATACATATACATAAGTTATCTAGTAACCCATCTCAAACATGAGGAAAACACAAAGGTTACTGACTCAGCTCAAACCAGGATTTTATTCATGATGTCGAAACCATAGCTGCTGGGGAACTCCTCCTTTATCGAGTTCAGTGGACCTTCCGCTGCAACCAAGCGCTTCCCAGTAACCTTGGACTGCTGTAGTACTCCACCTGTCGAGTACTGTGGGCCTGCTTCTACAACCAAGCACTTCCCACCATGGGTCTGCCGCTACAACCAAGCGCTCCCCCTCATAGCCTACAGAGGTACTCCTTCTGTTGAGTACTGCAGGTCTGCCGCTACAACCAAGCACTCCTATTCCGTGGGTCTGCCACTACAACCAAGGTCTCCCCAATGAGCTATCAAAACACTCCGAGTCGATCGATCAGCAGTTGTCAAGTCTCAGCCAGCTCTAGGGTTTCCGCACACAGCATGCTTGTTCCGGGAGGGGCCGCTCCACGATCCAATAGGTCGATACATCAACTGTCACATAGAATAGAGTTGATGTACAACAAAGTTCGGTCATGTCAATAGGAACACAATGCGACAGACGGCGCGTCAATCAGACGCCCGGTCTGAGAGTCATTGGCTTTTTTGTTCTAGGGGCCCGGTTGGGTTTTAAGTAAAACCCAACCCGACCGTACTCCAAATGCATCCAAAAATAGATCAGAGTAAGCCAAAAGGTCCATCTCACTAAGAGGAAACCAACAAAGTCAATGGCACGTCAAACGGACGTCCGGAGCTCAAGTTATAAGCATTTCCGCTCCGAGGGCCTAGTTGGTTTCGTGTTCGAACCAACCTGTCCATACCCAATGTTCTCTGAAACCTTGAGTGTAATATACTGAAACGATCATATCGATCCAAGGATCACATCGCAACTGACGGTGCATCGATCGGAGGTCCGTAGCTAATGTTACGGGCATTTAAACGAACATGTCCGGTTTTAGGGGGTTTTGGGCACGGACTGACCCGACCCAAGACCCACTTGGTCGGCCCGAACTGGGGAGACCTGACCTGGGTCCGGTTCCGGCCCAGCGCGGGCGGCCCGGCCCGGTGCGGCATGTCCAGCCGGCGTGGCCGGTCCAGGCCGGCACGGGCGCCGCGCGTCGCGTGAGCACAGAAGGGGGGAACCGCCACCCCCTTCGACGAAACGGCAGACCCATGGGGGGTCCGCCCAGCTGCGCTGACCGGGGGTCAAAACCCCGGTCTTTCCGGATCTAGCCAACCGTAACGACTGGACAACGCACCACGTGGGACCGGTTGGTCTCGCCCTCCAGAACTCCGGCAGCCGGCGGCTCCGGCCACCCTCTCTTGCTCTGCCGCGGCCAAAGGCCACGACCTTGGTTCGACCGGCGCGGCGCGACGGCACCGTGCCCCTTCGCTGCAGCCCGAATCCGGTCGCGGATTCTTTTGGCATCAACGATGTGGCACGACGGTGCCCTTCTTCTTCGCCGCGTTCCTCTTTGTTCCTGCGCGGTGCTGTTGCACCATGCTGCCTTTGTTCGTGCCGCGACAAGTACAACCTCAAAGGAGGAGGAGGGTCGGTCATGTTCGTATGGTCCAACCTCCTCCCGTTATAACGATAACAGGCGGCCCAAAATAAAAAATAACTTCTAAAAAGCAAGCATAAATTTAATCCATTAAATTCGAACTCAAACCCCTACCTCAAGGAGTTTTCGAATGATGGTCGTTGTGGAAAAATGGCATTGCGGAAGACGGCATCGCGGAAGACGACGTCGCGAAAGACGACATCATGGAAGATGGCGTCACGGAATGAGGCTCCGTATATGTCATCGGTGCATGCCCGATGAAAGATGCGGCGTTCCCCTCTCTTTGACGCGGAAAGAAGATCGAGAAGTGTGACAACGTTCTTCGCGTTCTTCTCCGAGGAAGAAGATGATCTCCAAGACTTGAGTTCTCCTCTCCTAATATCTCCCCACAATGATCCAACAATAATAAAATAAGGCTTTGCCTTATTTTATTACTCAAGACAACCCTTTTCGAAATTCAAAAGATCATATTCAATTAATTGACTTAATTGATGAGCGTTTAATAATCCAAATAATTTCGAGAGTTGACTTGTAATTTAAAAAAAGGGGGGTGCGGGTGTGTTACACAAATAAATGCACGTGGGAGGTTTTAAGGGATTTGAAGGGGTGGGGATCATGTGGGACCCACCTCACTATTATCCTACCAAATGGAGTTAGGATGTAGTGGGCCCCACTCCAACGTCCATGCATAGGTTAAAACTACTTAGAATAGAAAATAAAAATTGTCGGAAATTTTTATTTCATTCTTTAGTTAACCCATTTTTCTAATAACCACACCCGAGAAAACGAAACTCCAGAAAAGGTGTTCCTAAGTAATTACCGCCTCTATGGTTTCATCGGTGCCCTCGGATTTCGATTCCGAGCAACGGTTCAAAAGTTAGGAAATCCCGCTCGTTCTTTAAGTGAACGTACCCGAGCTAAACTTCGGAAATTGATTCTGAGCACACCGGGTCTTAGAATCAGGTGCCGTCAGAAACTGCGTTCTTCTAAAATCCCAAAAAAAATTAAGAAAAAAATTCCCTTGAAATTTACGGGTCTTTACATTACTCTCACCTCAGGAATTTACGTCCCTGTAAAGATACATCACAAACTAGGGAAACAAATGAGGGTACTGAGCACGCATCTGAGCCTCCCGCTTCCAAGTGCTCTCCTAGAGGTTCCCGTGCTTCCATCTGATGCACACTAAAGGAATTGACTGCCCATGTAGGGCCCACTCCTGTCGATCCTCAATCTCCACCGGGACCTTCGCATAAGTCACCCCAACGTCAATGTCCAGCTCCCCATGGTCGATGATATGCATCGGGTCATGCACGCATCTCCTCAGCTGAGATACATAGAAAACGTCATGCACCTATTGCAACTGAGGTGGATGGGTCAAGTGGTAAACCACCTCGCCTACCCTGTTGAGGACCTAGAAGGGTCCGATGAAGCACAGAGAGAACTTGCCACCCCATCCAAAACTCTGTAATCCACGTCGAGGTGAGACCCGTAAGAAAACGTGGTCACCATCCTCGAACTCTAGTGGTCTCCGCATCCTATCAACATAAGACTTTTGTCAGCTCTGAGCTATCCTCATCCTCTCTTGGATGACCTGGACATTCTCTGGTCCTACAAGAGATGATAAGATTTCTTCTTTGCGGATAAGAGAAATCATGTATCATCCCCAGGATGAACCAAGTTCTTTGACTAATACAGTCAATCCCGACATGGATGATACTAATCCATACTAAGGATGACGTCGTAAGGCCTCGACGCTACTACCAAGAGATCCACCCGTTACTCTCACCTCCAAGGGTTGAGTCACACTGTCGGCATCAGTGTGTGGTCACTGGGTCTCCTCCAGTAGGTATCTCAAAAGTGAGGGTCAAGTCAACAGTTTAAACTGGAACCTCTTAGTACCCAAAAAAGAAGGAAGCAAATGTCACAAGGACAAGTGTCTTTTATTATTACAGCTCAAGTACAAAGACACACAACAAAGACAAAAAGGAAACTAGAAGCACCAAGATCAAAGGTCCCATGCCTGGAACTAGTCTCGATATTGTCCGCCAGCTTCCGGACCTCCATAGTCAAATGGTTCAGCTACCTGAAGCTGAGCTCTACCATGTCCACTTATTCCATGCGGTCGGGGTGGACCTCCTGGTGGTGGTGGTGGCAACACCTCGAAGCGTCGTCCACCTCCAGCTGCACGGTCAGCTCCCCTGCCTTGGTCTCCTGCTCCTTCGATCCTCCCCGATCGAACCTCTGCCTCTATCTGGGAGGTCCTTCGTTTATCAACTGGTCATATATATGGCGGGTCGGATATTCACATGCCTTGTGACCAACCCCGTCGTAGGAGTAACACTGTCTGCTCCTGGTAAGTCGTTCTCCACCAAGGGTGCCTCACACACATGATCCTGTGTCATGCGGTCGATCACCTGTAGGTCTGGTCCTCTTGGAACTATGCGTCATCTATCTACTTCCCGCTGCAGAAGACTCTGCCGCATGCCGGCTAGTGGTGGGTCCTGCTACTGGAGACTGCTCAGTAAGGAAACTCTCCACTAAGAGGGCTCGTTCTAACACCCCTGTCTGCGTCGGGATGCTGTGAGAAACAACTGAAGCTCTAATCTCTCACCTGAGCCCCTTCTCGAAGGTTCGGGCCCTGAAGAACGGGTCCCGTACCATATCTATGGAGTAACGCAAGATATCGGTGAACCTCACTGAATACTGCGTCACCGTCATGCTACCCTACTGAAGGTGAAGTAGCTCTTGAATGTGCACCGCTCGAAGGGTGGTTGGTAAAAACTCTGCCTGGAACATGCTCTCGAAGTCTGCCCACAGAAGGGATGCCTCATTGTGCACTCGGAGCATCAGGCTCCACCATCTGCCTACTGCTGCCTGATGGAGGCAGGAAGCAAGGATCACCATGAAGTCTGCTAGCATCCCTAGCAATCTAAAAACTCGAACAATAACCTCCAGCCAATCCTCGGCTGCCTGAGGGTCCATCTCCCCGTATAACCTAGGCGGTCTCTGATGTTGAAACTCATGCAGTGCACTAAGATGACATGCACTCTCAGCGGCTGGGGCTGGTGGTATCGGTGGCTCGGCGGGTAGAGGTACCGCCGGTGCCTCCACTATAATGGGGCCCTGCACCGAAGCCTCTTCACTCGGCAGGCTGTCGTATCGCACAATGCTCTAAACCCTAGCTAGATGCCGTCGTGGGGCCATCTTGAAAAGAAACAGGTGTGCCACGGTCAAAACAGTATACCTGGTGAGCTGACACAAAGTAATCAAAAAGAAAACTTTTGAAACACACATGCAATCAATGTTTTCGTGTATTGAGTCAGAAATCAGAAGTCAGGGTCCTGGTGTATGGATACGTCGGCCACCGCACCAACACTGGACTCCCTGGCCTGATAACCACACTCAACACTCATAACACTATTGCTTCACATAGAAGAAATATCAGAGTCCTGAGTTCTGCGGTATAACCGAACTCCTCTGATACCAATTTTCCACGACCCGTCCTCGGGGCTCGTGACGTGACAACCCCAAGCCCGCCTTCCATAGGCCAGGGGCTGGCGACCAGCACCAAAGGTGAAAATCCCATTAAAGGGGAAGGCATTGAATTTATGAAATGTAAACACACACACACAACCAGAGTACAAGCGGAAGCAAACACTAAGAAAACAGTATAACAAGTGTTCTAAAAGTACAAAGGGGTCGGAATACAAGCCCAACAGTAAAGGTACAACTACAACTGAAAGTAAAGTACAACTCAAAGGACAACAACTGAAAAGTGACAAGAAACTCCTGGATCGTCCTCCGGGTTCCTACCTGAAGGGTAGGTACAGATTTCCTCCTCAGCACTCCACGTCCATCCGTCTCCTCTGGGTACCGACTCATTGTGATATCCACCTCCGGGTACCGACTTGTCGTGAGATCCACCTCCGGGTACCGTCCAGCTCTACAAGCCTCAACCATGATCAGTGATGTCCATTATCTGCAACCAACACAACGAGGTGTGGGCAATGCCCGTGAAAGGGTGAGTATATGATACTCAGTAGGGACACTGAGACCCTCAAGGTCTCACTAAATCCAACAAGGATAATCACAAAGAAAGTTCCCAACAGATAACCCTTACTTAAGTATAAGCCCATACTTATACCTAAGTTACCAAGTAACCCATCTCATCCACAATGTATCACATAGATATGTGGTCGACGGATAAGCACTACTTAGGTATATGCCCATACATATACGTAAGTTATCTAGTAACCCATCTCAAACATGAGGAAAATACAAAGGTTATTGACTCAGCTCAAACCAGGATTTTATTCATGATGTCGAAACCATAGCTGCTGGGGAACTCCTCCCCTATCAAGTTCAGTGGGCCTACCGCTACAACCAAATGATTCCCACTAACCTTGGACTGCTGTAGTACTCCACCTGTCGAGTACTGTGGGCCTACTTCTACAACCAAGAGCTTCCCACCATGGGTCTTCCGCTACAACCAAGCGCTCCCCCTCATAGCCTACAGAGGTACGTCTTCTGTTGAGTACCGTGGGTCTTCCACTACAACCAAGCGCTCCTCCGCCGTGGGTCTTCCGCTACAACCAAGTGCTCCCCACTAGGCTATCGAAAAACTCTGAGTCGATCGATCAGCATTTGTCAAGTCTCAGCCAGCTCTAGGGTTTCCGCACACAGCATGCTCATTCCGGGAGGGATTGCTCCACGAGCCAAGAGGTCGACACATCAACTATCACGTAGACAAGAGTTTATGTACTGCAAAGTTCCATCACGTCAATAGGAACACAATGCGACAGACGATGCGTCAATCAGACGCCCGGTCTGAGAGTTATTGGCTTTTTCATTTCAGGGGCCTGGTTGGTTTTTAAGTAAAAACCAACACAACTATACTCCAACTGTGTCCAAACTTTGAGAAGAGTAATCCAAAAGGTCCATCTCACTAAGAAGAAACCAACAAAGTCGACGGCACGTCAAACAGACTTCCAGAGCTCATGTTATAAGCATTTCCCCTTCGAGGGCCCGGTTAGTTTTGTGTTCGAACCAACCCGGTCATACCCAAAGTTCTCTGAAACCTTGAGTGTAATATACCGAAACGACCGTCTCGATGCAAGGATCGCATCTCAACTGACAGTGTGTCGATCGGAGGTCTGTATCCCAAGTTAAAGACATTTAAAAGAACCTGTACAGCTTTAGGGGGATTTGGTCCTGGACCGACCCGGCCCAAGACCCCCTGGGTCGGCCCGAACTGGGTCGACCCGACCCGGGTCTGGGTCCGGCCCATCAGGGCGCGGACCGGCACGGCTGGTGCGCCCCGGCCTGGCCGGCGCGGCCCGGCGCCGGCGTCCCGCCTCGGTGCGGCCGGTCCAGGACTGCATGAGCGCCACGCGCCGCGTGAGTGCGGAAGGAGGGGGGGGGAACCACCACCCCCTTAGACGAAACGGTGGACCCACGGGGGGTCCGCCCAGCTGCGCTGACCGAGGTTCAAACCCCCGGTCATTCCGGATCTGGCCGGCCGTAACGGCCGGCCAGCGCACCATGCGGGACCGGTTGGTCCCGCGCTGTAGAACTTTGGTGGCCGGCGGCTCCGGCCGCCATCCCTTGCTCCGCCGCGGCCAAAGGGTGCGGCCTTGGTTCGACCGGCGCGGTGTAACGGTGCATCGCCCCTCCGCCGCGGCCCCACTTTGGTCGCAGCCTCCTTGAGGTTCTCTGGCGTGGCGCGACAGCGCCGCGCTTCTTCTCCGCGTTCCTGTTTGTTTCCACGCGGTGTCGTTGCACCGCGCTACCTTTGTTCGTGCCGCGAGAAGTACAACAACAAAGGGGGAGGAGGGATGGTCGTGTTCGTGGAGTCCAACCTCCTCCTGTTATAGCAATAACAGGTGGCCCAAAATAAAAAAATAACTTTGACAAAGCAAGCACAAATTTAATCCATTAAATTGGAACTCAAACCCCTACCTCAAAGAGATGTCAAACGATGTTCATTATGGAAAAACGGCGTCGCGGAAGACGGCGTCGCAGAAGAAGGTGTCGCAAAAGACAGCATTGCGGAAGATGGCGTCACAGAACGAGGCTCCGTATATGTCGTCAGTGCATGCCCGATGAAGGATGTGGCATTCCCCTCTCTTTGACGCGGAAAGAAGATCGATAAGTGTGTCAGTGTTCTTCGCGTTCTTCTCTGAGGAAGAAAAAGATCTCCAAGACTTGAGTTCTCCTCTCCAAATATCTCCACACAATGATCCAACAGTAATAAAATAAGGCTTTGCCTTATTTTCATACTCAAGCCAACCCTTTTCTAAATTAAAAAATCATATTCAATTAATTGACTTAATTAAAGAGCATATAATAATCCAAATAATTTCGAGAGTTGACTTGTCATTTAAAAAAAGGGGTGCGGGTGTGTTAAAGAAATAAATACACGCGGGAGGTTTTAAGGGATTTGAAGGGGTGGGGATCGTGTGGGCCCCACCTCACTATTATCCTACCAAATGGAGTTAGGATGTAGTGGGCCCCACTCCAACATCCATGCATAGTTTAAAACTACTTAGAATAGAAAATAAAAAATGTAGCAAATATTTATTTCATTCTTTAGTTAACCCATTTTTTAATAACCACACCTGAGCAAACGCAACTTGAGAAAAGGTGTTCCTAAGAAATTACTGGCGCTGTGGTTTTATCAGTGCCCTCAGATTTTGATTTCGAGCACCGGTTCAAAATTTAGGAAAACCCTCTCATTCGTTCACTGAACATACCCGAGCTAAACTTCGAAAATTGATTTCGGGCACACCGGGACTTGGAATCAGGTGTCGTCAGAAACTGCGTTCTCGTAAAATCCCAAAGAAAATTAAGAAAAAATTTCCCTTGAAATTTATGGGTCTTTACATGAATTTATTCTTTTAGTTGTTTTACATTTTATCATTGTGTGGGATTAGAGATGTGTGCTTGTGTATAAGTACTTTAGGCTAGTGCCTCCCATTTTTGGGATATGCCTACTCAATGCTGGTCTCTAACCCCCAACCTATTATAGGTGGGATTGGGGTAGTCACGAGTTAGATATCGATGTGTCAGGTCATGAAAAACAAAGTGAAACTGGTAACACTTATAATTTCATTGGTATGTTCTTATTATCCTTAAGAATTATCATTTTTTTGTTTTAGTAGAGTTCTAGTAGATTTTTTTTATTTTTGTTTCCCAAACTTCTTATTAGATTTCATGAGCATGAAATCATGCATAAAATTATGATACTCTAAACATAATTTAGAGAGTAATTCAGGGTTAGGCACACAATTAAGATTACTATGTAACTTAACTATGTGTTTTTTTAAAAATAATTAGTAATTTTTAATTGGAAAGTCCATTTTAATAAATTATTGGATCATTATTCCATATTTTATGGGCCTTCTCAACAAGGATCTCCCAATAAAAATTTTATAACCTTCAACCTCCCTTCGAATTGATTCATGCTTGTATCTTTAAAGGATATTGAGGTAGATTCACTCTTCCATATTTAATCTCTCATCCATCCTCATTTAACTCTTCCATAAACATTAACATGCTATGAATGATTAATTTCTTATTTTGTTTGATCTAAAATTTAGAGTTTTTGGTAATTTAGATGTAAAAATTGGGTTTTAGGCCTCAATCTAGTCTAATTTGGTGGTTATATTTTGATTGATTTTATTTTGGCAGGTGATTGTATCCTAAATCCATTCTTTGACACAAACACTCATTTTTGAGTGTTATAAAGTTTTTTATGTGTTACTAGATATATCTATAAGATTATAAAATTATATTTGACAAAGATTTATTAGTGTAAGTAAAATCCATGTGATCCTTCATGATTTTTTATATAAATATTGCATAAAAACGTATTTAGTGTATTTTTATGCTTTTCATGATTTAAATTATAGTGGTTTCAATTGAAATATACATTGATTTAATACATTGAATATCTATATGTTTTAATTATCCATTTAAATGGATTTTTAAAAAGTCATGAATCTCTTATTTGATGATCAAAGCCTTGTTTTGTTAGATAAACTTTATGGTTTTTATTTTTATGATCTTGATACCCAACCTTGTGATTTCTTATAAATATTAATGTTTTTATTATTTTATATAACATATAGTGACTATTTAGGTATCATTTGGGATTGTTTTTATGAGAGGGAGAACGTGTGGAATCACTTGAGTATTTTTATATAATTTCCCCTATTTTTTTATTTAAAATTCATGTAAATACTTATATTTCTAATTGGAAATTCTAGTGAAAAGTAATACACTATTTACGACTAAATCATATGGACTAGTTGGGAAAACCCAATATAGATTACACAATTTATGATTGTGGGTAGGATCACATCACTACTAGCTATATATTTCAGTTTAGTTAAGTCCAAGAGTGACCTATTATAACCTATTGACTAATTATATTATGAATTAGTATTCATGTTTTTTATGCATGTTTTTTAAATATATTTGAAATAATTTTTCAATAATTTCATTCTTTCTGAATTTGAATGGATTTAGAAAAGTTACTTCCTAATTTATTAAACTTTCTTTAAATAAATATTTATGTATTAATTTTTGAAAATAGAATTTTGGTTTTAACATATGAATGGAAATGTATAGAAAATTTCGAATCCATGATACTAGGTTTATAATCACTGCCTATATACATTTATTTGGGTGTGTAGAACTTTTTTCATGATTTTGGTACATAGTAGATTTACCTATTTCTTGGTGATGATATGTAGTTTCATGAATGGATCCATGAAGGTGGTGACATGTGGGTAATTATTATATGCCATAGGAAGTGGAAATTTTTATTGTTTTACTTTTAGTTTTTTATAGTTAGTCCTTGTAGGCTACCCTATCCTCATTTCCTATTTTGTTATCTCCCCTTTGGGATCATGTATTTTGTCACATTATATTCATTTATATGGTTTGTAAAAATTTTCAAATATGGAAGAGTTTGTTATGATTGTATATATGGATTTTATTGTTTTATTTAGTATAATATTGATGTATGAATTGGTTGGTTGAATCTTTATGAGAATATGTTATTTGTCTTAGGCATGAAAACTAAAACTTATGGATGTTTCATTATATATTTCTAAAATAAACCCTATAAATTAGTCCAATTGATAAAAAAGGGGTGAAATTGTTCCTACCTTTCACTGTTGGTTCCCTTCACACATGTGACAATTTATAGTGATGGGTAATGTTTTTTTTGGTCTTGTGAAATGCTAATTTAGTTACCCAGTTTAGATAAATGGATTGATATGTTACAGAATGGTATGTGATACCATTTTAAATATTTTATTTTTGGAGTCATGGTAGATAGATTATAGTATTATATGAATTCAATGGGGCATATTTCTGAAAAATTTCTGGACAAATTTTTAAATGACGATCCTTGAGTTTCTATGGGAGTGGGGTAGATGCTTTAGGAGTTTATGTTTTTTTACATTTGATATTTTCCTAATATTTTGATTTAAATTGGTGATATTATGATTTATATTGATGTTCATATAAATAATATTAAATATTATTGGGGTTAGAAGTGAAAAATGAAAAGATTACAACTTTCATGGTTGGCTTAATATAAGGAGAACCAATCCATTCACATTATAAAATCAAATTCTACTAAATGAAAAAAAACTGGGTTTGATTGAAGATTATTACCAAAAATATTAATTAAGGAAGAGTTATATATTTTATATCTAATAATTTTACTAATTAGTGTTGTTATTGATAACTCAACCCCCATTCTTTGAGGTGGTGTTTAAATATTTTTAAAGAACTTTCATGATATGAAAGAATACATATAACTATAATCAAATAGATAATTCTCGTTTATTTAATGACTAACTAGTGTACCCATCAATAATTTATTTTCACATTCTACCTTATATGTAGTGATAGAATAATATCATCATTTATTCTTTTGTCTTTTGGGGTTGTTGACATCAATAATACTTAACAACCCTTGTATTTGTGCATCAATTTATAAAGTGAAAAAGTGAATTTTAATTAAAAAATTGGACCATAGATGAATGATTGAGTGGAAAATTACTTTATACATTGATATTGATTTAATTATTCATTTACCATTTATAATATTGATCTTTATTCCCTCCTTTTCCAGACTTGAAACATTTCCATGTTCCCCTCAGGAATTTATATGGGTTTTATTCCCTCAAATTTTCTACGTGGGTAATTGTATGTTCATTCCAGTATTTTCATTTATAGAATAATATTTAGAATTAAAATATATTCTCCTTTTATTATCAGGATTCCCACAAGAACACTTAGAATAACCTATCTCTATCTTTACCTTAAATTCACATAAAATTATTTCCTCACAGTCATCATTATCCTGAATAACTAAATCATTCGTAAGATTTCATTTTAATAATCTAATTAAACAATCAAAATTTATTATAGGGTCAATAAAAAATCTATAGGTGTACTATTTTATCCTTGCGAAATTTTATTCATAAGCCTCAATTGATTCTTCCTCCCTTTTCTTATATTCAAGAAATTTCCTCTCTATTTTAATAAAGTGAGTACAAAGAAAATATTTATAAAAAAATATTTTATTAAATTCATTACATTCCATGGAGTTAATATCTTCTTTATACTTTGTATTATTGATCAGTTTCCAACACTAATCAGATTCTCCCTCTAAGTAAATAGTGGAAAGGATTACATTCACATACTCAGATCATTAGAGTATAAAAATGTTATTTTTAATGTAATTCATCCATTAATTCGTGATGAATAGATCAAAATATTAATTAGAAAGTGTGGTGTTTCAACATAAACGAATCAAAAAAATTATTTCCTTCTTTAAATAATTTTAATACTCCACTTGTCTCAAGTTATTAGACATTACTTAAGTTAATTGTGTAAGTACCACTATGATTTTTCTGGATCTACTCCCATTATATTAAGTTTCTTGGTTGGAAAATTGTTACATTACCCATCACATTAGTTGATGAATTGATTTATTCTATTTTAATCCATTTACTAAAATAATAAAAATTTAGTGATGAGAGAAATATTACTAATAAGAATATGAAAACAAAATTATGTACTTGAAATAATAACTCATAATTTAATAATATATTCTATATTATGACCTCATATTATACAATATAGGTAATTTATAGTGAATTTACTATTATGTTCACTATCAAAATCTCAAAATATAAATAAATATTTCTCCAGTACCAGCTATAATGATCCACATATCTTAAAAATATGACTGCAATTTTTTTACATAAAAACCACAAAGTAAAATGAACCCAGAATATAAAGGTCTAATGTGTTTAGGAGATTAGAAACAGAATAAAACTTTTTTAAAATAAAAATACATAATGATTTATTTTCATATTCATAATATGATCCTATATCTTGTTGTACTCCTATCAAAACATGGGGTATCATAGGAAATTATGTAAATGAAAATTTTGATATGAAAAGAAAAATAAGAGGATAATCAGAATAAACATGAGTATGAGACATCATAAGTCTCAATAAGCATAACATGGGATCATAAAAGAGGATTATAAGTCATTACATAGAATAAAATAAATGATATCTTATGAACATGATAAACCCGGGAATCATATGGCTGTGAAATAATAATATGATATATAATAATAAACATAAATTGAGTCTCATTTCCCAGAAATTATAATATAATATGCAAGGCTAACTGACCATAATTTATATAGAGTATCTCATGAGATGTAGGATTAACCAATTTATTGAAGAATATATAATTCTAGGCCCACCCATCACATTATAATGTGAAACAATACCAACCCCAATAACCTATATCTAGAATCATCTTTATTACCTTGGAATAGATACAAGCGATCATATCCCAAAGGACCTAATAGTTTAGTAGTCCTGGTAAAATAAATACCAACATGATTCCAATATTATATTTGAATACAAAAATTACAACATAATTTTTTTTCAATAATATCATTGTTCCCTCTATTATATTCTTTCATACCATTCATAGTATACTTCCTAGATTTATTGGGAAAGAAAATAAAATAAGGGTGAGCTCAAATAACCAGATAGGGTTATGTACATTAAAATCTATCATGAGTAAATAAATCATGAACAATAATGAATAATAAATATAGTAGGGTAAATATCTTAACACACATTCCATTTAATCAATAACTTTACTATCATAATTAGATAAGAAATAATAAATATGGAAATGTACATAATTGAATGCACATTCTATTTAATCAATAACAAGATCACAAAATACATCCATAGATAATATCAATGCAATAATCTTATAGATAATAATAAATTAATTCTTAATTAATTAAATGATTAATATTGGATATCATGATCTCATGAATCATGATAACTTTAATATCAAGACCTTGTGATAAGAATATTTAATTTATGGGTAGGTATACACTAGAAACCCATTTAAATAAGATTATCCAAATGATTCGTCTCATGAGAATACCAATGCATTGAGGAGATAGTTATAACTAGGCCCCACCTGTAACTACATTCCCAAAACATTACTCATATATCGAATAATCGATTTAATTCTTGTAAAATAAACCTTACCAAAAGATTTATATATTGAATAAGGAATATAGATTTAAAATAATGTGGTTAACCTGACCCGAATACAGTCTAAAACTAGTACACAACCGGAATTTCTATATACTCTAAGGGAATTACCAATCCCCATGGGATGGTGACTAGAACCTAGGCATGAATAATATACAGAGGGAACTATTTTTACCAACTTGAAGTAGACAACATGACATATATATATATACATGATAGTAATAAACAATGGAAGATGAAACAAGTATATATGTCACATTAAAATAAACAAAAAAAGAGATACAATTCAAAAATACTCAGAACATCCCAAAGAACAAGTCTAAAAAAAGGTAAACACAAATAGAAAACTAACTACTCTATGTGATAGAGTGAGTGGACTCCCAAAATCTCACCATTATCTACCTAGACATACCTAACAAATAACCTCACCACCTCACTGTGGAGCCTTGCCTTTCCCTTTATCAAAAGACATAAAAATTTTTATTCACTACTGAAGGGGTGCACAAGGTGTATGCTAACAGGATTAGTAGGATCCCACCCAGGTGTTCCATATCAAGTCTCTATACAAAAAATTTGAACAATGCTCAACTTTAAATAAAAAATAGCATGATAAATAGTTAAATATTTTTATATCGAAAGCAAGGAAAAAATTTAATTTGAAACCTTTTACACATTTACAAAATAATCCTGGTAAAACAATTTAAAAGAATTTTATATACATAAAAGAAGACGAATAAAACCAAAGAGTGTATCACTTATCATATCAAATTCATGGAATTAAAAACCAAAATAGTGCAATCCATAACATACGTGACATCATGCCAAGGATCACTGCATGATATTCTAGTTTGTATAATAATACCCAAGACATAGAAAATAGTCTCCATCATGCCTCTAGACATATGCATCAAATCTTGTGAGAAGAGGAACCCCCAGTAAGTGAACATACAAAAATGTTGATCACGTCCCTAGAACCACATGCCTAGGGAGTATAGAAACACCTTATGAGTTAACCCCAGGACAATATAAATTAATGAGTCCTACTACTACACCTTCCACCTAATTACCATTGGCTTCCCATGTACCCTATTTTCTAAGCCATTTCATAAAAGCCATGTTTTTAAAATCAATTTTGAAATATATTTCACAATGATTTGAAAATAAATTTTTATTTTACCTAAATATGGGGAAAACCATATTTCTCAAAAACCCATTTACACACACATAAATAAATCAATCATTCCATTTCATTTATAATTTTTTTATCAAAACTAGAGCAATATAGTTAATACAACACAGTCTAGAGATAGAGCCACCTACCAAAAAATCAGGTTGTAAACACCTATAACAGGCTCCAATAATTATGAGGATACCAAAGAAAATGATATAGTGCATGTAATGAATCCTCACATTTCAAAATCGATTCAATAAAAAAACATTCAGAATAGAGGAAATATCACAACATACCTCAAAGAAACTCACATGCCACACCATAACCAACAGAATTGTTAGCATTTAGAGGGAGATCACACAATGAATCTATAAATGATAAATAATATTATCATTATAGATCAATGGATCCAATAACAAAACACAATGGTGCTAATGTGATCAATATAAACAAAGAAGAAAAAGGATTACTCACCCAAATAAGTGTACTATAATCGCAAAAGAGATCAATAACTGAATGAATCAATACATAAGGAGTGGAAGTACCCTAAATCTTAAGGGAGATCTCATAGGCAGAGAGAGAAGAGACCTACAAATTAATGTGATAAAAATCATCCATATAGCACCCTAAAAATGAAAACCATGATAATTACATGGCGTAAAACCCAATTTCAGGTCATGTAATCCATAAAACCCAAAAACACCAAAAACGTGTCGCTTTGTATTAAAAAAATCATGACTTTACCATTTAATGATGTTAAACATAATCAAAGAATTTAATAATTTTATGCCTTGTAATGATTCATGATATATGATCAAAACCCAATATATGATGTGAACATTTTATATGACTTATAATAATTTTCACGATGTGTATGTTTTTCACTCTATGAACCCAATTCAAAACATATTCCCAGTAACCAATACATGATTTTAAATAGTTCACAACATGTCTTTCTCCTATAGAACGTAAAAATTCTAGATTCTCATAAAAAATCCAAACCAGCATTGGTGATATACAAACTAATAGAGAAACCCAAAAATCCTTTAACATATTTATACCCATGCTCTATTAATTCAAAAAAAATTTATACCCAAAATTTTAGGAATTTTCCCCAAAACATTCTCTCCATCATTAGGAGTCCCAAAATGAACAAAAAAACATAAATTGAGTCCCACTTCTAAGAAATTATAACATAATATGTTAGGATAATAGCCAATGCTCTATATATAGTATTTCATGAGATATAAGATTACCCAATTGATTTGGGGATGTATAATTATTGGCCCAACCATCACATAATAATGAGAAACAACCCCTACCCCAATAACCCAGTGCCGACATCTACTTTATTACATTAGAATAGATAAAAACGATCAAATCCCAAAACATAGAATTATTTAGTAGTCTGGGTAAAATAGATACATACATGATTCCCATATTACATTTGAATACAAAAATTACAACATAAATTTTTTTCAAGAATTTAATTATTACCTCTATTATATTATTTCATATCATTCAGAGTACACTTCCTGTATTCATGTCGAAAGAAAATAAAATAAGGGTGTCCTCAAATGCTTAGTAAGGGTTATGTACATTAAAAGCTATCATGATTAAATAAAGTATGGTCAGTAAGGCATAATCAATATAGAAAGGTAAATATCTTAACACACATTAAATTTAATAAATAACCTTACTATCATAATTAGACATGGTATAATCAATATAGAAATGTAAATAAATGAACACATGTTCCATTTAATCAATAAATTGAGTACAAAATGCATCCATGTATAATATCAATGAAATAATAGCATGGATAATAAAAAATAAATTCTTAATGAAGGAAATGCTTAATATTGGACATCATGATCTCAGTAATCATGATAACTTTACTATAAATACCTTATTCCAAGAATGTTTAATTGTTGGGTTGTTATACACGTGAAACCCATTTAAATAAGGTTATCCAATTGATTTATCTCATGATACTACAATGCATTAAGGGGATATCTATAACTAGGCCCCACTAATAACTTCCTGCCAAACACATTACTCATATATTGAATGATCGATTTAATTTATGGAAAAAAATCATTTACAAAAAATTTATATATTGAGTAAGGAATACAGATTAACAATAATTTAATGAACCTAACCTGAATACCCTCTCAAACTAGTACACAACCTTAATCTCTACATACCTAAAGGGAATTCTAGATCCCCATGATATGATGACTAGTACATGGGTGTTAATAAAAACTAGGGGGAACTATTTTTCCCAACTTGAAGTTGAAAACATGACATATATACATACATTATAGTAATAAATAGTGGAAGATTAAACAAGTATATATGTCACAAAAAAATGAAACAACAAAAGAGATATAACTCAAAAGTAGTTAGAACATCCCAAATTACAAGTCCAACACAAAAGGATAAATAAAATGGAAAGCTGAATAATCCATGTGATAGTGTGGGTAAACTCCAAAAATCTCACAACTAGCTACAAAGACACAGCTTACAGAAAACCTCACCACCTCACTATAGAACCTTGCCTTTCCCTTTATTGAAAGACATAAAAAGGTATATGCGCTGATGACTGGGTGCACAAGCTGTATGCTAATAGGCTTAGAAGGATCACACCCATGTGTTCCATATCAAGTCTCTGTACAAAAAATGTGAAAAATGATAAACTTTAAAGAAAAAATATCATGATAAATAGTTAAATATTTTTTATATAGAAATAATGGAAAAAATTAAATTCCCCACATTTTCCACATTTGAAAAATAATCTTGATAAAACAGTTTCAAATAATTTTACACACATAAAATAAGTAAAATAAAACCCAAGAATGTATCACTTGTCTTATTATATATGTGGAATTAAAAACTAAAATAGTATAAGATATAACATAAGTAACATCATTAAAAGGGTCACTATAAGTTATGATAGTTAAGAATATCATACCTAAGACATAAAAAATAGTATGCATCATGACTATAGACATACGCATCAAATCTAGAGAAAATAGGAACACCCCAGAAAGTGAACCTCCTAAAAAGTCGATCAATTCCCTATAAAAAAGGTCTAGGGAGTATAGGAACAATCTATGAGTGAACTACTTGACATCATCAATGAATAAGTCTTATTACTACACCTTCCACCTAAGTACCCTTAGCTTCCCATGTACTCTATTTTCCAAACCATTTCATAAAAACCATGATTTTAAAACCATTTCCCAAATCTATTTCACAATGATTTAAAAATACATTTTTCTTTTACCAAAATAAGGCGAAAACCATATTTCTCAAAAACCCATTTCTACACAGTCAAATTAATGAATCATTGCATTTCATTTATAAAAAAATTTATCAAAACTAGAGTAATATAGTTAATCCAACATAAGCTATAGATGAAACCACCTACCTCAAACATGGGTTTTACACACCTATAATGGGTTCTATAAACTAGGAAGAACACAAAGATAGATACAAAAGATGTAGAATCAATACTCACATCTCAGAATTGATTCAAGAAGAAACACATTCATCTGAGAGGAAAAATCACAACATACCTCAAAGAAACTCGCATGCCACACCGTGGACAATATAATGGCTATCCTCTAGACGAAGATCAAACAAAGGATATAAAAAGGATCTAGAAGATTATCATCATAGATCAATAGATCCAATAAGACAACACAATGGTTCTAATGTGATCAATAGAGAAGAATAAAGATTACTCACCTAGAGAAATGTACTAAAATTACAATAGAGACCAATCACTGAATAAAGCAATCCAAAAGGAGTGGAGGTACCCACAATATTTTGGGAGATATCCAAGGTAGAGAGATAAGATACCTACAAATTAATGAAATAAAAATAATCTATATAACACCCTAAAAATTCAAACCCTGAGAATTACTTGGCGTGAAACCCAATTTCATGTCATGTAATCCATGAAACCCAACAACAACAAAAAATGTGTCACCTTGGATTAAAAAAATCCAGATTTTACCATTTCATGATGCAAAAAATATTCACAGTGTGTAATAATTTTATTCCTTGTAACATATCATGACATATGCTCAGAACCTAATACGTGATGTGAAAATTTTACATGAATTATATGATTTTTCACGATGTGTGTGTTTTTTACACTCGAAACTCAATTAACGACATATTTTTGGTGACCAAAACATGATGTGTGAATGGTACAAAACATGTATTTATCCTATAAAAATTTAAAACTCTATATTCTAAAAAAAATCCAAACCAACATTGGAGATCTCCAAACTCATGGAAAATGCCAAAAAACTTTTAACATGTTTATACCCAGACTCTATTAATTCAAATAAACCTTTATAAAAAAACTTTAGAACATTTCCCAAGAAAATTATCTCCATAATCAAGAGTCACAAAATGAACAAAAATAAAGAGGGAGACAACAAGTGAGAATATAAATACATAAAAGTGGGTAACAAGATGTTAAAAACTCCCCTCCATAATCCTTTCCATCCACAAGAAGTCATGTGGAAGAATCATGTGTGAAAAAATTAAGGGAAATTCTCCCTCATAAACAATCCATGCTTGTAAATATCGTGAGAATATGATCCATTTATCCATAACACTTAGACAAATGTAACCGACTTCCCGGACAATAATTTTACTTGATAATCAACAATCTCTACTAGCTACTCCAAAAACAGAAACATCTGGATCTAACTCAATCTGTTTGCAACAAATAATGTTAGGGGGATATGGATGGTATTTCTTTAGATATGATATATGGAAAACATCATGAATAACCATCAAATAAACTAGTAATTCCAACCAATAATCAAGCTTCCCACGATGCTCAGTGACCTCAAACGGTCCAACATATCTTGGATCAAACTTTCCTTACCTTCCAAGTTGATGGTGACATCTCCTGTTTGAGACTCAGTCATAGAGAAGAGGCCTCCCCCACCTCTACCCAACAAAGAGTAAATATACATGGGTGATCATAAAAATACTTGAAGGGATCTATTCTGATCTACAATGGAAAACTATTATTATAAGAAGACTCAACCATTCCCAGATGGCTATCCCAAGATCTACTAAAATCCAAGATACTCACCCAGAGCATATTCTCCCAATCTTGAATAACATTCTCTTTGTAGCCATATTTCATTGGATGGTAAGCTCTACTCAACCAAAACTAAGTTTCCATAACCCCTTGGAGATTCCTCCAGAACCTTATAGTAAACATAGAATCTCTATGTAAAATAATAGTAGAAGAAACCTTTTATAATATCACTATCTTTTATATATATAACTTACTAATATCTTCCACCTTAGTGGTTTCCATGATGGTAATGAAGTGATATGAAATTTTTAACTGATCAATCACCACCCAATTATCATTACTTTTTTAGGGAGTTTGTCTTTATTTAAAAACAAAGTCCATAGGCACTACATCAAATTTATAAACCATCACTGCAAGAGGCTGAGGAAAACTAGAAGGATTTAGATGCTCTAACTTTATCTATTGAAAGGTGTAACAGTGAGACACATAATCTGAAATGTTGTGCTTTGTATAAAGACACCAGAATCGTCGTCTCATGTACATATTCATAGTTCCCAGATGAATAGACCATGAATAACTATGATAGTAAAAAAACTAATCTCCTCCTAGATATTGGGATAACAAATAAATCCTTAAAATATAGAATACCATCTAAAGATAAAGAATAACCAAAAATGTTATCCCAATCATATATGGTTTCTTGAATTCTCTTAAAATTATCATCCTACTACTAAACATGTATAATATAATCAGGGAGAGATAAAGATAACTAAAAACTCTTCAGACCCATACCTGAAACAACATTTTGAGAATCTAGGTGAGACTAAGCAAAGATACTCATATGGTTTTACTCCTCCTTTGATTCCAAAATAGCCAATGATGGTACTTTCTAGATAATAAAATCTACAATCACATTCCTCTTCCCCGAAGTGTAGGTGATGTCGAATTAAATTGTATGAAGTTATTCCATCCACCCTATATTTATGAGATTCTAGTATTTTATGAAAAGATATATATTAGACTCTAATGGTTATAAATGACCATGAACCTCTCCCCAAAAATATAGTGCTTCCAATACTTAAGTGCATGCGTAACCAAAAAAAGATCTAAATAATTAGTGGGAAAATTATTCTCATGTGGTAGAAGCTGATTTAAACCTTATCCACCACATGATCATCCTACATAAGCACACAACCCAAACTAGCACTAGAATCATCACATGAAACCACATGTCCTTTACCAGGATCATGTAATATTAGGGTAGGAGTTTATTTATGAATTCATTTCAACTCATTGAAATAAGAATAACACTTTTAATCCCCTATGAATTTCACATATTTCTTGGTAATACTAGTTAAAGGTGATGAAAACTTTGAGAAATCTTTAAAAGATCATTGATATTATCTTACAAGACCAAGGAATATCTGAATCTCAAATATGTTCCATGTATGTTTATAAGGTAATATATCATTAACCATATCGGGATCAACAGATAATCCATGATCATAAATTATTTTCCCCAATAACATCACTTCTTGGATCCCAAAAATTTAATTTTGAATGATTTCCATTGAAACAACGACTCCTTGGGATTTCTAGAACCAAACTAAAATGGTTCTTGTGCTCATTCTCATATCATTAATAAAATAAAATATCATCTATAAACACTTCCAAAAAAGTGTTTAGATACTGGTGGAATATCCAATTCATCAAATACATGTAAATTTTAGGAGAGTTAGTAAAAAAAATGACATCACAAGATATTTTTAATGGAAATACATCATCCTAAAATCCATATTCGTTATATCAGATTCCTGTAATTTGAGTTGATGATAACCAAACCAAAGATCAATCTTTTAAAACAACCTTTCCCCCTTTAAATAATAAAAATAATCATCCACATGAGTAAATGGATACATTTTCTTTACCATTATCTAGTTAAACATTAAATATTCCACACAAAATCAGAGTGAACCAAATTCCATTTAAAAAAAAAGATTAGAGGATACCCATGGTGAAACTTTTGGGTGAACAAAAACTTACTTCTTTAAGTCATCCAATTAAATCATAATCTCTTTCAACTCCATTGGTTCTATGTTATAAAATGTTATTAAAATAAGACATGTACCTAGCACCAGTTCAATCATAAACTCTACCACTATCTTTAAAGGATTATTTAACAAATAATCTATGAAAACATAAAAAAAGTCTCAAAAAACAATGAGAGGGTTCAAAATAGAATAATTTCATCGAGCTCAACTACTACAGTAGAAAAAAAAACTCACGAGCTTTGGTTTAGAAGGTCCTTCATGACCAGACCTTAGATCCCAATATCCCTGAAACACCCATGATCTCCCATCAACCACAATAAAAAAGACACACCAATGATAACGATCAACCTCAATAAGATGAGCCACCTTCCAATCTATCCTGAGGATGACGTCAAATATATTAAAATAATGAATGAGAAAATCCTAGACTAACTCTACATCAGCCATTGATAGTGAACAATACGGACACCAAAACCCCCACTCAATCCTATTTTATTTTTTTCTAACTCTATTACAAAGGACATGATCTCCATTGTTAGTTTAAGAATATAATCAAAATAGATATATAAAAATGAGTGACAAGAACCATTATCAAATAAATTAATCGCTATTGAATATGAAATAAAGATGGTACCTCTCACTATCACTAGACCCACATATACCTCAATAATAACCTCATATACTATGTGAAGGTGATTCACTCTTGATTCCTGTGGTTGGATCCCTGTAGTCTTTGAAGCATCTAACTATACCATAATAGCCTTTGGAGTTTATAATCCCTGACTATAATGAGGTATAGACATAGATAATTAGAAAAACTAAAGATGACCATAAAACCCAAAACCATGAAACATATTCATATGTATAAGACAAGAATACTATGTGTGTTTGAACTTTCTATACTGATCATGTAGTGATTATTTATTAATTTCCACCCTTATACTAATGTATTAAATGGTTTTTTTGTATTGAAAATTACAAATATAAGAACAAATTTTACTTCATGTTTGATTCAATAATTTATTTTCTATCACTGTTAAATAGATAAATTTTACTTTTTATAATGATTACATTTCTAGAGGAGTTGATTTAGAGATCCCATGATCGAATTCAAGAATTATGGGACAAACTGCCCGAGAGACCGAGCACACATGTAGACTTAAATTTTTAATGTGGATAATAGGTGAATCCAATTGAGATGAAAATTAGTGGAGAGTGAAAAAATAATTGGGCTACATTTCTCTATAAATTAAAGAATCCAAATTCATCGATTTTGAGGCCCAAAAGAGGCCCACAATGTGAAACAATTTTGGATGAGGTAGATTGGAACACCCTTCTGTATTTGGACCATAACATGGGTCTTGGACCTAAAATTGGTATGATTTTACCTCCATTTGAAATATAACTCTAAGGTATATGTATCCACTAAATGTTATGATATTTCCACATGTTTTGGTCAGTCAATAAGTTGGGTAATGAAAGGGGAAAAGTATTCTAGGAATAGTGACCTAGTTCCTTAGGCACTTGACTTATTTTGGGAAAATTGTGATGTATTTTCAATAAAACAATCCTCACCATAATTATCTATTATTTATTGAAAATAGGGTACCATTTGATTTCTTAGGACATTATACATCATATATTTGGATTCCTACCCTTCCATGGAGTCCTAAACTCCTTGTAATCACCCAAGGAGGAATGTGATTCAAATACTAAGCTCCATGTTTGTATTATTTTGAATGGTTTTTTTAAATTATAGGTTTTTATGTAGTTTTTAATCATATTTTATTATATTTAAAATGAGTTATGTTTGGTTATTTTATAATCAAACTCTTATAATCTTGTTTGGGGTATCCATTTATTTGATGTTTCACACACCATCCACCACTTCTTCTTACCCATTTTGATTATGTTGTTTGTGTGGTTCATATTGGTAAATTGAATTTAAATAAAAACTATCATTCCCATTTACATTTATTTTATTGTATCACATTGAAAGAACATACAAACCTATATAAAATTTGGAGTTCTTTTTTTGTTTCCTCAACGAGTTTTGGTTATGAATTCAAACAAAAATCACTCTATCATCGATGGTAATAGGTGAATCATTTTTTTCTGAGAAAAACCTTAGAGGTATCCTAGTATAAAATCTGTAAAATTATATTTATTATCATTAAAAACTAGGTATTAAAGGATCTATACCCATTCTATTGAGGAGATGAAGGATGATCATCATAAAATTTCACTAGGTTTATCACTCTTAATCAAATACGTTAATTTCAATTTTGATTTATTACTTAAATTTATATATTGGATTCTTAAATAAAAAAACAAAGTTTTATAAAATCAAATTACCAATTTTCATAATCCAAACATTAATTTTAAATGAACGATCTTAAGATTATTTAAGAGATGGCCTAGTATTCCTATTATACTTCATAAATTCTAGAAAAAACTAATTTCTAATTTGATGCGCTTGAAAATGCAATCAAATCCTAAAACCATTTCTTGGAAGATAAGATAATTTATTCCATTTTATTTATTTATTTTCTTTTTTTTATTTATTACCCCTTTAAATCTCCCCTTACCCTTTTATTTTTTTGTTTGTTTTTATTTTTGAGTTTTTCATTTATCTCTCTTTCTCTCAAGTTCTGTAATATACCATTCTCTTTTCTTGTCTCCATGAATTTTTATTAAATATTTTTCATTATTCATATTTTATTAAAAAAAATGGAAGAAAAAAATATTCACAAATTTATTGCATGATAAGATTTGGAAAAGAAATTTTTCTTATAATAGACATAGAAGTTGAAACAACACATCACTCAAAAATTAGGTTATTTAGAGTAGGACAATCAAGTAACACTGAGGAACCCTATGACGAACCTCAATTATCTCCAAACTAATCTATGAGTGAAAGAAATAAAACCCTAGAAAACATGGTTTGAAATAATTAGATCTTAAAAGTACTCACCACCCCGAATGTGGAGTACCAACCCATATACATCCAATATCCGAAGGAAGTATCCAATTTTGAGATGAGATCAGGACTCATACACCTATTTCCTAAATTCCATGGTCTTTCTAGTGGTGAACCACTAAAACATATCTAGGATTTTCATATAGTGTAGTCCACCATGAAACCCCAAAATGTGATTGAGGACCTCATTATGTTTAGGGCCTTCCCTTTATCCCTAGATGGTGTAGCCAAAGACAGGATATAATATATAGCTACCACAATTTGGGGATGGAATGAACATACATGACTCTTTCTAGAGAATTTTTTCTCTTCCTCTTAAAATATATCTATTAGAAAAGATATTTGTGGCATTATAAAGACACAAGGATATACACATCATGAATATTGGAAAAGATTCAAAAGACTTTAATCATGTTTTCCCCACCACTAAATTTGTAAAAAAATTATAATTCAATACTTATATTAGGGACCTATTCCCATTGATCATGGAATAATATATTCTATATCTAGTGATTCCCTAGTTGATAATACTCATTCCACCACTCAAGACTTAATACCCATTATGGCTAAAAATTCACAACAATTTGGTAGATGAAAAATTCCACCCACTTAAAGAGTTCATGAGGAAATACATTAATACCTTGAAAAAAAGTAGATAATAAAATTGATGAGATTCATTACATTACAAGACAATTAGATCAAGAACAAGGAAATTCACACTCTCCAGCCATCCAATTGAATTGTGGTATTTGTTTTTATTACACTCATTTTTATGAACAATACCCACAAATTCAGGATTCATTTGCGTCTTGCACAATAGTATTTCCTAGGTATACATTTCAATAAGAACCACCCTTAATTCAAGAACCATTCATCCCAAATCCAAGCCTCATGCAATATGTACAACCACAATACTGACAAGAAGACACAATGAGATACCCTAAATAGAACTTGTACTAATAAGGACAAGGTATGAAAACTTCTTATCCTTCACCATATTGAAAAAATACTCCTCCAAAATTTAAACCAATCCTTGAGGACATGGTGAACCAAATGGCATCTAAAAGCCTACAATCCCAATAGAACATACAATCATCTATTCAAGACCTACATAATCAAGTGGGAAAATTACCAATCCCCATCAGTTATATAAATAAACAAGGTTATATAAAACAACCCTCCAAATATATTTCTAATCCAAAGGAAAAAGGAAATATATATATGAAATCACACACCATAGTGGTAAAGAAGTTTCTTCTTCAGAATATTCTACAAAATAAGTATACCGCCTCATGAAAACTCACTTTCTTCACCCTTAAAAAATTCCAGCGAATAAAAAAATAAAATTTGTTAAAAAATTTGTTATAAAGTATTCCCTTAAAAAATATATTCCGATTACTTTATCCCAAATACTTAATAAATATATGATTTTTTTGATAATGAATTGAAAAAGAAATAGTGGATACATTTAAAATGGTACAAATTAAAATTCTTTTATTGGACACAGTTAAAAAAATCCATTGCTACACCAAATTTATTAAATAAGTTTTCAACCATAGATGATGGATGAAGTGTAATGATAGATTCAAACTTTGAAGGAATATATAGGCTTTGATACATCTAGTGATGCGAACCAAATGAAAGGATCCATGAAATTTTACTATACCTTACACCATAGGGAAGCAATATTTTCTGATGAAATTCAAGATTTAGGTGCTTCAATTAATGTAATTCCTCACTTTGTTTATACTTTTTATTAGGTGTGAGAGCTTCAACCAATGAGAATTATAGTGAAGCTTTCCAATCATATCACAACACACCCATCATGAATGATCGAGGACATTCTCATTAGAGTGAAGAATCTCATGTTCCCTACATACTTCTATATTATTGAGATAGAAGATACTAAAACCTAAGGAAATTCTCCTCTCATACTTGGAAGGACATTAATTAAAACAACAAATAAAAACATCAATGTTCCCAATGGTATGCTATCCATATATTTTAGTGGAGAAAATGTAAGTTTAAATATCCTTGATGTTATGAAACACTCAATTGAAGAGAACTCCACTCTTCCAATCTATTTGATGGATTTTCTCTATAATGAATCACACACAAAACATTTTATCCTCGACCTATAACACCCCAAGATTTTTTGAGATTGATTATTTTTAATTTCATCGATGTCTTATGTTTTATGCTACACCAAGATTAGCTTGCGTTATACACAACACCGTGTTAGCTTGTAGTACACACCAAAATATTCTTGGCTTGTGTTACATAAAATTTAATGTTATTTTGATAGAATTAATTTCACACAAGACTGATTATAAGTGATAACTAAATATTATAACCTAGTCATTATAATTGAAGGTATAAATAATATTAACTTCATTTTTAAAAACACTATTTGAATGAAAATAAGCGAGTCTATAAAAATATTAAAATCACTCTTTATAGATTTTATTAGAGAAATATATATGTAATATATTTAATGTAATGTTTTAAATTCACTTTATATGTTTTCTAAATATGAAATAATAACAAATTATTTTTTTTGGAAAAAGAAGTATTTTTTAAAAAAATAATGTTTTACCGCCTTTTGATAGAGAACCATTTTTAAATATAGTTTTTGAAAATTTTTAAGTTATATTTGAAATAATAAACTTTTTATTTTGAATAGGGACATCAAAATTTACCTTGGTTTAAATTTTGGTATTTTTTTGATGAAATTCATAATTTAATGAATAATGAAAAATATTGTATTTTAATTTAAAACTGCCTTTTCATCTAATTTAATTATATATATAAACAATATTTTTAATTGGTTTTAATGTTTAATTGGAATATGTTTTTATAATTTAATTAAATGGTCATTGGAAGTAATTTAAAATTTAAATTGGATATAAACACATGTCTATCTTTTGATAGTTTTTACTTCTTAAAAACCCTCTTTCTCGTTTTGACAATGAGAATTAATTTGTAATTAATTTATACCAATTATGTGTTTTGAATTTAGAAAAATTTATTCCATATTTATAATCAGAAGTTACAAATTGTATAAAATTGAACCTTTTATTTTTGGATATTATGAATAGTAACTTCAGTAAATATTTTTATCGACCATGGTTATAGGGTAAATCAGGTAAACAAGGGTAAAACATATTATAATAAAAATATAAAACTAACCTAACATGTGAAATAATCTTATTGGATAAGTAATATGTGAAAAAAAACCCTTATGCTGAATTTTTGGAATTTTAGAACCACTTCGGTGTGAAAGTGAAATATTATAATAATTTATTTAAAGTAAAGGGAAATATAACGTAAACTTGTATCTTTTTACTAGAAAAATTTTAATATGGGGTAACATAATTGATATATTTGACTATAAATATTAATTAGAAATATAAAAATATTTCCTACATCATGGTATTTTATTTATAATATTTAGACATTAAATAAATAAATTTATTTATGACATAATGATGATTGAGTGATTACCTTATTAATGAAATATTCAAATAAATGATATTATAAATATTAAAATACTTGTAATTTGAATATTTTAGTGCAATAAATGGGTTTTTATAACATTTACTTGTGAGGTATGCATTAATTACTTTTATTAGATGAATAAATTTGTTATAACTTTAACAAAAATCAATTACTAAATAGTGTCAAAATTGACATAAATGAGTTTCTAAAACAAATACTATTTTACTAAATGATATAATAGTCCTAAAAATCTAAGATTAGGCCAAATGACTTATATAATGTAAAAAATTTCATTAATTATACACTTGAGGTTCTATTTGTATTTTATACTAACTATAGAAACCATATATTATGAAGATACATGAAGACATGATAAGAGTTAATGTTTTTAATTAAGGGTTAAAGCTAAAATATAATGCTAATTTTGAGACCTAACTTGTATAAAGCCTATTTTTTAGAGGAATTAGACCTATCATCATCTTATAATCTAAATTAATGAATTTTGATCCATTATAAACCTAAAATAAGTTTATTATAAATAATATTTCAAGACTTTCCTAAAGTTACCCTCACATCTTCTATAAAATGACACTCCTAATTCTGTTTTATTCACACCTTCAAATCCCTTTGGATCAAAACCCCATATTAAAACCTCCTCACAAATTCCATCACTTCATCATAGAGGCCACCCTTTGGGAAGAAAACCAACTTAAAGAGTCCTTTTGTTCAAATCAAAAAGAGACACTCAAAGAATAGGTAATCGTTTTATCCCTTATTTCAAAATTATTTTCTTCTTATACTTCTTCTTCTTATTTTGTTTCCAAACTAAAGTAAATAATAAAGTTTCTTATACATTCTAAAATATTATTATAATTTTTTATAACCTTATACCATCTTTTATCAATCCTATGAATAACAATATCACCATGCGTGCTTATGTACGACTTATCGTCTCCATGATGTGGTGTAATTTTTTATTCAACGATAATTAATTTGGATGGGTATAATTATGAGTATAATGGATCTAAATAATGAATATAACATGATAATTATTCTTTATAATTAATAAACCATCTACTTATATACAATTTAACCATTAAGTGAATGATATCGTCGCTCGTGTGTACATACAACCTACCGTCTCTACGACATGATGGGATTCATTCTCCACGTTAACCATTCAAGAATGATTATAAAGTATATATAATTAATAAGCATGAAATAAATGTAATAATAACTCTACTGGATATATATATATATATATATATATATATATCATTTATCTGCTTCCATTCAATTTAATAAGGAAACATATACAACGTTCATGCGTATGTATGGCCTACCGTCTCCACGATGCGATGAGATTCATTCTCCACGTTAACCATTAAAGAATGATTATAAATTATATTTAATAAATAATAATGAAATATATTACATAATAATTATACTGGAGTTATGTGTATATATATATCATTTACTTGCTTCCATTCGATTCAACAAGGAAACGAAAACAACATTCATGCGTATATACGACCTAACATCTCCATGAACAGTGTATTCCATTTCATTAATATGTCAACTATATATATTTATATACTGAATATTTATGATATATTTTTTTTTTACATTTTTAAGTAATTGAATCATTATCTAAGTAATAATATCAATAATAACAAGTCAAAACACGTATGATAAATAAAATGATTATGACCCAAAATGTTGCTTTAACATGGAATTGACAAACAAACAGGTAATATAATGTTATAAGTGAATCATATATGATATCATAAATATTATTATAGTTCTTGTAAAATTTAATAACATGTTTAAACCCACTGTAGAGGAGTTTTGGACACATACAGAAGAAATATGACCTAAGGTAAGGGATAATTTTAAAATTTCATTATTATCCAAGACTGTTTATTCATAAGTATTTACTGGGGTATATTTATTCTTCACATACATGTTTAATAAATATATAATAATATTTCTATTATTATTAATTTTTTAAATTCAATTTTACCCATTGGTGAATTTTTACTAAATGGTATGAAATGAATATTTTGTCGTTATTTGATACGAGGTATTTTTTTGAATTTTCCAGAAAAAGTATGAGGAGAATGTATTTTAACTTATATGGAATGAATGGGTTATTATGATTTCATAAAAAATTATTTCCAGGAATATTCCTTTAAAATATTTTAATTTAATTTTAAATTAAATTATTTTCTTTTAAAATTTCATGTCATTTTATGAAAAGAAAATGTTTTTGAAGAAGAAAAGATATTTTCCTCAAGAATTAATTTCAAGTATTTTATCAAAATTATTTTATATCTATGATGACATAGGGTTATGTTTCTATCCCTATTAATACTTCGATTTTATTGTGTTTATTATGGAATTATTTTAATTAAATAAATTTTTTTTATATAGATTATGATGGAATGATGTTTATGAAACCCATTTTTTGTTCCTTGGGTTATGCTATGGTGAATGGTTTATGTTTTTGTGGAACTCATAAAAATGATTTCATAAGATGGGTGGGACCTATATCTCCATCCTGTGCATTGGGAATATATTTATATCTCATGAGATAGACATGAATGAAATGGAAAGTAAATCTAGTTCGTTAATATAGGGATGGAAGCAAAAGTAAATCCGGTTCAGTAATACATGGCCGAAATGATAAGTAAACCAGTTCAGTAATGGATTTTGTCCACTATGACGGTCTTGCCAATAATTCCTTGGCTAATAGGAAAATCATATTATGTGATTATTTGTTTTTCACAATTCCATGTTTTATGTCAATGTTATTTTATCATGGTTCATGTTCATTTATGATTTATTCCCTACGAACTACCAAGACTTATTTCATGACTCACGATTTTGATAGTCAAGATTAATGATCATGTTTTAACATTATTATGTTTATGTTTTTTTGTTCTACATTTTTACCCTTAATTGTAATTTGATCTAGAATTTTTTATGTTTTATTTTCCTCAATATATAATGAATGGTTTTATGTTGGAAAACTAATGGGGTAGATCACTATGGGAGATGTTGAGGATCTTTCACCAAGTTATAAGAATGTGTTTTGATTTTCCAAAGACACTAAAATAATACAGTATTTGGGAATCTATTTTTGTAATTTATTATTTACTACTCAAAACAAATATAATGTCCATATAGATAAATCTTGGTTCTTTAGATGACCCATACTCTAATTCATTTTTTATTCTCAAATATTGGATGATTTGAATTTTGATTCATGTTTTGAGTGTTGTATGGATTTATAAAATTGTAATTTTTTTGATTTAATTTATGAGTGTGTTCATTCAGAGGTACCCAAAATTGTCAAGGATTATGAAAACCTCATTTCCATTGATTCTTTTTCCTTAGAGAATAAACATGACCAGATAGACAGTTTCATAGACCTCACCCCCAAATCCCATTCCTCAATCAAAAAACCATAAGATTTGGAATTAAAACAACTTCCATATAATTTGAAATATGTATATCTTGAGGATATTGAACAATTGAAAATAATTATTTTAAAAAACCTCTATCCACAGTAGAAATCCAAACTACTAGGCCTTTTGAGAGTGTAAAAAGGCGATTGGATGAACATTGGAAGATATTTTTAGGATTAGCCCATCTATTTTAATGCACCATATATATTTATATTATGTGGTTAAAATCATAAGTAAATCTCAAATCTAATTGAATACCACCCTACTTGAATTTGTAAAATTGGAAGTTATTAAAATTCTTATAGCTAGGATCATTTATCCTATATATGATAGTAAATGGGTTAGCGCAGTGAAAATTGTTTCTAAAAAACTAGAATAATAGTAGTATCAAATGAAAGGAATTAATTGGTTCCAAAACATTTGAAGAAAAGTTGGTGTTTCTTTATTGACTACTATAGATTGAATCAAGTCATTTTAAAGGACCAATTTACTATACCTCTAAATGGAAAATGTTAGGAAGATTGGTTTCTAAGTCACATTATTATTTCCTTGATAGAAATTCAAGTAATTTTGAAATCAATATAGACCCTAAGTATCAAGAAAAGACAAAATTTACCTATCCATTTTGCACATTTACATACAGAAAGATGCCTTTTGGTCTCTGTAATGCTCCTAGTTCATTTCAGTGATGTATATTGAGTATATTTTATGATTACCTTGAGAATTGTATGGAAGTTTTTATAAATCATTCCACAGTTTATGGATCTTACATTGATGATTGTTTGACACACCTAGGTTCTGTCCTCCACTATTGCATTGAAAAATATCTCATAATAAATTATGAGAAATGAAATTTCATGGTTGAGTAGGGTATAGTTCCTGGAAATATTTTTTAAAATGTGGGAATTCAAGTGGATTAATCAAAAATTGAATTAATTTCATCCCTTCCATATCCAAAATGGGTTCATGAGGTGAATTATTTATATGGTCATGATGGTTTTTACCACTAATTCATTAAAGACATTAGTAAGATTAAACTTACCTTATCCCAGTTATTAAAAAAAGACTATGATTTTGTGCTTGATAAAAATTGTGAGGATGCATTCAATTTACCAAAAGGAGTCTCACATCACCTCCCATCATCCAACTACTAAGGTGGGATATCTCCTTTGAACTTATGTGTGATGCCTATAACTTTTCACTTGGGGAATTTTTATCAAAAAGGGTTGAGAAGTCTCCTCATGTCATTGCATATGCCTCAAGTACCCTTTAACTTACCTATTAAAACTAAAAAACCACTGAAAAATAACTTCTTTCTATTGTTCCTTGGAATTTTGTTTTCATATTTTCTTAGGTCAAAACTCAATATGTTTTCTTACCATACAACCCTTCGATATCTTGCAATGACCCAATTTTTTATCAATGGAAATTCCCTTTATATAATTATGTAATATAGTCACATGAAATCACAACACAATGAACTACTAAGTATTGTGTGACCTTTAAACAAAATACTATCACTTCGGTGATTTTAATTCTAAAAATATGACATACACAGTTATGATTAGTAATATGTTTAGAGTCTGATAACACAAACATAATTTTGGATGAATAGTAACTAACCCTTTTGAATAGTAATGTTACCCTTATCAATATTAATATGGCTTTTATTAATAGCGAATCATCCAAAAGAATAGTAACCTCACACATGTATATATAAATAAAATTTAGGTATCTTATAAGTGATAATATCACCATTGAAAAAGTATTGGTATTTTCATAAGTCATAAATAAATAATTAAAATTTATTAATTAATTTTAAAGAAAATTTAATTTTCTAAAAGTTTTTCATAAATTATCAATTTCATGTCTTATTGTTTTAATATAATTTTATAATACCTTATGTAATTTTGGAAAACATTATAAAATCAATTATAGTTTTAAAATATGTATTTTTCAAGTAAATTATGATTTTAATTAAAAATTAAAATTATTATATTTAGAAATTTATTTCTGAAAATTAGAGTTCATTTTTGGATTCTAGACATATAAAAATGGTTAGGGTTACTTTTTTTAATTTTTCTGAAATAATTGATTTTTTATGAATAGTAAAATAAAATAATTTGAAAATTAAGATAAATACATGATTTATAGGGTCATGGATGATGGTATTATAATTTAAGACCAATTGGTTAGAACTCACATGAACTTATTACTATTTTGGGTCATGTAATCATAACTATTTCTGGTCTGGAGGGAAATTAATAAACTAAGTAATTAAATATTATGAAAACACTCCTCTAATCTACTATAAATACCACCCCTACTTACCTCTTCTCTTAACTCCTCTCAAGACTTGTGTATTCCTTAAATTATTCCCAAGTCTCTCCCCAAGATCATCCCCCACGTCTAAAAATCCCTTAGTCTCTTCAAAAGACCAAATTCTCTCCCCTTAAGAGGCTCTCAAGGAAGATTGATTCAAGATTGAAATTCATATTTTCAATTCTTTTACTTTTTTTCAAGTTCATATGTTGTATTTTATATCCTTACCTCCACTCATCCAAGTTTTATGTCAACTACAATAAAATATATTTACTATAATGTTTTTATGATAATGTAATAAGTTATTATCATCTATCCTTTACTCTTTTTTTATACTAGTAGTAAAGACACCACCTGAGATGTGTTAATTTACAACGTTCAGGGATGATGGGTTTTCAATTAGTTTTACTATATTCAATTCTGGTAATGAAACAATTTTTGTTAGGGTTGAAACAAATTATTATGTAGTATATCCTATGTAAGGTTCAATTTTTTTTTGTACACGTGATATTAAATTATTAAGCAAAATGAGTTCGTAGTGATAAAAAACTGCCAATAAACAGAAAAAGTTGTCACTAAAGTTTTATATAAGGATTCTACTTCAATCCGAGTAACCAAATTAAATTTACAACCATGTAACCTTATGTATGTTTAATAATAACATATAAATCCAATTCTTAACAACCATCCCCATTTTACATGATTCTTTGTTCCTGAAAATAAGTAAACCGATCGTAAAAACCAAGAAAACAAATTGACCCAAACAATGAAATTGAACCACTTAACCCATCGAAAATGTCCTGAATGAACTTAACAAGGTTATAATAAATCTTTGAAATATAGAATAGGTTTTGTAATGATTAATTAATTAATCTAATTTTATTATTCATGCCATTAATATCAAGTGGATAACACCATCAGACTTAAGGGAAGGGATCCTCTCTATTTTACTTTTATTCAAGAATGTCCTCTATGTTACACCCTTTTATCTATAATACTTAATGATGGGGTATGTTTTGTCACCCCCCATAACGACCTCATGATTTATAAGTGATTATAAACCCCTTTCTATCTTATTAAACCCTCTTAAGTACACCTGATACCATGCCGATAATCCGTAAGGGATTCTACCTGAACCTCCTTTATTCCTTCAGGTTGCCTTATCTTCCTTTTACCAAATTTAAATTATCTTATATTTTTATGTGAATCTTATAAATTAAATTAAAATATAATAAATTCATTTATCAAGACCCTTTCATCATTCTATTTTGGGGATATACATGTTTTTAAGTGATTCCTTTCTCAATACTTCCTGATAAGCCAACCAGTTTTGAGGGAACTTCCTGAATTCTTACCAAATTTCAAGTGAACTCTATCTTATATTTTAAGCCACCATTTTATCTATAAAATAATTATTTTATATTATTAAAACCTTATTGGTTCACTTAAGGTTTTATATAAATTATTTTTCCCTTTTCTATTTTAGAGTATCTATAGTATTTTCCTTAAAACTGCAGAAAAATGTTTTAATACTACAATTTATTAAATACTTTTCTTACATATTGTCACTTCTACTTAACATAACATACCATTAAACATTACTATTTTAACTTAGGAATGTACATGTATATTTTAGTTCCTTTATTTCATGGACACTAAATGATATGACCATTTGTTATGCTTTATGACATGATTTTGGTACCCAATTCTTTCCATGGGTAACCCTTATGTTTCTGTAAGATTTATTATGTTCGATTAATTATTTGTAAAAAATATTCACAAAATGTTAATATGGGTGTAACCAGATAGCACTCAAATTAATTGAGTAATGTTGAGTCTCATGAGACGTTATGTGCGACGGTCTTGGTGGTTAGCCTTGGCTTGTGCTTCCATGTATGACAGTCTTGGCGGTTAGCCTTGGCTTGTGGTACCATGTGCAACAGTCATGTGGGTTATCATTGACTCATGCTAAAGTCTTGTTTTATGTTGTTTCCACATTACTATGACTCCATTTTTATATGATTCCATGTTTATATGTTATTATTTCATATATTACATGCCTCTTTATATCATCATGTCATGAATTCTATCATATGTTCCAATGCTTTGTTCTTATGGTTATTCCCTAATTAGAATATTTAGGTCATCAATTTGTTCACGTGTTCCCTAGGGTACCCCTTGAAGATGTTTGAGAAAAATGGAAGTCAGGATCTCAATTTGAATATTAAAAAAATAAAAGTTTTATTTAGCTCCATGTTTTCAGTTTTATATACCTAGTCTTCCTTGGCTTGTAATCTGATGTATAATTGTTCTTAAAATCATGTAATGTTATATGTAAAAGGACAGGGTCATTATAGTTACTATCAAGGGATGGTCTAGTTATTTTTAGAGATTAAGAATAGAGAACTTTAGTAAGAACTTTAAGGATGATACTAAGAATAAGAAAACACCCTTAAATTTTGGTAAGTATAGAGTAAGTGGTATATTAGGAAAATACAACCCTGTCTATATAGAAACAGGTAGAGTTAGTTCTAGAACAAATGTATTTATGGGTGAAACCCGAAAACACTACTTTGAGCTAGGATCAAACGAGAACTGGTGTATGACAACAATCATTATTGCACTCTTGGTTTAACACTCCCAGAAGATATGATTTGGTAAATTTATGATCTTGGTACAAACCATTATTAAAGTAATGAAAAAATTCCATAATAATATATGTTAAGAAATAGATCATGGATGACCTATATCTAAACCTAATGAATCAAAAGTTAGGATATACTTATCCTTGAAAAGTTTATCCTTTTATGTTAAAAGTTTATTTTTTATGCTCCATAGCTAATTATTCAATCCCTATAATTGTAAATTAGTTTTATTAGTTAATGGAGGGAAATATAATAACATGTCCCGATAATTAATGTGATAGGGAATGTGATGATTTACCTAATGATATTCCTGATATGATGGGAACGGGTGCTCAAAACATCATGACAATAATTTCTTAGCAGGATCAAGTTATTAATAACAACTTGAATCATTTGGAACACTCTCCTCATCTAAGGAAAGAGAATGTTCCCATTGAATCCTCCATGTAGAAAATACATCCCATGTTTAGTGGATCTTCGGATCCCCTCCTCATAGAACAGTGGATTAACTCCACTGAAAAGATATTATTTCTCCTCTAGTTTTTAGAAGAAGAGAAAGTTATAATAGAGGTCTATCATTTTGATGGAAAATATGATAAGTGGTAGACACCGATCAAGAATATAAATCCCTAGGAGGAAATTGTTTCCATGGATTAGGAAGAATTCAAGATAATGTTTTTCAATAAATATTTTCCTTGAACAGTCCATCTCAAGATGAAAATAGAGTTCCTCAATCTCAAGAAGAAGGAAGATGAGTCCATCAGGGTGTATAGAAAAAAATTACAAGGCTTGTAATGTATGTCTCTAGATTTTTTTTGAACACCGAAAGAAAGGTGTATTTATTCTTTAGTGGAAAAAAGTCGAGTCTATGAAAGGCGTTGCCGATTCAAGACTTTGAATGTTATGAAGATATTTTTTGTTGTGCCCTCAAGGTTGAAATGGATATCAGAGACTCTCAGTGGTATTGTGGGCCCAGTGATAAGAATGGGGAAATAGAATCTAATGTGGGTAGTCCTGCAAATAAATTCCATGATGGAAGGAAGCCCAATTATCCCATGTTTAAAAATTGTGTGAAGAAGCATCCTCGGAACTGTCTAAAGGTGACCAGGAATTTCTTCAATTGTGGAATGTTGGGACATCTAGCTAAAAACTACCGACTAGATATGAAAAATCCCCCTAATATTGAATAATAAAGGAAGGTTTAGATCAACACTCATCCTGTAGTGCAGTGTTAAAAATTCAAGGAGAATGATAATTATATGAGAAATTTCCCTAAGCTGAGGGTTCTTTTAGGAAATAAATAATAGACTCCATGGAAATACGGAAGATCTTATACTATCACTACTATTAGGGTGGAGCTGGAAAAAGATGTGGTGACAATTATGCTAATTATTCATTCAATAATAGTGAACATACTATTTGATTCTGGTTCTTTGAATTCTTTCATATCATGCATGTTTAGTTGAACTATTCAAACACAACCTCAAAATTTGTAGGATAAGTTATCTGTGACAACAATGAATGGGGAAATTATTGCATCCATGGTTTATAACTCCTCCTCAGTTAACGTTTTTTGACTGAACCTCCTAGAAAATCTCTTCATACTTCATTTTGTGGAGTTTGATGCTATATTGGGCATGGATTGGCTACCTTTACACAAATCCAAAATCAACTTTTGGGAATGGGATATCACTATTCACATCTCAAATAATCCTCCAATTCTTTACAAGTGTAAATAGTATGATGAATCTAATTTAGAATCATTGTCTCAAGTGTGGATATTAATTTCTTATGAGCAAGCATGTCTAGCTCAAATGATTGATACAAAGGATATAATAATTCTTGAATACATGCCCATCATGAGGGATTACATCGACGCATTCCCAAAAGAGTTTCCTAATCTTACTCTAGACCAAGAGGTTGATTTATCAATTTAAATTATTCTTTGATCTCTTTCTATATCAAGTAAACTTTATAGAATGTCCACCGTAGAGCTGGAAGTGCTGAAGATGGAGTTATAGGAGAATCTGGAGAAGAGTTTTACACACCTAAGTATTTCACCATGGGGTGTGCCAGTCCTCTTAATCAAGAAGAAGGATAGATCAATGCACCTCTGCATTGATTATCATGATCTCAATAAAATCAAATTAAAGAAAAATTATCCCATAATACATATAGATGACTTGTTCAATTAGTTTTATGGGGATAGTTATTTCTCTAAGGTGGATCTTTGGTCAGGATTTCCCCAATTAAAGGTGGGGAATGAGTCCCAAGACTGCCTTTTGAACGAGGTATAGACACTATGAGTTCATAGTGATTCCATCAAGAATCACTATTGATCCATAAATTTTCATGGATTTAATGAATAGAGTCTTTAGAGATTACCTCAAGAAATTTATGGTAGTTGTTATCAATGATATTCTAATATACTCCACGAGTAACAAGGAATATGAGGAGCATTTGAATACTTTGATGAAGAATTTGCGAATGGATAAGATGTACGAAAAGTATAGTAAATGTGAGTTCAAGATAAAGTTTCATTCTTAGGGAATTTTATCACTAGAAAAGGGATATCTATGGACCCTTCTAAGACAAAGGTGATTGAATAGTGGCCCATGCCAACATCTATAATGGGGATCCATAGAATTCTAGGTCTAGTAGGGTATTACTGACGATTTGTGAAGACATTTTCACGATCGTCAACCCAATGACCAAGATGACAGGGAAGGGAGTAAATTTTTTCTGGACTCAGGAATGTGAACACTTCTTTAAGGAGTTGAAAAAGAGGCTAATCACTGAGACAGTACTCCCACTCCCAAAAAGTGGAGGAAACTTTGTGGTGTGTAGTGATGATTCAAAGAAGGGATTAGGATGTGTGTTGATGAAAAATGATAAAGGGATATCTTATTCCTCAAGGAAGCTTAAAATCCATGAGAAAAACTATCCTACACTTGATCTCGAGTTGGAAGCTACGATCTTTGTGTTAAAAATCTAGAGGCATTATCTCTATGGGGAGAAGTGTGATATATATACAGATCACAAGAGTCTAAAATATATATTCACACAAAAATAGTTTAATATACACCAATGAAGATGGATAGAGCTCATCAAGGATTGTGACTACTCAATCCACTACCATATTAGTAAGAAAAATAAGCTGGCTGATGCACTGAGTAGAAAGGATCCTGCATCTTTATCAATGATGAGAATTGAAAAGGATCTGATCTTCTTACATTTATAGAGGATGGGCATGGGAATCATTAAGGGAGGAAAATCATCATTCCTTTCTCAAATGATTTCTCAACCATCCCTCGTGGATAAAATAAATGATTCTCAAAGAAAAGATGTGGATATTTAGAAAAGTGTGGAATCTATTAGAAATGGGAAATACTATGAGTTTATGATTGATGAGGAAGAAGATGTAATATTTGGGTCACGATTATGTGTTGAATCTTATATAGAGATAGAGAATTATCTTTTGAATGATGCACATAGCTCAACCTTTTCTATTCACCCAGGGAGCAAAAATATGTATCAAGATCTCTGAGGAAACTTTTTTTGGGGAAATATATAGAAGGAAATTGCTGAGTATACATCAATGTGAATGGTATGTAAACAAGTGAAGGATAAAAGATAGAAGTCTAAGGGAATGATGTAACCACTACCCATACCAACACGGAAGTGGGATAACATCACCATGGAATTTGTCACTAGACTTCCAATGACATCCAGAGGAAACAATGATATATGGGTCATTGTGGATTGTCTAACAAAGACATATCACTTTATTTTAATTTGAGAGGACTTCTCATTGAATCAAATTTTATGGATATATATCAAATAGGTGCAAAGGTTTCATGGGGTAAGACTATCTATTATATCTGATAGAGATCTAATATTCACCTTGAAATTATAGAAAAGTCTCCAACATGCTCTAAGCATTGAACTGAACTTCGGTATGACCTATCATCCGTAAACTAATGGACAATAGGAGTGAACTATTCATACACTAGAAGATATGTTTGGAGTATATTTTATGGAATTTAGAGGAGGATAGGACCAACATCTTTCACTGGTCGAATTCTCCTACAATAATAGTTTCCACTCGAGCATCCAAATGGAACCATATGAAGTCCTTTATAGAAAAAGGTACAGAACATCGACATGTTGGGATGAAGTCGGTGAACATAATCTGATAGGACCTGAAATGGTCGATGAAATGGCGGAGAAGGTGAAAACCATTCAACATCACATCAATTTATCCCAAATATGAAAAAATCATTATGAATACAATTTTTGATGATACCTTGAGTTCAAATTTGGAGACATGGTATTTCTACACATATCTCCATGGAAGAAGTCCATGAGGTTCAGTAAGAATATAAAGTTAAGTCCCAGGTACATAACCCCTTTAAGATCCTTGATCGACTTAAAGTTGTGGCCTATCAACTATAACTTTCACATACCAAGTCCAAAGTACACGATTTTTTCATGTATCCCTCTAAAAAAGTACATACCATACCCCTCACATGCACTCTCTTCATAGGTGGTATAGTTGGAGAAATATATTTCTTACGAGGAGCAACAAGTAAAGATCTTGGATCGTAGGGATAAATTTCTACGTAACAAGACTACTAACCTGATCAAAGTACTATGGTGAAACCATATGTTCGAAGAGTCAACATGGGAACTAGAGAAGGAAATGAAAGAAAAGTAACCACAATTTTTTATGTCTTATAATGTAAAAAAAATTCAAGTGTGAAATTTCATAAGGGGGGAATAATGTAACAACCCAATGTTTTATCAATGGAAATTCCCTTCTTATAATTATGTCTTATAATCACATAAAATTACAAAAAAAAGGAACCACTAAGTACTATTTTACCTTTAAACATAATATTGTGACATCTATGATTTGAATTTTGAAATTTTGGCATATACAGTTGTGATCAGTAAGATGTTTAGAGTCTGATAAGACAAACTTAATTTTTTTGTGAACAACAACTAACCCTTATGAATAGTAATGTTACCCTTATGAATATTAATATGAACCTTATGAATAATAAATCATCAAAAATAATAGTAATCTCGCCTATGAATGTAAAAATACAAATTTAGGCATCTTATAAGTGAGAATATGACAATAGTAAGAGTATTGGTATTTTTGTAAGTCATAAATAAATAAATAATTAAAATAAAATGTATTTTCCTAAAATGTGTTCATAAATTATCACTTTTATGTCTCATGGATTTAGTATAATTTTATAAGACCTTATGTAATTTTTCAAAATATTATAAAATCAGTTATTGTTCTAAAATATGTATTTTTCAAGTAAATAATGATTTTAAATAAAAATTAAATACATGATTTATAGGGTCATGGATGATGTTCTGCTGACGTAAGCCCAATTGGTTCAAACTCACATTAACTTATTACTATTTTTGGTTATGTAATGATCACTATTTCTAGTCATGAGGGAAATTAATAAACTAAGGAATTAAACCTTATGAAAACCCTCCTCTCCTCCACTATAAATACCACCCCTCATAACCTCTTTTCTTCACTCCTCTAAAGCCTTGTTCCTTGCCTAAATTCTAAAAAAATCTCTCCCCAAGATACTCCCTCACGTCCAAAATCCCTTATAATCTTCATAAGATCAAATCCTCTCCCCTTAAGAGTCTCTCAAGGAAGATTGATTCAAGAGGTAAATTCCTCTTTTCAATTCTTTTACTTTCATTCCAATTTCATTTTTTTCCTTTTCTATCCTTACATCTCCTCATCCAAATGTTATGAAAACTTTAGTACTTTACAGGTACTGGATTTTTTTATGATAATGGAATAATTTATTATCATTTCTCTTTTACCCTTCTTTTATACTAGTAGTAAAGACACCATCTGAGATGTGTTAATTTACCACATTCAAGGACGATGGGTTTTAAAATTTTCTTTTACCATCATCAATTCTGGTCATAAAACCATTTTTTGTTATGGTTGATCCATATTATTATTTAATATATCGTATGTAAGTTTCTATAATATTTTTTTACACATTATTAAATTATAATGAAAACTGAGTTTGTAGTGATCAAAAAACACCAATAAACCCAAATGGTTATCATTGAAGTTTTATATAATGATTCAAATTAACTCCAAGTAACAAAATTAAATTTACAACCATGTAAACTTATAGATGTTCAATAACAAAATATAACACCAATTTTAGAAATGTATACCCATTTTACACGATTCTACTTTCATGAAAATAAGTAAACCGATCATAAAAATCAAGAAAACTAGCCGACCCGAATAATGAAATTGAACCACTTAACCCATAAAAATTTTGTGAAGAAACTTAAAAAGGCTATAATAAATATTTTAATTATATAATATGTTATTTAATTATTAATTAATTAACCTAATTTGATGCACAATAGCCTCAACCTATTTGGTGAGGGCTCGACAAGTGCATCCAAGAGACCCATGTTCAAACCCGGGTGGAGACATATTTCCAGGGTACTATAGCAGTAATGTAGAAGCACTATAGCAGTTATATAGTAGACTCTGTAGCAGACACTATTCGGTACTGTAGTAGCCAGAACTATTCATCTGTTTGGGCTTTCAGGCCACCGATTTGGGCCTCGGGTCCTTTAAGGCCTTCAGGCCACCCAATGTGTTCGGTACAGTAAGGATTTCGAGCCACCTCAAGGCCTTCAGGAAACCTCAAGACCTACGAGACACCTGAAATTTGTGCTTAATGATCAAACAGACTCTATAAGGAACAATCTACAGATGAGGATCAGGGCAAGCATATCACTAGAGCAGAAGTGAAGAGGATTTTCATAAAGAGTGGGTATGGAATTTCCATCGGGACAAGTACATGCTTTCATGAGAATCCTATATGAATAGCCATGAGAAAGGTGGAGAGATGATATCACAATGAAGAATCTATGAGGAGGAGTTCCAAGTATAGTCTGTATAATTCCTAAGGCCTACAGGTTATGTAATCTCTAAGACTATGAGCCTTGCAAGGGCCCCCCCTCATCACTTGAAAGGGGGGTTATCAAATATCAATAAAAAAATAAGGCCTTCATGCTACTTGGTTTATTTAACTAATTTGATTATTTAGGTCATTAATATCAAGTAGAGAACACCATCATACTTAAGGTAAGGGATCCTCTCTATTTTACTTTTATTCAAGAACATCCTCTATGTTATGCCATTTTTTAAGTAATCTATAATTGTGGGGAATGTTTTGGCCCCTCCCCATACTTCCCTCACGATTTATAAGTGATTATAAACCCACGAATCACTCATTAAACCCTATTAGGTACACCCAATACCATTCTGATAATCTGTAAGGGACTCTACCCGAACCACAATTATTCCTTCGGGTTGACTTATCATTCCTTTACCAAAATGAATTTATCTTATCTTTTTTATGTGAATATTAAAATTATTTTAAATATAATAAATTCATTTATCAATATACTTTTATCATTCTATTTTGGGGATATACATGTTTTTAAGTGATTCCCTCCTCAATACTTCTCAACAAGAAAATCTATTTGAGGGAACTTCCGAATTCTTACCAGATTTCAAGTGCACTCTATCTTCAATTTTAATCCGACAATGTCTTTATAAAATAATTATTATTTATTATGGAAACCTTCTTGGTTCACTTTTGGTTTTATATAGTGTATTTTTCACTTTTCTATTTTAAAGGCTCTATAGTATTTTCCTTAAAACTGCACAAAAATATTTTAATGATAAAATTTATTAAATACTTTTCTTACATGTTTTAAATTATACATGAAATCACATACCATGATACATTCATATTTTACCTTATGAATTTCCATGACTATTTTACTTCCTTTCTTTCATGGACACTTTTATAATATGCCCACTTGTTATGATTTATGACATTATTGGGGTACCCAATTCTTTCCATGGGTAAACATTATGTTTATGTAAGATTTATTATGTATGATTATTTATGTCGAAAAATATTCATGAGAAGTTAAGATGATTGTGCCCAGATAGGGCCCCAATCTATTGGGTAAAGTTGAGTCTCATGAGATGTTATGTGTGACGGTCTTGGTGGTTAGCCTTAACTTGTGCTACCTTGTGCAACGGTCTTGAAAATTATCCTTGATTAATTCTAAAGTAATGTTTTATGTTTATTCCACATTACTATGACTCCATTTTTATATGATTTATGTTTATATTTCATGATTCCATATATTACATGACTTTTAATATCATCATGTCATGCCTTCTATCCCATGTGATAATTCTTTGTTGTTATGGTTATTCCCTTACTGGGATATTTAGCTCATCCCTTTATTCATGTGTTCCCTAGGGTACCCTATGAAGATTTTTCAGCACAGTGGAAGTTAGAAGCTCAATTTTAAGATTAAATAAATAATTGTTCTATTTCTTTCCATTTTTGAAGTTTTATGAACCTAGTCATCCAAGACACTAGAATTTATGATCCTTGTCTTGCACTCTTATGTATAATTATTCATACAATCACATAATGTTATATATAAAAGGATAGGGTTTATATATTTCTCCTTATAAAAACCGAAGCTAAGCCCCACCTCATACTGTGGATGGTCCTCCACCAAGAGTTTGACATTGAAATTTGAGATAAGAGAGGAGTGGAAAATTTGGTAACTAATCACATTAGTAAGATTTTCCCACCATTGAACCACCATGTTTACTCATCCATACCCATTAAATAATTGTTTCCTCATGATAACCTTTGTTATGTCAGGGACTTTACTCATTATTATGCGAAGATTGTGAATTTTCTAAAAGAATATCATGTCCCTAAAGATTTCAATAATTCAAAATCCAAGAGGCTAAATCATGATTCATGATGGTGCATTTTGGATGACCCATATTTTTGGAGAATTTATAGTGACCAAGTTTTTAATCAGTGTGTCCCTGACCATGCGGTCACCACTATTTTGAGATTATTCCAAACATTGGCTTGTGGGGTCAACTTTGGATCTCAATATATAGTTCAAAAGATCATTAACTTGGGACTTTAATTTCCATCACTTAATAGATATTCCCATCTATTTTTAAGTCATGCACATAATGTCAATTCATAGGGAATATATTCAAAAGTAATGAAATTACCCAAAAAGCCCATGTTATATTGTAAAATCTTCAATTCACATGGAATCGAATCCGTGGGGACTCTTACAAATTCATTTGGATTCATATAAATATTACTAGTTGTTGAATAAATCTCTAAATGGGTGGAATAATATTCTACCAGGACTGATGACTCACTGATGCTCTTGAGTTGTTGTTGATTTTGTGAGGTCCCCTATTTTAAATATGTTTAGTTTCACAAGATTCATTATTAGTGATCAGGGTTCACATTTTTTAAATCATAACATAAAAACAATCCCTATAAGTTTGGGGTTATTCATAAAGTATCCACTGAATATACCCCCTAAACTGATGGAAAATAAAAAATATCAAATAGATATATTAAGAGAATATTGGAAAAAATGGTACCACCCAATAGGAAAGATTGGAGTTTACACTTGGATGATGCAATTTGGGCATACCATACAACTATTAATACCCAGATCAGAATTTTACCATATAATATCATGTTTATAAAGTCCTTTAACCTCATATTATATGTAGAATACCATGCATATTGGGCCATTAAATGATGTAATATAAATCTTTTATATGCAGGTGAGCATAGCAAGTTACAGATTCATGAGTTGAAAGAAATTTTGTGTGATGAATATGAGAACTCCTAAATCTATAAATCGAAGAAAAAGGGAATCCCTAAAGATGTGATTCATTAGATGAAGTTACATATTATTGACAAGGTTTTCATGTACAAATCAAAGATAAATATCTAACCAAGGTTAGATTCATTTCCAATGGCTTGGTCCCTAAACTATTACTAATGTTTACCCTTTTGGTGAAATATATGGTTTTCATGAGAAAAGTGTATGAATTATTACCATTAATGGGAATATACTTAAACACTTTTATAAGGATTTTCCAAATCATCTAATGAAGGAAATCCACCTTAAAGAAGAAACATACCAACTAAACCCACTAGGTTTTATCCTTCCCCCACATTCTATTTTATTACAAAGAGTACACTTCACACTCTAGGTGTGAGTGTGTATGGGGGGTGGGTGGGTACATTCCTAGTTTCATTAGTATTTTATCATATTTCATCATTCTTCTTTTTTTCACTTTCTGTAGAGTATTTTTACTTTTCTCCAACCTTATTATGTTCATTAGGGTTTTCATCATCTTTCATTTTTCTTCTCTGTTTTTTTCTTACTATATAGTATTTTTACCTTCACCCCTCTCTTATACTCATAGAATCAGAGAAGTTATTACAATTTCATGTCAAAATTATTGAATCCATATTGTTTTAACATTTAATGAAAAATTTTATCCTTTATGGAATGTGAATTTTTGTCATGAATTTAGCCTTTTTGTTTGTTTTTTTGTAAATTGGGTTTTTTAAATAATTTAAATAGTTTTATCTCTATGAAACCTTTGAGATTATTAATACCCTTTGTGTGAGTAGTTTATTTAAAAATTGTTCCACTGAATATCTTTATATATATTTTCACCAAAACCATGAGGTGAAAATATTTGTTATATAATACAATGTAAATATAAGTTAGGATAATATTTATCAACTTTTTAAAATTATTTTTCCATAAGTTCATTCCTTATTCGATATGTTTCATTACTATACCAGATTATCCTATGCATGTGTACCTATTATCTGACTATTGTATGCCATAAAAAACAGGAAAAAAACAAAACAAAAAATAATAATAATAGTAAATGTTGAGGGGAGTGATGAAATGTAAAAAATATGGGGATAACTAAGTTAATATATTAAGGTTTTACTTTTGGAAATGATTAAGAGAGAGAGAATTGAAATTTCAGTTCAAAGGATACAGGGTAGGTTTGGTGGAAAGAATCAGGTGATTTTTTTATAATAACTTATATTTACTAGATAAAATTTGAAAAGAATAACATGAAATGGTTTTCACACACACACATGAAGAGTTATTGTAATGGTTTGTTTTTAAATTCCTTTGTTAAATTGGTATTTTATATCTCCTTGAATTTCATTTGGATACAATTTATTAGACATATTTTTTCATGAACATTGGGAATAACTCCATGATGTGGTTTTTTTTATCAAATTTATATAATAAATTAAAATTTCATTGAATGTTAAATCATATTAAATTTAGGAATAAACAAATGCATCATTATTTTGGAAATGTGAATTTTCCTAGGAGTGCAATTGTTTAGGTGTGGGGGTGTGATCGCGTAGCAATTCACTCTTCATTTCCACCCTTACACCACTATATTAAACTAGTTTTGTATTTAAAATTTAAAATATAAGAACAAACTGAACAAATTATTTGATTAAATAATTTAATTTTAGTCACATTTGAATAGGTAAATTTTAATTGTTTTAATGATTACACTATTGGAGGATGTGATTTGAAGATCCCATGATCGAAATCAAGAAAAACAGGCCAAACTACATGAGAGCCTAAGCACACATGTGTACTTTAATCTTTATTGTGGAAAATATGTGAATACAATTGGGTTGAAAATTGTTGTAAGACTTCTTTTTTTCGATATATTTCTCTAGAGGACCAATAATCCCAATTCGCCCATTTTGAGGCCCAACAAAGGACAACAATGTGAAGCAATTCTAGGAGAGGCAGATCAGACCACCCTTAAATATTTGGGCCATAACAAGGACCTCATACCTCAAATTGGGCTGATTCCACCTCCGTTGGATATTTATTTTGAATAACCAGTCTGTAATAAATTTTATTATATTTTCATTCATTTTTTAATCAAGAATCTGAATAAATAAGGGTGAAAAAGTATGCCTTGAATTGTGACCTAATCCCTTAGGCAATTGAATTCTTTTTCATAGATTGGGATGTATTTTCCCATAAAAACCCCAAACCCTAATAATATATTATTACTAGAACATAGGATAGTATTGGAGTTATTTTTAAATTATTATTCACATATATTTCTTCCTCCCCTTCCATGGACTTCTAAACTCTTTTTTGTCACCTTGGGAGGAACATGATGCAAATACCATGCTCTATGTTTGTATTATTTTGAATGATATTTTAAATTCTAGGGTTTTATATTGTTTTTAATAACATTATATTCTATTTTAACTAATTTACATACTATTATGTAATTCTTAAACTCATATGTCCATGATTGGGGGTATCCATTCATGTGATGTTTCACACACTGTTCACCACTTCTTCTTCTCCCATTTAATTATGGTGTTTGTTTGGTTCATATTGGTAAATTGAATTTATATAAAAACTACCATGGAGAATTAAATTTATTTCTAGTTATCACACTTATATAAAATAAATTTTTTACAACATTTATATTTCTTCATTTGTTGCCTCATTGAGTTTTGGTTATCAAGTCAGAAACAAATAACCCTATCATCGGTTGTTACCATTGAATAATTTTATGTTTATACTTGAACCATATAAGGATTAATAGTATAAATTAAGTAAATTTTTTGTTATTTGTGTTTGAAAACATGGATTAAATTACCTATACCCATTCTTATGAGGTGATGGAGGATGAGAATAATGATATTTATCTATATTTATCATGATTAATAAAATATGTTAATATCCATTTTGTTTTATTGATTTCATTTATCTCTTTGATTACTAAATAAAACAACCCATGTTTTATAAAATCACATTCCACTTTTCCATAATGCAAACCTTAATTTTAAATGAACGATCTAAGTATCTATCGAGAGAGGACCTAGGGTTCCTACTATACTGCATAAATTCTAGAAAAAAATAATTTCTAATTCGATGTATCCAACGACACAATCAAACACTAATAGCAAGTTATGGGTGAAATTCTAGTTATAAATAAAGTTATAAAGGAGGAATACTACTAAGAACCGACTCTAACACTTATGTGATGATCTTGAAACTTTATATTTTTCCCTTGGGTTATACTGAAGCTTCTACTAGGTGGAAGAGAAGGGGAAAAATATCCATCCTTTCCTTCCATATTCATCTCAAACATCATTTAATTTTATAATATCTCTAAATAGGTCCAAATATTCATCTAAATAACTTTGATTTGCTATCCAATCACAGAACCTGTAGGTACTTTATATCCTTAAGATGATTATTCTTTACTATCTCGAGAGAAAAATGAACCAACATAGCAAACCAATTGGTGTACGCTCACATTAATCTCACTACCTTATAAAATGGGAGGAACTATAGGGACTTTTCTATAATTAGGGAATCCATAAAAAATTAATAGAAGAATAGAATATTGAAACCCTTCTAGTCCAACCCACATATATATCTGCTTGTACCATGGAATCCCACCATCGCTTTCTAGGACCCTCAAGTTTGAACACTGTACACTTAACCTTAATACTCTCAGGTGTATCCAGGATGTCAAAGATCTGATTGATCTTATCTATCCAGTCCTCAACCTCTTGTGGTTTATTCATACCCTTAAAGGATGGTTTCTTCTCAAGAAATAAGTCCTATGATAGATTATTTCCCCCAATAACTCCAATCTATACCTCAAAAATTGTGTTCTACACATGTGGTAAATTTTGGTCAAAAGAATGAGATTCCCACAAGATAGCCTTGATAAGATTATGATCTATTAGAACATTCCATTGAGGAGCATCCACTACACCCTCATAAGGAACCAATGGAAGATGTCTCATAGGCATACCAATACACAAAACAAACATAATAAATGAGCAGAAAATATAATAATTTCAACTCAAACCTAAAAACCATAAGAAGAAATATATGATTAAGATCATGAAATCAAAATAAGAGACACGCAACCCAACATACCATGGTAAATTGAGTCTCATCATGGAAAAATATGGATATGAACTCACTAAAACCCGCCTCTCAAGTCATAAAAATCATATATCTAGCATACGAAATGTTCTAATATAAAGAATATGGAGGAAAAATCATCCTATGATACCAAATTGTGAGGAACTTGACTTGAATACCCTCTCAAACTGGTACCCAAACTGAATTTCCACATACCCGAAGGGCATTACTGATCAAAATGGGATGAAAACTAGAACCTAAGCCTAAACAAAACTATAGGGTATGATTTCACCCAACCTAAAAAAATACAACATAAAAAATGTACATACAAGATAGTAAGAAACAACGAAAGGAAAACAAAGTATATATGTCCTAAAAAAAGTAAACTATAGAAGAGATACAACTCAAAAGAAGTTAGAACATCCCAAAGTAAAATTCTAACATCCAGGTACAACTAAAAATAGAAAACTGACTACTCCATGTGATAGAGAAGGAAAACTCCTACAATCTCACCACCAGTTACCCATACACAACTGAAAAGAAAACCTCACCACCTCAATGAATCACTTTTACTTTACCTGCATCAAAATACATAAAAAGTGTTATGAACTTTCGAAGGGGTCTATAGGGTATTAGATAACAAGATCAGTTGGATCCCACCCAAGTGTCCCATATTAAGTCTGTACAATAATATAAATAATTATCAACTTTAAATAAAATATGTGATGATAAATAGTTAAATATTTTTTATATGAAAATTGTGGAAAAATAATAAATTTCTCCATTTTTTCACATTTCCAAAATAATCTAGGTAAAATAGTTTCAAAGCAATCTATATAAATCAAAGAATTCAAATCATACCAAATCATGTATCACATATCATATCAAATCCATGGAAGTAAAAACATTGATAGTACATGAAAAATCATAGGTAAAATCACACCAAGGATCAATACAGGCTAGGCTAGATAGGGAACTCATTCTTTAGACTTAAAAAATATCACACATCAAGGCTCAATACATATGCATTGAATCTAGATAGGAGAGGAACACCCTAAAAATCAAACCTCCCAACAAGTCAATCAAGTCCCTATAAAAAAGGCCTTCGGGGTAGAAGAACACCCCATGAGTGAACCCCCCAATAGTAGTCAATGGGAAATGCCTATTACTACATGCTAGACCTAAGTACCAAAGGCTTCCTATGTGCTCTATTTTCCAAACCATTTCATCAAAACCATGATTTGAAAGATATTTCAAAAATCCATTTCACAATGATTTTAAAATACCTTTTCCTTTTTCCAAAAAAGGGAAAACTATTTTATCATAAAATACCATTTTCACACACAAAAATAAAAAAATCATTCCATTTAATTTATAAAACAATTTATCAAACTAGAGGAATACAATTAATCAAGCATAAGCTAGAGGTAGAATCACATACTTTAATCACGGGTCACACACACCCGCAATGTGATTCACCATCTGAAAAGAACACAAAGATGATAACAAAGGCCCTATAGTCAATCCTCACATCTCATAATCAATTCTATGATAAAGACAGTAAGATAATAGAACATATCACAACATACCTCAAAGTAAATCACACTTTACACCATAACCAACAACATGGTCAGCCTTCGAAGGAAGATCATACATTGGATCTATAAAGGATCAAGAAGATTATCATCATAGATCAAATGATATAATAACACAATACAATGGTTCTACCATGATAAATGGAAATAAATAAGTATAAGGATTACTCACTTGGAGAAACACACCACAATCGCAAAAGAGATCAATCATTGAATAATGAAATCCAAAAAGAGTGAAGGTTTGAAAAATCATTAGGGAGAGTTCCTAGGATTAGAGAGAAGTGATGTTTTCCTGAATGAAATAAAAATAAAGTGTGTAGTACCCTAAAAAAACAAACATCAAGAATTACATGGCATGAGACCCCATTTCATGTCATGTAATCAATGAAACCCAAAAATTATAAAAAATGTGTTGCTTCCTGCAAAAAAATCATGGATTTACCATTTCATGATATGAAACATATTCAAATAGTGTAGCACTTTAATGCATTTTATGAGTTCATGAAACATTCCCAACACCCAATAGATTATGTGTAAAAAATTTCACCGTAAGTAAGTTTTTAACTTTATGAACTCAATTCATGACATCTTCTCGGTAACCAATAAAATATGTTTAAATGATTCATGAAATGTATTTATCCTATAGATAGTGAAAAGTACATTTTTTCTTAAAAAACCCAATCCTCCTAGACACAATTAATTTAAAAAAACATAAATCCCCAAACATTAGGTCATTTTACCCAATAAATTTTATCCATACTCAGGAGATCCAAAACACATCCAAATAAAGTGGGAAATTTAAATTGAAAATAGAAATACCTAAAAGTGGGTAACATGATGTTATAGTAAGAAACCAATACAACCTTATCCAAAATTTCTTAAATCACAATGAATTGTGTACATGGATTTCCCTTTTTATCAAAACACAAAATACAGTTCCAAGGATATACTTAAATAAAAACTCGATCTCCTACCTCAAATGAAATATCTTTACTCCAGTTGTATGCATAACTATTATTCATGATCTAAGATATCCTCATATAGTGCTGCATCATCTTCACCTTCTCAACTATATATTTTCAAATTTGGTCTCAATATGAATTTTTCACCTAATTGATTCCAAAAATCAACATTCTATCATTGCTTTCTATATAATTACTTAGAAGGTTCTATCTCTATACTGCAATAGAAACTATTATTATAATAAAATCCAACTAATTAATGATTTTGATACCAACTTCCCTAGTAATCGATTGAATAAGATCTAAGATTGTATTCCAAAATCTGAATTGTTTTGTATGACATTCAATCAGATTAAGGATGAAAATATGTAATAAAAGTTAATTCATTACCCAATTACTTTTAAAGACATTTCCAATAATTAGAGTTTATCCTAGGGTCAAATTTAAATAAAATGGTGACATAAACATGATGTAACTTGAAAATATCCTTGAGACATAGTCAATAAACCTAATATAAAGAAATAATATCTAAAATAGGAAGGAAATGGGAATATTTATTCAATTAATTAATAAAAACCAAAATTGTATTATTACCTCAAGATGTATTTGTAAATATCACCATGAAATCTATATATACATTTTCATATTTCCACTCTAACACTGGAAAGGGATGAATAATTCCATTAAGTAATTATCCTTCTAATTTAAATTATTGACAATTCAAACATTTCATTTTAATGTCACCAAAATCTCATTTCATTCCATTCCACAAGTAATGTTATCAATATTTTCTATACATCTTAGTGTTGCTGGTATGAATGGAAAATAACAAACTATAAGAACCACTCAACAATTCTATCTTCAACTTAGAATTACAAGGCACATATAATATCTTTCAAAATATGATAAAACATTATTAACCACCATTAAACTATAGAAAGTTAAATTTTTTGTTTGATTATAAATTCTCTTAGAAAGAAAAATCATCCTTCTGAGCTTCTTTACTCTGTCTGACAATGAAGACTGAACTAATACCTAACAAAATAGAGTAAGTTTATGAATTCATAATTTCTAGAGCAAAATTGTTTAAATAATTTACCAATGGGTCATTTTCAAAATGTTTTATATTTAATGATACATTATATTTCTATCTTAAATCATAAACTGCTCTATTTTATTTTCCTATATGGTAATGAATCATGTAGTCAAAATCCTTATTCAGTTCTAGAAATCTCTTATTTATCATATTTAAATATTTCTAAGTGAACACACAATTAAAAATTTTATGGACAATATGTATTTCCAACTTTACACCATATAAATGATGTCTCCATGTTTTTTAATGAAAAAACTATAGTCCATAGTTCAAGATCATGTATAGGATAATTTAGTTATGGAGGATTCAATTGACATGGAGAATAATTAATTACCTAAACATTCTACATTATAACACAAATAGGTCCTTTCAAAGTAGCATCACTATAGATAAAAGAGTCACTATTTATATATACCAAGGCCAAACCTAGACCATTCACTACTATTCTTTTCAATTCATGGAAATATTCATCACATTCTTCCATCTATATTAATTTAACTTCATTTTTTGTTAACTGAGTTAGTGGGATAGATAATAAATCATTTTTTCAACAAAAAATTTTCAAAATCCTACTAAATTGTGAAATCTAGGAATTTATATGACATTTTTTGGTCATGGGCATTATTAAACCACTTTATATTTAGTTGGATCAATATTTATTCTATCTTTATTTACAATATTTTCAAAGAAAGTGATCCATGGAAACCAAAATCCACATTTAATAAATTATCCATATAACTAATTTTATTTAATGGTTTGAAAAAATATATTAAATATTTTTAATGATCATCATAAATTTTAGAATATATCTAGATGTTATCAATAAATAAAACCCAAAATTTATCCAAGAACTCATGGAAAAAATTATTCACAATATCCAAAAATACATCTGAAGAATTTACTAACCTAAAAGAAATAACCAAAAACTCATAATGCCTATACCTAGCCCGAAATTTAATTTTTGGAATGCCACCCTCTTTTACAATCAAATAATGGTACCTATAATAGATATAAACCATTAAAAAATTACCAATCTCCTCGTAGATGATAAAACAATCCATCTATTTGAGGCAAAAAAACTTATTATTTTTAGTGATGTTATTCAATGCTCTATAATCAATGAAAATCCTAATGGAACCATATTTTTTTAAAAGGATCATACATAGTGAAGTTCTTAAAAGAATGAATCCATTATCAAGAAAATATTGTACTTGTGTTTTCAATTCATAAATTTCTTCATGATCCATTTGATAAGGAGGATTTGATATTGGCTTACCATCAGGAACTAGGTCTATAAGAAATGAAATCTCCTTATCAAATATAATACCAATAAAGTCACCAGGAAATACTTCTAGATGTCCATTTATTTTAGGAACATTTCCAATTTTATCAATCACCTTATTCTCAACATCATGCACAAGATAAAATTATTTTCGATTTTTAATCAATTTCTCATCTTCTTGATATGTTATCATATATATATGAATTAATTCTTATATACAAACTAAAAAAATCTAAAAAAAATAATTATCTATAAAATATGGATTATCATGATAAATATAAAGATAATATATATATCTAATAACATCAAACTCTACAATTGGTAGGAAAACAAGGATTGTAGGTAAAACCTTTCCACAAATGATAATAAGAAGATTATTATAATTTTATTTTATCTATAACACTTCACCACTGTATTTTTAACAAAAGTTTTGGATTTATTTATTAAAGTTATATTTCTAATTTATCATTAAATTTATCAGAAATGAAAGAATGTGTAGACCCTCAATAAATCAACACATTGGAATAATGTGAATAAATAAGTAATGTTCAAGACACCAAATCACCGGATGGTCTAGCATCCATTGAAGGAGTCAGAAATGTATCAACCAAAACTTTCTTCAAGTGATCCTAATGACTTACATCCTTTATTCCTATATTCAAAAAATTACTCACATAATGACCCATTTTATTACAATTAAAATATCATAGTTACATATTTTTATTATTCTCTTGATCATTATTGTGATCATTTTATTTATAGCCATGAACCAAATATCCAAAAATAAGATTTAAAAAATAAATCCAAAATTTTTATAACATATTCTCAAGGGTTCTTTTTACCACACTTATCTTAATATTGAAACATGATTTTCTTAACTAAATATTTATTTAATGTATGATTCCCAATTTCATGCCACATATACCACTTATTTATCATGTTTCCATAGAACATATGATCCTTGGGAAACTACATTTATACCTTATCAACACATCAAACAAGTTTCTTATAAATTTTAAATTCATGAGAAGAGAATTCCCTTTGATATCTAGACTTCAATCCTGAGTGAAAATAGTTAATTTTACTCTCAAGATCTTTTATACAATTTGGCGTGTACCTTTACAATCAGATTATGTTTTCTCAATACAAATATATTAAATATTTATCCTTATAAATCAATTCCATGATCTGATTTTCTATCATAAGTTTAACAGCCTTAAGAAAATATTTCTCAAGAAAAATATTCTTAAATTTATTTGATTCTTAGGAATTAATCTCTTCTCTTTCTCTGATATTCATAACCATTGACCAAAACTGATTGGATTCACCTTAAAAATGATAAATATAACAAGTTACCTTTTTTATATTAAAAAAACATGACTTCAAATATCTTTGACAAGGAATCAACCCATTCATTAACTATCATATGGTCATATTATCAATTAACAGCTCGAGGTTGATGTTTAATGAAATGCTTCACTATAGACATGTTTCTTGTCTATAAACATGGTTTCTCTCTCGAATGCATACCACCAAAATTTATATCATATGTCAACTAAGTGATCACAAAAACAAACTACCCCATTCCAATTCCAATAATTCTTGGTTACTAATTTGGAAGTATATTTTTCTCTTTATAAATTCCTACTCGAGCTTCCCTATTTCTTTTGTTGAATTTTTGTGAACATACATTGTTTAGATGAAGAAATATGGTAATATTAAAATTATATATCCTAATAAACATAAATTAAAATCTTATAAGGGTACATACACACATGTAACCCTGAAAATTTATCTAAACCCTACTCTGATACCAACTATAGAGACCTGATGTTTATTCAACCCATAAATTAATTTTTAAACAATAATTTATTTTAATACATTCCAAAAGGTCTTTTAAAGTTTATCCTTTTCTTGAATTAGTTTATAAATATTACATAACAAATCCAAAAGTTAAAATTTGGAAGCTTTCACTCTGTATCCATTTTTTCACAATAAAAAACTTATAGAATGAAACATGTTTTATTTTCATGACAAATCTTCATGATTTCAACACTAATTAATCAACATTTCTACTCATCCTTAAACCCTATAAAAAATATTTGAAACAATGGGATAGGGAAAGAATATTAGTAAGGTATATATAAAAAGTAATAAAGAAACATTTTATTCCATTTCAAAAACATGAGATCATCAAAAAGAGTTTGTATTTAATATAATAAAATTTGATCTCAAATAATCATTTAATTATGATATAAATCATCTTTAGTAACCAATGTTTTTTTATAAAACACTATATATGAAAATATAAATTAAAAAACATAATGATGAGGGTTTCATAGAAAACATGAAATCCCTTGAAAAACATTTTCCTCAACACATAACTTTTACCCTTAAAGGAAACAATCATTCTTTATAAAAATATTTTTATATTTCCTTATAAAATTAGATAATTTACATGAAATCACATTATAAATCATAGAAAAGTTATGTAGGTTATTTGGAGAATCATATTCACAGATCCCTTATAATAACCCTTAAAAATTGAATTACCAATAAGGTTAATTACTATGTAATTATCTAGAGAACATATTAATTATCCAATGAACTGGAGAGATATATCCGACTCACCCATTATTATAGTTATATTAGGATCATCATTTATTCATAAAAAACATCCATGTACTATAAAATTCATGAAACATTTAAAATACTACATTTACATCATCAAACTCATAATAAATACTCCTTTTTACCCATAGGTAAAACATTTTTGGATATTAACATATCCCTTTTCTTTAAAACACAATTTCCATAACAAAAATACACATAAAAAAGCGAAGGATAATTTTCTGTTGAAGTAAAAAAAATGGAATCTTATAAAGGAATATAAACATCAAACAATGGTTATAGTGGAGGGAAAATTCATCAATGTCATATACTTTAGAATATAACATTCAATTTTACTATTATAAATAATTTTAGAATATTTTATATAAAATGCATAAAAATATTCCTTTTAAAAACCCTTGAAATAAAGTAAAAAATATTTAAATTTTAATTTATTATTATTTTGTTTCCATATAAATAAATCTATAATATAATTTTTATAATATGGATTATGAAAGAATTTATTTAGAAAAAAAAATCCTTAAAACATTTAAAAAGAGGTTTTCATGTAAAGTGTCAATAACCTTGAGTCCGACTTTTCACGTACATTATTTAGATTCCTAAATAATAAAATTATATTATCTATTTACTTTGATAATAAATTTTTTCATGTTTATTATTAGTTTTATTTCACTTATGTCCATGTTATACTTAATTAATTAATTGATCATGTTTACTTTGAATATTTGAGTTTGTTTGATTCATAAGTCCAAAATGACTTTGGTAGGTTTAATTTTTCCAGATGGATAATGATTATATTACTTTTATAATATTAAAAAAATTAATTATAATTTATATAAATTAATTATACTTTTATAAAAAACTATGTAATATGAAAAATATGTTACATTATAATACAGCAGAGGGTAGGTCATATGTACGTATGTGTACTGTTTCAATTTAAAATGAACATGATGAAAAAATTGAAAGTATAATTTTATATTTATATAAATATGAATATATAAAAAATATAATAATATCTTTTAAATACATTAATAAATAATATCCATTTTAGGGTTTGACAAAAAATGAATCACATCGCTTCGTAGAGGTGGTAATCCACAGGTATGCACAAATGATGTTATCATTTTTAAAGGGGTAGAATGGTTTTAAAATAGATGATAAAATATATTTATAAAATGATAATTATGATATTAATATCATATATATAAATTAAATCCATAATTATAACCAGTCATGAGTTTTAGTAATGCAAAATGAATTACATTATTTCATGAGGTGATGGTCTACTGTACACAGGAACGATGGTTTCATTTCCTATTAAATAGATGTGGAGATGGATATAGGTTATACCATAAACATAATAAAATATAATTATATAGGAGATGTTTATGTTATTAAATAGGAATCGTTAAGATAATTTTTAAAGATATAAATTTATAAAAAATCAAAACACTTAGTTAAGTTCTTTACTTCTTCTTTGGACAACCACCTTAGGTTTACACCATCAGCCTACTATGGTGGTTATTATGATAAAAACAGGGAATATATGTTATGTTTAGTGATTTTAATAATATATTTGGGTAGGTATTAGATTATAAATAAGTCTATTAAAGTGTGTATAAAATAGAAGATGAGGTTTCCTTTTATAAGCGTGGGAGATGACACACTTGGAATTTTCCAAAGATAAAAAAATATTAATCTATTACTAAATAAAAATTACACACAAATATATTATTTATGTATATGATATGAGATAGGGTGTATATATAGTCATAAAATTTTATTTAAACAAATTTTTATTTCATTTGAGTCCTTATCTTTTTAGTATGAACCCTTTTAAACTATTTTAACTCTTACCATTATAATTGACTTTTATACCAAAGTTACTATTCATAATGAAAAAAAAGAAAATCAAATCATTAGAAAATTGGAAGTTATTATTAGAACTATTTATTCCATTTAATAAACTCCAATAATAGTTTACAAAATTTTTTTTTTTAAATAAACCCACAAAACGTGACGAAAAACAGTTTTTTAGAAAAATACTTATTTAAGTGTAAGAATGTTTCTATACCAAATTCATTTTTAATATAGATTAAAATGAAATTTATTAAATTATTTTTTATAAAAATAAAATAATAAAATTTTTATACTTATATATAATAAAATTTTACTTTTTAAATACATGAAAAGAAAATATTGTTTTCTTCAAAAATCAATATTTTATTTTATTCCCCAAAAAATCAATTTTTTCAGAAAATTCCTAAAAAATCACTATAAGTTAATTTTGGATTAATGATATGAAAAATAAAGTTAATTTTTTAAAACTAAATATTTAAAATTTTGAAATAAATATTTTAAATAATACCATATAATATATGTAATCAAATTTAGTAAGAATAATCTATTTCCTTTTTTGATTGAAAAATTACATAATATTATTATAGTGAATATAACTCTATAAAATATAATTAGTTGTTATTAATAATTCATTAAATTGATTTAATATTAAAATCACACGGTATATTACACCTTTCCTTGCGTTCATAATCCAAATGACTGATCTTAATGTATTGGTAAGACTTTCTTGATCCAATCAAACTTTCATTAAATTATATTTTTTAAAATTTGGAATATATGGGCGGATTACCTACAAATTTCTTATTTTTCCTTCTCCAATTGCTAAACCATTGATCAATTATTACCTTTTTATTCAAAATGAAAATATTTCCAGGAAAGCGCCATCTCAACATTATCAGTATTACAAACAATCTATTGGTAAATTTAAGATTCATGAGAGACAATAATATTTGTAAAATTGATTTTATACCTGTTTTAAATATATTTATTTTAATATCATGATCTAAAATAAATAATTAAATACTTATCTAGCCTTGTAAAATTTTAATCATAATCAGCAATTGAGGATTATTAATTTTTATTCAACTCCATAAATTTACTTTTCATTCTATATCTTAGAACATTTAGAAAATACCTTTGAAGTAAAAGACCATTGATGACCATCCACCCCATACCATCAATCTCTTCCTTTTATTTAGTATTCTTAATTAGATACCATCATGAATTGGATTCACCTTAAACATAATGTATTGGAATAATTAACTTTTGATTTTCTGTACATCCTATAACTTTGAATATCTTCTCTAGTGCATTTATCTATCCCTCAGATTTCACCAGGTTCAAATATACATCAAAATCTTATGGATGTTGATTCATGAAATTATCCATTGTAGAAATGATCCTATGTATAAAATATATGTTTTCAATTTCATATATTCCACTATTAATAGCCCGTGTCAACTAAGTTAATAGTAAAAAAATTATTATGCTCCAATCATTCTAGGTTACAAATTTAGAATGATATTATCCTCTTGATGAATTCATATATCTACTACCCTATTTGCAATATGGAAAAAAATTCAGAATATATATGGATTGGATGAAGACACTGAAAAATATATCAAAATCTATCCCATGATAATATAAAAAAATATTAATATTTAATAGTGACTTTTAACATTCTTCTAACCTATAATGTTATCCAAAACGTTCTCTAATATAAATTATAATGACTTATTACATTAATATCCTGTAAATAAGAGTTTAATAGATATAATTTTAATTTTTTATATTATCAATATATTTTATGTTTTAATATATATATATATATATAATTAGAAAAAAAAATACATATAAAAGTGGACACTTCCCTACACTGTACATTTCTTCCCCAAAAATAAGGTTTTATGTTTAAATCCCTATTTTATGCAATTCAATTTTTTCCATTAAAACAAGTCTAAAGTGGATTTTTTTCCTTTTAATAGTTTCTAATAATTACTATATCCTTGTGAAAATATTTAAAAATATAGAATGAGCAAAAAAAGCTTAGTAATGGATATAAAAATAAAACAATCCGGTTAGTCCAATGAAAACATGAAAAACCATTAAAATGTATACCTTTTCCCCAAAAAACATTAACCACGTAAATAAAACATTTACAAACATTAAAATAAACATTTTTTTAATTAAATATTTTGATAACTCATTATTAGGGATATAAAACCATGAAGTCATCTTGAGGCATGTGTAAACTCATAAAAAAATTTCATTAAAAAATAAACATTCCACCATTAAAATTTATAAACATTCATTACCTCATGAAATCAATAATTTCCTTAAAATCCCTTTTTATAAGCAAAAAAGAGCTATATTGTAGAATCATATTCATAACCTATTTCAATTCATATATAATCCATGTCAATATAACTAAGGAAAAATTAATTTTATAGTAGTAATTAACCTAGTTATCAACCTCATGTTCCCCCTTCGGCGGCTAAATCAATACCCAATGTATTAGAGAGTTATACCATGATCACCAATCTCCATGTGATATATTTGGATTACATTTAATATTATATAATTCTAATGTATCATATCATGAACAATATATTTTTAATCATTAACCTTTTCATCATAGAATACTTGAAAAACTCATTTGAACCCATAAGAAAAACATTTTTCATTTTCATATAATCATAGAAGAAATATCATTTTCTTTGAGAACTCCTAAAAAGAAAAAATTTATAAAATAGAAATAATAGGATATACTTTTAAATGAATTTTTAAATTATAAGATAATATTTATTATGAATAAAATCTCTTATGAAAGTAAAATTTTCTAATCAATAGATGTTAAGAAAACATTTTTTTACATGTTTGTAAAAAGTAAAAAATAACCAATATGAGAAACATTGACAATAATAATTTTTAAAACATTTTAAAGAAAATAAAATATAGTATGGAATTAAATTTATAAAAAAAATTTCCATAAATAGTAATATTCATTAATTTTTTAAAATAACCTCATCCTAGAATAAAATTACTTTGGAGGTAAACATTAATAAAATATTTTTGAAAGAAAGTCCATTTCCTTAAGTTCGATCTAGACACTTACAAACTCTAAATTCTAAGTAATAATTTTATATTTTTTATATACATGATTAATAAAATTTCTCATATTCATTATGTTAACATTATTCAGTTTATTTAATTTATTACCATTTTTTATATAGTTACCAAAATATTAATGTTCACCATCTACTTTTGGGGGTCGTTCGATTTAAAACCACAAACCAACATTGGTTCATAGACCATTATAAAAGGAATTATGGTTATATTAACTAAATCATAATAAAAATGTTTTAATTATAATATTTATACATTAAATACTCTTTTAAAACCAACCATGTAAGGTGTTAATGAAAAATGAATCACTTTGTTTAATAGAGACGTTAGTCTATACATATGCATGAACAACATTTTCATTTTTCCATCATGTGTGAAAGAAATAAATTAGATAATATTTTAAATTTATAGATTAAAAAACATTTTATATGTGCCTTATTTATTTATTATTTCTATCCTTATAAACCTCCATTTAAAGTAGAAAAGAAAAATAAATCACATCACATCTTGGAGGTGGTAGTCCACACGTATGCATGAGTAGTTCCATCATTATACTATGGATGAAAGGGTAAGAGGATAAGTTAAATAATATAATTTAAAAAATAATTATATAATATTTATCATATATATTAATTTTATCCTTCACATTAACCTTTCGTATGATTCGATGATGAAAAACGTAACACATCACTTCATGGAAGGTGAGTCCACACATATGCACAAGAAAATATTTCATTTCCCATGGGATGGAATTGGTGATGAAAAAGTATTGTGGAATAAACATAATGAAATTTTAGTATATGTAAGATACTAATTTTATTCTATCAAAATTATTTAATAATATTCTAATGTGGTAGAATAAGTAATAAACAAGAAACACTCAGTTAATAATTATACCACTTCTTTGTAAAACCTTCATTGTATTACTCCCTAAGCGTTATTAGGTTTGTATTTTAATGTTAAAAACATCTAGGATATGGGGAGTGATGTTGGGAAGTTATTTGGGAAATTATCTTTGAATATAAAAGGCATAATGTGTGTGAATAAGTGAGGATAAGGGGTTCCCTTTTATAAACTACTCGAGTAGCACACTTGTAAATAGTTAAAATTTTTGAATATATTTTATATATTTCTAAAATAAAAAGGATAGAAAATTGAAATATTTAAAATATTGGATGAGAAAGAATAAATTTGGACTCCTTAATTTAATTATAAATAATATTTTTATAATATTTTAAACACTATCTCTCTTTTTTATACCCCTCGTTATCTCTTTTAACCAGTACCTTGGTGACAAAGATCGACCAAGGTTACTATTCATAATTACTAGAAACAAAAAAAAATATTACCAAATTTGAACCTAAAAAATTTAAAAATTTAATCTATTTTATCATATTCAATTTATAGAAGTGGAAACTATAAATATAAAATCTGAAACAAAAACAATTTTTAGAAAAATGTACTTTTAAGAATAAAAATGATTTTATAATGAAATGAATTAAAATAATTATTATTATGGAATTAATTAAATTTTTTTTATTAAAATTATAAAAATTTTACTTTAATTCCGATACAATATTTAATTCAAAATTTTAAATACTTGAAAATAAATGTAAAATTTAATAAAAATATTTAATTTTTATTATTAACCTAAAAATAAATATTTTTTGAAAAAATATCAAATACACTGTAAGATAAATATGATATGTTGAATAAAAAAATGACTAACTTTTAACAAATTAAAATTATAATATGTGTAAATATTTCATTTAATTAAAATCGTGTAAAACATGGAAGAAAATTTAGTTAAATAAAACTATTTCTTCCTCAATTGAAAAATTATACAAAGTCATTTATAAAACTATGATGAATATGAACCCATAAAATTTTTTAAATATAAATAATAATACTGATTTATTTCTATGAATACATAGTTTATAATAGGGTTATATGATTTTTTTTCATTATCATGTGTTGTACCATTGGAAGTACGGGTGCCATTTGATTCATAGAGCTCCTCTGATTAGATATGGGGAATAATTGGTTGGTAGGATTGTTAGGATTTCATGGGTAGTTAGTTAGTATTTTTTTAGGTTAGGTTTATGAGTTTATGAGTGAGTATTATGTGATTCATTGACATTATTTGTTTTATATGTGATTTTTTAAAATTATCTTTTAATTTTTTGTTTGAAGGGTTTTCCATTACATGCATTAAATCTATTACCCTTAAAATAGTTATAAAATCTTAAATTTAATTGATTTGGTGATTATTTTTGTTTAAAATTTAATGATTTTATATGTACGAAGGAAAAATTTCCTATTATATTTTATTCAAATGTTTGAATGTTTTTTTGAAACCAAAAATCAAGTGTGTGTGAAGAGAATACTTGTTAAACATAATTTCATAAAAAAATTAAAAAATATGAAAGACTTAATGGTTAATAATTGGGATTTATAGTTTTAGGAAAGGATATATGATGTTATCCTTCTTATTTAATTATTTATTTAGGAACCATTTTTTAGAAGGACTTATATTTCAGATGTATCTCATACAGTTATTGAGACATAATGATTTCCACTACTGGGGTTGGGATGGATTGAGTCGGGGGTGGTGAGGGTGTATTACATGGTTTCCCTTAAGGTGTGGGGAATCCTAAAGATTAAAAGATAGCTCAATGAGGGGCATGTTCCTTTTGGGGTTCAGTGAGGAGTTTCCTTATGTAGTGTCATCCTGGCTTGAGAGTTATCTGTTATAGAATATGTGTTTTAGGATGTTTCTTCCCTTGGTTGGTTTGATTTCAAAATGATTTATTGAGTTTATTTATGATCATGATTTTCAATCATTGCGTCTTTTTTGTGTTTCTATTTTTTAATATCCTTTTTATAGGTATGTCTAGGGTTTTATTTGGTTTGTTTTCTCATGTTTTCTCTTTATTTTTGATTTTGATTCTCACGGAAGAGATTCATTTGAGAGGTATCAAATTTAATGGATCATACCTCTCCAACCTATTATATTATATATTTTAGGTATTATGGGTGATGGTAGATTTTTGGATGAATAGAGTTGGATTTTGAGTTAATATTTTAGTTTTGGGAATGTTATTTATAGCGTAGTTGTATGCATCACACTATAAAAGGTTAACTAACAGGTTGTGTGGTGGAATAGGGAAGTCTTGCAGCTCAAATGGATAGCTTGTGAGTGTTAAGGATGATGTTTTTTTTGAAGGAGGATGTTTAAATATGGTGAAAAATTATTGGGAACAAAATAGAGGGGTTTTCAATGGTTTTTTATTAAGTATAATACTAACATTTCAATAGGGACACTTTTAAATTAGTTTTATTAACTCTAAAAATTGATGGATCATAAAATAATGACTTTTGGGAATAGTGTGTCAGTAGCTTAGAGATATTTTTTTAATGTATATCCAATAAATCATGGATATATCTATGGAATCACAAATCCTAGGGGATCTTATTTTCAATTTACCCTATTTGGGTGTTGTTTTTCCATGCTAGTTATGTCACATCATAGTTTTGGTTTAAATTCCATTGAGTATTTTGGGTGTTTATATATTTTTGTGTTGTAAATAATCATTACAAAGTGACCTACATTGATTATATTGGTTTAATTTTTTTTGATCAAGTGTAATGGGGTTAAGATATAAGGTATCCTTAGGTGGATCTAAATATTTCTCTCTAGGGATACTTGTCATGATGTGACCATTGATTGTCACACCAAAAGGCCATAAATTGATATTTTTTAGTATAAATTCACCAAACCCTCACAATTATTAATGATTTATTCGATTTATCTCATATATCAGGTAATCATAGATTCACCATTGGATAAAATTGAGACTTATTTAGCTACTTTTAGTCTCTGGTTTCTTTGGATTAGTAATTATTCTTTCTAAGATAGTATTTCTTCTTATTTATCTTATTGTCCTTTAATTATTACTTATTGGGAGTTCGTGGTAGTACGAGTGGTTCAATATATGTAATTTTGGAATTATGGTATTAATAGGGATTCTATTACCCATATTATAGTAGATTTACTTATGAGATCTTATATTTTATAACCATCTTCCTCACCTTATATATGTATAACAGTTTTAAAGTTTATATTGAGATAGGGGATATAAAAACTCTCATTTATTCTAGTGTATATTGAGGAATTTGAATATTTTTAATTTTATTGGGTGAATGCTAAGGATTTAACGAATTAATATAATAAAATGCAATAAAGGAAAATATACGATAAGGGGTGGTTTTAATGTTTTTACAAGTTTCCATGATACATTTTAGGTGATTGGTGGTTGGTTTTCATTTCTGATATGAGTTTTGTTTCTACCATGGACCATATAACTTTTTTGTTATTTAATTTTTTGAACCACCCTTAATAATTGGTTAATATCCAAAATATATTAATGAAATAGTTATATATAAATATTGATATTAAATTATGATAACTTAAAAAAATATTATTTAATTAAATTTTTCCAGTTGTGATTCGATGCTAGTTCAATTATGTTTCCTTACATATTGTAATGAATATGGATGGTGTATGTCTATTCCTATGATAACAATTAGAGTTATAATTAGTGATATTTTAACCTTTATACGTGTCTATTTCAGATAATAATAGAATTATATTATTTGTGTGGGAAAATGTAATTTGTTTTAGTGGATGCTGATTTGGAAGTGGTGGTATGGATGATTATGTGGAAAAAAAATTATTGAGTTAGTTGTTAGAAATTGATTAGATATAGGTTATGTGATTGGTGGATATATGTTATGATGATGTTTTATAGATTCTTGATTAAATGTAATATGATTTTTAATGATGAATTTCATAATGGTTAAGGGATGTAAATGAATAAACATTGTTGTTAATGAATTGTGAAAGATTATAATGAAAAGGGTAAGGGATGAATTTAAATGAGGTTAACTATGAATGCAGAATTTAATATTGAATATAAAAATTAATTACATAATAAACACAATGTTTTATTAAAAACTATAAATATGAAAATGGGAAATGTAATGATAATTCTTTTAAGGATATTTTCTATCTGAAAAGGCTATCTTGTGAGGTATAGTTGGCAACGATTTTTGGTAATTGGCAACGATGATGTGGTTTTTTTATAAAAGTGGTTGTGATATTTTTGCTATGAAAAACCTATAATGGTATTGGGTTTTTCTATATGAAATATATTATAATCTCCTAATGAATTATTATACACCCCACTAACGTTTAATTCTTCTCACACTCAAATATATTGTGTTTTAGGTATTCCCCAAACCTCTGTGTTAGCAAGGGAAAAGATGTCATACTACTCCAAAATTCTCACTCTGCATTAAAAAATGGTTTTAAATATGATGGGTCAATGTTGGAATAATAATATATATTTTAATATCTTAAATTTTTAGTAAGAAATATGCCATGATATGGTAGTATATATTAGGGATAATGTATGATATAATAAAGATTCAAGGTTGATATACTTCATGTTTATGATACCCTACCATTATGTGGATATATGGTTGATATACAATGATATATATTGGGGAAATACATGTTATGAGGAGGGAATGCGGTTTATTTCCTTCTTGTTTTCAATACACTACTATAAATTATCACAAAGATAATATTTCACTATTTTTACAAATTGGCATAAATGAGAACGTTATACCCTTCAGGGTTGCAAAAAGTAGTTTGGTCATATGTAACACATAATTTATGATTTAATATAGTTATAATAATAATGTTGAACAATGTGGGGTTGAGTAAGTTGGGTTGTAGTCCCTCTAACATTATATGTGACTTGATATATATACATGCGTGGATGTATTGATATAGAAGGGAGGGAAGAAGAAGACATTTTATGTTGTTGTGGTAGAGAAAAAACTAGTAGATAAGTGTGGTGGGGTACCTTATTCATATTATTATTTTTTATATTATTTTATTAAATAAGTATGTGATATTGGGTGAGTGATCCTTAGTGAGGTTGGGTAATAAATGACCTGTTAGGTGCTTATTGGTTCTACTACTTATTCATCGAAGAAATAGAAAGAATTTTCCACATTTTCTAGAGAGATATTGAAAAAGATAATACTAAATATAACTGTATTAACACCCCTATGTACAAAAAATATTTTATAGGTTTCTAGGGCGAGTAAAAAGATCAATATTTACATTAATATCTTAGAACTTAGAGCTATAGTTTTATTTGTTTTTATTGTACATTATTTTTGGTATCTCATTTTAGATACTATATTTTCTGAATTAATATTTCTTTCAAAAGATGATGGATGGTAGGAATGAAATGGTATAATGGGAGCTAGTCATTCTATCATTTTTAACCCATGAAGGGGGTGTCTTGGTTAAATGATTTCACATTAGCATCACCATTTTTTTCTTTTTAAAGATGATGGATTTTAGGAATGAAATGATCCAATGGGAGTTGGGGAGTCTATCTTTTTAACCTATGAAGTGGGTGGAATGGTTAAATGATTTCATGTCAGGTTCACAATTTCCATCTTTCATAGAAACTCCCAATGGTTCCCACATCCATAGCTGGGTATATTCCTTTATTCTAAAGGTATGTGGTCATTTGGGGGGTTAGACCTAATGGTGCATAGGAAATCACATTGGTTAATAGGATGGGTAGTAAATATCATCACAACCTTCTAGGGGAAATTATTACATACTATGGGACTTTATAATTGATTTAAAATATGTTTTTTAATATCTTCCTAATCTTGATACATAACTGATTACCCTATCAAAATGACCTGGTGTTAAATGCTTTTAAATATAAGGGGTATTTCCTTAATTATCCCATATGTATGTAACAAGGTTCCTTATCTATTTGTCATCATTTATTATAAATGTGTATATTCTTATATTTTGAATCCATATAAAAAGGAAATTTGGAGTTTTATACCATCTAGTGAGGCGATTGATATCTTGAGGATGATATTGAACCTTTATAAGGAATCCTACATATCATATATGTGACAAGAATAAAAACCCATGTAGTTAACTTAAACCATGTAGTTTAATGACATAAAGAGAGGACATATATTAGGGAACCTAGGCACCAGGTATTGGGCTCAATCCTTAAAATGGTGTCCTACATATCCTGTATATAATAGGAATCATATTCATGACAATTAATTTGTGTCTTCTGAACTTACCTCAATTTCGATGCCTTTGTATGGGTGTAGTCATATCATGACACTAAGTGGGACTTACACACTAAGGTTTCCCTGGTTGAGGGATATTTATGATGCAAATGATATGATCATTGAAAATACCTAAGACCACATGATCCCTAATTGATGTGAGAGACAAGGGAAAATAAGGGATCAATCTCATTATATATGGACTTGGGACTAGTGCATTAAGAAAACCCTGATGGGGTGAGTGATATGGAGATCATGCCTTATGAAGGAGTCATATGTATCATGTTTATATAATTAATTAGAGTCTTTTTAGTTTAGTTATCTTCCTAATCCACTAATGGACTAGAAGGATGTTGGATCCCTAGAAGAGACTCAGTAACCATGGTGTATGATGTTTAATATATGGAGGAACTTACATGGAGGTGGATACACATCGATGATCAGGCCTTAGGAAGGAATCCTACATATGTTGATTATAAACAGAATTAGAGTTCTCATAGTTCAGTTTGGTTATTCCAAAATATATCTACTGGATAAGGTTATCATTCCTCGGGACATCATCCTAATATGTCATTATTGTCTACCTGAGATGTCTGGGGTGTCTTCCTGACAGGCCTAAAGAATCCTTCCTGATATGTATGGGGTGTCTATCAAACATGCCTAAGGATGTTTTCATGACATGTTTGAGGATGTCAGTACATGTCATCAATTCCTAGAGAACATTCCCAAATACAATCGCTTGATCTATTTGACTTGTCCATAGGAAGTCAATTGATCTGTATGGCATGTTTGGAGATATATCACAACATGAATGACACGACTAATGGATTTTGTATCATTTAGGTAACATTTACAGAGGGTGTCATAAGACTTAGGTTACATGTATGGAGGACTTTCCTTGACTTTTATGGCATGTCTGGAGGGAATCACGCGACTTGTATTACATTCCCAGAGTACATCACATGATTTGGATGACATGTCAAGAAGGCACCATGAAGTTTGGTTGACATGTCTTGGAACTTCCAAAATATCTAGATGACATGTTTTGAGTGCTTCATGTGATCTAGGTGACATGTCTTAGCACTGATTCAATATATGGATGGGTCATGTGAAGCACATGATTCCTTTTCAGAAAAACTCACATATCCATCCTCACATATGTTCACTATCTATCTCTAGTATTTGTTGCATATGTCCCTAAAGTTTTTTCAAGCGTCGTCCTCTTTAGGTTTCATGATACCCAACTATTTGTAGAAACTCTTTCATATAATATGGATGGACTACTATGAGTCCTTTACATGATCTATAATGTGATCATGAAAAACAAATTTTCATGTTGTGTGACTCCTTAAGTCTTTCCTAGTATTTTACCTGGTGGAAGGATCTTGCGATCGCTTGAATTTCTACTCCAAGAAGTTATATTTTCTTCAATATCATGGGTGTATTCATTATCATATATATCATGAATCTTATAGTGTCCTGTATGAATATATTTTTTTTTCTAATGATGGGGATGAATTTATTTCTTTCACTGCACCTATTATACACCACCTTTCATGACATGTATATCACAGATACGAGCTAGATCCGGTGGAGGGCGTTTTTCATTATATGATTTGTATGATCCTTCCATAGGTCATCCAAAGAGTTTCATGATATTCAGTGTTCATAAGAACACTCCATCAAATCCATTTTCAATAGAACTTAACCTATTAAAGGAATCTCATATAAGCATGTTGACATGTCGAAGAGTCTTTATATGATCAGGCCAACTTGTGTATGAGACTCCAAAAGATCAGGACACCCACATAAACGCTTTCATATGATCAAATAAAACTATTATGGAGTCTTTAATGAGACTAAGGGAACTTTTTAGTGGCCTCTTTTGAGATAATGATGGATTTTCAGGGGCCTCGCATGGGATCAATGGTGATCACATAACCCATTTTTCATGAAAATCAATGTATCTTCCCTCGGTGTGAGGCTTCCACCTTTTACCATTTTTATTTCCTTTTTTTATATTATATGTATCTAAAAAAATTCACATTGGTTTTCCATTAGGGTATAACATGATGAACAAAGGGTATTATGATGACATGGAATCATTGTCACGGACAATTACTCTAATTTTTGGGGATGCATCGCGTGATTAATGCCAAATCTAGAAATGGTGTGAAAGAAATGCAACAGACAATACATTCTCTTGATTTTAGAATCAAAGGGGTATAATATAATCAAGTGGAAGTGTCTGGTGTATATCAAATAAAAAAGGTTCTAGGTAAACATTCTCTTTCCTAAAAAGGTTAATATATTGATAGGGTCTCCATGAGTTCTTGTGAATCACCTGAGAAAATCACATGAATATCAATGTAACTCTCCACTACATGAGGCTTCTGTATTTTTTCATATTCATTTTATATGGGTTTTGTATGATTGTTAATGAATCAATTGATTAAAAATTTGAATTATTAGAAGAAACCATCTGATATCCTTCACATGATCATTAAAACTTGTCTATAATCCTTGAAAAGAGTAGGATGATTTTTCAGAGGGGACTCACATAATCATAAGAAAATCATACATAGCATATGTTATGTTTGAATTAATTTAAAAGGGTCATGAAATCACATTTCCTTCTTAATTTTACGCGATCTTCATGATTCACCCATATTCCCTTCATTTATTTTTCATATAAAATAATACCCATGCTTTGGTTATTTCTTCAATTATATATTTTTTGATGCTCATTTGGAGGGCTTCAAAACATCCCCCCTCGAGAGTGATGTCTGTAGAGACAAGGAATCCATTATGAAGAGATTAAATGCCTACCTAAGGCCTTGGGCTAGCCACTGATCAGTGTCTTGGGAAACATTTGGTCTTCTAGGTGACCATTGGTATCCCGTGGAGCGTTATATAAATAAGGGGTGAAGGGAAAACTCATTCCAATAATGAATTCAAACTCAAGACCTATCATGATTTCTTAATTCACAAAAACCCTTTATATGACCTCACCAAAAGATCTATTTCACAATACATCTATGCATGAACCAATCACAAAATTGTTTTATAAGATTCATTTTCAAGATTTGATCATGTACTTTACTTTTTCTTCAGTACTTGTTTAAATGAACCAAGAATTAATTCTCTGTAATTTCTTGAACCTTTACCCATGTCTTGAGATGTATATATTTTTATAAATCTTCACATGAATTTTTGGTTTTGATGCATTATTTCTTAGTCATCATTAAGTTTGTGCAACCATCTCAGGGTCATTAAATCCAATGTTTATGACTGACCATGTGGTGGAAAGATACTCCATAGGTTGTGTGATTTGCGAGAGGTTATATGGGTTATATAATTCATAAGACCCATATATTTTCATGAAATAATGAGACCTATACTATGTCATGGGATTGAAAATCCCTTCATGGTTCATGAAATTTGAATGATGCAGTCAAAGTCATACACATCTTTTTGTAGGATTTCTCACTCATCTAGCATGTGTTACTTGTTTTGTATGGATGACTTATAGTTCTTAGAATTATTGCAATACAGCCATCCAGAGGGATCTAATTTCTATAAATCAAAATTCCAACCCTTGATATCATGTATTCATTGAAAATGGTACTTTTAAGGGGATTATCCCACATGAACTTCAGAGCTATCCCCTATCAAACCATCTTCCACTGTATGGATTCATCTTGCTAAATGATGCTAACATTTCCTCTCCTGACTAAAATCGTTCATCTTGATGGATATCATCTTCCATAAACTATATTTAAACTTTTATTTATGAAGATATTCAATTAGTTTTAGAAAGGTCCTAGTGGTTTTCCTATATGTTGGATAATTCCCATCGAGGTCTATACGGTTTGATTTTTCCAATCAGTCTATATATCAAAGATATTTGAGCATACTTGTATTATATTTAAATAACCCAAAAAGTGGTTTGATATTGAAATTAGACTTAAAATCAGGGGGTAAATTCTTTTATTAATTGGAATTTCTATTCTAGGTTAGGAAAATATTCTTAGGGGTATATGCCCATCTACGTGCCATCCATATTTACGAGGTAGCATGGGTTTCCCAATTCATCATATATCGTCAATAGGAACTTCCTAAAAAGTTTATTATCCATTGGTTTCATAAAACTAATTCATTATATCTATCCTATGGTGGGGTAAGGATCTTCCTATGGGACATCTACTAGTTGGGTAGGATATCTTCTCTTGGGGAGATATATAATGTGTTTCTTCCTACCACAGAGGTCTGGGATAACCCCACAAAAACTATGATCTTGGAAAGAGACATGATTAACATTATAAAGGCTATGTTAAGGAAATAGTTAAATTTAAAATTTATCATTTTCTTTAAGGATTGGATGAATATATTTATCTATCATGATAGGACTCAGCCAACTGCTATACTTCCCCTCCCTTTAACTTATCGATAGGTTTGTGATTGGTCGAGATATTATCAGTAAATCTTTAAGGCTAGGGAGTATTCAGCATGGGGTTACTAAGTGAGACTGAAGATACACCTAGCCCTTATTCTAGAGGGGTTCTTAGCCATGTTCTCTAATGAATGGATTTTATCGACTAGGGAGGCATTCTTGGGAATCTGATTTGGCACACTGGTGATAGAATCTTGATTGGAAATGGTGTGGCCTATTAATCTTGTAGCACCATGTATTTCACATCTCTACCTACTCCATGGACATATCCAACAAGGAAACATACCTTACAAGATTGGCATCTCCATCCAGTTTTTATTTGGCTAGATAGGAGAGCATTTACACTATTACAAATATCATAACACTACTAGGATCCCTAACGCCACATTCCATTCTATGTTGCTATATATTTATAGGGTTTAGGAGATGGCACTAGGACTTGATGAGGGTATTAACATGTTGAGTTATTATAAATGCTTCAACTTCATTCCCTATCCTACAATGGCTAGTATAATTGTTGATAACGACTGTAGCTCTTTTGATGAAAGGTCTTAAAAAATTTAATTCTAGCATGGGGTTATTGAAGCCCATGTAGAGGAGCTGTTAAATTTCATGACACACACGCCTTATTGTATTTATCACCAATTTGGATGCATTTAAAGGTTTTATCATCTACCTTTTTATAGAGTTCAGTCTGAGTGACCTTCTAGAATTATTCACTAATTTTGGCTCATGTTGGCATGTGAAGATAGAAACACAAAAATTATTCTTCCACCCATTGGTGCTTATGTCTTCATATCTTATGACTATTCCTAGGTTTGGGTGGAATACAACCCAAGAAGTGTATTGAATAGATTGTTCCGTAAAGTGGAAAAACATTTCTCATCACTGAGCCCATTATATATAAAATAAATGGAGTTTATTTAAGACCTAAGAGATCCTTTGAGTTAGAATTATTTTCATAGATACAAACAAACCATTGATAAAGATGGTCCTTCAAAATCAGTGATGGATGATGGATCATTTGAGATAAGAGCACATCAAACTTTCTCTCCTACTACTTCATCAGATCAACCAACAATTCCCACTTCTGACATACCTACCCCAAAATTTTTAGGGGACCAAGAACAATGCTGGATTAATTGGAAGGATATTTATACCTTGATCACTATGACTCATTTGGAGACATTTTTTTACCAAGAGGAATGCCTTTTACAGATCTTTCATGACTTGGGGGAAATCAACTTTGACCAATAGCCAGTACATGATATCATGATTCAAATCATATTGACCCAACAACAAATTTTTGACAACTAGAAGGAAATGCAAAGTTATAATGATGAAGAATATCTAAACTAGTAAATAAGGGAAACAACAGAGGTGTTGGTTCAAATACATTAGATAATATCTTAACTGCACACCTAGATAGATGAGTTGGCCATGCAATTTGTGAAATAGGATGATATCTTAGCTCAATAAAAGTTTGATCTTTAAACATCATTATACTTATTGGTAAATACCCATAAATGAGATGAAGAGTTATCCTATTTTATCAAAACTCTTTATCATTAAGTAACTATAGAAGAAGAGGAATAGAGAATACTTTAACATTTAATCAAAACTTCTCTCTAGACTCCGGATGATTTGAAAAATTCATCCAATAAAATTTTATTATAGCATGATAAAAAATGTTTTCTTCCTTTTGTTGGAATCTTTAGAGAGGATCTGGAATGTGTATATTCCTCATTTTGAATGTTATCAATGAATTAATCTTCTAAACTCTGTATATCATTGTCCATATTACTTTCATTCATCATGTTCATGAACTTTCATTTATATGATGTTGTATGAACCATTAATGATACCCATAATTTGTATGATACCATGTAAATAGGTTTTTCTTTTGAAATTATCATAAATTCCCACCAACATGGTATTACTCATTGATGTACCCATTCCATTTGTCTTTGGATAAACTGATTCAAAAGGATAATTTTGGTAAAATATTAATGTCTGAGATGGAGAATGCTCCAATTTTAGCCAAACTAAATGTACTTAGTGAGGATGGATTTATTTTTTAGGAAATAATAATGATCCCTACAAGATTTGAACCCTTTTTTAGCCCTAATTTCTTCCTATGCTTCATATAGGGGAAGTATTAGCGGGTGTGGACTTGAATTTTTCTCAAACTAACCTCTTATTGGTTTTTGACCTAACTATTTTTATGAATTTTCCAAATTATGAGTGTTCAATATTTATTTAATAAAAAAATTGCACATCTAGTGATCAGAGACTTGACTTTTTCTCAAGATTCCCTTATCAGGTTTTCAAATTGAAGAGAATTATGTCTATTTCAGTTGTATATTTTACAATCTTGTAAACAAGACCATTGATATGATGTAGTTTAGGGTCTTCCATATTTGAAATTATGTTTCTATAGTTTATGGTTCTCTAGCTCAGACCTACTATTATTGAAAACATACTATTCAAAAGGTAAAATTCTCCATGTTGTTTAATGTCATGTGGTATGTATTTATGCCATGCATTTTAACAAAATGCGATAAGTTAATCTTCCATGTAGTTTAATTTCATGCGGTGAGGATGTCTTACTTTTATTTTAACATCATGAGGTAAGGATGCAAAATTTTTTAAAGTTGAAATTCATTCTTATAGAACATGATTGATGAATATAGAATGGTTAAAACATATCAATGATAACCCAAAACACCCAAAAATTATTAGTTTCACCATGGTGTTTCTATGTTTCAGAAGGATTGGAGTTCCTTTCCAACAAGGAGAAGATGCCTCTAGTTGGTGGTTCTAATGAAATTATGCACATTCTCATTGGGATTAGATGCATGGTCAATAAGAGGTTTACTCACTCTTTTCAAGAGGACATGGAAGATTTTTTAGGGTAGTATTGGTTGACGGTAAAATATTAGGGAATCTAAGTCCACCAAGATAGTTGGAATATGGATTTTGTAATTCATAACACAAAATTTTGGACTGATGGATATAGAATGGGGATAGACATACCAGGGATGACCCAAACACCCTAAAGAGTTGAGTTCTACTTTGGTGTTACTGGGGATGAATAGGATACAAGTTTCTTTACTGTAAATAGAATATTCCTATAGTTGGTGGTATATAGGCCCTTATATATGAGCCCATAGGGATTACCTTCATGATCAAACAGAGGTGTCACCACTCTTTTCCAAAGTCCATAAAAGATTTGTAAAGACTAAATCATCTAGAAATTGATGTTGGACATGGAAATAAATCTATACAAGAAGGATTCTAGAACCATGGAGTAGTTTATATTTTTAGTTAGAAAGATCAAGACCTTCTTCATGTTTTTTGTGTCATGTAGCGTGGTCCATCCAAAGGTCTAGGAATAGAGTGTCACATTCCATCTTTGAGAATGGTTACAAAACAGAGAGGTGTAACATCAAGGATGTTAAATCCACTTGAATAGTCAAGTTACGGGGGTTATAAATTATGGTCTCAGAATATCTAAGTTAACTGGAGGTGGGAACTAGTGGGTAAAGGTCAAACATTAGTAATAGTGTGAGCCTATAATGTTCCACATAGTCGAGATAACAACTCATAGATTTAGGGGGGGGGGGGCTTCTTAGGAATGAAGGGTCTATTTGGATAAACCAATCACTATTTCTAGTTTTACACATATAATATCTAGGTGTAAGGAATCCCAAGGTTCATGGGGTTCTAGGAGAAGAGTATCAACTCAAGGAAATGGTTGTGACAACATAGACTTCAAAGAAATGAAGGCGGTTATGAAAAGTGTATAATTAAAGAAGGTTTCAAGAACCCTAAATGTTGTGTCACTGCCTAGTGAATAGGTTATCATGATGAGGAGGTGTGAAAAATCATTAATAATACATTTTACGAGACCAAGGGGTCCATCAATCATGTATTCGATTTTACTTGGGCTATAAAGTGGCCCTTGTGAGATTTTTACATTGTTTATGTATGCTCTAACTTTTTTCCAAACTATAGAGATGAGGATTTTAATGAACAGAGTCATGAATTTAAGCTAGTATTATATTTTTTGGTTTTTATCCTACCAACATTCATGTATCTTTCAATAATAGTTTTGGGTCTTGCAATTTGGACCATAAAAGTATAAATTTTTAAGTTCGTGAAGATTTGACAAAAGTGTATTCAGTTTGAGGTTATGATGCATGTGAATTTAGTATGAGGGGTATGTTACACAAAATATTAACCAGGATACCTAGGGTTAGGACTAATCCCACATACTTTTGAGCGAGAGATGAAAATCTTGTAAATCATGGCTCTAGGTTCTCAATTCTAATGATATGGAAAAATCATGAAAGTGATGAACCAAAACACCCTAAGGTGATAAGTTATTATGTGGTGACATCAAGGATCATAATGATTAGAAATACCTTTTTGAATTTTATCATATATTTGGTTGATGGTCAAGGAATCATATGTCGAAACCAGGTGTAGAAATACGTAGTCAAAAAAAGGGTCCCTTAGACGATGGGTTTCCTTTTAGAAGGGAAATGGAAGGTTAACAATGACCATATCCTCTGAAGACACAAAGTGTGATTTATGGGTTAAGGGGATTAAAAGATGATGAAAGAATTCCGTACTCTAGTTGACTGGATTCAATATCTTGTGGTCCTAAGGAATTATGATGGGTGATGGACAACACATTTTATCTTCATGTAGCAGGGAAGTATATTTCATGTTGATTAATATCATGTTTGATGGATGTTTTCCTTTCATTTTAATTTCATACGGTAAGGTAGTTTTCCTTTCAGTTTAATTTCATTCGATAAGAACATGATTCCTAATTTGAAGTTCATCTTGGTAACATTGGTCAGAGTGGACTATCATGTCCCCTAAGATTAGATGATCTATGATCATCATGGGAAACAAGGGAAAACTGGGTAGTCAGTTAAGCCATACGAGAGAGGGTTTTAGATGGATCACTAAATAGGTATATAAAACATGAAGTTATGGGTCAATTTGTATCATTTTATGTGTTTCAAATGAACTCAGAATTGAAGATCCATATTTCACTACATATCCTGTGATGGAAGGAATCAAGACACATGTAGTTCTTGAATGGGAAACTCTCCATGCAGGTCTAACCCATATGAAGAGGGAGGAAGTGTTCCAGTTTTCTCATCATTGATAGACCCATGATTAGGGATCTGAGCATCACTATGTATCCTATTATTATTGGAATAAATCCACACATGGTTATCATATAAAATCACCTTATACAGGCCTAACCCATACACATGGAGGGGGAAATTTTTATGTTGTAGCTAGACCAATGATTGGAGATCCAAGAATCAGTATATATCTTATGGTAATAGGAATAAAGAAACATATATTTCTTGAATGGGGGACTCTTTATGCATGTTTGACCCATACATAGAGGTGGAAGTGTTCTGATTGATTATTATGTCTGGACATAGGGTTGGAGATTTGGGTATAACTATATATCCCGTGATGAGAGGAATCAAGCCACATATAGTTTATGAATAGGAAACTCTCTATGCAGGTATAACCCATGTATAAAGGGGGAATTATTTTCATTGATTAATACAGGTAGACCTAGTATTATAGATATGGGAAACACTATATTTCCTATGATGATAGGAATCAATCCACACATATTACATTAATGGGAAACTCTCCACGCAGGTCTGACCCATATGCATAGGGGGGAGTTTTCGCACTGATTATTTCAACTAGACACGGGATTGGAGATCTGAGCATTAATATGTATCCTATGTTGATAGGAATACTACTACAAATTGGGACTCTAAGAGTGTTAGTATAATGGATTTATCATCACATATAGGTTTTGATAATATATGAAATATTAAGGGTTAAATTTAATAGTTCTAAAAAACACTGATAAATGCACCCATTATTAGAGCTAAAAAACACCGATAAAGGGGGACTTTATCAATGATTTTTTAGTGATGTTAATGGGGGGATTTATCAGAACATTTTTTATTAATGTTTGAGACCCCCATTAATAGAACTAAAAAAAGTACTGATAAAGGCCCCACTGATATAGTGTATTTTTTTCATGCCCAACCCCTTTATCAGTGCCCCACCCTTTATCAATGATTTCCACCCTCCCCCCTTTATTAGTAATTCCTACATCCCATTACCCCTTTATGAGTGATTTATCATGCACCCCTTCCTCTAGTGAGTTTCTAAATCGGGACCTCCAACTTATACACCAACACCTTTTCTACTCCCCTATAATGTTTTTTTTACATTTTATGATATATCGATATATTTATATACATATTATTTTATTTTTTATCCATATATTTATATATATGAATATATATATGTGTGTGTGTGTTTATATATATATTTACATACATATATATATATATATACATATATATATTTAAATACATATATATATATATATTAAAATGGATATTAACACTAAAAACCCTTAAAACACATAAAAACATTAAGAAACTCTAAAACCCCTAAAACCCCTAAAAACCATTAAATGACCATAAATTATGATAAAAACATCAGTTTTAGATCCAAAACTAGTAAAATAGAAGATCATGAAATGAGATTCGATATGATATGTGGTACAGACTGAACAAACACCCTGATTGGATGTTATAGCCATTTTAATTTTAGAAAAGAGGGGCAGGTGAAAAAAACTCTATTTCAGAGGCCTTTTGGTCATTTATGGGAAAAAATAGGGACAATTCTCAAAGTGTTGGTACCCAACCTACACAGTCTATATATCTCATTACAGGCTTCAGTTTGATATATGGTAGAGCCCAAACATACACTTGGATCAAAAGATATGGCTGTTTGAAGTTCGAGTTTGATTTCCAACTTTTTGAAACTGTAATAACTATTATTTCTTTAGTTTTCATGCGATTTGAAAATAACATGGATTTATCTTATTTTATGAGAGTCGATTTGACTATTTGTGGAGCTAAAGAGGACTTCAGTATCGAATGATATGATCCTTTCAGTGTTGTTATTGTTTTTAGGGGTTTTAAGGGGTTTTTGCATTCAATAGCCTTCCAAAACGACCATAACTTCTAAATCTGGTGTATGTTTTTTCTCTACCAAATATCAAATTGAATCTTGTGATTATATATAGGCCTAGGTGACCCACAGGAACCCTCAATAAATTTTATTGAGGCCAAAATTTCATAATGCCTCTTAACGAATATAACATCTACTATGGGTGTCCATTTTGCCTCTAGCACATATATTATTTTTAATGAAATATAATTTTTGTTTAAATATACCCTTTATTAAGTCTAGTAAAAAACAACTTATAAATGGGGTATTTATGAGAACTTCTAAAAATCATTGATAAAAACCACCCTTTTATCATCACTTTTTTTCAAAGCATTGATAAAGACCCCTCCTTTATTAGCACTTTTTTAGAAGAATTGATAAATGCCCATTTTATCAGTTCTTTTTTACTAGTACTGATAAAGGGGGAGGGATTTATCAGTGGCTTTTTAAATGTGCTGATAAAGGGAGCCCTTTAACAGCACAAAAAAAGAACCATTAAAGACCCCCTTTAATAATGTTTTTTCAAGAACTAAGAAAGGGGGTTTTAATAGTGCTTTTAGAAATCACTGTTAAAACTGTAGCACTGGATAAACCCAGTTTTGTAGTAGTGGAATCAATCCACACATAGTTCTTGAATGAGAAACTTTCCATGTAGGTCTGACCCATATAGTAAGGGGGAATTGCTTCCATTTATTATTGTGACTGGACCCAAGATTATGGATTCAACCATCACTATGTATCATGTGATGATAAGAATCAATCCACATATAGTTATTGAATAGAGGTGTGGTGGAAAACCAATACCAAGGGTAGTGGTCCTCTTCGGAAAGGTCCATAGTAATGCACAGTTTTGTTTCATGAATGATACACCAGCCATGTAGTTTAACGTCATGGGGTAAGGACTCATGATGTTCCTTTTTAAGTTCTTGTGTCCAAGTCTATTCTAACCCTGACATGAACTGATAGGCCCTGATCAAGCGAGGAAGACTTTACTAAAATTACTAAGCCCACTTGAATTATGCTCGGTGTGAGAAACAAAAAACAACAATGAATTATTTCACAACACATAGGCGATTAAAATAAAGAAATTGGTAATTTTAATCGTGTGATGGATGATACAAGATATAGGATATAGGGGTCCCTACATATCTCATTATAATGAGAATCAATCCATACATTGTTTGGGGAAACCATTCAGTTTGATACCATGCAGAAAGGGTGTAGTTCACCCAAAGTTAAACAGAAGGCATGAATCCCTATAAGTTCTATACAAGTGTTTAGAAAGTCATCTCTTGAGAGGAACCCCATTATTATAACATGAGGAATCCTAATCTTGCTTCCCAATGCATCCTATGCTTGGAACCCAGGGTGACATTGAATTTTAATGTCATGTACTAAGGAATTTATTGCAAAGGCCAATGACTTGCGAATGGGATAAATATATTGATGTTGGTCCCATTATTTGAGATATGGGTGTCACTACATATCCTATGATGTCAGGAATCAAGCCACACATAGTTTTTGAATAGGAAAATTCCCTATGTGGATCTAACTAACATACTAGGATGAGGGAACTTCATTTTTCTTTTGCATATATCTAGATCATGTGCAGTGAATCATCCATTATGTGATGTTATCTATGTAGTTTAACATCATACAATAACGACATAGGACACTATGTAGTTTAAAGTCTTACTTATAGGACTTATGACACCATGTAGTTTAAATCTGTGCTACCAGGACTCCTTCTGTTTAGTTTATTATCATGTGGTAAAAACATATTACTTTCAGTTTAATATCATGTGTTTAAGAAAATATCTATTTTTTTAGTTTAAAATCATATAATTGGAATGTATTGTGTATTTTAACACCATGCTTCAAGAACGAATCGTGCAGTTTAGCATCATGTGGCCAGGATGAATTATACAGTTTAACATCATGCAACCTAGATGAATTGTGAATTTTAACATATTGTGACTATGATTATGGATTCTTGACAATAGATATGAAAATTTTTTCTTAAGAAAGCTTACATTGGAGGGGGTGTGATGCACTTCCCATCCATTGTGGCCAATGATTATGCTCTATTAAAATATAACTTATACATAATTTAATGTCTTTACCACTTGGGTTGCACATTTAGAGGTTTATTTAATGGTATAATTGGTGTTTTGGGAGACAATAACAGTTATCCTTGATGAAATTAACGGAGGTGAACCATTTTATTAAAGGCTTTTCTGATCCAATTTTGATGGACTTCAAGTTTGTTCAGTATACACAACCATTTCTTATTGATCCATTCTAACTCATCTGTACACTTTTGAAATTTTTTATCATTTTAGAGTTTTCCATAGACAGTTATTCGATGTGATGGAAAACTATACTTCTATGGGAAGTACTCCCTCAGTTCCATACACCAATTAATTTAGAGTCACTTGTGTAGTAATATGTGTGGTGGTACGGTAGGCCCATAAAGAATAATGGAGGTATTATGACCAAGTAGTATTGTATTTTTAAACTATATTCTAGAGTATGTTCAATAGAGTCTTGTTTAAGGCCTCAATCTATCCATTTTTCTACTACATAATAGTGGGATGAGTGGTTGGACTCGATGTTGTACTCCTGATATAATTTCTTCAACTCACAAGAACAAAAGTTTGTACTGTTTTCCATTAATATCATGTGAGGGATTCAGAATCTAGTGATGATGTTGGATTTTATGAAGTTAATGATATTACTCATCCTTACATCCTTTAGGGGTATTGACTCAACATATTTTTGAAAAGAATTCATTATTTGTAATGATGAAATTAAACATGCTTCATGATGGTTGTAGGATATATCCCCATAACATCCATTATGTATATGAAAACATTCCTAGAATATTTAGCTATATGTAGCAATTATAGGGTTTGATGGATAAATTTTACATGAATATGGCCTTCATGAAATTTCCTGGTGAATGTGACATAGTATTGTATTTTTATTTTCTAGAGTAACCAAGCCTCTTGATTTGATGGGAGAGTCTAGTCCTAGATAGAAGAACACCAGGAGAGCCTCCATGAACTTCTTCCATGATGGCATGCATATCTCCTACTTCTATACATATAAAAAGGATTTTATCAAAACCTCATTTTAGAGGTCTATTTTCTCATTTGGCCCATTCTGAAGGGTAATGTTTGTTGTTCGACTTTGAGTCTATTTCCTTCCAACTCGGTCCATTGGGAGGGTCCAATTTTGGAGATAATAAATTATGTGCTCCATCAACCCAAGGGCGGTTAAAAGTTCATCATGATCTGGAGTAGTGTCAACATAATTGATCTCCTCAATGTCACATATGATGACTTATGAGACCATCCTTCGGTGTGTGATGTAGAAATCACTTCATCCTGATTAGGGTTGGACATGATAGTGGTTACATTAGCTAACACGTATGGAAAATCATTTTGTGATCGATGAACATGATGCAATGTGGGTTCAAAATGGAATTCCATCATTAGTCATATAACATAACTGCGAGAGAAGCCAATTCCTCCTTCCTGATGGAATATTCCCCATTTATCTATTTTATCACTATCTCTGAATCCCCTTTGATTTTCATATAGGCTATTTGCAGTTGTAGGGACAATTCTAATCCAACCATTAGGGCTTGGTATTCTGCCTCATTATTAGTAAACCCTTCAGACAGTGAGATAGAGTAGAGAAAAATTGTTTTTTTCTAGATAAAAAAATAAAATCCCTAGACTAACCTGATTGATTTTATGGTTTCCCTACCTCTTGCCGATAGGACATCAAGAGGCATAATCAAAGTATATCTCCCCACATTTTGGAAGTCTAATGGGCATAAAAAAATATTCATTTGGAAGTTCAGTGTCCACCGTTGTACTTTCTGGGGAAGGGGGTTTCATAAGGAAATTATCCAGGTCCTTTCCTTTCACTACCTTCTACGACACGAACTTGATTTCATACTACTACAGAATAATTTCACATCGGGATAAGCACCCAGTCAACATATATAAGACTTTTAAGGATGTAATTGAGTGGTTTTATATGACAGTCAAAGTGGAATTCATTGTTCTGTAAGTAATGCCTTATCATTTTTCATTGAAATAGATGAACATGAGGTAGTTACTCTTGACATTTAAATATCAAGTATTAGTGCCCAAAATCATTCAACTGAGGTAGTAGAGCCTATTTTAATTCCCTGAATCATTTTTTTGTGTGATTATAGCACCAAGTGATCTCTCTATAAAGGCCACATATAAGATGATTATCTTTATTTCCACATGAGGAATCAAGATTGGTGGGTGAGAAAATTATTGCTTGAGACCTTCAAAGGCTTCTTATAATTCCTCATCCCATCAGTAGGCATCTCCCTTATTCATTTACTTAGGGAAGGGGAGATACTTTCCAGCCAGGTTAGCTATAAAACACCAAATGAAAGAAAAGTTCCTTTAGAGCACCGTATTTATTTGGGATTCTAAGAGGGTAAAATTTCAATAAATTAAACTATAATTTTCAGGGTCATACGCAATTCCATGGAGGCATACCAAAAATCTATGTAATTTCCATAATGTTACCCCAAAAGTTAATTTTAGTAGATTCATCTTCTGACTGTTCCACCACTACATGTTTAAGATTGTTTAAATATCCATGAAATAATAACATCACTATTGGGATTTTTTAACCAGGTCATCAACATAACATTGTACTATTCATACCATGAAGTGATTAAATATATGATGCATGAAGTGTTAATATATAGAACTAGTAATTTTTAACCTGAAGGGAATAAATTGATTGGAAAAGATCCCATAAGGTGATTTTAAGGAAATGGATTTCTCATATTCATGAGCCATATTTATTTTATTATACCCTTAATACCCATCTATGAAAGAAAGGGCTTGGAAGTCAGTAGTTTCTTTGATCTAGAGTTTTTTTATTTCCAATTGGAAATCATGATTCAGGAAATGTCGATTAAGGTCTCTAAAATCGACAAAGACCCTAATCCTTCCATTCCTTTTCATTACAAGGACGATGTTGGTGATCTATGTTGGGTATTTCACAACCCAAAAAAGTTGTATTGGATAAATTTTTCAAATTCAAATTCTATGTTAGTAGTGTGAGAGGGGTTCATCCTCATAACTATTTGATTTAATCCTCGATTGTCATTGGGTAAGCCAAAATGGTTCATAGAAACATCTAGGTTTAGTCTGGAAATTTCCATATAAGTAGAAGAAAAAATGTGTTGTTGTTGACTTAGAGATTCAATATACATCTTCTACTCTATGAGATTCATGGTGGCACTAATCAATGTATTCTAGGAGTCTTCTTCTGTTCTTAAATTCACCTGCCAGAGCACATATTTGTTGGTGGAGATGCCTTCCTCAAATAAGGGAGGGGCGTTCTTAAGTTCATCCTCTTATTCTTCCACCTTTGTGTTTGTGGAGAAATTTTGAGACATGGTAGGTAATCTAGTGTCATCTCTGTTACTGTATAGGTAGAAGAGGCCATGGGGAGATACATTTTCATCTTAAACTACTAGATTGATTCTAGAGATTTTTTGAAATTGATTATTTTATTTTATGTTTTCATTAGGGATAGGAGGATCTTGGAAATATGGGATTAAGTCTACTACCTCAATCAGGTTTATTGGTAGCACATAATCATTTTAGAGTATACTTTAGGTATTCATAGGGGGTCCATAATCCATTTGGGAATGAAAACTATATATTTTCATCAACCATTGGTTGTTTTACTTCTCTTTTGTAGAAACCCTCCTCACCATATATTGGTTCAAAAAAATTGAAGGGGTAACTATCACCATGCAGTATGTGAACCTTCCACATAATGGGATATTTCAAGCATGGATGAAATGTGGAAGGTACCTCCACATGGTTGTAAGGACATGGTATTCTAATAAGGACATTATATATGGTGTCTTACTAGATAACCATGAACTCGACATTATATGTGATGTATACAAATTGATCCTTGATCTTGATCTTCCTAGGATTTCCTTGATCTTTCTTTCTATACCCTTGAATGGTTAGATTTGTGGGAGATAAAAACCCTTCACTATATCCCAAATATCTAAGGGTCGGAATTGGTATGTGGTTGATCTCAGAAACATTATTAATCAGATCCATTTGAATATTGAAATCATTGAGCTTACCTAAACCATATAGGATATGAAATGTATCTAGATAACTACTTACTGATCCTAATCTATGAATGAGACTGTGACAAGGAATTCTCATAACATAGTCTTCACCTGACAAACCTCAGCTAAAAAAACATCAGTATCTAACTCCTATGGGCTCTGAAGGGTCTCAATGAATGCCTCTCAAAATTCTTCTATAATATGGAGATTTTGGTAGGATGAACCACCAATTTTTTTTATAATATCATACTTTTGTGCCATATTTTGGTGCCTCGCAAGGTGAGGATACTCCTTATTATGTGGAATGGTGGAAAGGTGCTCATGGAAGAAAAGATTGGTTCTTGGTAAGAGGTTGAGGGAGCATCTACTTCCATTGGATTGGGTTGTATATACCTTAATTTTTTTCTAGGATGATCAAACAATCACACCACTTCCAGTTCATCATGTAATATGAATGGGCTTGGATGACCATTAGAGGGATCTGAGACACCTCTATGTTTAAATTGGGATTTATGGAGTGATCTACCATGGTTCTCAGCTATGTATATATTCTATATGGGTATGTGACTAAGGTATTGGGTTTCATCGTGGTTGTTTTGTCCTCTGTATCCTCATATATCATGCCTTTTCCCTCCACCCCCCAATCATGTATGTGAAATTCAGATTTAGTGGTTTATTTATCATTAGAGAAGGGTTATGCTAAGTTTATTATGGTAAAAAATATATGATCTATTCATTTAATGATGGTTCCATTTCATGTGGTGGTTCCCATTATATGATAGTTGAAGGAAAAAATATGGAAGAGTTAGAACTTTCAAAAGACTTGAATATTACTCTTCCTCTTCTGTCTCTTCCTTTATCTGATGATTACGTCCACCTCTAGGAGGGGTGTTCTATGCCACCTCCCTAGATGATGGTATATTTATGGGTTTGTGAAGCTATTATCTTAGGGTGTAATGTTCTTGTTCAAATATCTTTTGATTAATCCATTTATTGAACTTCTATCCATGCCTGTCTAGGACTCTTTCCAATCACCATTTTTATCTGGTTGAGCAACAGTTAAATAGGTTACCTATTCTAGGGAATTTACCAATAAAAAATGTCCAGAATCAACCATTATTTTTAAGGATTTATATTAATATGGCACAATATTATATGGTGTAATATAGAATCCTCTGAAAATGTAGTGGTTTGGGAGATCAGTGAGGTTGAAATCATCGAGTTTCCTAGGATATGGAAACTTGAGTAGATTATTTTCCATGTCTTTGAGGAAATAACTAGGGACCATATCAATTTGGAATGAGTATGATTTATTCATCTATTCCCCAAATTATGGCTGACCTTGATCTCCTTTTGATTGAGGTTGAGGGTGATTTCAACGTTGCTGCTGCTTGACGGAAGGTTCCAGGAAATTTGGGACTTTCCTAGGTGCTTGACTGGGTACTAATATTGGTTTACGGGTAACTAAATCAGTCTATTATTTACCAATCCTTTTTCTTATACTGTGGTTATGGGTCGATATTTATCTCAGGTCCATTCAATGGGATCTTCTAAATGTTGCACCATTTCTAGAAACTCATGGAATCTTACTAGATATTTCATTGGGATTAGAGGTCTCTTTATGTCATTAAAAAGATTTTGGAACCAATTTATAGTAGTTTATTTTATGATATAGGCATACTGAGTGAACAACTTAAACCCTTATATCTCATTATGAAGTGATAAATCATATTTTTATTACATTTCTTTTAGTTTTTGATGTCAACAGTTGTCATTTTTTTTAGAATAGAGCTGAATTGATAATCAAATTGATGAAGAATATCTTACTATCCTAAAATGGATCATGATATAAGGATTCTATACATGGAAAAGGATATAACTACTAGAGTATGTACAAAAAATATCTTCTTTTCCACTTCATACTAATCTTGAGGACCCATAATTGGGCCACATCGAGACATGAAGTGCGTGAGATGCTATTCTTGATCTCCCGCACCGTCGAAGTATGAGAGGGTTGGATTTCCAAAATTGGGTGGGAGAAAAGTGTCATCCACCTAGTCAAGATATGGACTCTTTTAGGGTTTCATGGGTGTTATCAAGCCTTCCATGGATTCCATTAGAGTAGATAGGGACTCAATGACATTGATCAGTATCGCTAGTACTAGTATCTGGGCTGACTCCCATCTATAGGGAGTGAACGAGGCATGATGAGGTTGCCCATTTTTAATATCCCACTGATTTTTGATCCATTCTAGGACTGAATGATCTCTCTAGTGGGGGATACATTGTGGACATAATGGAGAGAAGTTTTTATCATCTTCAACTTATTCATTTATATAGACTACCTTCCTTGAATCAGAGCCAACCCGATTCTTAGATATCTCCTTTATAAGAAGATCAACTCTTTCCCAGTGTGTGGGAGAAGAGATATTTGTCTCAGTTTGTAGATGATACCTAGTGTAAATATTTCCCTTAATTACCTCATTGATATTTCTGATATTTTTAATCTCATTGTCATATTATTCCATCCTTTCCCCCATAGAAGGAATTTATACTCTTCTCATTGGTGATTGAGATGTAGAAACAACATTCCCTTTATCATTAGTAGATTTATTTTGTAGATGTGGAAACTAATTATTCAAGGGTCATAGGTTTTTGATTCTCCTCTAATTCCTAATATGTGCAGCCTTATTTGGGGAATCCAGATCACCCTCCTATCGAGGTATGTTTTCTATATTATAGCCATATGTGTTTTTTTTCCGATTCACATCATCTATAGTGTTGATGGTGATAAAATTCACCGAGTTATATCATGAAATAGTATTTATCCCATTAACCTCAATGCAATACGGTGCTTCTTCACCACTTTAATCATATTAATTTATCTAAACCTTTGACATTATGAACCATTTAGGATTTTGAAACTTATGGGGTGTGATTGCGTTCACTATACATTCCTCCTATCTTGGAATGTGAGTGATAAACTTGAGGTAATTTCTGGTCATCTTTACTGAACTATCCCAGAATAAAAAACGTTTTTTTTTTTGTGAATGGAAGAATAGATGGGATTCCAACCATTTATATTTACCTTCAAAGCTATAGAAGACTGATTCCATATAAATTGATGTTAATGATGAAAATTCCCCCAGCCCTATGGGATGTGGACTATGTAGGGACACCATTGACACCTTTTAATCCGGTTTTTTAGGATTTGATGACTCTAGTCAAGGATTGGATGAATCTTAGTACAAGAATTTAGATATAAATTTCCACATCTTTATGGGATGGGGTTGATCTAGATCTACCACTCATTACTCTAGGACCATATAAGGGTGTGATAAACCTAGTGATGGAGATTTAGATAAAAATTCCCCTAGCCTCGTATGCTAGAGTTGGTTTGTAGTTTCCATCTCTATGTCTTGAATCCTTTAAAGGATTGATGAACCCAGTGGTGGGAAATATTCACCCAGTCCTATGAGCCAGGTTCACTCTTGGATGGATTCTATGAAAGCTTCTATTATAACCTGTTTTAATTTGAATGATTCTGATCATGAATGTGATAAGTGAAATGACAGCCCATGATGTGACTCATTTTATATCGGAAGTTATTAGGTTGGATGAAACTTTCACTTTCATGTTTTAGATTCATTCCCATTAATTATAAATTCCTAGTTCAAAGGTCTATTGGAAACCCTCTCCTTCTGTTTTTGAGGTCTTTAAATTTTCAAATATGTGTCATTTCATTGTAGTTGCCAACTATCTTTCATGTTACTTGGTCCCCTGATCTCTCTGGAGGATATGACATTATAGGATTCCATATCTGGGGGGATCGTCTTTTCTGGAGTCATGGTGAAGTTACATGCCCCATATTTACCCTATTATTGGATATTTACATCTGAAAAGTCTCTATAAATTTGTGTATAGAGAGTTGTCATGATACAAAAACAAACACTACATTAGAATTTTTCATGATCTTCCATTCCTGGGATCTAAGCTATGGAGAGTGTAGCCATGTCCAGTATTCAACAGAGTGTATTTATAGCATAAATGTGTTCCTTATGTCTTAGATATGGGAGGTTTCTAGCCTTCAATCATTGATGAGTTTCCCTCATATGATGTCATTGTTAAGGCATCACTCCTTCCCTATATTTTATGGGATCTCATAGTAAAAATTTTTGATGGGATAGAACATGGTTAGGATTTTGTTTACGGATATCTCTATCTATATATCCATGTCGAACTTCTCTTCATTAGACTTATATGCCTCCACCTGTTCAGACTACAGAGGATGCTTCTCTAGGTCGCCTGCTAACTATGGTGAAGTGTTGCTGATAGTTTATAGGGAACTATATACGGTTTACCCCAATGTTTCAAGAACCTTGTTATATGAAGGTGTTAGTGTTTTGATAACCTATCTATATGAAGGTGTCTGGGAAAGGGGGGATTTCCTTTTTCAAGGGAGATATCACTGTGGGAGGTTGACCATGACAAATTTTAGGTGTATAGTATCTGCAATCCATCTCCACGATATGAGAAAGAAAACTATCAAAATAATGATCACCTTATTCTTTGGTTGAAGAGTCACATGACACTTGAGGTGTTTATATATGTGTCAAATATTCTCAAGGAAACTGTAATTAAGTAAGTTAGGGATATGATCCTCATTCCACATCATTGAAAGAATATGATGAGATACCTTTTAGGGTTGAGTAGAGATATAAACATGCTCAATGAGAGTTATAGGAATATGTTGATAACCATCAGGTGATGTGGGAATATAAACTTTCTACTTAAAAGATTTTGGATTACTCTAGTAAGATTATATATTATAGAGAAGAATAAGAACATGCCTATGAGTGGTTACTAGAATATGGTGTTCAACCCCAATGGAAGTAGGGATATGAACCTAGTCCCTTTAGAATATGATGGTGTAACTCCAAAATGAGATAATGGATACTATACTCCTATTTTATAGAATATAAATGATTTAGGTGTAGTCATTCATTGGAGGAATTAGGGAAATGTTCCTGCTTTTCATGAGATACAAGAATATTCCATGTAGCCTCACTGATAGGAATTTGAGTTTATCCTGAGTCATACATTGATATCACTTGGTGAGCCCCAGTTGGTAAGGGAATATGATCTCAGTCCCATTCCTTTGGAACATTCCATAAGTATTTTTCTATAAGAATATGAGCTTGTTCTGAGACATGTGCTCCTCTCACTTGGGGATCCCTGGCTGGAACAAGAATATGATCCCAGTCTGGTGCCATTTTAGTATGCCGCCAGTCTTTTTAGACATGAATATGACAAAAGTATTTTTTATAGGGTTGTTAACCTTCTATGAGTCATGTTTTTCTATTACATTGAGATCTTTGGTTGTAACAGGGATATGATCCCAGTCTAGTGACTTTTCTTTTACCAGAATATGCTGATAATCATTTTATAGAAAGAAAAAATTCATACTCACTCCATAGTAGCCACTTTTTCATACTAATTAGAGTTATGTACTACTTTGGATATCAGTTTAGGGATAGGTTTATGTCCTTATATATATACCAGTTTAAAAATTTACTGATAGAGTTATTTAATAATTTCTAGAATATAGTGACACTTTAGCAAAGTGTGTGCAAGAATGTTGGAGTACATATTTTCAATCTTCAATATGTACTAGTAGATATCATCAACTAAAGTAGGGATATAATCCCACTACTATCCTCCTTTTTCCATCGTAATATGTCAATGGCCTTAATGAGTGGGGGTAGGGATATGTACCCTCTATGATAGAAGTAGGGTTATTCATGAAGACCTAATCTGAGTGAGAAGGGATATGAGCCTTCTCACTGGATACTGCTAGAATACATTGGATTGATTAATTAATGAGAGTTGGAATATAAGACTATTATTATTCATCCATATAATTATATTCCTAATTATACTTACATGATTCTCATGAATGATAATCTTGGGTGGATATGTGTTGGGTGGTTCCCTCGGCAGGGGATTCATGGACACTAGTAGGATGGCGCTAGTGACGGTGGTTGACATGATCCCATCCTCAACAATTTCTAAATTGGAATGGATATATAGTTAACTCCACAATACACCTTCATCAAATACCAAATATGATGATTGTTTTGCTTCAAGTATAAGATTATAATGTGATTAGTGGTGGAAATGAGTGCTAAAGGTTTCACTACATCTTTCTCTGATGGTAACAGACTCATCGACTTCAACACTTGGAGACCCTCACACATAGCCCTAAGGTTCAGGATCAAACCACATTGGTGGTATTCATAGACCATTACATTCAACACAAAAATCTAGAGGTATCATGTGGGTGAGATGGTTTTTTTGACCTACATAGGTTGCAACTACATTTGATGTTCAAGAATAGTTTCTTAAGGAAGGCATGATCTTGGCCCAAGATGTTTCCTAGGAGAGAAATATCTGTAGTCATGAAAACAACATGTAATATAATCACTGATTATTTCATCATAATAATTATGAAACATTATCAATCAGATATGCATTTGTAATACAATTATCCTTTCTAATTACTATTTTTTCCATTTTACTCATGTGTACTTGTCACAGCGAGGATGCACATATTCTATGGGGGCCACAGTTACATTTGGTCAACCGATCAGTTTTTTTTCATTTGAGAGATTCACATTGGGTTCCAAATATTTGTTTCATTCTAAATATGGAGGATTTTAGGAATTAAATGGTTTTATGGGAGATGGTAAGTCGATCCTTTTTATCCCATAAAGGGGGTGGCATGGTTAAATGAGTTCACATAGGGTTTACCATTTTATCTTCTTTTGAAAGATGATGGATGGTTGGATTGAAATGGTATGACATGAGTTGGGATGTCTATCCTTTTTAACCCATCAAGAGGGTGGAATGGTTAAATGATTTCTCATTGGGTTCACCATTTTCATCTTTCATAGAAACTTCCAATAGTTCCCACATCCACAACTGAGTATAATCTTTCTTTTCAAAGGTAGGTATTCATTTGTGGATTCAGACCCAATGATGCTTAAGACCTCACATTGGTTGAGAGGATTGGTGGTCGATATCATTACACCCTTTTGGAGAAATATTACCTACTTTGGGACTCTCTTATATATTGAAGATATTTTTGTGAATATCTTCCTAATCCCAATAAAAAACTATTTATCCTAATAAAATGATAAGGTGTAAAATCCTTTTATATATAGGGGGTCCCTTAATGAGCCCAAATATATATATCATATCTTCTTCATCTAATTACCCTTATTCACTAGTAATGCATAGAAACTTATATTTTGAAGTCATATAACTATCCACTCTTGATTTTACTTCCATCTAGGGAGGTTATTGACATCTCATGGATGGGATGGAACCTTTATGAGGTGTCCTACATATCTTATTTATCATAGGAATAAAAACCCACATAGTTCATTTGAAGCATTCTGCTTAACATCATGTGGGGAGGACATATATGAGGGTACCTAAGCACCAGGTATTTGGATCAATACTTAGGAATACATCCTATGTATCCTATTTATAATAGGAATCAATGACATTATAGATCAATCATGACTTAGAGACATAACTCGAGGTTGATTCCTTTGTACGGGGATAACAATATCATTCCATTAAGTGGGGATTACACAATGAGGTTTCCCTAGTTTGGAGAGATTCATGATGTTAATGATATGATCCTTTCAAATACCTTACCCTACATGTTCTATGCTTGGTCTTAAAAACAATGGAAACAAATTGATATGTCTTATCACATATAGACTTGGGGCTTGCGCACTAAGGAAAACCTAATAGAATGTTTTATATAGAACTTGAGCCTTAGGAAGACTTCATATGTATCCTTTTTGTAGCATGAATCATATTTTTCATAGTTTTTTAGGATTACCAATCCACTAATGGACTATAAGGATGATGGATCCCTAGGAGAGATTATGTCCCCTAGGTTCAGGATGTTTGAGATATAGAGGGACTTAAACTAAGGTGGATTCTCATTGGATATTAGGCTTTAGTAAGGTGTCCTATGTATACTATTTATAGAAAGAATCATAGTTATCAGAGTTCAATTTAGGATATTCCTGAATATGTATTATAGAAAAGGATATCATGCCCTAGGACCTTTACCAGACATTTGCTGATTGTCTACCTTCAATTTTAGTGGTGCCTGCATGACATTCATGAGGATGCCTACCTGAGATTTCTAGGATTTCTGTCAGACATGCCTGTGGATGTCTTCTTGACATATACAAGAATGTCAGGACATGTTGTGGTTATCTAGTATATATTCCTAAGGACAATATCATGATCCAGTTGACTTGTCTATAGGACATCTCATATTTAGGATGAAATGTTTTGATGATGTCCCACGAACTGGATGACATGTCTAGTGGATTTTTCACTACTCGGTTGACATTCCAAGAGGGTGCCACAAGACTTAGGTGACACGTCTAGAGGACTTCGCATGACTTGGGTGGCATGTTTGGGGGGAATCACATGACTTGGATTACATTCCTAGAGGACATCACATGGTCTATAAAACATGTCCATAGGGAATTTTAAGACTTGGTTAACATGTCCTAGTGTTGCCACATGATCTGGATGACATTTATTAAGGACACTACATGACCTGGGTGGCATGTCTTGGAACTTCTACATGATCTGGATGGGTTATGAGAAGCACATGATTCCTTAACATGAAAAACCGAGTATCCGTCCCTGTATAACTTCTCTATATTTATCTAGTATTTATTACATACATTCCTTAAGTATTTTCAAGAATCATCTTGTTTAATTTTCACGTGACCCAATCAATATGCAGATACGCTTTCTCATAATCTGGATAACCCACTTGTAATAACTCACATGATCTATAAAGTGATCACATAAAGAACTTATTCACGATGTGTGACACCTTAAGATATTGACTAGAATTTAACTAGTGGAAGTCTCTTTCAACCATATTAGTTTCCACTCTAATAATTCCTCTATTTTTCACTCCCATGATTGTAGTAACATTTTTTTTGTAGAAGTTGTCCTATAGTGTCCTTTATGCAACTATTGTTTGTTCTGATGGGGAGGAATTTATAAGACTTTCCACCATGGTTATACTCCACCTTTCATAGTGTGTATATCACAGATAAGAGATGGAGTTTGTGGGGGGAGTTTTGTATTATGTGCTTTACGTAATCCTACCTCTGGTTGTTCGAGCCATCACATGATATTCAATGACCACACAAACACTCTATAATCACCATATTCTCTAGAAACTATCCTATCAAATGGATCTCTTATAATCATGTTAACATGTCGATGATCCTTCACATGATTAGGTCAACTTATCTAGGAGTCTCCACGAGACCAGGATGTCTGCAGAAATGATTTCACATGATCGAAGGAGACTTATCTAGGGTCCTTCTTGAGACTAAGGAATCTTTTCATAATACTTTTATGAGATTAATATGGCTAATTATGGGCCTCACATGAGATTAATGGTGATAATTTTACATTAAAATCAATGTATCCTCCCACCATGAGAGGCCTCCAACTTTTCCATATTTATTTCATTTTTTATTTTACATGTATCTCAACCTTTTACCATTGGGTTTCCATATAGGCATCATAAGATCAACAAAGGATCCTATGAAAACACGTATGTATTGTCATGGATTATTGCTTTGATTTTTAGATATGCGTGCCATGATCAATGCTGGATCTTGTGATGGTGTTTGAGCATTTTCCAGGACAATCACTTTGCTTGTTTGTGGAGCCTAAGGGGAATAATAAGATTGAGAAGAAATTTCTGAGGTCCTTCACACAATGAAGGTAGAATTCTGACATACTCTCATTTGAAAATCACTTCTAGAAACTGGACCTATTCCAACAGACCTATACCAACAGTTTTGGAAAAACCCTTGGTATAGGTATCATAAAATGCCCCTATACCAATGGTTTGGTGAGAACCATTTGTATAGGTACCATAATATGACCCTATACCATTAGTTTTTTCCAAACATTGGTATAGGTGATGGATATACCAATGGTTTGGCTAAAACCATTGGTATGAACTCCATTTAAACACCCTATACCAACAATTTTTGAACAACCATTTTTTGTAGGTGGTGGATATACCAATGGTATTTCTCAAACCATTGGTATATCCTTCATTTAAAGATATTATACCAACAGTTTTTTCCAAAACCGTTGGTATATGTCCAAAAAATCAAAAATACCTATACCAATGGTTTCAAAAACTATTTGTATAGGTATTTTGATTTTTAATTAATTATTTTACCAAATAACATTGAATAAATCACAAATTAATTTACTTATAAATATACATATACATATTTATCATATTATGTTTCTGAAAATCTTTTTAGCTTAGTGGTTAAGTTATTGAAATTTAAATTCGAGGTGTGGGAATCCAAACTGGCCATGTTTTTTTGAATTACCCATACCAACGGTTTAGAAACCATTGTTATATACCACTATTCTACCTATGAGGTGGCGTGTTTCTAGGCGGTGTAGAAATGGTCTTATGGGGATCATCACTCATACATTTTTCTATAGAGATAGGTTCTCATGGAATTCACCATTATTTTTTATCCAACTCATTCATAGTCATTATCCTTTAAATAAAGTTTAATTAACCCTGTGAGAATTATTGGTTCCAATGAGCGATTATGTGGGGGTCAAGTACTTGTGCAATCAGTCTTTCTCAGATAAAACTTCCTTGAACGGTCTCCAACAGGTTAATTCATGGATCCAATAATTCCCAATGATCATGGAATGCATAATTCATGGACCTGTTTTCCAAAGGCATGCACTCATTGGCCGAAGATTTGTCCAACGACACTTAAGGACTCCACTGGTCGAGAGGATGGGAGGTCAGGCTCACCACACCCTTTTGGGGGAGGATTGTTGCCTATTTTGGGACTCACTTATAGATTTAAGTCATGTTCATATGTTCATTAATCCTTGGTCCATTCCTGAAGAGTGTGTCCACAGGATACCCTTGGTTTTCAGGATCTTTGTAGGAAGGACTATATTTAATTCTACGGAGGTGATGTTGACATGAGCCATATAATAAGGTGCTCTAGAGTTTATCATCATATAGGGGGGATGAAAGGTGACTTGATATTGGGATCGTGCCTACATTAAAGGGATTCCTAAGTATCCTTGGAAGAGGAACTAGAACCAATGTAGTTCAGATTGTATGGGTATTATGCATGGTAGATTCCCATTTGGGGGGGACATGGTTGGGTGGACCCTTTTAGATGGGCACCCTTTTGATCTCGGGCCTTCTGGAAGGTATCCTATATATCCTGGTTTGATAAGGAACCATATTTATCATATTTCAGTTTCATGTGGATGTTGTAATCATCACAAACCTCTAATCTCATGTGACTCATGGTCGGTGTGAGATTCAAGAGGATTTGAAATATTGAACAATGAACATGCCTCCTCCCCCGTTGGTGGGGGAGGGGGAGCCTGCGGCGGAAGAGGCTAGGGTGACCATGGGTGAGGGCATGATGCAATGAACCCATCAATGTGGAATGGCATTGAAGGTCACACGGCCCATCATCAGAAGATTGGGGACTCACCTCAGTGGGATGGCCCTAGAGCATGTTCTGGGAAGGGGAGGAGTTTCATCCTCGTCAAAAGGGGGAGAGAACATAACCGTTTCGACTGATCACTATTCCTCATTGAATGTAAAAGAGAGTGATCGCCCTTAATCCCAAGAATAAGGAGGTTCATTTCGGTGTCCCAAGGATGGACTCTGGGTTACCATGAGAATGTAGCCTCACAGTCAGTCCCGAAGCCCACACCATTATGGGGAGAGCCTTCATGACTCCACTTACCATGGGTATGTAGACTCAATGGGGCATGATGATTCACCTGATGGTCTAATCATACAGGTTTGGTGGCTTCGGGGGAGTATTTTTCCAGATGCCATAGGGCTGGTTAGAAGAGGGATCATGGAGGACTAGATGATAGTGGAGGGGTGAGGTTGGAACCAGTGGAAACAATACTCGAAAACACCGCATTCCATGTACTAGTTTCTTATGTGGGATGGGGGAGGATCTTCATACCATAGTGGTATGTGGGTAGAAGGGACTTCCACATACAACTACGGTACACATTCATGGGTATAAAAAACTACGCACCATAGTGGTACGCATCCCATCACACTTCTTTGGGTTCCATCCGCATATTGATGCAGTACGCATCACCAAGCTCAGTCCGTGTAGCGGTACACTATGCGAAGCCCCATATTGAAAGAGGGTCCAAGGGATCATCATTTTTAGATAGATCATTAATGAGAATCCTTTGGTTCATGGTTTACCAGTTTGGATCACAATTCTATTATTATTATTATTAAATTCCCCCATTTTATAGTTCGTGGGTAGCTGTACATACGAAGGGAGTTGTTTGTGGTTTGGGCTTCTCCGATGAAACAAGATGGAATCTGAAGTGCAACCTTTAAGTATCCCTAATGATTTTATCATATTTTTTTCTCTCTGTCATTCTCCCTCTGTGTAGTCATATTCCTTTTTTTGTACTACTGTTGTGCTCTTTTTATAGAGCATCAGACTAATCATATATATTGGGCATGTAACAACATTTTCGGAGGCACATTGAAGCATTATCCTGAATCATAGAAGACTCAGTCAACTAGGGTTTGTAGAGGATTTGGTTCACGATAATTTTTTGCAGAACCCTATTTGCTCACTTCACCCACGAACTGGTGAGTTTTCGGCATGGTATGCAGATGCTCCTCATGCGTATGAAACCATCGACGACTCAGTTCGCAGTCTTCCTTGCTCGTTGGACATCCCATCACTGGATAACAGTTCATGGATTGTTCTGCATACCTGGAAGTTCACGATCTAGCTACTTTACGTACCTTTCATGGTGATGATATGTGGGCCACTTAAAAAACCTTGTAAACTTGAATTCCTTGAAGTCTCCTTTGAATATTGCAACTCAATTGGAGTCTTTTCACCCTGCTAGACTTGTAGGTGTACTTTTTTCCTTCATCGAAGCATTCGTGGGGGTATTTTCTTCCTTTGGTGGAATTTTTAGGACCCAAAAAATGCCCCTCATCGGAATGGTGTCTGTTCATAATGAAAATAAAACTAGTCTAATGTATAAGTAGTCCTAGACTAAAATGGTTCGTGGTAGACTAGATGGACCCATTAAGAGGTGACCACACCTATATATAGGGTCCCATTTCATTTCTCTTTTACTATTTCTCACGACTAAATGTGATATTTATTTCTCCATCTTCCTCTGCTCTTACATACCATGCTCCTTGAAAAAATCCCATTCGTGGACATCGTTTTACGTTCCGTGAATCGATCTCCTCACAATTTTTCCATCCGCGTACCATGTTTTTGATTTCGTGAATAGTTTTGTGAAATTTTAAGACATAAAATCTAGATTCCACGTAGGAGGATGCTACATGGATGGCTTGTCCACATACCGCACTTGGATTGGCGAACCAGACATTTAAGAATATTAACAATATGATCTTAAACATTAATCCACCATTATAAAAGACGAACTTAATCAAGTCCTAGGTTCATTGTAACCTATTTCTGAGAACCTTTTTGTTCATTTACCAATGATCCATGGGCCAACCCCTCACGGATGGTTCACATACCATGGATTTATGTGGTGGAATGTGACCATGTACTGTAGCTGTAGTCAGGGTTACTTCTACGTATCACGCAGTACGCGGGATGTGGCTACTGCCTACTATTTCCAAAATCCATACACAGAGCTTTATGTGGACATATTTTGAATCTCTTATCCATTATTCTATATCCTTTATCCAACAATATTTTATCAGACTAACTTTTCATTAGCTTTGGGATATTCTTGTGCAAGTTACAATGGCTGATTCATAGGCTTCTTTAAAATATTTAAAGACAAAGGAAACCATGGAGGGGAATAGTGATGATTATATTAGAGCCCAAATCATTCCCCATGATAGATTCTTGATGTAATTCTTGATTCCATAGCTCTTATATTACCTGTTATCCATATAGATTCCACATTATGACTTTTCTCTTCCTGTGGACGTGCCTCTACCTTTTCCTCACCCTGACATCCCTTTCATCCTCTTAGATGCACCATGAGGTCATGAATGTGACCACATTTTTCTATTAGGAGAAGTCATAAACACTCTTATTCAGTAGAAATTCTTCATAATATGAGGCTCCACATGGACTCATGGAAACCATGAGTACTGCGATGGCATCCTGAGACTAGACACTCAAGAATACCCACCCATTATCTGCATCTCCATGGAAAATCCTAGCGACGGGTAGAGCACCAAGTGGGATTTGTGGACCCAAGCATGTTTCTCTGATTAGTGGGCCTGAGAGTTCTGGGTACATCAGACCTTTCTAGAGTCTCCTTACTAGCTAGAGGCTGTGAGATTATACCAGGCAACCTGGGTTTCTCAGTTTGTAATATTCTCTCTCAGTGAAATCCTTCTGGAATTGTTGAGCCTCTAGTGTTCGAACACCAAGACCTTCCACCTAATACATGGGGAGGTGTGAATCAATCTATGGGATATATAAAAGATTTGGGGACTCCCCATATTTGGTGAAATGTATGAAGAGTTTCTCCTAGTAGCCTATACATTGAACAACAACGATAACGTGCCTCCTTTAACAAGGAGTTTACAGGTCAAGGTAGTGAGATCACGGGATCATTACCTCGAGGCTCATTCCATCATCCCATTTGAAATGTGGATAATGTTATTCTTGTAGACAAATAGACCTAAGCCTAGGGCTTTCCACAGTCGAGCTCATCCCACTCGCTAGTCCTGCCAAACCCCAAGGTCTTATTGTGCTACCCTTGAAGCAGGATGATATACCACTTAGGGATATGAGCTTCCGCCAGATGTTTCACCTGCACTTAGACTTCTAGTTTTCCTTGACATGTTTTTAAGTGGATGGATCTTCCCATCCCGTGATGTATATACTCGGGTTTGGTCCTACACTTTGATGACGACAACCATATTGGTAGAGGGTCGACCCATTCATTTGACCTTCCTACCCTTTCTTGGATTTTTGAAATGTTGGGACAGATACAGGAAGGCTGACCTTTGAATCGTCTCAGAGGACCATTCCAATTCATTTACGAGTGGATGGAATAAAACTTCCCCTATTATGAATACCAACATATTTCAAGGGTTCCCCATTCTAACTTTCATCCTTCTCTTCTCAACATTTATGTTGTTTGTCCCAGGACTATGAGTGTTACTGATGTGGTTGGGATATTGAATGAAGCCTCTCATTTCTCGTTCAAACTGCATCCTACCCATCATGGATCATTACGAGGTGACATGGGCAATTACTTTGGGAAATTCTCATACCTCCTCAACCTTTGGGATGGGATTCTCACTACTCGTGTAGACCATGTAGTTATTTGTGAGCCATACTCCCCCTTTTTGTTTTCCATGAAATTTGGATTCCTTTAACAGATTGTTGCTTTTGGTTGCTCAATTAAGGGGAGAATATCATCCCATGGTTTTCTTCCAATTGTGGCATATGATGATGCATGAAAGTGCTACTAGGGAGGTTATCATTCCTAACACAATGGGGCCCACCTTTCTATCATTGGAGTATGACCAACTATGGGCAGATTGTTACCCCAACAAGATGTTGAAAGAACCAGTTAGGTGGGTGAAGAAACCTTTGATCATTCCCTGCCCCATCCCTTCCCCAGTGACAACAATAGACATTCCTTCTACCATAAAAAGTTAAATATCTATGCCTTCTACTTCCATCCCTACAACAACCAATATGGATACACCTTTGGATTCTTCTCGTGTGGAAATATGGCATTCATTCCATCATCAAAATCTTCTGGGAGGGGTTTCATTAGTACAATCTATTTCAGTGGGAATTGATTTAGACTAATCCCCTCCTATGGATATTACCCAAGATCTTAATGATACTAGCACTAGCCAAGTATCACCGATCATCTTGGAGGCCATGATTAGTCTTCCACATATGGCTCTAGTGGTTGGGCCATCTAAGAGAAAAGAGAGTATCCTATCTTGGGTGACCTTCCCTAGCTCCATCCCCACTCCAATGGTTATGCTTACTACTTGTAAACATTTGGGAGTAGGGGAGGATCAATTTACTATTTTTTTGGAAAGGCACTATGAAGTTCGAAAAAGGCATGGTGCCAGTTCATTTAACTTTCCATAGAGACACCCCTTTCCAATTTTGCTGATGAGGGTGACTATTTTCAGCATTTATTCCCTGAGTTGGGTTCCGGTGGCTTTTATTATCAGCACTTAAACCTCCTTATTTACCAAACTACCATTTCTCGAGAAGACCTTGCCTCTTTCAAGGACAAGCTGGCTATGTTCAATTATTCCCCTCACTAGGTGGTGAAATTATGAGATGTTTTGGAAGAATTTGATCATCTAATGGTTGATGAGGTGAAGGCCCAGGATTTTGGTGGTGGCCCATGAGGAAGAGTTGTATGAGTGCAAATCCCAGACATCAAGGTTGAGGGAACAACTGTCCTCATCATGCACCAACTATGAAGCCTTCCAGAAGAAAGGGAGAAACTTTAAAGTTGTTCTGGAGTGGGTGCATCCGAAAGTAAAGGTCGAAATAGAGGAAAGAGATTATTTAGAGCAGACTACCAATATCCTATGAAAATAACTCGCCATCCTTTTGGAAAGGTTGAGCTAAGACCTACTGTAGTTCTGTCCCAAATCATGATATGTACTCTTCGTTTTTTGATACTTTAGGGAGACATATTTGGGGATGTTTCTCCATTTTTTTCTGAACTCAATGGAACTAATTTGGATTTTAAATATCTATCTCTTTAAATTTTCATGTCGTGTCAACATTATTTTAATCAGGAATTAATTTAAAACCTTGACTTGAAATCAGTAAAATGAAATAATCTAATTGGGATCTAATTTTTTTCCTGAGCCATGGGATTCAGCGAGCGTAGTTCGACTATTATTGTGGTTTCATGGAAAACCCCCAAAAATTTTGTGTCATTTTTTAAGTTACCCTAATTTTTGCCTAATCCTGCATGGTATGGGCTTAGTGGGCATAACTTGGTTTTTTCATAGGCCACCCTTTATCGGGTTCCGACCTAAAAATCTATAATCATTTTCTAATGGATTAATGTTTTTCTTTTTTAACAAACCAATACTTGAATTTTTCCTAGAGGTTCCCTTTAAGGATTTTTCCTCTAGATAGTATGGTGTCTCTTTTGGTAGCAGTTCATATTTCCGCCAATCAAACTTATTACTAATGTTCTTGGTTGAATAACTTTGACCAGACTTAATGGGGCAGGGCCCCGACTTGGGACCGTTAGTTGGGAATGATCTTGTATCCTTTAAAAATGGATTATGGATTTTCATGACCCTTGATTTCAGGATTATAGACATGCATGAGGCTCAAGAGCCTCTTTAGGCGTACAGAGGTAGGAAATGAATCTCTTAGGGATGAATTTTTCTTGGATTGGCGGCCGTTTTTGTGGGTGACATATGCAGAGCCACCGGGGCATAATTCTCATAGTCAAGAAAAGGTTTTTGTAGGACACTGGTATTCCCTTTCTGATGTCCTGGTGGGATTTACAACATTTTGAATTTATTTTGATGTTGGGAGCCACAATGGGTGGCTGGCCTGAGTAGTGTTGTCTGAAAACATTAGGAACATTCATATTAGCTTTGAGTGAGAAAATGTTCTTACACATTTCTTATTTTCATGAGGGAGATCTATTGAATGGTCAGTTCAGTTAAAAGTCTTTTTTTATGTTAGGGGTACTTGGATAGAAGGAGGTACATAATCCTTCATCTAGTAGTTTTCTAAATCTGGGGGTGTGACAAGACATGAGTGTCATTTGGGTGTATAAAAGATGGAAATGAATCTCTTGGGGACAAATTTTCATTTGATTGATGGCCATTTTGTGGGAAATAAATGAAGAGACACTGGGGCATGATGTTCATAGTCAAGAAAGGGTTTCTTCAAGACACTGGACATCCAGCTCCGATGGCCATTGAGGATTATAGATATTGGAGAATTTTTGAATACGGTATGTGACCTTCAACGAGGGGTGAAAATGAGCATCAAAAAGGGGAATTTAAACTGATATTCCTTAGGGAAACTTGTAAATGAGTGGGGGAACTCCTCTTTTGTATGAGGATCAACTTCATTCATACAAGTGGCATATCTTTAGAAACGCTAAAAGGAACCAGAGATGAATCAGGGTTGTATGTTCTGATATATATAGGATATCTATAAAGAAGAAAGTGTAAACCATGACATTGAGGGCCCTTGAATCAAAAGGGATGGGATGAGGCTTGGAATCCATTGGGCATACTGAGATAGGAGAGGACTCTCCTAGGGATGAATTTTCCTTTTATTGATGGCCATTTTGGTGACTAACATACGCAGAACAACCAGGGAATGATATGCATAGCCAAGAAAAGGTGTCAACATGAAAGTGGCCTTCCATCCCAGATGGACTTTGAGGGATTTGTAAATTCAAGATCACTTAGATAACGAAGTTTGAAATATGACAGAAGTGTATCTGGACATATCAGGGACATTTGGACTGCGATTTACTCCTAGAATCAGGTGTCCCTTAAGTAGATCTAACTCGCATGCAGGGTGATGCATTCGTTACATCTTTAGGATACATGGTTATTTAACATCACAGGGCTTGGACATGGGGTTCCTCCCAGGGGAGAAAATCATGACATGCATTTTAGGGATGTGTTGCTAGGACCAAATTCATGGACTTTTTTTGTACAATTCCTTGGGGGATCTCTTGCTGAAATCTCTAAGCTCATGTGAGATATGATCATTGTGAGAAAAAAGGGATTATGAGGATCCTATTTAATTTCTTAGGAAAATAAAAATCAGTATTAGAGGGTAATTTTGGGCTTAAAGAATTGTTATGAAGCTTAACATCATACAACAAGGACGATTTTGGCCTTGCTGTTTAATTTCATGTAGTGAGGATGTGATACTGTGCAGTTTAGAGTCATGATGTGAGGATGATTAAAATTTCATAAATATATTTAATAGTTTTAGGTTAATATCAATCAGGTTGTTTCATCGTTCCTTAGATGCAAGTGATGATAGAAGGTGTAAACCATAGTCCCAAGGGAAACTTGAAACCGGTGGGATGACATGGGGCTTGGAAGCCATTGGGAATAATGAGATAGGAGAGGACTCTCTGGGGGAAGAATTTTCCTTTGATTAATGGCCGTTTTTGTGGGAAACATATAAAGAGCCACCGAGGCATAATGTGAATTTTCAAGAAAAGGTGTTCGCATGACACTGGCCTTCAATCTCAAATGACCTTGAATGATTATGGGGATACATGTTTTCCTAAGGTATGGAGTGAGAAAAATGGGAAAGATTTGTATGGGAATGTGAGAATACCCAGACAATGATTAACTATAAACTACATGGATGTTCCACATAGGTATGAATCATATGTACAGGGGGAAGCTAGATCTTTTGACTTCTCATGACTGAGATGCATGTGCGGAATCTCATAATACTGAGGTCTGCACCATGCATAACTCTTGAGGAATTTTGTAGTTTATTGTCATGTGATATGACCTTTCATGGACTCCTCGTACATGTCTGACATACGTATGGGAGAAATGGAATTTTTTTTATGATGGGGGTCAATTCCAAATACAGGGGTCACTACATATCCTACAAAGGCAGGAATCAAGTCTTACGTAGTTTTGAGTGCTCCCTACAAATGTTCCCTTGATGTTTTGGGACATTTGAGGGAATTTTTTTATGATGGATGAGTTGATATTCCAAATCTGGGTGTCACTACATATCTTGTAAGGGTAGAAATCAATCCGTACATAGTTCTGATCATTACCTATACCGGTCTATCTTGATCCACATGTAAAAACATTTTCATTTCATTTTCTTGGGGTTCCAGGTCCACCATACTTCTTCATAACTTATTTGCATAGGAGAATCCTTACCACTGATCCTAAGATCACGTGAGTCATAATCATTGTGAGAAACAAGGAGTGGAAATAAGGATTCCTTTGCAAGTGTCGAGTGGTAGAGGATATGATGGGGGAATTTTATTTTTTTCTTTCCAAGTGGGGTTGGGAAAAGATCAAGGATCGAGGTGTCACTACATATCCTCTGAGGGAAATAATCAAGTTATAAATAGTTCTTTATACACCCTATACCGATTTGGATTGGTCTAGGGGTAGGGGTATTTTCATTCTATCCATCACAATGTACAGGTCTATCATGTCACTCCATAGTTGGATTTTGTAAGAAAATCTCTACCACTAATCCTAAGCTCACAGGAGTTATACTCGATGTGAGAAACAAGGAGTGATAAGGGTTTCCCTTAAGAATATGGATAGATAGGGGGTATGATATTGTTTCATTGTGGGGGCTAGGCCAAGATCAAAGATTGAGGTATTACTATGTATCATGTGAGGGAAGGAATCAAGCAGTACATACTTCTATAAGAGATTATGCAGTTTATTGTCATGTGGTTAGGACATTTTGTGTCATGTAGTTAAATGTCCTATGGTGAGTAAATGAGTCTTAGTTTATAGTCATGTTTTAGGGATGATTTTCTTATAGTTTATCATCATGTGGAAAGGATGATGACTCAAGGTCTTAGAGTTTGAACCATGGAATTTTAGATTAATGTTGTGTTTCATGGACTAATACCACACATTCTAACGTCATGTGGCCAAGACAATGAATCATAGTTTACGGTCTTAGAGTTTGGACCACGACATTGGGGGTATTATAACTCATAGTTTAGGGTCATATAGCTTGGACCATGAAATTTTATTTCTATTAGGTGCAGTATTTCTTCAAGAACTTCACATTTGTAGGATCTGGGATGATTTTTCCGTCCATTTATATCAGGGCGTATGATCCATTGGAATATACCCGATGCATGAAATATGGTCCTTATACTTTGTTTCAAGTTTTGGGGGCTTCATCCCGAGTATCTTCAGGGTTTTGATGACTAACACCACTACACCTTTGAGGATAGATTAAAGGAAAACCTTTTTGTTGAAGGCTCATGAAATCCAATTTTGGTAGATTTCCAAATGGTGTAGTGTGTGCAGTCTTTTCTCATCTAGTTGCTCCAATTCATCAAACCATCTCTGGGATTTCTCTTCCAGAGACAGTCGATCGAAAATGGCCACACATAGTGATGGCACTTGGATTTCGATAGGAAAAACTACTTCTGCCCCATATACTACTGAGTAAGGGATTTCTTGGGTGGTCATGCGGGTCATGGTCCGATAAGCCCCCAAAGCATTAATGAGCTTTTCTGGCCAAAATTTCTTATCCTTATCAACCATATTTTGGTGAATTTTGGACAATGTCTTCTTGAAAGCCTTTATCTTCCCATTCATCGCCACATGGTAACAGGACAAAGAGTTGACTTTAATTCCATACTCATGTTATAGATTTTCAAACTCAGTAGAGAATAATTTGGTGTCGTTTTTCATCAAGATGGTATGAGGGACACCAAATATGGTAAAGATGTCTGTCTTCACAAATCTGAAGATTTTTTTTCTCACTGAATTTTCTAAGGGGTGTGGAATTGGCCCATTTGGAAAAGAATTCGGTCACTATGAGTATGAATTTGAAATGTCTGTCTATAGAGAGAGGATATGGTCCCATGATATCCATCCCCTAGGAAATGAATGGCCAATATAGCGAGAGTATATGGTCCCACAACATCCATCACCTAGGAAATGAATGGCCAAAAGTACTTAGTTGTATGAATTATCATCAGGGGGTGGTGTATGAATTAACATCGGGGGTGGTGTATGAAATTAACATGAACTTGGTAGGAATGACACTTCTTGGTGAATATGGAACAATCATGTATCATGGTGGGTTAGTAATACCTAAGCCTCCAGATTTGGTGAGAGAGCTTGGTTGCTGATTGATGCACTCCATAAGCTCTAACATGCACTTCTTTCATGATGACAATAGTTTCTTCTCCACCAATGCACCTGAGAAGGACTCTTTCAAGGGCTCATTTGTAGAGGACATTTTATTGGTTTACCCAATTTTACATGACAAAATTGACTACCCATCTTCAAACCTACTCCCTTTCAGAACTATCTGGTAGGAGTTCCCCATTCTGAAGGTAAATTTTAAGGGGCATCATCAAACTGGTGGTATGACCATATGGTTAAGAGATGGGGATAATTTCATCGATTTCTTGCGTATTTTTTTTTTGCATTAATGGAAACACCATCCAGTAGTGAGAAATGCTAATGAATGTTTCATCCTATTCTGGATCAGCTAAGGCTGTGGATACAATTTCCAAAGCATTGGCTTGAGCATTTTGTGACAGGGGGACATAGGTCAATGTTAGTTCTAATGGTAATTCATTCATTAGTGCTTGAACATTGTTCATCAAGGGTACCAATATCATTTTCTTGATAGAATAGTCACCACTAACCTATTTGATGACCAGCTCAAAATCACCCTTTTTTAGGTGTTTAGATTTCACTTGAAGTGCCAATTCCAGGCCTACAATGAGGTCCTGATACTTCACTTCATTATTTGTAAACCCTTCAAGAAGTAGGAAATTATAAGGCAAGATGACATTTTTGGGAGATACAAGTATAACTCCTAGCCCCACTTTTTTGATTTTGGGATCCTCCATCCTTTTCCCCATCAAGGATTTGGGAAGCACCATCGAAGTACATTTCCCATGTCTAGGGGCTTTCTTGAATGTAAAACGCTTCTTCATCTGGAAGTTTGATATATGAAGATTTTGTTACTTAGAAGGGGTGTTCGGCCAGAAAGTCTGCTAACATCTGGCCTTTAATGGCCTTTTCGGGCACGTTCTATATGTCAAACTATTTTAGGATGACCACCCATCGTGATAGGATCCCATTCAGGATGGTACGATTGAGGATATATTTGAGCAGATTGTAGTGGGAGACCAGGTGGACCTCATGGTGTTGTAGGTAATGCCTAAGCTTTTGAATTGTGAATATTAGGTCTAGGTAGTTCTTTTCAATTTTTGAATACTAAGTTTCAACATCCATCAATGTTCGGCTAAGGTAGTAGAGGCTGTTCTCGCTACTGACATCAGTCTTCTGTGTGATAAAGGAGTATAATTATCATTTCAGGGTGGTTACATATAAAATGAGTGGTATCACCTCAAATAGTGTCGTGATCACTAGTAGGATTATGATATATCTTTTAATATTTTTGAATGCTTCTTGACAATCATTTTCTCACTCATACGTAACTCTTTTCTCCCTAAGCCTGGTGAAAGGTAAACATTTACCATCCAGGCTGGCTATGAAGCCCTAAATGTAGGCGAGGTGTCCCTGGAGACCTCTTGACTTGGTGAGGTTACAATGCGGGGTCATTCCAAGGATGTATTTTATATTCTCTGGGTCGACTTTGATGCAACTATGGCATACGACGAAGCTGAGGAATTTTCCTGAGGTAACGCCAATGATTCACTTCACGGGATTCATCTTTAAACTGTGTTGTCACAACTTGTTTAAGATAGTTTCAAGATCATCCAGGTGGTTAAAATGATGTCGTGATTTAACCACCAGATATTGGCATAACACTCAATAAATTTTCCCAAGAAGGGATTGAATATGCAATGCATGGCGTGCTGACATGTGGCACCAAAATTTTTTAGACCAAAGGGCATCGATTTGAAAAATAAAATCCCTGAGGGTCCCTAAACGTAGTATATTCTTCATCTCCATGGTCCATACAGATTTTATTGTATCCAGAATAGATATCCCTGAAAGGGAGGGCTCCATATCAGGCTTTTTCATCGATTAACAATTCTGTGATCATGCCTTTTGGGAAATGTCGATTAAGGTCCCTAAAGTCAACACTGATTCTAATATGACCATTCTTAATTTTGATATGAACTATTTTTTTATCCAGGTTAGATATTGGACCTTTCATTTGAAGTTGGATTTGATCAGCTTGTCAACTTCAGCCTCTATTTTGATAGCATGCATCAGGTGGGTCCTTCTGGCTGCCTGTTTATAGCCCTGATGATCTTATGGTAATCCAAGATGATGAGTGGAGACCTTAGGATTGAGGCTTGGAATCTTTGTGTAATTTCTGGAAAACACATCTCAATTATTATTTAAGATGGATGTGTATTCCTCAAGTTCCTCGACAGGCATGCCCACATTGATCAGAGTGGGTTGTGGGTCATTTTTGGTGACCAAATTTATCTTTGTATGTTCATCAATTATGGTGGAGACTCATTCTTCGAATGCAGGAGGGGAATCATTGAGGTCTTCTTACTATTCTTCTTCTTCTTCATCATCATCTTCTTCTGACGGAGAGAATATTTTTGAGACAAAATCTCCAATGTTGGGAGAGAAATCATCTTTTGCCTTAGTGTGTGAGGAAAGGGAAGTTTGATGTCCCAAAGATGTGTTGAGAGCATCTTTGATAGGTATTTCCTTGAAAAAGTGGGTGTTATCCCGCTTTTCTATGTCTTTAGATAGGGTGGTCATAACAGAGACCATGCAGAAGACCGTGTCTACATCCATACTTGTACTTATGCTTTCAACTTGGTTGATGGGTAGTACATATCTTCACCAAGTTGTTGTAGGGGGTAGGTGGGAGCCATCTCCAATCCATTCGGGGCATTGACCCAATCGATGTCGTCACCTGAAAGATGTTTTTCCTACGATTCATAGAACCCAATGTCGATATAATGTGATTCACATGACTTAAATTGAGATTTATCAGTGTGCACCATCCCATTTTCCCATTGGTGCAACATTTGATGAACTGATGGTATGATGATAGAATTGCAACATACTGAGGCAGCCAAGGCCTCCCTAACAGGACATTGGAGGTCGTACTTTTCCGTACTACCAAGAACACATAATATGATATGAGATATCCATGCCAAGTTTTAAGCTTGATTTGTCCCAACGGTTTTGGATCAATTTTTTCATATCCTAGCAGAGTTGTAGTGAAGGCTGTCAATCTATCTTCATCATATCCTATCCATGAAGTGTTCGCAGTGGGAGGAGGTTAACTCTAGAGCCGTTTTCGATGAAGATCCTCCGAACATAAATTCCATTTATCTTGTCGAACACATATAAGGGTTTTATGTGACCTTGTATGATGGCGTATTCATCCATATCTGTGAAGGAGATAAAATCATTACATTTTTCGAGACTAGCCTCTGTCCGATAAACATCAGCTACTACTACTTCAACCTCGAACTCATGGGGACTTAGTAAGGCTTCGATGAGTGACTCTCTAAGATCTGCGGATAGGCTCAACACATCTAGGATTGAAATCTTTTCTGGTACTGAATCCTACGTCTTTAAAATATCATACTTCTTCTCTAAGGTTGGTGCTTCCTGGTATGGGTTTTCTCTTTTAAATATACTTATGGGTCTTGAGGTTTGGACTTAGATGGTTCGACCTCTGTGATAGGGGCTGACTGTGCTGCATTATTTTCCATGTTTGGCCGAACTGTTCTACCTGTATACCTTGTGCGTTTTGATATTTGTTCTTCCCATAATGGATATTCCAAGATAATTGGGCTTGGATTTCTTCTAATGGGGGTGAAGAAGCATTTCAATTCTTGTTGTGACTATCATAGGATCCATCTGAGAGTTTCTATGATGTTAACAGTTTGACTTGTGGAGGCCATGGGCCATCCAAATTTTATTATATCTAGAATAACTATCCTTCAAAGACATGGATTCATATCTGGCTATTGCATCGATCAACAATTTTTTTATCGGGACTAGGAAGTAATCTTCTGGGAAATACCAATTAAGGTCCCTAAAGTCAATTCAGATTATAATCTTCCAATTCTTCTTTTTGATAGGAACTTTTATTTCCATCGAGGTCAGATATTGGACCTTCCGTATGAAGTTTTATCTGATCATCTTGTCAACTTCAGCATCTATTATGGTATCATTCATTAGGTGGGTCTTTCTGGCTGCATGTTTATAGCCCCAATGATATTCTGGTAAGCCCAGATGATGGGTGGATACCTCATGATCGAGGCCTGGAATATCCAAGTAATTCTAGGCAAACACATCTTGATTATTATTTAGGAAGGAGGTGTATTTCTCCTATTCCATGACAGGAATGGCCACACTTATCTGAGTGGGTCGTGAGTCATTTTCGGTGCCCATATTTATCTTTTTAATTTCATTGAATGTGGTGCAGACACCTTCTTCGAATGTAGGAGGGGAATCATTGAGGTCCTCTTACTCTTCTTCTTCTTCTTCATCATCATCTTCTTCTGATGGAGATAAGATTTTTGAGACGAACTCTTCAATGTTGGGAGATAAATTGTCTTTTGCCTTAGTGTGTGAGGCAAGGGCAGTTTGATGTCCCAAAGGTGGGTCAGAAGAATATTTGATAGGGATTTTCCTAACAACGTGGGAGTCATACCTCATTTCCATGTCTTTGGACATAGTGGTCTTAATAGAGACCATGCAGATGAGCAAATCTGCAGTCAGACATGTACTTATACATTTAACTTGGTTGATGGGTAGTATATATTCTTCCCAAAGTTGTTGTAGGGGGTTGGTGGGAGACATCTCCAATCCATTCGGGGGCATTGATCCAATCAACTTTGTCCGATGAAAGATGTTTTTCCTCCGATTCATAGAACCCATTTTTAATAAAATGTGATTCCTAGGACTCAAATGAGGATTTATCAGTGTGAATCATCATGTTTTCCCATTGGCACAATATTTGATGCACTAATTGTATGATGACAGAATTGAAGCATGCTAATGTAGCCAAGGCCTCCCTAACATGACATTGATGGCCATACTTTTCTGAACTACCAAGAACTCATAATCTGCACAGTTGGTTGTTTCAACTATGCCTAGAGGATGAAATGAACCTGATTGATGGTCTTCCGAGTCATCCAGTTATTTAAATTTTACTCCTTCTTACTGACAACTATCTTCCATTCATCTTCAACTCTTGAGTCTGAGGCGGAGACACACACCACATGTGCTGGTGGCAGACCCCACTTAAATTTTATGGAATCCACCATATTTTTTAGGAGATATTAGAAAACAAATAATTCCTAGAAGGTGTGTCCCAATATTCAGTGATATGAATAATAATTTGGACGGTTATCAATACCCCCTTCATCATCTCTCTTTGGCTATGGTAGCCAGAGAAAATTTCAATTCATAGAGGATTTGAAATAGCCGCTAACCGAGTCATCTTGTAACGAGTAAAATTTATTTTTTTCATTCTTCGAACTAATTTTTTTTTGGAACCTCGTTGATCTTATTGTCAAAGTGGGGGTGGTTGTTGGCATCCCGGGGATCCCACATAGTTTGGTGGGGGCCTTTCAACTAGAGCTGGGGATGGGGGTGTCTTAAGCATGACAGAAGCCACTTCGTCATTTCCTGTTCCTTTCATAGGGGATGATGGGGCCATTCAGGACTTAAGGTTGGTCCGTTACATGGAGTATTATATCCTTTATTCAATGAAAGAGAATTCTCTAAACCTAATTGTGTAATTCACCAAGATGAGCGGTGTTATCCATTCACCCCGAAGGTTATCAATGCACATGGTGAGCATATCATCCTAGGGGAGTGTCTGGTTTAGGGAATATGTCAGGCCCTTCCATCTAGAAATGAAGTCTGAGTCTCTTTTGTCCTCTCACTGTTTTCAGTTCATAAGATCATTGAAAGTTTTCTTAGGCAACGTTGAACTAAAATGGAAGAGAAAATTTCACCAGAGGTCTTCCCAACATGTAATTGAATTTGCTGGCTGGATAGTATACCATACAAAAGCCGAGCCCTGTAGGGTTCGTATAAATCACCTAAGTTTTATGACTTCTTGTAACTCTGGAGTGCCCATCATGTGGTCACAATAAGAGGTATAGTGCATTAAATTCTATTCCAGGTCCCCCAAGCCATTGAATACTAGGAATAATGGGTTTCTGAAGTTTGGTGGTGGTGGAACATTGCTCACCCACTCGGGGTAGGGTTTTCTCTCTGGTTTCATTGAAGCACGCCATCCCTCCATGGATTCTAGTCGAGTCTTCTCAATGGTGTGTAAGAGCCCTTGATTCATATCCTATTGGGCTGGAGCTTGACCTGGTGAAGTAGTGGCCAAGACTGGGCATTCCTGTGATGCTAGAATTTGGGGTTGATACCTAGCCAGAGGTATCATTTGTGGGTTTACCTGAATATATTCTGGCTGCCTTCCCAACGGGGGGAAGTCTTGATGTCCTTTCAGGGATGGGTTGAATGGTCCTCCGATCTTGGATTCATTCACTAGAATAAGTTCCTGTGGCATGAGAACCTCTTCTGGGAGCATCTGCTGATGTTTCGCAGGGGGAACAGATCCATAATGGTAGCTCCCTTAACATAGATCGATATTAATTTGCCTAAGCTCTTTCAATTCTTCCTCCTACTTGGAAAACCTTTCCTCGAGGGTGAGGGACACACTCTCAGAGGGAGGAGAAAGTGGGTCATAGACAACCTTGGATTTATTATACTCCTTGTTGGGGGTTTTCATGAGAGGTAACGTCAGATTGACTAAGGGGGAACCCAGATTTAGGACCTCCCTCTAGTTCCAGGTATGAAATTCATCAAGATAAGTGTGGGATGCCTCTGGGAGGGAACCATATTCCTTCGCATCCTCTCCACCTACATCATTTCCTGTGAGATCTGTTGGGTTGACTTTTACCACGTTCACTGAGGCATACCACATTGGGGGTGGTGTACCTAGTTCCAAATGGTAGGAATGATTCATTCACCCTTTATTGGACATTATCCTTCCATTCTGTGATATTAATCTAGTTTCTTGGTGATGATTTTCCTAAAGGGAGCCCTGGTTTGACCTCGTAATGAACCTTTATCTCAGAGGGTGTGATCCATGAGAATGTGTGGGACTATTAACTCCTTTATCCATCATTGTTCCTTGATGGTGGAAGACAGATGTCCGCTGTGTGGTGATTTGAGGTAAAAATTCCCCTAGTCCTAAGGGCTGGGGTTGTTCCCATTTTTTCCTTGATGCATTATGGCCAGGATTTATTCATCTTACGGGGGAATTTTGATTTAAAAATTCCCCCAGCCCTATGGGATAGGGTTTTTCCAATCTTGTGGCGGTAGCCGCCAAAATTTCCACCTTTTCAATTTCACGTACTCCCATGTGGGTGTATGCTGAGTATGGAATTGGGAATACACGAAGTCTATTATCTTTTGAAGACATGAGAACCACTTTCTATTTGGCTTCCCATAGGTAGGAAGCCTACTGTATGTTCCTGGTTGCCTGACTCAGAAGCTTTTCGATGGATTGATCACTTCGGCCCTCATGATTTTGAGAATTACTCTTGGCTGGTTTTTTTTGAGTATCCCATCTTTTCGAACTCAGAAGTTCATTTTATTGCTTCCTCGATGTGCTGACATTATAGGATGTCATTCCCAATGGGGCCTGCTGGATGGGATGTGGGGTGAAGTCCAAAGATCCATGTTCTACCCATCCCTGAATGTGAACTCCAGTCGGGGAATTTCCAATGAGGTGAAGGAACATATACATTGTTTGGAGGTATGTCAGTTCAAGTTTTTTCATTCACCTTTCTGATTGTGGATTCCTTGCAGATGGTAGGGCTTCCAGGTCGATTAGATGGAGAAGCTCCTCTATTGTGCTGACATGGTCCATGTACCCTTCACAGGTTAAGAAGTTTTCTTTCAGATGACGAATAGTTTTCCATATATTGAGGTGAATTTCATGTGTTCATTCCCCAAACAACTCTTCTGGTATGTCAAAGTGAGAAGAGGCCGTAGGCCAATACATCACTGGTATATTATCCTTAGCTAGTTGTCTTATCACAGGGAACATATCAAGATATTTCTTTTTTCATAGGATCTTATACTTGATATGTCCATCTCAACTATTTATTAATAATTTCTTTCCAAGAATCCAGGCTTTTGGGATCCTCATTGATTTACGGATGGCACAGGGGTGGATCAGAAGATGAGTGTGGCCCCAGGCCATCCTCTGGTTGAGAAAGAATATCACTCTTTATAGACGATCATCCTGATGTGTTTGACTCCTTTCTAAGTGCCCTAATATAGGAAGGATTTCTCATATTTTTTCCGTAAATGGGAGGACCATCTTACCAGCATGGATTTTGATTGTAGGGAGGACCTCTGCAATTGATGTTGCAATGGAGAGGGCGACTACTGCAACTTGATGCCCGACTACGGGAGATGTCCTTACGGTGTATACCCTTGGGAGGACCTTCAGGGTGGTCTACAATGAGGGGAGGACCTTTTTTCTACTTGATGTTACTATGGGTAGGGCCTTCATAGCAACTTTCATTGTGGGTGTAACGTCCCGGTTCCGGGTTCCACTCAACAGGTGCCCCAAACCCAGTTCTCCATGTGATCTCAAGCGCATTTCCCCAAATGCCATAGGCTTCTGACTAGCAGTGAGGGCCCAGGTCTGATAGTGGGGAAACTATGCCCTCATTTGTCAAAGTGTAGCACAACAGAATAAAATAAAAAGCATACAACAACAACGGATGCAATAAACCATAAACATTTAAAATAGACAACTACAGCAAAAACAAACAACAGTCATATATATAATGTTGATGCAACATGCCTCAAGTTCTAAGAAAACAGCCAGAACATGTTACAAGCAGTACAATACGATACAGAGTACAACAAAACAAAACAAAACAACTGGTAGCATCACGAGCCTAAGCCCGGTCCAATGCTCCCCTACTCCTCAGCAGCAATCAAGTACTTGTATAGGGACCCTTTCCCTTATCCACACCTATAGAAATGTAATCTGTTTTGGCCGAAAAGCATGACCCAAACAGGGTGTGAGAAATAATCCCAGTAGGCACCCACCAAAGTCCCATGCTCAACTGTGTGTAAACATGCAACAATAGTGTGAAAAAGTAAATGCAATAACTAAGCAGTACTCAAAAGTAACTAACTTTTCCAGTTATATTTCCATTTTAATATTCAATATATACATTTAATATAAGAAAACACCACAGTGAATTTCTAAGTAAACATTCAGTGTCCTCAGACACGCAAACCCTTACCCTCAGGTAATCAGAAATGTAACCCTCAGGTATTTTCCCATAGGCATATAGATATTTCCCTCAGGCGTACAAAGTGTCACCCTACAGCAGAGTCTATTCCCCACAGGAAAGGAAGAAGTTTCCCTCAGGCCGAAATAACTACTGCCCTCAGGCTAAAGGAAACACTGCCCTAATGATAAACAAGTAACTAGGTCATGCCCAATATATAAACAAGCAATTCACATAAAATTCCTCTCAAGGAAAAATTAATGTGCTAAATAAACATGGCATACCCTCGGGTAATCTGGCCAAATGGATAAAAAGAGGAACACACCCTCGGGGTGGTCCTGGATCCAAGAAATGATCCAAAACAATAGTTTATTATCACATATAATCACCTATACATTTCTAGGTAGTTAAAATAGCCATGGCCTCATCCACACAACACCCCAACATGGGTTCTTAGCACAAAGAGACACAAAAACACATAACAGTTGGAAATTAAACACCAAGACACCTACCTTAAACACCCACAAACGGTATACGCGAACGTAGATTCCAGAAACGACCCAAAACGACGTAGATCTGCCATAGAAGAAAAGCCTCTTAAACTCAAATAACTTCCCTCAGAGGAAGAATTGCCAAGAACTACCTAAGGAGAAGGGATAGATTACCCGTCCGGTTCCAACGTGATCGACAGAAGCGGGATCGGATTACTGGTGCTCGATCGATTGATCCAAAAAGATTCGGTCGTCCTCTCTCGAGCTCCTATATGGTTCTAATCCAATCCTATAAACAGGTTTGGCTAATGCCCATTTTAAGTGAAAAAAACAAAGTACACGGCGTGTACTTTTGACTACATGGCATGTACTTCCTTCATTTAACTGTTCATCTAGAAGAACCGCCAAACTGTTCATCCATCGACATGAGTACATGACGTGTATTCATGATTACACGACGTGTATTCATGATTACACGACATGTACTGTTGCGCAGCTGGAGGCTACTTCCACTGTCTTACTATTTGCCTACCGAATGACTACACGACGTGTAGTCGGTTTTTATACCCTTCTTCACCGGCATGGCTAGACACCCTATGTACTTATCCCACATGGCTAAAAGTACATGGCGTGTAGTTCCAAAATTTGGGATTTTCCTCCATTTTACTTATTTTCTCCAAAAACACTTAAGGAAAGGAGAAAAGAAGAAACATGTACCTCAAAAATAAGAACCGGGTTCTTAAAAACATCTCCCCTTAAAGAAATTCATCCCCGAATTTCCCTTCTAAGGGTGGAAATGATAAAGATCAGAACAACTCTTCCCACTGAGCACGTACATCGGTCTCCAGCTCCCAGGTTTCGTTCTGCACTCGGTCATGCTGCCATAACACCCGCATGAGAGGAACTGACCGGCCTCAATGAACCTTCGTGCTCCTATCAATTATACAAATCAGATGCTCCTCAAAGGATTCATCTAACTCAAGCTCAACCTCCTCGGGCTGAAAAACGTGAGACATTTCTGAATGATAATGGCACAACTGTGACACATGGAAGACGTCGTGAATGGCTTGGTACCTCTATGGTAACTGTAAACGGTAGGAAACCAGCCTGAATCTATCTAGAATCTATAATTGTCCCACATACCTCGCTGAAAGTTTACCCTATCTCTTGATCCATCCATGTCCCAGCCTCGGTGAAACATGCAAGAAAATCTGATCCCCGACCACGAACTTCAAAGGTCATCTGCGATGATCAACATGAGATTTCTGGTGAGACTCTGCAGTAGCCATCCGCTTCCGAATCAACTAGATCTTCTCAGAAGTCTCCTGCACGAGCTATGGTCCTAGTAAAGCTGACTCACCTACCTCTAACCAGCACAAGGGTGATCAACATGGCCTATCATATAAAGCCTCGTATGGTTCTATTTCCATAGTCACCTGATAATTGTTATTATAGGCAAACTCGACTAGGGGTATGTGCTTCTCCCAAGAACCCCCAAAGTCAAGGATGCATGAACGCAACATGTCCTCAAGCACCTGTCTCGTACGCTCTGATTGGCCATCAGTATGAGGGTGGTAAGCTGTGCTCAGAAGCACCTGTGTACCTAGTACCCTCTGAAAACTCTTCCAGAAACGAGATGTAAAACAAGAATCCCTATCTGAAACGATAGAATGAGGGACCCATGAAGACTTATGATCTCTCGGATATAAAACATCCCGAGCTCGTCAACACCATAGGTCTCCTTGATCGGCAAAAAGTGAGCTACCTTCGTGAGTCTGTCCACAACAATCCACACGACATCATTACATCGAGGTGACCTCGACAATCCAGTCATTAATTCCATCGTCACATCATCCCATTTCCACTCTGGAATGGGTAAATGTTGTAATAGTCAGGCTGGCCTCTGATGCTCCGCCTTCACTTGCTGACAGGTGGAACATCTCATAACAAAACCAGCTACTTCTCTCTTCATACCCAGCCACCAGTATGGATGTCTCAAGTCACAGTACATCTTGGTAAACCTGGGATGAACTTCCCAAGCTGAAGCATGAAACTACTGCATCATCTCCTCACGTATATCCCCTAGAACCCACAATCTTCCATGGAAACACAGAATTTCATCATCGCCTATCATCCAATAAGGAGGAGGGTCCTCACTTGCCACCGACTCCCGTAGAACTATGACTTCTAAATCAGATATATGTCTCATCCTCACTCTATCTAGGATGGTAGAAGTCACAACTAAAGATGAAAGATAAGCTTTCCCCTGACTTTCATGCACCTCCAGATGCATCTCAGAGAACAAAGCCATGAGCTTCCACTCACCATTGGCCTCCTGTACCACCTGTATCTGAGTCTTTCTACTCAGTGCATCATCTACGACATTGCCTTTACCAGGTGTATAGGCAAGCTCAAAATCGAAGGAATAAAGGTATTCAACCCACCTTCCCTGTCTCAGGTTCAAGTCACGTTGTGTAAAAATATACTTGAGACTTTTTTGGTCGGTGAAAACCACAAAATGATCTCCCAAGAGATAGTGTCTCCAACAGCGCAACTCATGAACAACTACAGCCAACTCGAGGTCATGCGTCAGGTAATTCCTCTCATGTGGCCTCAACTGCTGAGACCCGTACGCAACTACTCGATCGCCCTGCATTAACACAGCTCATAGACCAATACCTGATGCATCACAGCAAACTGTATAGCTCTTCCCGTGATCTGAAAGTATCAGTACTGGTGCTGATGTTAACCTTCCATTCAGCTCCTGAAAGGCTGTATCACATGCTTCTGAGCAAACAAACTTCACACCCTTCTTATTCAAACCCATCAATGGTGTTTCTAAGTGGGAGAAGACCTCTATGAAGAGTCTGTAGTAACCATCCAACACCAAGAAACTCTATATCTCAAACACGTTCATGGGATGATCCTAGGAAACTACTGCTCTCACCTTCTCTGGGTCTACTGCAACTCCTTCCTCTGAGATGATATGACCCAGGAAGTGAATCTGGTCCATCTAAAAGTGGAACTTTGAGAGCTTAACATATAGATTATTCTCTCTCAGTGTACTCAATACGATCTCAAGATGGGTGGCATGGTCATGTCGAGTCTGAGAGTACACTGAGATATCGTCCACAAATACTACCACAAAAGAATCTAGATAAGGATAGAACACGTGATTCATCAAAGCCATGAAAACTGCTGGCGTTTTTGTGAGTCCGAACGGCATAACCAAGTACTCATACAAACCATATCTGCTCCGAAAATCTATAAGCGGTATATCCGATGGTCTCACGCGCAGCTGATGATATCCTGATCTCAAGACAATCTTCGAGAATACTCCTGCTTCCCGAAGTTGATAAAAAAGATCATCAATCCTTGGAAAGGGATATCAGTTCTTAACCATCAACTGGTTCAGCTTCCGATAGTCCACACAGAGTCTGAGGGTACCGTCCGCCTTCTTCGCAAAAAGGACCGGCGAACACCATGGAGAAGTACTGGGTCGGATGAAACCCTTTGCCTGCAACTCCTCTAACTGCCTCTTGAGCTCCTGTAACTCTAGTGTAGCCATCCTATAAGGAGAAATGGACACCGGTGTTACTCATGGCACAAGATCAATAGATAAATCCACCTCACACTCTCGAGGTAGACCTGAAAAGTCATCCGGGAAGACATCCCTGAAATGATCAACCACTGGAGGGAAATCCATCTGACAAGTCCCCTGATCATCCAGATATAAACTCACAATCTAGGATGTGACTCCACCTCACCCACGATGCTCTGGTCTAGCCCGACTCTCCTTAACATCCCATTCGCCCTTGAATAGAAACTCTCTACCCTCTGGTGACGAGAACATCACCCTGTGACGATAATAGTCTAAAAAGGCTCGAAAGGGAACCAAGCAGTCCATCCTGAGAATGATTTCATAAGCTTTCATCTCTAAGACATAGAGGTCCCATAGAAAGTGACACCCTCTAACCTCAAGGGGAACTCCTTGCACTGACGCACACATGCCATTCTCATTCCCAACGGAGTGTCTAGCATCATAATATCAGAATAAGTAGAAACATAGAGCCCAAGGATCTTCACAACGGGAACATTTATGAAACTATGTGTAGCACCCGTATCGAAAAGTACTAAAGATAAGATAGAAGCTACTATAATAGTACCTCTGACTGTAGAAGGTCCGGGATCCTGCTCCTGCTGGGTTTGTTGCACTACATATGCATGTCCAGTGCCACAGCCCTACGACACAGCCTGACTACCCTGAGCTGTCCCGCCCTGCTGCCTCTGAGATCATGGTGTCTGGATACCATGGCTACGACCACCATCTCTTCCTACATGCCCTGATGCATTCCAGTTTCACAACTGGTAAAAAGCTGCTGGTCCTGCTCCCGCATGTGGAGTCTGCATAGAACCCCTCTCACTAGCCACTGGTGGAAACGACCTGCAAAAGATCTGTAGATGACCCATCTTTCCGCAAGATCAGCACTCCAATAGATCACGTGGACACTACGGTATCTTGTGCCCCTCTTTACCACATTGGTAGCGCCTGACCTGACCACCTGAAACATCCTTCTGGCTGGTACTGCCACCTTGAGAGAAGTCCCTCTATCTCTTACTCTTGCCATTAGAAATAGTATCAGAAACTGGTGCTGAACCACCCTGGACCACACCACTAGCTTCCTGAAGGTTCTTCTCTATAATAATTTCTTGGTTCACAATATCATGTACTGAAGGCAACCTGAAAACATTCACCAAAGCTCGGATTCCATATAAAAGACCATCCACAAAGAGTCTGGATCTCAACATCTCATCACCCACCAAAACGGGTGCAAAATGCTGAAGCTCGGTTAAACGAGTAGAATAATCCATCACGGACATAACGCCCTGCTGCAGATTCATGAACTCTCGAGATCTATCTGCTATCAGCGTCTCTGGAAAGAAGAAGTCATAGAAGACTGCCTGAAAATATCCCCAGGACCTGTCTATGTGATGCTTTGACTGGGTGGTAACATCCCACCATCTCTTGGTGGAGTCACGCAGCATATAAGTCGCAAGATTGACCCTCTACCTTGGTGGCATCTCAAGATGCTCAAAAATAGTCTACATAGACCCCAGCCAAGACTCCGCAGCCTATGGTCTTCCATCCCCTGAAAATGTAGGCGGATGCTACTGCTGGAAGATACGAGTCAGCTCAGCCATAGATGTGGCAGCTGGCGGTTCTCCTTGAAAGGTCTGCATGAACCGCATAAAGCCTTCACGGAACTGCGCCTCCGTGCCTGTGTCCAGTATAATGACTGGTGCCGCCTCTGGCCCTACTGGAGGGTCCACTGGTATCCCATGGCCCACCATTTATGGAGTATAATCATCGCCGCTCTCCTGGCGAACAACACATGGTCGTCTCAGCGGCATGACACTACAAGGTAAAACACACACCTTAGATCCACATTTATCACAGTTTAAAAAATGAGGGGACCAAAGGGAAACAGGATGAAGAAGGCATTTCAAGATTTGCAATAAAAGACTACACGGTGTGTATACTTACTACATGGCGTATACCTGACATCTCTTCCCCTGCCCAGGTCCTTCTACACGACTTAGCCACACGGCTCCCGTTGAAAAAAACTACAAGGCGTGTATATCATCTACACTGTGTGTATGGTGTAATTTTCCAACTGCCCGTGTCATTTGTGACACGACTGACTACTCATCTTGAGACTACACAGTGTGTTACACCTGCACACGGCGTGTACACCACTCCATCTTCTCAGCCACACGGCTAACTCCACACGGTCTGTCCTCGAACAAGACTACACGGCGTGTCCCAAAGGCACACGACGTGTACTAGATGAGATTAGCCGACCTGTGTTGTTAGTTACATGGCCAGAAACACGGCTCAAACTACACGTCATGTTCCATATACACACAGCGTGTACACAAAATAATTACCCCAACATGTGTCGTTAGTTACACGGCCAAGTCCCCAGGTCACACTACACGGCGTGCTCTTAATTGACACGGCGTGTTAAAGAAAAGATTACACCGGCCCGTGTTTGTTAGTTACACGGATGGGTCTCCATGTCAACAATACATGGCATGTACTAAAGCTACACAGTGTGTTCTCCCCAATCTCTACCATTCCCCGTGTCTCCGCCCACACGGTTTTTGACACAGGAAGAGACTACACGACATGTACTCTGGGTACACGACGTGTACTCAAAAATTTTTCTTTTCTTCCCGAACAGAAGGACATACACGGAATTTTTAAGGTACTACTTGGCGTGTATACTAGGGTTTCCGGACAGTATGCCTCAAAAAATTCCTCGGAACCCAGAAAAACTGCAAAACAACACCTAAGTGTCAAATTCCGATTCGTGAGGGCCCATACTCCCCACGAATCGAAGTTTGACATCTTATATGTGTTATAACAAAATAAACAGTCAATTATCCACCAAATTCATGTCTATGGGGGCCCATACTCCCCAAAAACCAAATTTTGGCGTCCATTCTATAAACCGGCTTATACAAAAATACCCTATCACATAGCAGATATTTATCAACGCAGCTATCACAACAACATGCTTTTCTAGCACAACAACTATCATAATAACATGTAATTTCGAATGCACCTACATGTCATGGAAGGAATGCATGACATGTGATTTCTATCATGTGCCTAAATAATGCATGAGATGGAACACCCTCATCTCATCAGGTTGCAACTAAATAGAACCGATGTATAACATATAAACAACACAATCACAAGTGCGTCATCCAATGGTGAAAATCAAATCAAATGTAAAATTGAAAAACCAGTAATAATTTCAATAACGAGGTAGATTGGATTTTCCCTATACATGGGTAATCTACTCCTGGGAACATCTTATTACCAACTACCATTTCTGTCATATCCCTGACTAAGGCTCCAAACAGTAAGTCGAAGAAAAATAATCCCTTTGATACCACTTTGTAACGTCCTGGTTCCAGGTGCCACTCAACGGCTACCCCAAACCCGGTTCCGCACATGACCTCAAGCGTATTTCACCAAACGCCAGAGGCTACTGACTAGCAGTGAGAGCCCAGGTCTGATAGTGGGGAAACTATGCCCTTATTTGTCAAAGTGCAGCACAACGGAATAAAATAAAAAGCATACAACCACAGCGGACAAAATAAACCATACACATTTAAAAAAACAACTGCATCAAAAACAACCAACATTCATATATATAATGTTGATGCAACATGCCTCAAGTTCTAAGAAAATAGCTAGAACATGTTACAAGCAGTACAATACGATACAGAGTACAACAAAACAAAACAAAACAGCCGGTAGCATCACGAGCCTAAGCCTGGTCCCGTGATCCTCTACTCCTCATCAGCAATCAAGTACCTGTATAGGGACCCTTTCGCTTATCCACACCTGCAAAAACGTAATCTGTTTGGGCCGAAAATCATGACCCAAATAGGGTGTGAGAAATAATCCTAGTAGGCACCCACCAAAGGCCCGTGCTCAACTGTGTGTAAACATGAAACAACAATGTGAAAAAGTAAATACAATAACTAAGATGTACTCAAAAGTAACTCACTTTACCAGTTATATTCCCATTTTAATATTCAATTTATCCATTTAATATAAGAAAAAACCATAGTGAATTTCTAAGTAAATAGTCAGTGTCCTCATACACGCAAACCCTTACGCTCAGTTAATCAGAAACGTAACCCGTAGGTATTTGCCCACAGACATACAGATATTGCCCTTAGGCATACAAAGTGTTTCCCTTAGGCACAGAGTCTATTTCCCATAGGCACAGAAGAATTTTCCCTCGGGCCGAAATAACTACTGACCTCAAGCTAAAGGAAACACTGCCCTCAGGCTAAACAAGTAACCGGGTCATGACGAATATATAAACAAGAAATTCACATACAATTCATCTCTAGTAAAAAGTAATGCGCTAAATAAACATGGCATACCCTCAGGTAATCTATCCAAATGGCTAAACAGAGTAACTCACCTCCGGGGTGGTCCTGGATCCAAGCAACGATCCCAAACAGTAGTTTATTATCACATATAATCACCTATAAATTTCTAGGTAGTTAAAATAGCCACGACCTCAGCCACAAAACACCCCAAAATGGGTTCGTAGAACAAAGAGACACAAAAACGAACAACAGTTGGAAATTAAATACCAAGCCACCTACCTTAAACACCCACGAACGGTATACGCGAACGTCGATTCCAGAAACACCGCAAAACGATTTAGATCTGACGTAGAAGAAAATATGCTTAAACTCAAATAACTTCTCTTAGAGGAAGAATTGACAGGAACTATGCAAGGAGAAGGGAGAGCTTACCCATGCTGTTCTAACGTGATCGACAGAAGCGAGATCGGATTCCTGGTGCTCAATCGGTTTATCCACAAAGATTTGGCCATCCTCTCCCGATCTCCCATCCGGTTCTAATCCAATCCTATGAACAGGGTTGGCTACTACCCATTTTAAGAGAAAAAAACAAAGTACACAGCATGTAATTTTGACTACACGACGTGTACTTCCTTCATTTAACTGTTCATCTGGCGGTACCGCCAAACTATTCATCTATTGACATGAGTACACAACATGTATTCCTGATTACATGGCATGTAATGTCGCACATCTGGAGACTACTTCCACCACCTTACTATTCGCCTGCCGACTGACTACACGGCATGTAAATACATACTACATGGCGTGGAGTCGGTTTTTATACCCTTCATAGTCGTCATGGATACACACCCTGTGTACTTATCCGACACGGCCGAAAGTACACGGCGTGTGGAATAGTACACGGTGTGTAGTTCCAAAATTTGGGATTTTCCTCCATTTTTTTATTTTCTCCAAAAACACTTAAGGAAAAGAGAAAAGAAGAATCCCATACCTCAAAAATAAGAACCGAGTTATTAAAGTGGGGAGGGACTTTTAAATGACCGTCATCATGGAGAAGACTACCATCATGATTTGATACCTGGCTGTAGAGAGAATTTATATAGTGAAAATCTTACATAGGGACTTCAGGATGTAATACAATGAGGGGAGTGAATTCTTGTTTCTTAACGTTACATTGGGGAGGACCTTTATAGAAACTTCCATTGCGGGGAGAGCCTTTGCAATGCCTGTCATCATGATAAAGACTACCATAAACACTTGACGTCTGGATACATGGAGAATCATATCTACAGTGTATACCCTGTAGAGGACTATCAGGGTTGGAGACAGCAAGGGGAGGACTATATTGTAGTTTGATCTTTAGGTCGAGGTGAGGGCTACCCCAACATGCATCAGGAGATAGACTCTCGTGATCGATCATTCTTGGTCCACGAAGTGAGCCCCCATGGGTGCTCTATGGAGGACCTTCAGAGCTGTCGGTAGTGATATTGCGGGGAGGACCTAAACCACTACTACTTCTAATTATATAATTTGGTAATGGAATGACAGAGTCTTAATACTTAGTTGATATATGTTCAAGGGCATCAAGAACCCCAACTTTCAGTAGAGTAGGATCATGTATGTGCTATTCATTTTCTAGTGTCCTTTGACACTTTTAATTCTTGGGCACTCTCTTATAGGTAACTGAGGCCATATTCTATTGGTAATGACCTTCATATAAGTTTCCCTATGCTTTTGGGTCATGTGATGTAGTTAGGATATGCCAAAAGAAATATTGAGTTTTTGCAGGGGTATATGCCTGCCCTGGATCGGCCACCACGTTGGATCAGTGTCCCCTAGTTGGAACAAGTATTTGTTCCCAATATGGTTGTATGTATATCGTAGGATATTGTTGTCAAACCTCTTGGACTGAAAAAATGATGCATAACTTCTCTGGAGTGACTAACTCATTTTGTGAGTGAGTCATTCCATTCGAGGAAACTGGGTCATGGGCCTGATTTCTCACCTTTTCCGTCGATGTAATGATATCATGGAATGTTTGGAGGATATGGTCTAGAATTGAAGTTTGATCCTCCATCATTTGCAAGATGTGCTAAGGTACATCTTTGGATGGAATGGGTTTGAAGGCCCATTCTGATATCCGAGCAGGAGTTGGTTCCTTCTCTGGTCCTCCATGAGTTGCCTGTGGATACTGGTTGTTCTCTAGTGCTAGGAGAGAGGAACGATTCTATCACCGTTTGTCTTCTTCGGTCACCACCGTATTTGACTGGTGGCCTTCATATTCACGAGCGAGTATTTTTTATTCACTCAATTACTGCTATATTTGTCTCATGGTCTTTGTTTTCATCCTCATGAATTTGACTCTGTTCATATTGGTTGCCGCCATATTTTTATGGCATGCTTAATATGCATCATCTAGTGTTTGTGCCTGTGTATAGCTATTTGGCACCCTATTTGGAAGGAGGTCTTGTTATGACTTGGCAGATATCTTCATCTTCCTATATTTTCCCACTCTGTCTGCATGGCTGGACCAGCAAGCATTAGCAGAAACATGCATGTGCTTGTATTGTGGTACCTTATTTTAGTGGTGGGATTAAGTGGAGGGGCAGAGTAATAGTTCTTCCCATTTAATGCCACCACATTTTTATGCTGGAGCTGCTCCTCAAGAACCAGGGTGATAGAATATTCTTCATTATTTATTTTCCACCCTTGGTGGGCATCCCGAGGGGCCTCAGTCTCCTTGACATCGGCAGGTTTCCTCAACATAAGGTCCTCCTTGATGGGAGGAGGCATGGTCGTTCGGTGTTGACATCGACATTCTATGGCAGTGGCTCATGGGTAGGTCCCCTATTCAATTGAGATGAAGTAATTAGCATCAAATTCATCTAACTACCTAAGATAAGGGAGGAACTTGTTGTCACATTCTGGGGACATGCTCCCGAAATGGTTTGAGATGACCATCGGGGCTGCCTTGTGTTGGGGTCTTGGCCACGGCTGAGGAGGCGACTAACATACCATTTCAAACTGGAGGGATTACCTTGAAGCCTAAAATGTTGTAACACCCCGATATTTTATGAGATTTTTTTTAATTTATGGGATTTATTGTGTTGTATGCTACACCAAGATTATCTTTCTCTATACACAACATCGTATTAGCTTTCAATGTACACAACACTATTCTTGGATCGTGTTACACAAAATTTCAAGTTCATTTGATAGAAGTTATTCTATGCAACATTGAGTGTATATATATATATATATTCAATGTATAGATGAAATACGGTTGAATTCTATTATACACAACAACAACGGAATCTTTCACTACACGTAACCCTAACTTGGCTTGCTTTACACGCAATCGCGACCTTCCACGATAGCATGTGTTGTACGCAATACCGAGTTTCACTGAACAATGATATGTTATTAAAATATTATATAAAATAGCCGTTATGAATAGTAATACCCACTTTTTGAAATTTTAAAAAATTTATCTTTCAAAATGGACTTCATTTTTGGAGCCGGAATATAGAAATTATCCTAGGGTGAATTTTTGGTATTTTTCTGAAAACATTCAATTTTTAATGAATAGTGAAAACACTATGTTACTATTTAAAACCCAAATTTTTATTTAAATAATTATTTATTTTATATAAATTTATTTTAGGTCAAAATTTATACATAATACCTATATAAGATCAACGTAATTAATTGGATTCATGTTATAAAAATTTTAGATATATAAAAATTTTATTGAACTTTTCACCGTCTTTTACCCACCTCCTAGGAGAATTTGTAAATTTACATAAAACTTAATTTTACCGCTTCAGTGATTGGAATTTAGAAAATCTAAGAGACACGGTTAATATCAAGGAGTAAAATGTGGTTCAATAAGATAAAAATATTTTTTGGTGAATAGTAAATTTTTACTTTTATTTGCCACGGTTAAAAGTAAATAGGGTAATTAAGGGTAAAAATGATATTGTTATTACCCTAACACATGTCCTAATTCTATTGGATAAGTATAATTAGACCAAAAACAACCATAGGATTAAAATATGACCCTTTAGGTCAACTTCTACTAGATTAGGACACTTATTATTATTTTATTTAAAGAAGAGTTAAAAGAGTTAAAATCAACGTTTAATAACTAAAATGTTTTTAATATAGGGTTATACATAAGATAAATTCAACTATAAATATTCATTAGAAAGTTAAAAATATTTCCTACATAATGGTATTTCATTTATAATTTTTATACATTAAAAAATTTAATTTATTTATGACACAATGATGATACACTAATTACCTTATTAATGAAATATTGACATAATTGATGTTATAAATACCCAAATGAATGTAATTTGAGACTTTTTATGAATTACAATAATTTTCTAGGTTAATATGACATTTTAGTTTTGATTTAATTAATTGTTTTCAAACTAATCATGTTTTTATGATTTTACCAAAAACCAATTACCAAATAGTGTCAAAATTGACATAAAATAGTTTTTAAAACAAATATTATATTATTAATTGTTATTCTATTCCTAAAAATCTAAGGTTCTGAAAAATGAGTTATATAATGTTATATATATTAATAATGAACAACTTGGGGTTCTTTTGGATTGTTATAGTAAGTTTATTAACCATATAGTGTAAGAAAACAAGAAGACATGGTAAAAGATAAATTATTTAACATAGATTTAAATCTAAATGATAAGGTTAAAATAGTAACCTAAACTTGCCTAAAACCTATTGGTTGAGAGGATTTCGATCCATCACCACTTTATTATCAAAATAAATCAATTTGTAGCTATTATAAACCAAATATTAATTTATTATAAAATAATATTTTACGTTTTCCCTAAAGTGCCCCTCTCCTCCCTTATACAAGGGCACCTCCTCCATCTTCTCTTTACACAATTTTGAGCTTTCAAGCTTGGAAAAACCCTGCCCATTTCCCTTCTCAACTTAAATAGAAACATTATAGAGGTTCTGGTCTCCTCAAAAGACCAACTCTAGTGCCTTAAGAGGAATCTTAAAAGAGGTGCTTTGAAGAAGAGGTAATCTCTTCTACCAATTCTTTCAAGTATTCTTTCTTATTCAACTTTTTATTCTTTAGTTGTTTCATTATAAAGTAATCAAATCAGTATCACTAATATAATGATATGTTATTATAAATATTAAACAACCCCATTTCACATTCTATCCATCCCACGGAAAACGAAATCACCGCGCGTGCGTACGTACGGAATACTGTCTCCACGCCCTGGTGTAATCTATTTTTCCACCACCACCTTACTTGGATGGGTATAATGGTGTAAAGAATAACTATATATAGTTATTATAACATCAAACTGATTCTTAGATATTATATCATCCAGTCCTATTCAATTCAATAATTATGGGAATGATATCATCGCTCGTGCGTACGTACAGATTACAGTCTCCACGACGCGATGAGATTCATTCTCCATGTTAACCATTAATGAATGATTATAAAGTATATATAATGAATAGTAATGAAATATAAGACATGATAAAGCTACTAGATTTATGTATATATATATATCATCTACTTACTTCCATTCAAGACAATAAGGAAAGGAAAACAATGTTCATGCGTACGTACAGCCTACCGTCTCCATGAATGGTGTATTTCATTTCATTTATCTATATATTATATATTATATACATATATAATGAATATATATGATATATAAATCATGATTTATATTTTTTAAGTAATTAAATCATGATATGAGTAAAAATAATATCAAGAACAACATGTCCAAACACGTACGATAAATAAAACGATTTTACCCAAAACACTGATTTAACATGAAATTTACAAAAGAACAGGTAATATAAAGTCATAAATGAACCATATATGATATCATAAAAATGAATATGATTCTTTAATAATCCAATGAAATTATTTAAATCATTATACAGGAGTTTTGGATACGTATGAAGCATATCAGACCTAAGGTAAGGGATAATTTTGCAATCTCATTTTTATCTGAGACTGCTATACGTAAGTATTTACTGGGGTTATATTTTTCATCCATGCCCTTAAAATGTTTTTCATAAAGTGTTTAATATTCTTCCATGTATGTTTAATTTCATCTTTACCCCTCTTTTACTTTTACTTTGTTTTATGGAAGGAATCTTTCTTTTGTTTACCATACGTGCTACTTTTTGACTTTTCCGTTAAAAGTACGAGGAGAATGTTTTTTTAACTTATACGGCATGAACAGATTTTTACGGTTTTATAATGCCTAATTTTCAGAAAGATTACTCTACAAGATTTCATGACTATTTTCAATAAAATCCCTTTATTTTAAAATTTCATGGCATTTTGTGAAAAGAAAATGATTTTGAAGAAGAAAGGATATTTTCCTCAAGAATTCATTTCAAGTGTTTTATCAAAACCATTTTCCATCCGAGATGACATTATATTGTCTCTATGATTTACATGGTTCCACTTTTATTATGAAGAAATGATATCCATTTGTTTTATATGGATTATATTATTATGGGATGATGTTTATGAAACCCATTTTATTATTTGGGTTATGATGAATGATTTATGTTTATGTTGTGGCACACGTAAGAATGATTTCAATATGAGATGGGTTGGACCTATATCTCCCTCCAATGCATTGGGTAAATATTTATATTTCATGAGATAACCATGGCTGCAACGGTAAGTTAATATGGTTCAGTGATACAGGATTGGAACGTGGAGTGAACTCGATTTAGTAAGGTACTTTGTCCACTAAGATGGTATTGGTAGCAATACCTTAGCTACTATGGAAATCATTTAATGTGCTTAATGGTTTTTCAAAATTAAATGTTTTATTTCCATGATATTTTATCATGATTGATGATCCATTATGATCTATTCCTTACGTACAACCATGTTTTATGTCATTTCTCAAGATTTTGATGTTTAAATCTTATGTTCATGTTTCAAAGTTAAAATGTATATGGTTTGTTTTATTTTCTCCTTGATTACCCTTAATGAGCATTTGAGGTCACCCTTTATATGTTTTTTCCCCAGGATATAAAGAAAGGTTTTAGGTAAAAAAAAGAAGATATTTATGGGAGATGTTGAAGATATTTCACCAAGATTAGAAGATTATATTCCATGCTTCCAGAGACACTAAACTATTACGGTCCTTTGGTGTCTGTTTTTGTTATGTTTTAAGTATTATGCAAAATTAATGTAATCCCCATGTACGTCAATCTTGGGTCTTTGCAGTTGGTATCAGAGGAAAGGTTTAGTTAACCTTTGTAAACTAGGATGCGACAACTTTAGTGAGATCCCTAGAGATATTTTTAAGGTATGTCTAGGGATGTCCCTAAGGTTAAGTATAAGTATAGGTTATAGTCCTAGAATTATGGTAATGATATTAGAATTAAACCTAAGATGTTAGATATTGAAGGTACACCCCCTTTATTATGTTGTTTTCCTAGCATGATTTTTTCCTCTCACACTGTTCTTTTTGGGTTTTAGATAATGGCTGGAACCCGAAGGAACCGTGTTGATCAATGTAATGGATGATGTAATGATTATCATCCTGAACAAACCAATGTTATGGGATATAGAGTGCAAAATCTTATTTCTATACTTACATAATCTATGAATCATTCTGGACTTCCAAATGAGCATATAAGGGAACAATATTCTATTGAGTTCTTCAAGAGGAAACGTCCATCTTCTTTCAGTGGGTCTTCTGATCTACTTGTTTCTAAACAATGGATTAGTACCATTGAAAAGATATGTTCAGTACATCGCTATTCAGAGCATGAAAAAGTCATTTTGGCTATTTACCAGTTAGAAGGTGAAGCAGACCAGTGGTGGAATCTAGTTAAAAATACAAGGCCCCAAGATGAAATTGAATCCCTCGGATAGAACGAGTTCAAGAACTTGTTTTTCAATAAGTACTTCCCTCGTATTCTTCAAACAAATATGGAAATTGATTTCCTTGAGCTTAAGAAAAAGGATGGCGAATCTTTTGGTATATACGAAGCGAATTTTACAAGGCTTACAAGGTATGCATCTAGATTTATCATCCAACCTGAAAGTAAAGTGGATCGATTCTTCAGTGGCTTAAAACCAAGTCTTCTAAGGGCAGTAGCTATAAGAGACTTCAGTAGCTATGAAGAAACTGTGTGTTGTGCTATCAAGGTAGAACATGAAGTTGGTGTTACATATCCATCTCATGGTTTTGACAAAAAATGAAAGATGGAATTCAAGAAGAAATCTCAGAACAATGGTGAAAAGAAGATGATTGTTTCTTTATGCTCAAAGTGTGGAAAGAAGCCTGGTGGAGATTGTTTAAAAGGTACTAGAAAATGATTCAAGTGTGGAAAAGAAGTTCATCAAGCAGCTGAGTGTTTAAGTAATGGGAAAAAGGTAGCAAGTGATGCGAATAGAGAAAAGACCACAGAGAACGCTCCACCAACACTTCAATGCTTAAAGTGCAAAGAAATGGGTCATTATGCTAATCAATGCCCTAATCCAAGGGTTAATGATGATCGACGTGAGCAACCTCTTAAGGAAAAGGACCAAGGGAAGTCGAATGTGATCACTATTTGTGATGTTGACTATGATAATGATGTAGTGGAATGATTATGTGTTTATGTAACGAGATTCCAAAATTTTAGTGTGGAATGTCATTTTAGTATCGTGGAATAATGGAATATCTATGTATTGGTCCATTTTTGGTTTTCAATAATTTTATTGTACCAGTAACCATTAAAAGTGATTGAAATATTTTTGGAAAGCAGGTGAAATGCGCATAATGAAGGGATAATGAGAAATTAATTTGTACGATAGTATTCATGAGATCATGACTGATATAAGGACAAAGTGATATCATGGTTTGAGTATATAGAAATTTTGAGATTTTGGTTTTTGGAAAGAGTTAACTTTTGACAGCACTCATGTTTTCATTACGGTTCTATGGTAAAACATGATTAAGTTATTCAAATGTTTGTAATGTGACCAACAAGATATATCGTATGATAAATGATGGTATTTACATTCTCAGTAGATGACATTTCCAGTAATCGTTTTCTTTATACTATGACATTGGACATATGTATTTTGGATAAGTCTAAATATTGGAAAGGATTATGTTGGATATAAGTTAGTATTTTGTAAGGCTAGAAATTTTTGATATTATTTTTTTAATGTTATAATAGTATTTTTTTAGAAAAAGGATAACCCGTAGGACAGGCAACAACCCATTGTGTCGGACAAGGCTGTGGGAATCGAACCCACAACCGAAGTGCGATAGGGATTTATCGCCTACCCCTAGCCAACAGGAAGTCCCTGGTTAGTAGAAATTAGTTTTAATTTATTAAGTGGTATGATATATGAAGTATAAATCCATTTTAGGAACCATATATGATTAATCTCAGCATATATGGACTTATGTATATTTAATAACTTGTGATAGAAGCAGATGGAATGACCTATCTTTCAATCGCATGATCTGCTAACACTTCGAGAATGACAAATTCAACTTCATTTCTTTAAATAAGAGATGAAGTGGAAATTTTTCATAGGACGAACAACAATGATATTACACTAAAATCAAGTAAGTATTTCTTCTAATTCAAAATTTTCAACTTTAGGGAAATGATATTAAAAACCAAAAATGTTTTCTAGTGCTCTTATATCTAATGAATCAGATGGTACCTTAGATCATCACAAATTTATGGATTTGTGATTATTGGCTTTTTCATATCCATGTCCTCTAGAACTCTTCATCAGATGTTGATGGTTATATTTCTCTTCCACATCCATATTTTCACCTATGTTCTCCTATGTGGAAACCCAGTGATGAGTTAATTTGGGTAACCGTTATGTTTCATACATCACTTTTAAAATTAAGTTTTAGTATTCCTTTCTACGATGTGGGTTTCTATGAATGAAACTTTCAAGTAGTAAACGATTTATAACCACGATGAATTTTGAGGGCGAAATTCATTTTAAGGGGGGTAGAATGTAACACCCCGAGATTTTATGAGAAGTATTCTTCTTAATTTACTTGATTTCTTGTGTTGTATGCTACACCAATATTATCTTTCACTATACGCAACACCGTATTATCTTTCAGTGTACGCAACACTATTCATGGATCGTGTTACACAAAATTTCAAGTTCATTTGATAGAAGTTATTCTACGCAACATTGAGTGTATATATATATATATATTCAATGTTTAAATTGAAATATGGTTGAATTATATTATACAAAAACAAAGGAATTTTTCACTATACACAACCCTGACTTGGCTTGCTTTACATGCAATCACGACCTTCCACGATAGTGTGTGTTGTACGCAATACCGAGTTTCCCTAAACAATAATATGTTATTAAAATGTTATATAAACTAGCCATTATGAATAGTAATACCCACTTTTTGAAATTTTATAAAATTTATCTTTCAAAATTGACTTCATTTTTGGATTCGGAATATCAAAATTATCCTAGGGTGAATTTTTGGTATTTTTCTGAAAACATCCAATTTTTGATGAATAGTGAAAACACTCGGTTACTATTTAAAAACCGAATTTTTATTTAAATAATTATTTATTTTATTTAAATTTATTTTAGTTAAAATTGTTACATAATAACTGTATAAGATCAATGTAATTTATTGGAGTCCATTTATAAAAATTTAGATATATAAAAATTTTATTGAACTTTTCACCGTCTCTTACCCACATCCTAGGAGAATTTGTAAATTTACATAAAACTTAATTTTACCTCTACTGTGAGTTAAATTTAGAAAATACGAGAGACACAGTTAATATCAAGTAGTAAAATGTTGCTCAATAATATAAAAATAATTTTTGGTGAATAGTAAATTTTTACTTTTATTTACCACAGTTAAAAGTAAATAGGGTAATTAAGGGTAAAAATGATATTATTATTACCCTAACACATGTCCTAATTATATTGGATAAGTTTTTTCGACCAAAAAAAACCTTTGGATTAAAATATGACCCTTTAGGTTCACTTGGATTAGATTAGGACACTTATTATTATTATTTTTAAAGAAGAGTTAAAATAGTTAAAATCAATGTTTAATAACTAAAATGTTTTTAATATTGGGTTATACATAAGATAAATTAGACTATAAATATTCATTAGAAATATAAAAATATTTCATACATAATGGTATTTTATTTATAATTTTTATACATTAAACAATTTAATTTATTTATGACGTAATGATGATGCAGCAATTACCTTATTAATGAAATATTAACATAATTGATGTTATAAATACCCAAATAAATGTAATTTGAGACTTTTTATGAATTACACTACTTTTCTAGGTTAATATTTAATGTTAGTTTTGATTTAAATAATTTTTTTCGAACAAATCATGCTGTTATGATTTTCAAAAAAATCAATTACCAAATAGTGTCAAAATAGACATAAAATAGTTTTTAAAACAACTATTATATTATTAACTGTTATTATATTCCTAAAAATATAAGGTTCGGCTAAATTACTTATATAAGGTTATATATATTAATAATGAACAACTTGAGGTTCTTTTGTCTTGTTATAGTATGTTTATTAACCATATATTGTAAGAAAACAAGAAGACACGGTAAAAGTTAAATTATTTAACTTAGAGTTAAATCTAAATGATAAGGTTAAAATAGTAACCTAAACTTTTCTAAAACCAATTTTTTGAAAGGATTTAGAACCATCCCCAATTTAGATTCTAAATAAATCAGTTTTAAGCTATTATAAACCGAATATGACTTTATTATAAAATAATATCTTAAGTTTTTCCTAAAGTGCCCCTCTCCTACCTTATAAAAGGGAACCTCCTCCCTCTTCTCTTTACACAATTTTGAGCTTTCAAGATTATAAAACCCATGCCCATTTCCCTTATCAACTTCCCTAGAAACATTATAGAGGTTATGGTCTCCTAAAAAGTCCAACTCTAGTGCCTTAAGAGGAATCTTAAAAGAGGTGCGTCGAAGAAGAGGTAATCTCTTCTACCAATTCTTTCAAGTTTTCTTTCTTCTTAATCTTCTTCTTATTTAGTAGTTTCATTATATAGTAATAACATAAGTATCACTAATATACTAATATGTTATTATAAATATGAAAAAAACCCATTTCACCTTCTATCCATCCTACGGAAAACGAAATCACCGCGCGTGCGTACGTACAGAATACCGTCTCTACGCCGTGGTTTAATATGTTTTTCCACAACCACCATACTTGGATGGGTATAATGGTGTAAAGAATAACTATAATAGTTATTATAACATAATACTGATTCTGAGATATTATATCATCCACTCCAATTCAATTCAAAAATCATGGGAACGATATCATCGCTCGTGCGTACATACGGATTACCGTCTCCATGACGTGATGAGATTCATTCTTCATGTTAACCATTAAAGAATGATTATAAAGTATATATAATGAATAATAATGAAATATATGACATGATAAAGCTACTGTATTTATGTATATATATATATCATCTACTTACTTCCATTCAAGTCAATAAGGAAAGGAAAACAACGTTCATGCGTACGTATGGCCTACCATCTCCATGAACGTTGTATTTCATTTCATTTATCTATCTATTATATATATATATATATACTGAATATATATGATATATAAATAATGATTTACATTCTGGAAGTAATTAAATCAAGATATAAGTAACAATAATATCAAGAACAACATGTCCAAACATGTATGATAAATAAAACGATTTTAACCAAAACGCTGCCTTAACATGGAATTTACAAAAGAACGGGTAATATAAATTCATAAGTGAACCATATATCATATCATAACAATGAATATTATTCTGTAATAAGCCAATGAAATTATTTAAATCACTATACAGGAGGTTCGGATACGTACGAAGCATATCAGACCTAAGGTAGGGGATAATTTTGCAATTTCATTTTTATCCGAGACTGCTTATATGTAAGTATTTACTGGGGTTATATTTTTCATCAATGCCCATAAAATGTTTTTCATAAAGTGTTTAATATTATTCCATGTATGTTTAATGTCATTTTTACCCCTCTATTACTTTTACTTTGTGTTATGGAAGGAATCTTTATTTCTTTTACCATACATGCTACTTTTTGACTTTTCCGTTAAAAGTACGAGGAGAATGTTTTTTTAACTTATATGGAATGAAATTATTTTTACGGTTTAATAATGCATAATTTTCATGAATATTAACCTACAAGATTTCATTACTATTTTCAACAAAATCATTTTCTTTTAAAATTTCAAGGTATTTTGTGAAAAGAAAATGATTTTGAAGAAGAAATGATATTTTCCTCAAGAATTCATTTCAAGTGTTTTATCAAAACCATTTTCCATATGAGATGAAATTATATTGTCTTTATGATTTACATGGTTCCACTTTTCTTATGAAGAAATAATATCCATTTGTTTTATATGGATTATGTTATGATGGGATGATGTTTATGAAACCCATTTTATTCTTTGGGTTACGATGAATGATTTATGTTTATGTTGTGGCACACGTAAGAATTATTTCAATATGATATGGGTGGAACCTATATCTCCCTCCAATGCATTGGATAATGATTTATATCTCATGAAAAATCCATGGATGGAATGGTAAGTTAATCTGGTTCAGTGATACATGACTAGAATGAGGAGTGAACTCGATTCAGTAAGGGACTTTGTCCACTAAGATGGTCTTGGCAGCAATGCCTTGGCTACTATGGAAATCATATAATGTGCATAATGGTTTTACACAATTAAATGTTTTATTTCCATGATATTTTATCATGATTGATGATCCATTATGATCTATGCCTTACGTACTACATTGTTTTATGTCATTGCTCAAGATTTTGATGTTTAAATATTATGTTCATGTTTTGAAGTTCAAATTTATATGGTTTGTTTTATTTTCACCATGCTTACACTTACTGAGAATTTGAGATCACCCTTTATATGTTTTCTTTTCCCTAGGATATAAAGAAAGGTTTTAGGTAAAAAAGAAGAATATCTTTATGGGAGATGTTGAAGATCTTTCACCAAGATTAGAAGATTATGTTCCATGTTTCCAAACACACTAAACTATTATGGTCCTTTGGTGTTTGTTTTTGTTATGTATTAAGTATTCCGCAAAATTAATGTAATACCCCTGTACCTCAAACATTTGTCTTTAGAGTTGGTATCTATGGAAAGGTTTAGTTAACCTTTGGAAACTAGGATGCGAAAACTTTAGTGAGATCCCTAGAGATATTTCTAAGGTAAGTAAAGGGATGTCCCTAAGGTTAAGTATACGTATAGGTTATAGTCCAAGAATTACGGCAATGATATTAGAATTAAACCTAAGATGTTAGATATTGAAGGTACACCCCCTTTATTATGTTTTTTTCCTAGCATGATTTTTGCCTCTCACACTATTCTTTTTGGGTTTTAGACGATGGATGGAAACTAAAGGAACCGTGTTGATCAATGTAATGGACGATGTAATGATTGTCCTCCTGAACAAACCAATGTTATGGGAGATAGAGTGCATAATCTTATTGCTATACTTACACAAGATATTAATCATTCTAGACTTCCAAATGAGCAGAGAAGGGAACAATATTCTATTGAGTCCTTCATGAGGCAACATCCACCTTCTTTTAGTGGGTCTTATAATACACTTGTTGCTGAACAATGGATTAGTACCATTGAAAAGATATTTTCAATACTTTTCTATTCAGAGTAGGAAAAATTCATTTTGGCTGTTTACCGGTTAGAAGGTGAAGCAGACCAATGGTGGACTCTAGTTAAAAATACAAGACCCCAAGATTAAATTTAATCCATGGAATAGAACGAGTTCACGAAGTTTTTTTTCAATAAGTACTTCCCTCGTATTCTTCGAACAAAGATGGAAAAGGATTTCCTTGAGCGTAATCAAAAGGATGAGGAATCTGTTGGTATATATGAAGCGAATTTTACAAGGCTTGCAAGGTATGCATCTGGATTTATCATTCAAACTGAAAGTAAAGTTGATCGATTATTCAGTGGCTTAAAACCAAGTCTTGGAAGGGAATTAGCTATAAGAGACATCAGTAGCTATGAATAAATTGTGCGTTGTGCTATCAAGGTAGAACTGGAAGTTGGTGTTACATATCCATCTCATGGTTTTGACAAAAAACAAAATATGGAATTCAAGGAGAAATATCAGAACAATGGTTAAAATAAGATGAATGTTTCTTTATGCTCAAAGTGTGGAAGGAATCATGGTGGATATTGTGTAAAAGGTACTATAAAATGTTTCAAGTGTAGAAAAGAAGTACATTGAGCAGCTGAGTGTCGAAGTAATGGGAAAAAGGTAGCTAATGATGTGAATAGAGAAAATACTACAGAGAACGCTCCACCAACACTTCAATGCTTTAAGTGAAAGGAAATGGGGCATTATGCTAATCAATTCCCTAATCCAAGGGTTAATGATGATCGACGTGAGCAACCTCTTAAGGCAAAGGACAAAGGGAAGTCACATGCGATCACTATTGGCGATGTTGAGTATGATAATGATGTGGTGGAATGATTATGTGTTTATGTAATGAGATTCCAAAATTGTAGTGTGGAATGTCATTTTAGTATCGTGGAATATTGGAATATCTATGTATTGGTCCATTGTGGTATTCAATAATTTTATGGTTTCAGTAACCATGAAAAGTGATTGAAATATTTTTGTAAAGCAGATGAAATGCTCATAATGAAGGGATAATAAGAAATTAATTTGTATGATAGTATTCATGAGCTCATGACTGATATAAGGACAATGTGATATCATGGTTTGAGTATATAGAAATTTTGGGATTTTGGTATGTGGAAAGAGTTAACTTTTGACAAGACTCATGTTTTCATTAAGGTTCTATGGTAAAACATGATTAAGTTATTCACATGTTTGTAATGTGACCAACAGGATATATCGTATGATAAATGATTGTATTCACATGCTCGGTAGATGAAATTTCCAACAATCATTTTATTTATACTATGAGATTTGACAGATGTATTTTGGATAAGTCTAAAGATTGTAACGGATTATGTTGGACATAAGTTAGTATTGTTTAAGGCTATAACTTTTTGATATTATTTTTCTAATCTTATAATAGTATAGTTTTAGAAAAAGGACAACCCGTAGGACGGGCGACAACCCATCACGTCGGACATGGCTGTGGGAATCGAACCCACAACTGAAGTGCGACATGCCTTTATTGCCTACCAATGGCCAACAGGAAGTCCCTGGTTAGTAGAAATTAGTTTTAATTTATTAAGTGGTATGATATATGAAGTATAAATCCATTTTAGGAACCATATACGATTAATCTCAGTATAGATGGACTTATGTATATTTAATAACTTGTGATAGAGCAGATGGAATGACCTATCCTTCTATCGCATGATCTTCTAACACTTCGAGAATGAAAAATTCAACTTCATTTCTTTAAATAAGAGATGAAGTGGAAATTTTTTATAGGATGACCAACAATGATATTACACTAAAATCAAGTAAGTATTTATTCTAATTAAAAAAAATTTAACTTTAGGGAAATGATATTGAAAACAAAATATGTTGTCCAAGTGCTCTTATATATAATGAATCAGATGGTACCTTAGATCATCACAAATTTATGGCTTTGTTATTGTTGTCTTTTTCATAGCCATGTCCTCTACCACTCTTCATCAGAAGTTTATGGTCAGATTTCTCTTCCATATCCATATTTTCTCCTATGTTATCCAATGTGGAAACCTAGTGATGAGTTAATTTGGGTAACCGTTATGTTTCATACTTCACTTTTATAATTATGTTTTTGTATTCCTTTTTACGATGTCAGTTTCTATGATTGAAACTTTCAAGTAGTGATGGCTTCTGCCTCCGCTCCTGCTCCGGCTCCTGCTCCTGTTTTGGCTTCGGCTTCGGCTCCGGCGCCTGGTCTTTGGCTTCCAAGGGAGGCTGGCATGGTCGAGGGTTCAAATAAGGCTTCCTACAAGGCGGTTCTGTGTGGCCCTCCTTCGTCAGCGGTCGCTAGCATTCTTTCAGACCACCCCTGCATGGCTCCGATCCAGGTGGAATGTCTCCCCCCCAGGCAGGTGGATGGGTTTCTGGTGGTGGATCTCTCCTATCATGAGCTCCATGAAGCTTCTTCTCTCCTCAACCTCTCTTTGGTGGCTCACTTAGGTCGTAGAAAACCCTTGTTGAGCTTCTTCTGGGGTGTGGTAAACTCTTGGGGCCTCTCTTTCCCACCGTCGGTCTTTGAGATTTCCAGAGTGGCATTCAGCATTCACTTTGGTTCTAGACATGACTTTGTGAGGGCTTGGTCTATAGCTAGTAGAAGGGTGGTTCCTGGCGCTTCTCCCTTTCGCGATGGTCCTGGGACTGTCATTTTGGATGTGATTCCTCTTCGGATGTGGTTTGGCTCTCCTTCCCAGGCCTTCCGCTCCCTTTCCAGAATCCCTCCATCTTGCAGTCTCTGGGGAATTATCTTGGTTCCTTTCTCTGCATGGATGACATGACTCGGTCCCTCTTGTCGATGGCCAATACCTGCATCTGTGTAGAACTCGTCCTGGCCAAGAAACTGCCCCTAAGGTTCTTTTTCAGGCTAGCGACGAGTCTAATTGGAGGCAAAGGGTAAGATATCATCTTTCCTTGAAGTTCTGTGTCCTTATGGGTCTGCATGGACACTGGGATTTGGCTTGCAGGAGAAGGAAGGACGCTGCTAGCTCATCCCAGCAAGATCCACAGGCGCGTCCGGGTCAGGCGTCGCCCAGTCGAAGGAAAGAGGGGTCTCCGATTTGGCCAGTTACAATTTCAAATTTGAATCCTATCGATGGGTGCGGCGCGCTTGAATAGGTTTTCATGGGGGCACGATCTACCGTGTCAGCCCAGTTGTCGACCCCTTCTGAGCCTCATTATCTGATTTCCTGGTCGCCCAGTCCTATTACCGAGATCCCCCCCCCTACATGATCGAAGAGCAGTGATAAAGCCTGGCTTCCTCCTGGATCTTCTGGGGAGTCCTCCCAGGTATCTCTCTCCTCCGTCTTTGACGTTCTGCATCTCAACCCAGCTTACACCAGAGAATCTCCAGAAGTCGCTAGTGAGTAACCTCATTCTGGCCGTGGAGGGGCTGGCCAAGAAAGATTATCCCTTGTATGGATTGGAGAGAGAGCTTGCGGTCTCTCGTCTCTCCCCGCAACGGCATCTGCTGGCCTCCTCGTCTTAGGGAGACATGGGTTCGTTTTTTGAAGTTGTTGTTAAGGGAAAAGGGAAAGCCCTGTTGGAGGAGTATTATTATTCCTTCAAGAAGGTGGTTTTTTCTCCCAATCCAACGCTCCTCGAGGCAGAGATCTCAGGGTCTGTCACCCGATCTAAATCCAAGGATTCTGTCTATTTTTCACCTTCTCTATTCTCTTTTTCCTCCTCTCCTAGAGCCCAGAAGGGACTACCTTGATGATTCCCATTATCATCTGGAATGCACGGGGCTTAGGTGCTCAATACAAACGTGCTTTCTTGGCTTCTGAGGCCAGGAGTTTTCATGTTCAAGTTGTGGTGATTCTTGAACCCAAACAGGTACATAGAAAATTTGTTGCTCTTACCAGGAAGATGGGTTTTCCTAACTTCTTTCATGGAGGCACTGAGAACTCCCATATCTGGATTGGCTGGAGGATCCAAGTTACTGTTGAGATTATGAGTCTCTCTTCACAATGCATCAACGCAAAGATTTACACAACTAGCCACGATTTGGTGTTCTCCTTCATTTATGCGGACACTGAGGTTTCCAAGAGGAGGGAGCTTTGGCATCATCTGGAAAATATGCAAATGGGGCCCCTTCCTTGGTTCATGGGTGGAGACTTCAACTCCATCGCAGACGTCTCCCAGAAAATGGGGGGGAATTGGATACAATCTTGCTGGCATGTCTGATTTCAACGAGTTCATGAGGAGTGATGGGCTTTTAGACCTCGGGTTATCTGGCCCTAAGTTCACTTGGTGCAACAACCTCAAGGGTGCAGACCGCATTTGGTGCCGGTTGGACCGTTGCCTCTCTAATATTCAAGGGTTGGACATCTTCCCAAAGACGTTAGTCACCAATCTCCAGCGTGTGCTCTCTGATCATAATTCGCTCCTGATTGATATCAGGAGGGAGGATGTCACAGGATATCCTTTTTTCTACTCGACTGCATGGCATGGGGATGAATCCTTTTTAAAAGTTATCAGGACGTCTTGGATTAAGGATGTCAGTGCTAGATCGTGGGGTGGTCTGGTGAACCACCTCAGGCCCCTTAAACTAGAAATGCAAAGCTGGGTGAGTTCTAAACCTGATGTCGTGCATGGTATCAACAGTCTCAGGTTGGAAGTCGACATATTTGAGGATTCTCTCCAGAACACTTAGGACGAAGATTTGTTTGTTGCTCTGTGTGACAAGAATAACATCTTGGTGGAGAGACTCCTATCTCTGGAGAAAGATTTCAAACAGAGGTCGCGGGTTAGATGGATAAAGGAAGAAGATAGAAACAATGCCTTTTTTCACGCTTTCATTAGAGATAGGAAAAGCTCAAGGATGAACCTGAGAATGGAGAACGGGGACTATACCTCGTATGTGAACACTGCGGGGAAGATTGCACTGGACTACTTTGAAAACATCCTTGCAGGGGATAATTTTTCATCCTTCGTGAGAGGGAATCAAATCACTGAGGACTTCTTCAGTCGAATCCCCTCTATGGTTAATCAGATGGACAATAGAGATCTTTCCTCCATCCCCTCGGTTGAGGAGGTCCATGTTGTAGTAAGGAGCATGCCTCAGGACAGCGCGCCTGGACCTGATGGCTTCCAGGCCAGCTTTTTAAATTTTTCTTGGGAGATTGTCGGCCATCATGTAGTGGAGTCGATCTAGGACTTCTTTATCGGTGGTCGTCTCATCAGGGGAATTTCAGCCTCCAGACTGGTGCTCATTCTGAAGATCAGAAATCCCACCCTCTTTAGTGAGTACAGGACAATCTGCCTTTGCAACGTTGATTATAAAATTTTGGCCTCCGTTCTCGTCAGAAGAATCGACAAGATTATTCCTCGTATAGTTTCTTTGGAGAAGCATGATTTCATCAAGGGAAGGAGTATCAAAGGGGCGGTGGGCATCTCCAATGAAATGGTGAAAGACATTAATAGAAAATATGTTGGATAAAACATCATCTTCCAAATCGACATGAACAAGGCTTACGACATGATGGAATGAAGCTTCATTATCAGGGTCATGAGGAAGTTTGGGTTCAGTGAGGAGTTTTGTGATATCTGATTCAGATGATATTCCTCACTGTGGATTTCCATTTCCTTGATGGGAAAAGGTTTTGGTTTCTTCAAGACTGTTCGTGGGGTTCGGAAAGGGGACCCCATGTCTCCATATCTTTTTGTTCTCGCCCAGGATGCACTCTCAAGGAACTTGAACCATAGAATGGTTTCAGGCCTCATCATCTCTTTCCGAAGAAGAAGGAGTAGTGTTAACATTTCACATATAATGTTTTCGGATGACATTATAATCTTTATCAATGGCAGCAAAAGGTCATTGAAGGCCCTCATGGATTCCTTATCCACTTACGGCAGACTCAGCGGGTAGAGTTTTAACTCTGCTAAAAGCCACTTCTTCATTGCAGACAAAAGCCCCGTCCCAAGGAGCATGGAGATTCAAAGGATACTGGGTTGTTGTAAGCTGCCGCTTTCCATTTCTTATCTCAGGGTGTCAATTTCCTATGGTCACATTAAAAAGGTGCACATCTCTGCAATCCTTGATCACATTCTAGGTAGAATCTATAACTGGAAGAATAGGCTACTTTCCTTCGGTGGCCGGATAACGTTAATCAACAGTGTTCTCACGTCCAATCCCATTCATGTCTTCTCTATGATTCATCCCCCAAAGAGGACTGTGGAGAGAATGTAAATCACTCTTAACTCTTTTCTGTGGGACGCCAAGGAGGAGGGAAGATACCACTAGGCCTCCTGGAAATGTCTATCCAGAGCAATGGAGGCAGGAGGAGTTGGTCTTCGCGATATCCAGGGTACCATTCAAAGCCTTCAGGCACAACTCTCTTGGGAAATAATCGTCGGGGAATCGTTGTGGGCGAAGTTTTTCAAAGATCTCTACCCGGGGTTTGAAACATGGTGTCTCTACAGCTCCACGAGGTGGGAAAGGCGCATGTTTTCTCTTATTAAGACGTTGTCAGGCCATGCAAGTTGGATCATCGGTGCTGGGAGGATCAGTTTTTGGGACACTAGCTAGTCGGGGGATTCATTTGGGGTCTCTGACCGTCCTTTTCCGAACATCACCTTCAGTAGTACATGCGAGGAGTTTGACTTGATTAGTACTTATTTGAATGATAATTAGATGTCTTTGTTCGAAAATATTTTCATGAGTGAGGAACCCGATAGGTGTTGCTTCACGGCTACCGGCTTGGGCAGGTTTACCTCACAAGGCTTCAAGAGTATCATTCATCCCAGTAGCACAACCAACTCCTGGGCCCCAACATCCTAGTGCAATGAAATTCCTATTAGAATGAACTTTTTTACTCTAGAGAATCAGGAACAGGGTGTTACCTACGAAGGATAACATCCAGCGTTGGGGCATTGCTTTGGCCTCTAGATGCTTCTGTTGCATTAATCACACGTCAGAATCGGCGAAGCATCTATTCGTCCAAATCCATTGGGAGCTCCACCTTTGTCCCTGTTCACATATAATCCATGCAGAAATGATGGAGAGTATTCTTTACTGGAATATGTGGAGTTCTAGTTTTCTGGCTCGGGGTCTTATGGCCTGGAGCGGATGGTTAGAACGATCATCATTGTGGCTACGTGTTGGGTGCTTTGGGAGGCTCGCAATCGGGTTCGGATGGGAGAAAAGCACTCGTTGTTTTTCCTCTAGTCTAGCCTCAAAGATCTTATTTTCGAGCTTGCTTCTCAGATCAATGGAGTTTCGACGTCAACTATGGCTAGTAACCTGCTCAACCACCCCTGTATTTCGAGAAAGGGGACTAGTCAGTGGGTTAAATGGTGCCCACCGGTTACGGGCTTCAAGATCAACATTGATGGATCATGAATGGGGGGCATTATGAGGGGGGGAGGAGTGTTGCGAGATCCCTCAGGCTCGGTTGTCATCGCCTTTAGTGCTTTTTATGGCATGGGAAACTCTCTGAGTGTGGAGGTCCATGCTCTTGGTTTTGGTCTGATGGTGTGTAGACGAGGTAAGTTGATAGCGTCCGAGAATGAGACGGACTCATAACTCCTTGCGAAGATCTTAAAAGGGACCAGTGGGGTTCTTTGGGAGATCACTTACATCATCAAGAGATGCAAGATTGAAACTTCATGAGGGAAGCTTATTCATCACAGTTGGAGGGAGACCAACTTTGCGGTGGACTCCCTTGCTCGCTTGGGTAGGCAGGACGCGCCCCTTATCATTTACGATTCTCTTCTCTCCTTCCCTTCCGAATGTGCATCTATAGTGCTGGGGGATGCTCTTTGGCTCCATCATTTCCGGTCCCCTTGAGAGGATTTTGCCTTCCTTGTCCTTTTCTTTTTGAATAAAAAAAATAAGCTACTAATAAAAAAAACTTTCAAGTAGTAAACGATTTATAACCCCGACGAATTTCGAGGGAGAAATTCATTTTAAGGGGGGTAGAATGTAACACTCCGAGATTTTATGAGAAGTATTATTTTTAATTTATTTTATTTGTTGTGTTGTATGATACACCATGTTTATCTTGCGCTATATGTAACACTGTATTATCTTGCAGTGTACGCAACACTATTCTTGGATCTTGTTACAAAAAATTTCATGTTCGTTTGATAGAAGTTATTCTATGCAACATTGAGTGTATATATATATATATTCAATGTATAAATGAAATACTATTGAATTATATTATACACAACAAAAAAGTAATCTTGTACTACACGCAACCCTGACTTGGCTTGCTTTACACGCAATCACGACCTTCCACGATAGCCTGTGTTGTACACAATACAGAATTTCACTAAACAATGATATGCTATTAAAATATTATATAAACTAGCCTTTATGAATAGTAATGCTCACTTTTTGAAATTTTATAAAATTTATCTTTCAAAATGGACTGCATTTTTGGATTCGGAATATCGAAATTAGCCTACGGTGAATTTTTGGTATTTTTCTGAAAAACTTCAATTTTTGATGAATAGTCAAAACACTGGGATACTATTTAAAAACCGATTTTTTATTTAAATAATTATTTATTTTATTTAAATTTATTTGATGTCAAAATTGATACATAATACCTATATAAGATCAATGTAATTCATTGGAGTCATTTTATAATAATTTTAGATATATAAAAATTTTATTGAACTTTTCACCGTCTCTTACCCACCTACTAGGAGAATTTGTAAATTAACAAAAAACATAATTTTACAACTTCTCTGAGTGGTGTTTTGAAAATTCCAGAGACACGGTTAATATCAAAGAGTAAAATGTGGTTCAATAAGTTAAAAATATTTTTTGGTGAATAGTAAATTTTACTTTTATTTATCACGGTTAAAAGTAAATAGGGTAATTAAGGGTAAAAATGATATTATTATTACCCTAACACATGTACTAATTCTATTGGATAAGTTTAATTCGACCAAAAAAAACCTTAGGATTAATATATGACCCTTTAGGTCCACTTGGATTATATTAGGACACTTATTATTATTTTATTTAATGAAGAGTTAAAAGAGTTAAAATCAAAGTTTAATAACTAAAACGTTTTTAATATAAGGTTATACATAAGATAAATTCGACTATAAATATTCATTAGAAATATAAAAATATTTCTTACATAATGGTATTTTATTTATAATTTTTAGACATTAAACAATTTAATTTATTTATAACACAATGATGATGCAATAATTACCTTATTAATGAAATATTAACCTAATTGATGTTATAAATACCCAAATATATGTAATTTGAGACTTTTAATGAATTTACCTAATTTACTTGACATGTTAGTTTTGATTTAATTAATTTTTTAGAACTAATAGTGATGTTATAAGTTTCACAAAAATCAATTACCAAATAGTGTCAAAATTGACATAAAATAGTTTTTTAAAAAAATATTTTATTATTAATTGTTATTCTATTCCTAAAAATACAAGGTTCAGAAAAATTACTTAGATAAGATTATATATATATTAATAATGAACAACTTGGGGTTCTTTTGTCTTCTTATAGTAAGTTTATTAACCATATAGTGTAAGAAAACAAGAAGACATGGTAAAAGTTAAATTATTTAACTTAGAGTTAAATCAAAATGATAAGGTTAGAATAGTAAAATAATGTAAAGATCCGGAAATTTCAAGGAAATTTTTTTCTTAATTTTCTTTGGAATTTTACAAGAACGCAGTTTCTGACGGTGCCTGATTCCGAGGCCCGGTGTGCCCGGAATTAATTTCCGAAGTTTGGCTCGGGTACGTTCAGTGAACGAGCGAGCGAGAATTTCTATCTTTTGAAATGGTGCCCGGAATCGAATTCCGAGGGCACCGATGGAACCGCAACGCCGGTAATTACTTAGGAACTCCTGTTCCGGAGTTGCGTTTACACGAGTGTTGATAATAAAAATTGTGGAAGTTTATTTTATAAATACACTACAATTTTTAATAACTTACTCTAAGTGTTAGCTCATGGTGGAAGTTGGGTAACCACCCAACCTCCCTTGGGAGGTTATGAGGGTGGTGGGGCCCACACGAACCCCACCTCTTAATATCCTCTAAAACCCCTCAACTCCCACTTAAATGATTTTAACTTAGTTATAACTTATGTCTTAAATGAGTTGATTTTAATGTGGTGAGTTGTGTGAGTCTTTTGAATTTCAAACACTTGAATTTCAAAAGCCATGTGAAGTTAATTAAATAAGTGGAGAACTTATTTCATTTGGTTGGGTTGTGTTGTTTGAGAGCTTTTGGAAAGAAGGCTTAGAAGTCTTGAAGTTTCTTCATCCTCTTGACAAAGAACGCGAAGAACAATAGGACATCGATGAAGAACGCCACGTTCTCGGGAACCGTCTTCCGCGACGCCATACCCGCAATACCGACGACGTCTTCTTCCGCAACATCTCTTTTCGTGACGCTGAATCTCGTCACCTCTTAAATCAAGGTAGGGGTTTTAACTTTTAAAAGTTATGTGGATCTCTCCTTTGAACTTGAAGGTTTATATTTGTCGGGCCTTGATTCCAAATCTTTTTATTTAATTTAAAAGATTGTGAAAGTTTATCATTCATTAAAGGCCGATTGTTAGCAAATAACGCGAGGGGGCTGGACCGCACGAACACGGCCGACCCTCCTCCTATTCATGTTGATTTTGTTGGGGATTGAAACGGGTGTGGCGCGGTGCTGTCGCACTGCGCAGGATCATGCGGCAAGAAACGCGCGGCGCCGTCGCGCCGCGTCGTTAAATAAGGCAAGGACGCGACGCCGTCGCGCCGCGTTGAAGAAAGTTTAAGGCGCAGCGGCCGAAGCGGGGCCGCGAAGGAGGGGCGTGGTGCCGTCGCACCGCGCCGGACAACAAAGCCCGCGGCCGGTTCCGGGCCGCGGCAGAACGAGAAGACCGGCGGCCAGCCGGGCCGCCGGTGTCGGAAGCCGGAAGGGGGACCGGCCATGCCGGTCCCGTTGAGGAAGAACCGGCCGGCCAGGTCAGGCCGGCCGGAAGGGAGAAAACCAGGGGAAATAATTTCCCCCGGCCAGCCTTAATGCCCCCCCCATTGTCAGGGGGGCCGGTTTCACAAAGGGGGGGCAGGCGGCCCCCCGTTTTCTCGAAGGCAGGCCCCCACGTGAGGGGGTCCGTTTTTCTTAGGCGCGGCAGGTTGCCGTGCCTCCAGCTGGGGAAAGGCGGGGGCTTTGCCCCCGCGCGCGGCACACGAATGGCGCCCAGGCCGCGCCGCCGTGCCGGCCCGCGCCGCCGCGCCGGCCCGCGCCGGGCCGGGTTTTCCGAGCCGGGCCAGGTCGTCGGGCTGGGTCGCCGCCCGTGGCGGGTCGACTCGGTTCGGCCGACCCAGGGGGGGTCGGGCCGGGTCGGCCCGGGCCCAGACCCCCAGTTTCGGACCACTTTTGGTCAAATGCATGTATCTTGGACTACGGGCCTCCAAACGACTCGCTGTCAGCGGCAGCGCGATCCTTGGACCGAGACGGTCATTTCGGTATACTATACTCAAGGTGCACCTTCCTTTTCGGGAGCCTGCGTGGTTAAAACTCCATAGTTAAGCGTGCTTGGCCAAGAGTAGTGATCAGGATGGGTGACCTCCTGGGAAGTTTCCCAGGGTGGGTGTGAGACGGAAAGACCAATAACTAACAGATCGGGCGTCCGATTTACACGCCGTCTGTTTCGTTGAATTCCTCTTGATGAGAAGGATCTTTTGGCATACTCCGCCCGAGATTTGGACGCAGGTGGAGTACGGTCGGGTTGGTTTTTCCTTAAAAACCAACCGGGCCCCTCGAACGAAAAAGCCAATAACTCTCAGACCGGGCGTCCGATTGACGCGCCGTCTGTTGCGTTGAGTTCCTGTTGACGATACGTAACTTTTGGAATTCACCGCCCGAGATTTGGATACAGATGGATAGTGTCCGGGTTGGATCGCACAGAAATCCAACCGGGCCCCTGGAACGGAAAAGCTGATACCTTTCTGACCGAACGTCCGTTTGACGAACCTTCAGCGTCGTTGGTGATCTTGTTGAGAAACGGTCCCTATGAGTATACCCTATGAGAGTTCAGGATACATTTGAGATACGGCCGGGTTTGGTTCGCTCACAAAACCAACCGGGCCCCTCGGACGAAAAGGCTAATAACTCACAGACCGGGCGTCCGATTGACGCGTCGTCTATTGTGTTGAGACCCCTATGACGAGGCGGTCCTTTGAGATACTTCTTCGTGGGACTTTGAGATACTTGGAGTATCGACCTGTAGCTCGTGGAGCAGACCCTCCCAGTGATGAGCGTACGGAGTATGGAGACCGTGTAACTGGCTGAGACCTGACGACTGCTTGACCGACTCGACTTGGAGTGAGTCGACTAGCCCAGTGGACGGAGCACTACTTTCTGAGGTGCAGACCCATGGCGGACGGAGCACTACCTGTGTGACAGTGCAGACCCGTGGTACTCATCCGGAGAGCACCTCAGCAGGCTACTAGGGAGTGTGCACTACTTTGTTTGGGTGACATACCTCGGCGGGAAGCACTACTGTGTTTGGGTGGCTGACCCGCGGTACTCTACAGGAGGAGTACTTCAGCAGTCTTAGGTTAGTGATCAGTAACTCGGAGTCGTGACAGGACCACTGTACACTCTAGAGACGGAGCTCTTCAGCAGTTACGGTTTCGATAATGAAAATCCTGGTTTGAGCTGAGACTTTTGACCTTTGTGTTTACCTCATGATTGAGATGGGTCACTTGATAACTTAGGTATATGTATGGGCATATACCTGGGTAGTAGTTAACCGTTGATTTCACAATCCTTGTGTTTCCTCATGATTGAGATGGGTTACTTGATAACTTAGGTATATGTATGGGCATATACCTAAGTAGAGGTTATCTGTTGAGATCTTCTATGTGGTTATCTTTGTTGTTTTTAGTGAGACCTTGAGGGTCTCGGGGTCCCTACTGAGTATCGTTATACTCACCCCTTCACGGGCTATGCCCACACCTCGCTGTGTTGGTTGCAGACGACGGGCAGTGCTGACAGAGGCCGAGTGTTTGAGGACTGGACGATACCTGGAGGTGGACTATACGATGAGATGGTACCCGGAGGAGGACCTCACGACGAGACGGTACCCAGAGGTGGACGTGACGACGAGGCGGTACCCGGAGGTGGACCACTGGGCGGGACATACTCGGAGCGGACGGCGGGACCCGAGGAGCAGAGGAGCTATCTGTACCCACCCTTCAGGCGGGATTTCCTGTGGACAGCTCAGCGTAGCAGCTTTACTTTTCAGTTGCTGTTTTCCCTTTTGAGTTGTACTTTATAGTTGGGCTTGTATTTCCGGCCCCTTTTTACTTTCTGCACTTACTATTGTACTCAGTTTTTACTTAGTGTTTACTTCTTCGGCTTGTACTCTGTGTGATTGTTTACTTTACAAAGGCAATGCCTTCCCTTTTTACCGGGATTTACGCCTTGGTGCTAGTCGCCAGCCCCTGGCCTATGGAAGGAGGGCTTGGGGTAGTCACGGCACGGGCCCCGAGGACGGGTCGTGACAAATTGGTATCAGAGGAGTTCGGTTCTACCGCTGAACTTATAACTCTGATGTTTCTTTCTGTGAAGCAATAGTGTTGAGAGTACCGAGTGTGGTTTTCAGTTCAGGGAGTCCAGTGTTGGTGCGGGCGGCCGACGTATCCATACACCAGGACCCTGACAACTGATTTCCGACTTTGTGCACAAAACACTGATTGCGTGTGTTTTCAAAGGTTTTACCTTAAAACAGCTCAAACCAGGTCAGCTCACCAGGTATAAACGTTTGACTATGTCACGATGTTTCTTTCAGGATGCCTTTTCACGGACGACCAGCTAGAGCCCAGAGGGATGTGCGTGCTGACAGCCTATCAAGCGACGAGGCTTCTGTACAGGGCCCTCTTGCAGTTGAGGCACCAACGGAGGCACCAGCGGTACTGCTACCCGTTGGGCCACCGATGCCACCATCCCTAGCAGTAGGCGATGCACGACGCTTGAGCGCGCTGCACGAGTTCCAGCGCCAGAGGCCACCCAGGTTCCGGGGAGAGACGGACCCGCAGGCGGCTGAGGTTTGGCTGGAGGCTGTGGTGAGAGTCTTCAGGCTAGTGGGGACGCCGGCAGACTTCATGGTGATCTTTGCTACCAGCCTCCTTCAGGCAGCAGCAGGCAGGAGGTGGAGCCACTTGTTTCAGTTTTGCGACGGGATGAACTTTGCATGGGAAGACTTAGAGACCTTCTTCAGGGTGGAGTTTGTGCCAGTAGCTCTGCACCCCGAGCGTGTACAGGAGCTTCTTCCTTTGCCACGTGTTTTTCGATCAGTAGCCGAGTCATCTGTGGGCAGTAGACAGATGATGCAGAGGTCCAGGAGGACCAGACTAGAAGTTGGGCGATCTCGGGTTTTAGGACCAGTGGTGCGGGGCACCCGGGGTGGGAACAGAGCTAGGCGTGCCAGAAGCAGGTTGTGTTACTCATGCGGCGGAAAGGGTCACCTGGCACGTGACTGTCCGACTCCTCGTACAGTTGATCCGCAGGCTTTGGAGGATCCACCAAGGTAGTAGAGCTCCGGGAGCAGGTGGATACGTTCCTTGTACTTCTAGTTCCATGTTGTTGTTGTATTCGTGTCTTGTACTATGAGCTGCAATAATAAAAAGACACTTATCTTTGTTTGCTTTCCTGTCTTTTGTTTGGTTGATACTGAGTGGTCCCGGTTAAAACTGTTGACTTGACCCTCACTTTTGAGATTTCTACTGGAGGAGACCCAGTGACCTCACACTGATGCCGATAGTGTGACTCAACCCTTTGAGGCGAGAGTGACATTTGGATCTCTTGGTAGTTACGTCGAGGCCTTACGACGTCATCCATGGCATGAATGCATCATTCATGTTGGAATTGACTGTATTAGGCAACGAATGTGGTTCATCCAGGGGATGAGACCGGATTTCTCTTATCATCAAAGAAGAAATCATAGAAGCTCTTGTGAGACTAAAGGAGGTCCAGGACATCCAAGAGAGGATAAAGACTGCACAGTACAGTAAGAAACAGGAAACCGGTGCCAGTCTTAGAGACTCGGGCGTGTTAAAGAAGAGGAAGCTTAAATGAGAGATGAGTCTACAAAGCAGCAGACGTGGAGTCAGAGCTAGGAGAGCAGCATGAGGTGGTGTACATCCTAACATTGTACAACCACCCGCCTTAGTTATTCCTGCCAGGATCAGGGAGCTGGAGGGCGGAGGAAGAGTGCGGCTGCATGCGGTCAAGGAGTGTGACACAATGGCTCTATAAATGATTCAATGGACAGTCTGTGTCCACTACTAGCTGCTGTAGTAACGGACGTCGATGTGAATCATTCCTTGCTTTCACAAATCTTGTTCCGGACCTAGAGTTTCCGGTAAGCCGTGGACTTGACCCTCACGTCTAGAGATACCTTGGGAGGAGACTCGATAATCACACTTACGCCGATGGTGTGGTCAGACCCTCGAGGTGAGAGTTTCGGTTGGAATCTCTTGGTGGCAGCGTCGAGGCCTTACGACGTTAGTTCGAGTATGGAATGGGAAACAACTATTCATACTCAAATTGACGGTTTTAGGCAAACGTCGGTATGGGTTTTCCATGGTCGGTGGAAAAGGAAACCCTAGGCAGCGCAGGGTAACTCTTGCACAGGAGGGTGCGACCGATCACTCTTTAGTCGGTCAACCTTACCCTCATGGAAGCAGCCTTTCGAGTTCCAGTTCTAACAGAAAATGGAGACCTCTAGAGTTCGAGGATGACGATCACGTCCTTATACGGGTCTCACCTCGACGAGGTTTACGGATATGTGGCCAAGGAGGCAAGTTATCTCCGGGGTTCAGCGGACCTTCTTAGGTCCCCAGCTGGGTATGCGGGGTGGTTTACCGCTTGACCCATTCACCGCAGTTGCACCAGGTGCACGACAACTTCAACAAATCTCAACTGAGGAGATACGTGCTCGACCCTTCGCATACCATCGACCATGAGGAGCTGGACGATGGCGATGGGGTGTCTTTCACGGAGATTCCAGTGGGGATCGAGGATCGACAGGAGCAGATCCTACGAGGACGATCGATTCCTCTGGTGCACTTTATTTGGCAGTACGGAAACCTCCTGGTGAGCACATAAGAGTGGAAGGCTCAAATGCGTGCTCTGTACCACTTTTGTGACCCTAGTTTGTGTTGAAACTTTACGGGGACGTAAAGCCCTAAGGTGGGAGTAATGTAAAGATCCGGAAATTTCAAGGAAAATTTTTTCTTAATTTTCTTTGGAATTTTACAAGAACACAGTTTCTGACGGCGCCTGATTCCGAGGCTCGGTGTTCCCGGAATTAATTTCCGAAGTTTGGCTCGGGTACGTTCAGTGAACGAGCGAGCGGGAATTTCTATCTTTTGAACTGGTTCCCGGAATCGAATTCCGAGGGCACCGATGGAACCGCAGCGCCAGTAATTACTTAGGAACTCCTGTTCCGGAGTTTCGTTTACACGAGTGTTGATAATAAAAATTGTGGAAGTTTATTTTATAACTACACTACAATTTTTATTAACTTACTCTAAGTGTTAGCTCATGGTGGAAGTTGGGTAACCACCCAACCTCCCTTGGGAGGTTATGAGGGTGGTGGGGCCCACACGAACCCCACCTCTTCATATCCTCTAAAACCCCTCAACTCCCACTTAAATGATTTTAACTTAGTTATAACTTATGTCTTAAATGAGTTGATTTTAATGTGGTGAGTTGTGTGAGTCTTTTGAATTTCAAACACTTGAATTTCAAAAGCCATGTGAAGTTAATTAAATAAGTGGAGAACTTATTTCATTTGGGTGGGTTGTGTTGTTTGAGAGCTTTTGGAAAGAAGGCTTAGAAGTTTTGAAGTTTCTTCATCCTCTTGACAAAGAACGCGAAGAACAATCGGACATCGATGAAGAACGCCACGTTCTCGGGAACCGTCTTCCGCGACGCCATACCCGCAATACCGACGACGTCTTCTTCCGCGACATCTCTTTTCGCGACGCCGAATCTCGTCACCTCTTAAATCAAGGTAGGGGTTTTAACTTTTAAAAGTTATGTGGATCTCTCCTTCGAACTTGAAGGTTTATATTTGTCGGGCCTTGATTCCAAATCTTTTTATTTAATTTAAAAGATTGTGAAAGTTTATCATTCATTAAAGGCCGATTGTTAACAAATAACGCGAGGGGGCCGGACCGCACGAACATGGCCGACCCTCCTCCTATTCATGTTGATTTTGTTGTGGATTGAAACCGGTGTGGCGCAGTGTCGTCGCACTGCGCAGGATCATGTGCCAAGAAACGCGCGGCGCCGTCGCGCCGCGTCATTAAATAATGCAAGGACGCGACGCCGTCGCGCTGCGTTGAAGAAAGTTTAAGGTGCCGCGGCCGGAGCGGGGCCGCGGTGGAGGGGCGCGGTGTCGTCGCACCGCGCCGGAAAACGAAGGCCGCGGCCGGTTCCGGGCCGCGGTGGAACGAGAAGACCAGCGGCCAGCCGGGCCGCCGGTGTCGGAAGCCGGAAGGGGGACCGGCCATGCCGGTCCCGTTGAGGAAGAACCGGCCGGCCAGGTTGGGCCGGCCGGAAGGGAGAAAACCGGGGGAAATAATTTCCCCCGGCCAGCCTTAATGCCCCCCCTCATTATGAGGGGGGCCGGTTTCACAAAGGGGGGGGGGGGCAGGCGGCCCCCCGTTTTCTCGAAGGCAGGCCCCCACGTGAGGGGGGCCGTTTTCTTAAGCGCGGCAGGTTGCCGTGCCGCCAGCTGAGGAAAGGCGGGGGCTTTGCCCCCCGCGCGCGGCACACGAACGGCGCCTAGGGCGCGCCGCCGTGCCGGCCCGCGCCGCCGCGCCGGACCGCGCCGCCGTGCCGGCCCGCGCCGCCGCGCCGGACCGCGCCGCCGTGCCGGCCCGCGCCGCCGCGCCGCCGCGCCGGACCGCGCCGGGCCGGGTCGTCGGGCTGGGTCGCCGCCCGGGGTGGGTCGACTCGGTTCGGCCGACCCAGGGGGGGTCGGGCCGGGTCGGCCCTGGCCCAGACCCCCACTTTCGGACCACTTTTGGTCAAATGCCTGTATCTTGGGCTACGGGCCTCCAAACGACTCGCTGTCAGCGGCAACACGATCCTTGGATCGAGACGGTCGTTTCGGTATACTATACTCAAGGTGAACCTTCCTTTTCGGGAGCCTACGTGGTTAAAACTCCATAGTTAAGCGTGCTTGGCCAAGAGTAGTGATCAGGATGTGTGACCTCCTGGGAAGTTTCCCAGGGTGGGTGTGAGACAGAAAGGCCAATAACTAACAGATCGGGCGTCCGATTTACGCGCCGTCTATTTCGTTGAATTCCTCTTGATGAGACAGATCTTTTGGCATACTCCACCCGAGGTTTGGACGCAGGTGGAGTACGGTCGGGTTGGTTTTGCCTTAAAAACCAACCGGGCCCCTCGAACGAAAAAGCCAATAACTCTCAGACCGGGCGTCCGATTGACGCGCCGTCTATTGCGTTGAGTTCCTGTTGATGATACGTAACTTTTGGCATTCACCGCCTGAGATTTGGATACAGATGGATAGTGGCCGGGTTGGATCGCACAGAAATCCAACCGGGCCCCTGGAACGGAAAAGCTGATACCTTTCTGACCGAACGTCCGTTTGATGAACCGTCAACGGCGTTGGTGATCTTGTTGAGAAACGGTCCCTATGAGTATACCCTATGAGAGTTCAGGGTACAGTTGAGATATGGCCGGGTTTGGTTCGCTCACAAAACCAACCGGGCCCCTCGGACGAAAAGGCTAATAACTCACAGACCGGGCGTCCGATTGACGCGTCGTCTATTATGTTGAGACCCCTATGACGAGGCGGTCCTTTGAGATACTTCTTCGTGGGACTTTGAGATACTTGGAGTATCGACCTGTAGCTCGTGGAGCAGACCCTCCCAGTGACGAGCGTGCGGAGTACGGAGACCGTGTAACTGGCTGAGACCTGACGACTGCTTGACCGACTCGACTTGGAGTGAGTCGACTAGCCCAGTGGACGGAGCACTACTTTCTGAGGTGCAGACCCATGGCGGACGGAGCACTACCTGTGTGACAGTGCAGACCCGCGGTACTCATCCGGAGAGTACCTCAGCAGGCTACTAGGGGGTGTGCACTACTTTGTTTGGGTGACATACCTCGGCGGGAAGCACTACTGTGTCTGGGTGGCTGACCCATGGTACTCGACAGGAGGAGTACTTCAGCAGTCTTAGGTTAGTGAGCAGTAACTCGGAGTCGCGACAGGACCATTGTACACTCTCGAGACAGATCTCTTCATCAGTTACGGTTTCAATAATGAAAATCCTGGTTTGAGCTGAGACTTTTAACCTTTGTGTTTACCTCATGATTGAGATGGGTCACTTGATAACTTAGGTATATGTATGGGCATATACCTGGGCAGTAGTTAACCGTTGATTTCACAATCCTTGTGTTTCCTCATGATTGAGATGGGTTACTTGATAACATAGGTATATGTATGGGCATATACCTAAGTAGAGGTTATCTGTTGAGATCTTCTATGTGGTTATGTTTGTTGTTTTTAGTGAGACCTTGAGGGTCTCGAGGTCCCTACTGAGTATAATTATACTCACCCCTGCACGGGCTATGCCCGCACCTCGTTGTGTTGGTTGTAGACGATGGGCAGTGCTGACAGAGGCCGAGTGTTCGAGGACTAGACGATACCTGGAGGTGGAATATACGACGAGATGGTACCCGGAGGAGGACCTCGCGACGAGACGGTACCCAGAGGTGGACGTGACGACGAGGCGGTACCCGGAGGTGGACCACTGGGCTGGACATACTCGGAGCGCACGGTGGGACCCGAGGAGCCGAGGAGCTATCTGTACCCACCCTTCAGGCGGGATTTCCTGTGGACAGCTCGGCGTAGCAGCTTTACTTTTCAGTTGCTGTTTTCCCTTTGGAGTTGTACTTTATAGTTGGGCTTGTATTTCCGGCCCCTTTTTACTTTCCGCACTTACTGTTGTACTCAGTTTTTACTTAGTGTTTACTTCTTCCGCTTGTACTCTGTGTGATTGTTTACTTTACAAAGGCAATGCCTTCCCTTTTTACCCGGATTTACGCCTTGGTACTAGTCGCCAGCCCCTGGCCTATGGAAGGCGGGCTTGGGGTAGTCACGGCACGGGCCCCGAGGACGGGTCGTGACACATAAACTTGTCTAGAACCTATTGGTTGAGATTATTTCGACCCATACCCACTTTAGCTTCAAAATAAATCAATTTTAAGCTATTATAAACTGAATATGACTTTATTATAAAATAATATTTTAAGTTTTCCCTAAAGTGCCCCTCTCCTCCCTTATAAAAGGGCACCTCCTCCCTATTCTCTTTACACAATTTTGAGCTTTCAAGAACTGCCAAACCCAGCCCACTTCCCTTATCAACTTCCCTATAAATAGTATGGTGGTTCTGGTCTCCTCAAAAGACCAACTCTAGTGCCTTAAGAGGAAGCTTAAAATATGTGTGTCGAAGAAGAGGTAATCTCTTCTACCAATTATTTCAAGTTTTCTTTCTTCTTCAACTTCTTCTTCTTTAGTTGTTTAATTATAAAGTAATAACATCAGTATCAATAATATTCTGATATGTTATTATAAATATGAAACAACCCCATTTCACCTTCTATCCATCCTACAAAAAATGAAATCATCGCGCGTGCGTACGTACGAAATACGGTCTCCACTGTAACACCCCGAGCTTCCACGATACGCTTCTCATTCAGTAATACAATAGCTTGCATTGTACGCAACTTCGAGTTCTAAAACACCGCGACTAATCAAAGTAGCCGTTATGAATAGTAATACCTTCTTTTTGAAATATTATAAATTTTATATGTCAAAATGGACTTCATTTTTGTATTCGTAATATCGAAATTAGCCTATGTTGAATTTTTGGTATTTTTCTGAGAACTTCTAAAATTTTATAAATAGTGAAAAATACTTAAAACAACTTTTTTAATCAAAATAATTTATAGTGATAAATTATAATATTTGATGGTTTTAAAGTATAATTAGAATATATTTTTACCATTTTATCCAATGGTGGTCATTATAATTAATTTAACATTGAAATTGGACATAAACAATTGCCAATCTTTTGATATAAATTGTTTCTTAAAAACACGCTATTTGTTGTGACAGCGGGAATTATTTATAAAATTAATTAATGCAACTAATATGTTTGGAATTTTGTAAAATAGACATCATTTTTCAATTCGGAATATCAATTATAGCTTAGGGTGAAATTTTGGCCTTATTCTGAAAAACTTCAATTTTTGATGAATAGTGAAACCACTAAGTGGTTGTTAAATAACTGATTTTTCGTTTAAATGAAATATTACCACTTCTGTGATTTGATTTTCAAAAATCCGACATACATGGTTGTCATTAAGAAGTAAAATGTGGTTCAATGGGATAAAAATAATTTTTCGGTGAATAGTAACTTATTAAGTTCTTAATCGCGATTAGTGGTAATTAGGGTAGTTTAAGGTATAGATAATACTTTAATAATATTAAATGACCTAGACACATGTCCCAAACTCATTGGTTGAGTCATGGCCGACCAAGACAAGCCATGGCCTAACTTGGGGACCCCATGGATCCACTTTTGTTGGGAAATAACATAAATTACTTTTTATTTAATGTTAAAGTGAAAATGACACTAACATAAAGTGTTTTACTAAAACAATTTTTAAGTAGGGTTACACAAGTCCAAATTTTGATTATAAATAGTCATTGGAAAGATAAAAAGATTTCCTATATCATAGTATTTTTTTTATAATTTTTAGACATTAAATAAATTAAATTATTTATGACATCATTATGATGCAGCGATGACCTCATTATTTAACGATTTTAATAAAATGAATAGATAATGTAAAATCCAAGGCTTACACTTGTCCAAAGCCAATTGGATGAGTGGATTTCGATGCCTTATCACCTTATCCACGAATTCTATCAATGTGGGACCTTTTAAAACCGAAACACATTTTCAAATAATGTAATGTTCCTTTACTTTCCAAAAGTGCCCCTCCTCTCCTCTTATAAAAGGCCCCCACCTCTACCTCATTTCACACACTCTTCAAGCCATTGGCTCGGCCAACCCCTGCCCATTTGCTCTCTCCACATCCCTCTCCTCATCCTAGAGGATTCCCTTTGGGCAGAATCCTTTCAAAGGAAGCCTTTAGGCTCAACTCAAAAGGAGTTACACTTTTTAAGGTAATTCATTCTCTCATGTTCTTTTGTTTTATTTTGCTTCTCCAACCCCCTAAACTCTTTTTATTTACTTCTTTTGTAACAACACCAGTATCTTAAATATACTAGGATGTTGTTATAAGATTTGTTTGAGCTACACTTCCACACAACTACATCAAATGGTTAAAGAACATAAGGTTTCCGTGGATGGCGAAATTCTGCCTCCCGAAACGATGATTGTTCAACACTCATTTAACACCTTCAAAGGTGGCCATTATGATGTCACTATTTTTATATATGATATATAATATGTTTATGTTTTCCTTAAGCTTCTGTTTTTTTCATTTTGGGCATACCTTTATGGTTTCCATTATGGGTAAAACACGATATCTTCATTTTAGGAAGCGCGGACTACCACCCCCTGAAAGTGATTTGATTCGTTAATACCATATGTGGGATGTGTGAAGGATAAAGTTAATGATATTATATATGTTATTATACTGGAATTATAATATACTCTCATATCATTATGATTCCATTCCAGAAAATATGAAATAGAAATGGAAGTAGCGTTCATGCGTACGTACGGCTTACCGTCTCCATGAACGGTGCATTTCATTTCTTACCTCTAAATGTGATGTAATATTATAAATGAATGTATGTACTGGATATATATGACATATATGATATCTACATCATGAATACCATTCTGGATATAATTAACCTTTGACCAAATTAACAACATGTAAGTGTAAGAAGCCTATTTTTGACTTAAGAACCAAATACCGACAAAATGAACATTATTAACTTAAATAATTACATAATGTTCATATCATTGTAATAAGTGATATAATAAGGATAATGAAGTTGAAAATGGTTCTTAATAAGGTATATATTAACTCTAGTTTATTATTCAGGAGGTTAAAGAACGGTTGAGTCAAGTCAGACACGAGGTAAGGGAAATTCTTAACCCAATTTCTGTTCTTTGGGTTAATCTCCTACTTTCAAATTAAGTCATGATATTGTTATGTATTATCTTGTATTTGTACTTTCTTTATGTGTACTTATAGATAATACACATAATATATCTATTTTATTTATAAATGATCTTTGTAAGGGAACTTCTTAACCCAACTTCAATTCTTTGGGTTAATCTCCTACTTTCAAATTATGTCATGATATTATTATGTCCTATTTTGTATTTTTATGTTATTTATGTGTACCTATAGTGAATACACATAATATATCTATTTTATTTTAAAAATGATCTTTGTATGGGACTTCGTCTCAATCTCCTTTCGTTGAGGCATATTTTATTTTATACACAACTTTCTTTTATACGGTGTATAAACCCCTTTGACTTTTACATTTATTCAAAAGGAATCTTTTTACACGAAGCGTTTTACTAAACGACAAAAAGGGAATGTTTTTCTTTCCGTACTTATGCGGCGACAACGACTTCTCCGCCGCCGTGACCATTATTTGAGTTTCGGCTTCCTCTACAAGCCATCACTTTTTTTTAATGAAAAATAAATACAAAGTTTTAACTTACTTTTATTTTGGTATTGAAAATGGTTTTGAAAGCGTTTTTATTATATCAATGTGTTGTATTGATATCTTGTGATTGGAATGTGGAAATGTTATGTTTCCTTTATGCATGTTTTATGTGATATGATTATGTTATGGTTTATGATATGTTTAAACCTATTCATATGAGGAATGTATTGGACTTAATAAGTGACGGGTGGAGCCCGCTATAGCTCCTCGATGCATCGGTAGGTCTCATGAGACAACTAGACGTGGAATTGGCCGAGGCCCTTTCCCAATTTGATTTATGGTTTTGGCCGAGGCCTTAATCATTTTAGATGTCTTGGCCGAGGCCTTGACAAAATGTTTCAGAATGTCCGGCATTATACATTCCCTCATTATGAAAGTGGTTATTGATATTACATGTGATTATTCGACCAGTAGAATATCCATGTGAAGAAGTAAATGGCATTATCTCATTTTACTTTTGCCATATTATGTTGAAGTTCATGTTTAAGAGGCTTTTGTTTTAGTTATACATTGCCTTAATTGTTAATGATTATTTATGAAAGCTTCCGCATTATTGTTATCCTTACTGAGCATCTGAGCTCACCCCTTTCAATGTTTTAATATTTTCCAGGATGTGAAGAAGTATTTTATGAATGACCTGCAGGGATAGTCAGAAGAGGATATGAGTGTGGACTATGGAGACTTTGTTATTGTAGTTTTTCACTCTATGATGTAATGTAACGTTTACGAATGTATCTAGTGTTTCCAAGGCTACTAAACTAATCGGTCTTTCGAGACTTGATCTTTTGTGATCATGCCAATGTTACGAAGTAACGCACCGACTCTGGGTAGCTGGGGTCGGGGCGTTACAGTTGGTATCAGAGGCAGTTTAGTACTAACCTTGGAAGCTAGATTTAGATAAACTCTGATTAGAGCACATAGCCCAAAGATAGACTTTGAGGATTAGTATAGAAGAACTTCCTAGAATTTTGGTATTATAGAGATGTTATGACTTTTCCGAGCAATAAATCCCTGTCTGGATACGAGCAGGTAGAGGCGGCTCTAGCACAGATGTACCTAGGGGTAAAACCCGAAAACACCGCTTTGAGCTAGACTCGAACGGGAACTGGTGCACGACAACGGGCCTTGCTGCACTCTTGGTTACGACACTCCCGGGGGATATGCTTAGGATAATTCTCATTTTATTTACAAACCACTATGAAGGGTTATGAGTATATACTTCCTCAAAGAAAACATTTTTATAATTATGGATTATATCCATAATTAGTTCAATTTATGTTAAGTGTTTTACAAGTATGGAATTATGTATTTTGATTCATGAACTAATCTAGTTTATGCCATTATTTAGAAATGGCGCCTAGTGGAAGGAATGGAAACCGTATCAATGCACGCACTCCGTGTAGGGATTGCCCTCCTGCTCAGGATAATTATTGTGGATCTGGAGATACAACTGGTGCTGATCAACTTATTACCATACTGGGACAACTCACTCAGGTTATGAATAATAACCTTACTCGTATGGAGCACCCTGATCCGCAACGTGGAGGATCAATGCTAGATCGTTTCATGAGGCAACAACCACCAACCTTTAATGGGAGTACAAATCCTATAGTAGCTGAGCAATGGATAAATTCCTTAGAGAAAATATTCCATGCCTTGCGGAGTAGTGAAAGGGAGAAGGTTGTCATGGCAGTTTACCGCCTCACTGGAGATGCCGATCAGTGGTGGTCGCTGATTCAAAACACAAAGGAAGATGATGACGTATCGAATATGGAATGGAGGGAGTTCAAAGATCTTTTCTTAGAAAAATACTTTCCTCGTGACCATCGAGCAGATATGGAAAGGCAATTTCTGAGTCTGAGGCAGAAGGAGGATGAGAATGTCGCAAAGTATGAGGCTAACTTTACAAGGTTAGCGAGGCATGCTGCCGATTATATACGTAACCCTAGGAGTAAGATTGATCGTTTCTTTGATGGGTTAAAACCATTTCTCCGTCGAGCTTTGGTATCACAATCCTTCTCATCATACGAAGATATTGTCTCGTGTGCTATCAAGACAGAAAAGGAATTCTCTAAGTCTTATGACAACAAAGTAAAGCAAGAGAAGAAGAGAACGGTGGAACAAGAGACAGATAATGGGAAAAAGGGAAAGAAAGATTTTACATTATGTGATAATTGTGGGAAGAATCACCCTGGTACTTGCCTAAAAGGAATGGGAGTTTGTTATAAATGTGGAGAAAAAGGTCACCAGGCTCGTGATTGCAAGGTAAAGAAAGAGGCTGTCAAAGTTGAATGCTACAATTGTAGAGAAATGGGTCATTATGCAAATGAATGTCCTAAGCGTCAGGGAAACTTACCTCAGAAAAGGCCAAGGGATCAAGGACAATCTTATGCTGTTACTACAGTTGAAGCAGAATAACTAATGTATTGGTGCTTTTGGACTCAAGGATTATATTCTGGTTATAAGAATAATGTAATATATATATATGGATTGTACTGCAGTACTTTTTGATTTTAGTAAGGTTTTAATATGATTAAGGTAATCATATTTTTAGTATGTGACAATAAGAGAAACTTTTCTTTGTTTGGGGAATCTGATGTTACAATTGATTTTGGAATTTAGAGACCTTTTAGAGAAAGTCTGGATGAAGGTATTTTGGATAACTATAAAGGTTGGAGTGGATTAAGTTGAACTTTGGATAGTATTGTTTAAGGTTAAAACATTTATGAACATTATTTTTGGAATAGTATAGTACTATATTTTTAGGAAAAGGACAACCTGCAGGGTGGGGAATAACCCGTCGCGTCGGACAAAGCTGCAGGAATCGAACCCACAACCATAGTGCGACAAGCCTTTATTTCCTACCACTAGCCTACAGGAAGTCCCTGGTTATTACAAAATAGTTTTACTAATCTAAATGGTATGTGTTAACATTTTGAACCTTATACAATTAGGATAAATAGAATATTTTTGAGTTCTGTTACCATTTGGAGTAAAAGTTGGGTTTGTGGTAAAACTTTATTAACAAATGAAAGTATACATAACAAGTATGTATATTCCCTTACGTTCTTAGTAAATCTCATAAATAAATTCCTCAACATTATAAAAGGTAACTTAAAACAAAAATGTTGTCGGTTAACTTTTCCAACTGGGGATTCAATGACCGTTTAACCAATCACAAGTTTGTGATTTTCTTATGGTTAAACTTTCTCCTAATCCTGTTTTCTATAACTCTCCATCAGACCTTGATGGTTTGTTTTTCTTCCATATCCATATTTTCATAGAATCCTAGAATGGGCTATATCGGGTGACCTTTGTACTTATCCTGCTTTCTTTTAATGTTATATATTTATTAACCTTATTTTCGATGTGGGTTTTCCTCAAAGATATTTTCTCTTTTCAACCTTGTATTTTCCAAGAAAAATTTCAAATTGCGAGGACGCAATTTATTGAAGGAGGGGAGAATGTAACACCCCGAGCTTCCACGATACGCTTCTCATTCAGTAATACAATAGCTTGCATTGTACGCAACTTCGAGTTCTAAAACACCGCGACTAATCAAAGTAGCCGTTATGAATAGTAATACCTTATTTTTGAAATATTATAAATTTTATATGTCAAAATGGACTTCATTTTTGTATTCGTAATATCGAAATTAGCCTATGTTGAATTTTTGGTATTTTTCTGAGAACTTCTAAAATTTTATAAATAGTGAAAAATACTTAAAACAACTTTTTTAATCAAAATAATTTATAGTGATAAATTATAATATTTGATGGTTTTAAAGTATAATTAGAATATATTTTTACCATTTTATCCAATGGTGGTCATTAGAATTAATTTAACATTGAAATTGGACATAAACAATTGCCAATCTTTTGATATAAATTGTTTCTTAAAAACACGCTATTTGTTGTGACAGCGGGAATTATTTATAAAATTAATTAATGCAACTAATATGTTTGGAATTTTTTAAAATAGACATCATTTTTCAATTCGGAATATCAATTATAGCTTAGGGTGAAATTTTGGCCTTATTCTGAAAAACTTCAATTTTTGATGAATAGTGAAACCACTAAGTGGTTGTTAAATAACTGATTTTTCGTTTAAATGAAATATTACCACTTCTGTGATTTGATTTTCAAAAATCCGACATACATGGTTGTCATTAAGAAGTAAAATGTGGTTCAATGGGATAAAAATAATTTTTCGGTGAATAGTAACTTATTAAGTTCTTAATCGCGATTAGTGGTAATTAGGGTAGTTTAAGGTATAGATAATACTTTAATAATATTAAATGACCTAGACACATGTCCCAACCTCATTGGTTGAGTCATGGCCGACCAAGACAAGCCATGGCCTAACTTGGGGACCCCATGGATCCACTTTTGTTGGGAAATAACATAAATTACTTTTTATTTAATGTTAAAGTGAAAATGACACTAACATAAAGTGTTTTACTAAAACAATTTTTAAGTAGGGTTACACAAGTCCAAATTTTGATTATAAATAGTCATTGGAAAGATAAAAAGATTTCCTATATCATAGTATTTTTTTATAATTTTTAGACATTAAATAAATTAAATTATTTATGACATCATTATGATGCAGCGATGACCTCATTATTTAACGATTTTAATAAAATGAATAGATAATGTAAAATCCAAGGCTTACACTTGTCCAAAGCCAATTGGATGAGTGGATTTAGATGCCTTATCACCTTATCCACGAATTCTATCAATGTGGGACCTTTTAAAACCGAAACACATTTTCAAATAATGTAATGTTCCTTTACTTTCCAAAAGTGCCCCTCCTCTCCTCTTATAAAAGGCCCCCACCTCTACCTCATTTCACACACTCTTCAAGCCATTGGCTCGGCCAAACCCTGCCCATTTGCTCTCTCCACATCCCTCTCCTCATCCTAGAGGATTCCCTTTGGGCAGAATCCTTTCAAAGGAAGCCTTTGGGCTCAACTCAAAAGGAGTTACACTTTTTAAGGTAATTCATTCTCTCATGTTCTTTTGTTTTATTTTGCTTCTCCAACCCCCTAAACTCTTTTTATTTACTTCTTTTGTAACAACACCAGTATCTTAAATATACTAGGATGTTGTTATAAGATTTGTTTGAGCTACACTTCCACACAACTACATCAAATGGTTAAAGAACATAAGGTTTCCGTGGATGGCGAAATTCTGCCTCCCGAAACGATGATTGTTCAACACTCATTTAACACCTTCAAAGGTGGCCATTATGATGTCACTATTTTTATATATGATATATAATATGTTTATGTTTTCCTTAAGCTTCTGTTTTTTTCATTTTGGGCATACCTTTATGGTTTCCATTATGGGTAAAACACGATATCTTCATTTTAGGAAGCGCGGACTACCGCCCCCTGAAAGTGATTTGATTCGTTAATACCATATGTGGGATGTGTGAAGGATAAAGTTAATGATATTATATATGTTATTATACTGGAATTATAATATACTCTCATATCATTATGATTCCATTCCAGAAAATATGAAATAGAAATGGAAGTAGCGTTCATGCGTACGTACGGCTTACCGTCTCCATGAACGGTGCATTTCATTTCTTACCTCTAAATGTGATGTAATATTATAAATGAATGTATGTACTGGATATATATGACATATATGATATCTACATCATGAATACCATTCTGGATATAATTAACCTTTGACCAAATTAACAACATGTAAGTGTAAGAAGCCTATTTTTGACTTAAGAACCAAATACCGACAAAATGAACATTATTAACTTAAATAATTACATAATGTTCATATCATTGTAATAAGTGATATAATAAGGATAATGAAGTTGAAAATGGTTCTTAATAAGGTATATATTAACTCTAGTTTATTATTCAGGAGGTTAAAGAACGGTTGAGTCAAGTCAGACACGAGGTAAGGGAAATTCTTAACCCAATTTCTGTTCTTTGGGTTAATCTCCTACTTTCAAATTAAGTCATGATATTGTTATGTATTATCTTGTATTTGTACTTTCTTTATGTGTACTTATAGATAATACACATAATATATCTATTTTATTTATAAATGATCTTTGTAAGGGAACTTCTTAACCCAACTTCAATTCTTTGGGTTAATCTCCTACTTTCAAATTATGTCATGATATTATTATGTCCTATTTTGTATTTTTATGTTATTTATGTGTACCTATAGTGAATACACATAATATATCTATTTTATTTTAAAAATGATCTTTGTATGGGACTTCGTCTCAATCTCCTTTCGTTGAGGCATATTTTATTTTATACACAACTTTCTTTTATACGGTGTATAAACCCCTTTGACTTTTACATTTATTCAAAAGGAATCTTTTTACACGAAGCGTTTTACTAAACGACAAAAAGGGAATGTTTTTCTTTCCGTACTTATGCGGCGACAACGACTTCTCCGCCGCCGTGACCATTATTTGAGTTTCGGCTTCCTCTACAAGCCATCACTTTTTTTTAATGAAAAATAAATACAAAGTTTTAACTTACTTTTATTTTGGTATTGAAAATGGTTTTGAAAGCGTTTTTATTATATCAATGTGTTGTATTGATATCTTGTGATTGGAATGTGGAAATGTTATGTTTCCTTTATGCATGTTTTATGTGATATGATTATGTTATGGTTTATGATATGTTTAAACCTATTCATATGAGGAATGTATTGGACTTAATAAGTGACGGGTGGAGCCCGCTATAGCTCCTCGATGCATCGGTAGGTCTCATGAGACAACTAGACGTGGAATTGGCCGAGGCCCTTTCCCAATTTGATTTATGGTTTTGGCCGAGGCCTTAATCATTTTAGATGTCTTGGCCGAGGCCTTGACAAAATGTTTCAGAATGTCCGGCATTATACATTCCCTCATTATGAAAGTGGTTATTGATATTACATGTGATTATTCGACCAGTAGAATATCCATGTGAAGAAGTAAATGGCATTATCTCATTTTACTTTTGCCATATTATGTTGAAGTTCATGTTTAAGAGGCTTTTGTTTTAGTTATACATTGCCTTAATTGTTAATGATTATTTATGAAAGCTTCCGCATTATTGTTATCCTTACTGAGCATCTGAGCTCACCCCTTTCAATGTTTTAATATTTTCCAGGATGTGAAGAAGTATTTTATGAATGACCTGCAGGGATAGTCAGAAGAGGATATGAGTGTGGACTATGGAGACTTTGTTATTGTAGTTTTTCACTCTATGATGTAATGTAACGTTTACGAATGTATCTAGTGTTTCCAAGGCTACTAAACTAATCGGTCTTTCGAGACTTGATCTTTTGTGATCATGCCAATGTTACGAAGTAACGCACCGACTCTGGGTAGCTGGGGTCGGGGCGTTACATCCACGCCGTGGTGTAATATGTTTTTCCACCACCACCTTAATTGGATGGGTATAATGGTGTAAATAATAACTATATATAGTTATTATAAAATCATACTGAGTCTAAGATAATATATCATCCACTCTAATTCAATTCAATAATTATGGGAATGATATCATCGCTCGTGCGAACGTATGGATTACCGTCTCCACGACGCGATGGGATTCATTCTCCAAGTTAACCATTAAAGAATGATTATAAAGAATATATAATGAATAATAATGAAATATATGACATGATAAATCTACTGGATTTATGTATATATATATATATATCATCTACTTACTTCCATTCAAGTCAATAAGGAATGGAAAACATCGTTCATGCGTACGTATGGCCTACCATCTCCATGAACGGTGTATTTCATTTCATTTATATATCTATTATATATATATATATACGGAATATATATGACATATAAATCATTATTTACATTCTGTAAGTAAATCATGATATAAGTAATAATAATATCAAGAACAACATGTCCAAACACGTATGATAAATAAAACGATTTTACCCAAAATACTGCTTTAACCTAGAATTTACTAAAGAACGGGTAATATAAAGTCATAAGTGAACTATATATGATATCATAACAATTAATATAAATCCGTAATAAGCCAATAAAATTATTTAAATCATTATACAAGAGTTTGGGATACGTACGAAGCATATCATACCTAAGGTAAGAGATAATTTTGCAATCTCATTTTTATCTGAGACTGCTTATACGTATGTATTTATTGGGGTTATATTTTTCATCCATGCCCATAAAATGTTTTTCATAAAGTGTTTAATATTCTTCCATGTATTTTTAAAGTCATTTTTACCCATATTTTACTTTTACTTTGTGTTAGGGAAGGAATCTTTCTTTTTTTTACCATACGTGCTACTTTTTGACTTTTCTGTTAAAAGTATGAGGAGATTTTTTTTAACTTATACGACATGAACGGATTTTTACAGTTTTATAACGCCTAATTTTCATGATGATTACTCTACAATATTTTATGAATATTTTCAACAAAATCCTTTTCCATTAAAATTTCCTGGCATTTTGTTAAAAGAAAATTATTTTGAAGAAGAAAGGATATTTTCCTCAAGAATTCATTTCAAGTGTTTTATCAAAACCATTTTCCATCCGAGATGACATTATAATGTCTCTATGATTTACATGGTTCCACTTTTATTATGAATAAATTATATCCATTTGTTTTATATAGATTATATTATGATGGGATGATGTTTATGAAACCCATTTTATTCTTTGGGTTACAATGAATGATTTAAGTTTATGTTGTGTCACACGTAAGAATAATTTCAATATGAGATGGGTGGGACCTATATCTCCAGAAAATTAATTGGGTAAAGATTTATATCTCATGATATAGCCATGTCTGGAACGGTAAGTTAATCCGGTTCAGTGATATAGGACTGGAACGAGGAGTGAACTCGATTCAGTAAGGGACTTTGTCCACTAAGATGGTCTTGGCAGCAATGCCTTGGATACTATAGAAATCATATAATGTTCTTAATGGTTTTCCACAATTAAATGTTTTATTTCCAAGCTATTTTATCATGATTGATGATCCATTATGATCTATGCCTTACATACTTCCATGTTTTATGTCATTGCTCAAGATTTTGATGTTTAAATATTATTTTCATGTTTTGAAGTTTAAATGTATATGGTTTGTTTCATTTTCACCATGATTACCCTTACTGAGCATTTGAGATCACCCTTTATATGTTTTATTTTCCCTAGGATATAGAGAAAGGTTTTAGGTAAAAAAAGAAGATCATTATGGGAGATGTTAAAGATCTTTCACCAATATTAGAAGATTATGTTCCAAGTTTCCAAAGACACTAAACTATTACAGTCCTTTGTTGTCTGTTTTTGTTATGTATTAAGTATTCTGAAAAATAAATGTAATCCCCATGTACGTCAAGCTTGGGTCATTACATTTGGTATCAGAGGAAAGGTTTAGTTAACCTTTGGAAAATAGGATGCGAAAACTTTAGTGAGACCCCTAGAGATATTTCTAAGGTATGTCTAGGGATGTCCCTAAGGTTAAGTATAAGTATAGGTTATAGTTCTAGAATTATAGTAACGATATTATAATTAAACCTAAGATGTTAGATATTGAAGGTACACCCCCTTTATTATGTTTTTTTCCAAGTACGATTTTGCCTCTCACACTGTTCTTTTTGGGTTTTAGATGATGGCTGGAACCCGAAGGTACTGTGTTGATCAATGTAATGGAAGATGCAATGATTGTCATCCTGAAAAAACCAATTTTATGGGAGTTGGAGTGAAAAATATTATTTCTATACTTACACAATCTATGAATCATTCTGGACTACCAAATGAGCATAGAAGAGAACAATATTTTATTGAGTCCTTCATGAGGCAACTTCCACCTTCTTTCAGTGGGTCTTTTGATCCACTTGTTTCTAAACAATGGATTAGTACCATTGAAAAGATATTTTCAATACTTTGCTGTTAGGATCATGAAAAATTCATTTTGGCTGTTTATCGGTTAAAAGGTGAAGCTGAACAGTGGTGGACTCTAGTTAAAAATACAAGGCCCCAAGATGAAATTGAATCAATGGAATAGAACGAGTTCAAGAACTTGTTTTTCAATAAGTAATTCCCTTGTATTCTTTGAACAAAGATGGAAAATTATTTCCTTGAGCTTAAGCAAAAGGATGATGAATCTATTGGTATATACGAAGCGAATTTTACAAGGCTTGCAAGGTATGCATCTGGATTTATCATCCAACCTGAAAGTAATGTTGATCGATTCTTTAGTGGCTTAAAACCAAGTCTTCAAAGGGAATTAACTATAAGAGACTTCAGTAGCTATGAAGAAATTGTGCGTTGTGCTATCAAGGTAGAACTGGAAGTTGGTGTTATATATCCATCTCATGGTTTTGACAAAAAACAAAAGATGGAATTCAAGGAGAAATATCAGAACAATGGTGAAAAGAAGATGAATGTTTGTTTATGCTTAAAGTGTGGAAATAAGCATGGTGGAGATTGTCTAAAAGGTACTAAAAATGTTTCAAGTGTAGAAAAGAAGGTCATTGAGCAGCTGAGTGTCGAAGTAATGGGAAAAAGGTAGCTAATGATGTGAATAGAGAAAAGACTATAGAGAACGCTCCACCAACACTTCAATGCTTCAAGTGCAAGGAAATGAGGCATTATTCTAATCAATGCCCTAATCCAAGGGTTAATGATGATCGACCTGAGAAACCACTTAAGGAAAATGAAAAATGGAAGTCACATGCGATCACTATTGGAAATTTTGAGTATGATACTGATGTGGTGGAATGATTATGTGTTTATGTAATGAGATTACAAAATTGTAGTGTGGAATGTCCTTTTAGTATCGTGGAATATTGAAATATCTATGTATTGGTCCATTGTGGGTTTCAATAATTTTATGGTTCCAGTAACCATGAAAAGCGATTGAAATATTTTTGGAAAGAAGATTAAATGTGCATAATGAATGGATAAGGAGAAATTAATTTGTATGATAGTATTCATGAGATCATGACGGATATAAGGACAAAGTTATATCATGGTTTGAGTATATAGAAATTTTGGGATTTTTGTATGTGGAAAGAGTTAACATTTGACAGCACACATTTTTTCATTAAGGTTCTATGGTTAAACATGATTAAGGTATTCACATGTTTGTAATGTGACCAACAAGTTATATCGTATGATAAATGATGATATTCACATGCTCGGAAGATGACATTTCTAGTAATCATTTTCTTTATACTATGAGATTGGACAGATGTGTTTTGGATAAGTCTAAAGATTGGAACAGATTATATTGGACATAAGTTAGTATTATTTAAGGCTAGAAATTTTTGGTATTATTTTTGTAATACTATAATAGTATAGTTTTAGGAAAAGGACAACCCGTAGGATGGGCGATAACCCGTCGCGTCGGAGAAGGCTGTGGGAATCGAACCCACAACTGAAGTGTGACAGACCTTTATCGCCTACCACTGGCCAACAGGAAGTCCCTGATTAGTATAAATTAGTTTTAATTTATTAAGTGGTATGATATATGAAGTATAAATCCATTTTAGGAACCATATATGATTAATCACAGCATAGATGGACTTATGTATATTTAATAACTTGTGATAGAGGCAGATGGAATGACCTATCTTTCTATCGCATTATCTGCTAACACTTAGAGAATGTCAAATTCAACTTCATTTCTTTAAATAATAGATGAAGTGGAAATTTTTAATAGGATGACCAACAATGATATTACACTGAAATCAAGTAAATATTTCTTCTAATTCAAAATTTTCAACTTTAGGGAAATGATATTGAAAACCAAAAATGTTGTCCTAGTGCTCTTATATCTAATGAATCAGATGGTACCTTAGATCATCACAAATTTATGACTTTGTGATTGTTGGTTTTTCATAACCATGTCCTCTACCACTCTTCATCAGAAGTTGATGGTTATATTTCTCTTCTATATCCATATTTTCACCTATTTTCTCCTATGTGGAAACCCAGTGATGAGTTAATTTGGGTAACCGTTATGTTTCGTACTTCACTTTTAAAATTAAGTTTTAGTATTCCTTTTTACGATGTGGGTTTCTATGAATGAAACTTTTAAGTAGTAAATGATTTATAACCCCAACGAATTTCGAGGGAGAAATTCATTTTAAGGGCTGTAGAATGTAATGCCCCGAGATTTTATGAGAAGTATTCTTTTTAATTTATTTGATTTTTGTGTTTTATGCTACACCAAGATTATCTTGTGCTATAAACAACAGCGTATTAGCTTCCAGTGTATGCAACACTATTCTTGGATCGTGTTACACAAAATTTAAAGTTCGTTTGATAGAAGATATTCTATGTAACATTGAGTGTATATATATATATATTCAATGTATAAATGAAATACAATTGAATTCTATTATACACAACAACAAAGGAATCTTGCACTACACTCAACCCTGACTTGGCTTGCTTTACATGCAATCGCGACCTTCCACAATAGTGTGTGTTGTACGCAATACCGAGTTTCAATAAACAATGATATGTTATTAAAATATTATATAAACTAGTCGTTATGAATAGTAATACCCACTTTTTGAAATTTTATAAAATTTATCTTTCAAAATGGACTTCATTTTTGGATTTGGAATATTGAAATTAGCCTAGTTTTGGTATTTTTCTGAAAACTTTCAATTTTTGATGAATAGTGAAAACACTGGGTTACTATTTAAAAACCGACTTTTTATTTAAATAATTATTTATTTTATTTAAATTTATTATAGGTCAAAATTGATACATGATACCTATATAATTTAAATGTAATTCATTGGAGCCATTTTATAATAATTTTATATATATAAAAATTTTATTGAACTTTTCCCCATCTCTTACCCACCTCTTAGGAGATTTTTTAAATTTACATAAAATATAATTTTACCACTTTTATGAGTGGAATTTTAAAAATACGAGAGAAACGGTTAATATAAAGGAGTAAAATGTGGTTCAATAACATAAAAATATTTTTTGGTGAATAGCAACTTTTTACTTTTATTTACCATGGTTAAAAGTAAATAGGGTAATTAAGGGTAAAAATGATATTATTATTACCCTAAAACATGTCCTATTTCTATTGGATAAGTGTAATTCGACCAAAAAAAACCTTAGGATTAAAATATGACCCTTTAGGTCCACTTGGATTAGATTAGGACACTTATTATTTTTTTTAAAGAAGAGTTAAAAGAGTTAAAATCAAAGTTTAATAACTAAAACATTTTTAATATAGAATTATACATAAGATAAATTAGACTATAAATATTCATTAGAAATATAAACAGAGTTCCTACATAATGGTTTTTTATTTATAATTTATAGAAATTAAACAATTTAATTTATTTATGACACAATGATGTTGCAGTAATTACCTTATTAATGAAATATTAACATAATTGATGTTATAAATACCCAAATAAATGTAATTTTAGTCTTTTTAGGAATTACACTAATTTTAAAGTTTAATATGACATGTTAGTTGTGATTTAATTAATTTTTTTTGAATTAATAATGCTGTTATGATTTTCACAAAAATCAATTACCAAATAGTTTCAAAATTGACATAAAATAGTTTTTTAAACAAATATTATATTATTAATTGTTATTCTATTCATAAAAATATATGGTTCGGCCAAATGACTTAGATAATGTTATATATTTTAATAATGAACAACTTGGGGTTATTTTGGCTTGTTATAGTAAGTTTATTAACCATATACTGTAAGAAAACAACAAGACACGGTAAAAGTTAAATTATTTAACTTAGAGTTAAATCTAAATGATATGATTAAAATAGTATCCTAATCTTGTCTAAAACCTATTGGTTGAGAGGATTGCAACCCATAACCACTTTAGATTTAAAATAAATTAATTTGGAGCTATTATAAACCGAATATTACTTTATTATAAAACAATATTTCAAGTTTTCCCTAAATTTCCCCTCTCCTCCCTTATAAAAGGGATCCTCCTCCCTCTTCTCTGTACACAATTTTGAGCTTTCAAGATCGAAAAAACCCAGAACATTTACATTCTCAACTTCCGTAGAAACATTATAGAGGTTCTGGTCTCCTCAAAATACCAACTCTAGTGCTGTAAGTGGAAGCTTAAAAGCTGTGCGTCGAAGAAGAGGTAATCTCTTCTACCAATTCCTTCAAATTTTATTTCTTCTTAAACATATTCTTCATTAGTTTTTTCATTATAAATTAATAACATTAGTATCACTATTATACTGATATGCTATTATAAATATGAAACAACCCCATTTCTCCTTCTATCCATCCTACGGAAAACAAAATCATCGCGCGTGCGTACGTACGGAATACCGTCTCCACACCATGGTATAATTTGTTTTTCTACCACCACCTAACTGGGATGGGTAGAATGGTGTAAAGAATAACTATATATAGTTATTATAACATCATAATTATTCTGAGATATTATATCATCCACTACAATTCAATTTTATAATTATGGGAACGATATCATCGCTCGTGCGTACGTACGGATTACCGTGTCCACAATGTGATGAGATTCATTCTCCATGTTAACCATTAAAAAATGATTATAAAGTATATATAATGAAAAATAATAAAATATATGACATGATAATGCTACTTTATTTATGTATATATATATATATCATCTACTTACTTCCATTCAAGTCAATAAGGAAATAAAAACAACGTTCATGTGTACGTACGATGTACCGTCTCCATGAACGGTGTATTTTATTTAATTTATCTATCTATTATATATATATATATATATACTAAAAATATCTGATATATAAATCATGATTTACATTCTATAAGTAAGTAAATCTTGATATAAGTAATAATAATGTCAAGAAAAATATGTCCAAACACATACGATAAATAAAACGATTTTACCCAAAACGCTGCTTTAACATGGAATTTACAAAAGAACGGGTAATATAAAGTCATAAGTGAACCATATATGATATCATAACAATGAATATGATTCTTTAATAAGCCAATGACATTATTTAAATAATTATACAAGAGGTTCGGATACGTACGAAGCATATCAGACCTAAAGTAAGGGATAATTTTGCAATCTCATTTTTATCCGAGATTACTAATACGTAAGTATTTACTGGGGTTATATTTTTCATCCATTCCCATAAAATGTTTTTCATAAAGTTTTTAATATTCTTCCATGTATGTTTAATGTCATGTTTACCCCTCTTTTACGTTTACTTTATGTTGTGGAAGGAATCTTTCTTTTGTTTACCATACGTGCTACTTTTTGACTTTTCCATTACAAGTACGAGGATAATGTTTTTTAAACTTATACGGCATGAACAGATTTTTAGGGTTTTGTAATGCCTGATTTTCATGAATATTCCTCTACAAGATTTCATGAATATTTTCAACAAAATAATTTTTTTTAAAATTGTGTGGCATTTTGTGAAAAGAAAATGATTTTGAACAAGAAAGAATATTTTCCCCAAGAATTAATTTCAAGTGATTTATCAAAACCATTTTCCATCTGAGGTGACATTATAATGTCTCTATGATTTACATGGTTGCACTTTTCTTATGAATAAATGATATCCATTTTTTTATATGGATTATGTTATGATGGGATGATGTTTATGAAACCCATTTTATTATTTGGGTTACGATGAATGATTTATGTTTATGTTGTGACACACGTAAGAATGATTTCAATATGAGATGGTTGGGAATTATATCTCCCTCCAATGCATTGGGTAAATATTTATATCTCATGAGATAGCCATGGATAGAATGGTAAGTTAATCTGGTTCAGTGATACACGACTGGAACGAGGAGTGAACTCGATTCAGTAATGGACTTTGTCCACTAAGATGGTCTTGGCAGCAATGCCTTGGCTACTATAGAAATAATATAATGTGCTTAATGGTTTTCCATAATTAAATGTTTTATTTCCATGATATTTTATCATTATTGATGATCCATTATGATATATTCCATATGTACTTCTATGTTTTATTTCATTCCTCAAGATTTTGATGTTTAAATATTATGTTCATGTTTTGAAGTTCAAATGTATATGGTTTGTTTTATTTTCTCCATGCTTACCCTTACTGAGAATTTGATCTCACCCATTATATGTTTTATTTTCCCCAAGATATAAAGAAAGGTTTTAAGAAAAAAAAAATAAGATCTTTATGGGATATGTTGAAGATCATTCACCAAGATTAGAAGATTATATTCCAAATTTCCAAATACACTAAACTATTAAGGTCCTTTAGTGTTTGTTTTTGTTATGTATTAAGTATTCTGAAAAATTAATGTAATCCCCATATAATTCAAGCTTGGGTATTTACAAATGTGGGGAGAGTACAATTTGGTGGTACTCCCTAATCATCATGTTGGATACCCAGTGTTGAAGATGCTGGGTTGATGAGGGGGTACTAATCTTCATTGGGGCCCTGACCACCAGTGGGATAACTAATGTGCATGTATGCATGGGTCGTTGGGATGTCATTTATATTGAAGTTCACTCTCCAAGAACATTCAATATAGATATATGGCATACAGAACACAAAATATTGTCAAATTAGCACTCTATTAAACATATGCATATTTGGAGATTCAACTTGGCCCCCTTCCCCTTTTATTTTGTTGTGGGGAGAAGGGGCATGAGTATAGTAGATCCACCACCTTGGTTAATGATTCACATCAGGTTCACCATTTTTGTTCCACCTCTGAGGTGTTGCATTTAGCGTGTTCCAGGGTGAATAAAATAGTCCATCCTAAATTATAATTTATTCTTTTACCATTTGGGTAGAACCACCACCTTGGTTAAGGATTGAAGTCGGGTTCACCATTTTTCTTCCATCTCTAAGGTGGTGCATTTTTGGGCTGTGTAGAAATTGTTCAACGAGGATCACCACCCGTACCTTTTTCTATAGAGACAGGTTCTCTTTGAATTCACCATTCCCTATTTTTCGACCCATTAAACATCATTATCCTTTAAATAAGGTTGAATTAACCCTATGAGAACTGTTGGTTCCAGTGGGTGATTGCGTGGGGGTCAAGCACTTACGCAATCAGTCCTTCTCAGATATAACTTCCTTGGATGGTCTCCAATGGGATATTTTGTGGATCCAAGAATGCCAAACGTCCCTGGTATCCATGATTCATGGACCTGCTTTCCAAATGCTGATGCTCGTTGGCTAACGATTTGTCCAAAAACCCTTAAGGACTCCATTGGTCGAGAATATGGGAGGTCAGGATCACCGCACCCTTCCAGGGGAGGATTTTCGCCTGTTCTAGGACTCTATTATAGATTTAAGTCATGTTCATATGTTCTTGAATCCTTGATTCATTCCCGAATAGTGTGTCTACAAGCTTCCCTTGGTTTGTAGGATCATCGTAGGCATGCATATATTTTATGCCACGAAGGTGATGCTGACTTGAGCCATATAATAAGGCACTTTAGAGTTTATTATCATCCAGGTGGGACAGAAGGTGACTTGATGTTGGGATCAGGCACGTAAGAAGGGCTTCCTACATATCCTCAGGAGAGGAATCATAACCCACATAGTTTGGATTGTGTTGGGATTATGTGTGGGAGCTACCCATTAGAGGGGACATGGTTGGGTGGACCCTTTTAGATGGGAACCCTTTTAATATTGGGCCTTCTAGCAGGCATCCTACGTATCATGGTTTAATCTAGAATTAGAGATCTTGTAGTTCAATTTCATGTGGATGTTGTAATCATCGCAAACCTATAAGCTCACATAAGTCATGACCAGTGTGAGAAACAAGAGGATTTGAAAGATTCAACAGTGCACATGCCTCCTCCCCTGTTGGTGGGGGAGGGAGAGCCCTCAATGGAATATGTTGGGGAAACAATGGGCAAGGGAATGGTGCAATGAAACCTTTAATGTAGAATAAAATTGAAGGTCATGAGGCCGAGCCCTGAATTATTGGGGACATAACTTAGTGGGAGGGCCCCAGAGCATGTTATAAGAAGCGGAGGAGTTTCATCCTAATCAAAAGGGGGGATCAAACATAAACCCATAGATGGATAACCATTCTTCATTGAATGGAAAAAAAAAGTGATCACCCTTAGTCATGAAAATGGGGAGGTTCACATCGGAATCCCAAGGTTGGGCTTCAAGTTACCTTGGGAATGTATCCTCACAACCATTCCCGAAGCACGCACCATTGTGGGTAGAGCCTTAGGGACTCTACTTACTTTGGGTATGTAGACTCAATGGGGCGCGCTGATGTAGCTGATGGTCTGATCATACGAGTATGATGGCTTTGGAGGAGGCTTTTTACTAATACCATAGGACTAGTTAGCGGACGAATCATGGAGGACTGGACAATAGTGGAGGGGTGTGGTTGGAACCAGTGAAAACAGTACCCAAAAAAACCCATTCCACGTACTGGTTTCATATGTGGGATGGGGGAGGCATTGCATACCATAGTGGTATGCGGGCAGAGGGGTCGTCCGCATACTGCTACGGTACATAGGAATGGGTATTGACAACCACACACCATAGTGGTATGCGGCCCGTCACACTACTTTGTGTTCCATCCATGTATCGATGCAATATGTGACACCATGTTCAGTCCGCATAGCATTACGCTACATGAAGCACTAAATTGAAGGAGGGTCCGGGGGTCATGGTTCATGGGGAGTTCATCCGCAAGAAGCTTGTGGTTCATAGTTCACCAGTTAGGTTTGCGGTTCTATTATTATTATTCAATTCCCCTGTTTTAGGGTTCACGGCCAGTTATACCTACAGAGGTAGTGGTTTGTGATTCGGTCTTCACCGATAAAACAAAATGGAAGCCAGAGTGCAACCTCTGAGTCTCCCTCAAGCTTTCATCATTCGTCCTTCTCTCTATTAGTCTCTATTTGTGTCGTCCTCTTCTCTTTTTTTTGTACTTCAACTGTGCTCTTTTTATAGAGATTCATAGAAATTGTATCTATTTGGAATGCAACACCATTTGTGGAGGCCCATTGAAGAAATATCCCAACCCACGAAAGACTCAGTCAACCGGGGTTTGTGTAGGCTTCGGTTCACGATAATGGTTCACAGAACGGTACACAGATGGTCCTCAAGCATACAAAACCATCGACAACTCGGTTTGTGGTCTTCCTTTCTCGTTGTCCATCGACTCACGAGCCAGCGGTTCGTGGATCATTCCACATACCCAGCGTTTCACGATCTAGCTGCTCTGCATAGCTTTCTGGGTAATGGTATCTGGGCCACTTAAAAAACCTTGAAAACTTGAATTCCATCAAGTTTCTTATGAATATTGAAACTCAATTTGACTCTTTAAACCTTGATATACTTGTAAGAGTACTTTATTCCCTCTGAAAAGCATTCTTGGGGGTATTTTATTCTATTTGCAGAATTTTTAGGACCCTACAACCACATATACAAACAATTTTCCAAAACCATTGGTATAGATCTATACCAATTCCAGATAAGCCAACAACCACCCAAACCATTGGTATAGCCTATACTAATAGTTTTGAGACCAATAACAACAAATCCAAACCATTGGTATAGTTTTTTTTCAAAAGTGATGGTCGAAATATTTCCAGGGGATATGTGAGGTCTTGTGAATCGCATAAGCACATCACATGAATATCAACATAACTCTCCATTTCATGAGTCTTACTCCCTTTTCCGCAATTATTTTATAAGGTATTCAAATGATTTTTAGGTATCTATCCATTTAGAAGTCACACGATCAAAAGAGATTATATGTCAGCTTTCGCATGATCACGGGCGCTGGATTTTTCCACCTTCCCTTCATTTGTTTTGTAGAGAAATTAATACCCTTTCTTCGAGTATTTATTTAATGATAGAATTAATGATACTCATTTGTAAGGTGTCAATAATGACAGACATGTATTATGATATATTGGTTTCCTATAATATTATAGAGTATATTTTTGATTACCTGTTATACTTGTTCCTCGGTTTGATGAGGGTAATTCCTGTTACTTTCACGTGTTTTACCCTTGGTGCATGTTTTCAACTCAGGGCCTATTGGAGGTGGGGCTTGAGGGTCACCCTTATCTTCACTACATGACTAAGAGGGGTTCACAATGGGTCTAATTTAGGAAAATTTGTCGATTGTTATTGTTCTTATAACCCGTAAATACCTACCTATTATTATTATTATTTTTATTATTATTATTAGTGTTGTTGTTTTTTTATTTTAGTTGATATTATTTATTTTGGATTTTGTTTTTTTGTTATTTTTTTTGTTTTTACAATTATTTTTATCATTTATATTTTTTAGTTAACTTTATTATTATAATTATTATATGTATAATTATTTATTTAATTAATAATATTTTGGGTTTTTGAACATTGAATCAGTACATGGGTTGTTTTATGTTAATATTATTTGGTTTTTATTTTATGAGAGTAGGATTCCCACCAAATTTATACCACGTTTTTATTAGGGAGAGACGTAAGTCCTCTATTTTTTCCCTTATCTCAATAACGGACCTCCATTTGTTTATTATCACTTAATGGAAATCACTCAAATCTAGGTGGGTTCCCATCATCCACTCCTATAATTCCTTATCTTTTTTCTATTTACATATTCATTAGAGTGTACTATTGTTTTATTAGGTTTTAAATATTTGGGTTTCAATATATAATGTAAAAACCCCTTTATTACAATGGGTATTTTTCAAGGAATAGTTCAAGAATGTCAATGTGAGGTTAATGCACTATGTTTGGGAGTACAAAAAGTTTATATGGTTACATAGTGAGTTTTATTTGGTTCAAGAAAAATATATGCTCCTTGAGTGAATTATTTAATTTATGAAATTGAGTATAGAAAGGTGGATTTTCTATTCTACCATTTATGTGATGGAATCATGATTTTTTGAACAAAAGTTTTGGAAAACTCCTCATTTTTTTCAAGATTTAATTTTTGTAGTTTTTTAATGATTTAATAAGGAAGATTATAGTCTTTATAAGAGTTTTTTAAAATAATTATTATTTTATAAGGGGATTTTGTATTTTTTATATAATCAAATAGAATCATTTTATTATGTTTTTTCCACTAAATATTTTTTTAATAAATTAATTAATGTATAAAATTATTTGGGTTGTTACTAAGTGAATTCCTAGAGGTGGAGTATGACCATGTTTTATTTTTTGGTGCAGTTTTACTTGATTTTTGGTGATTTAATATGTACGATAAACCCATTCTTATTACTAATATATGATGGATCCATGATTCAAAATCAACAATTAGATATATGAAAATATTACTTAAGTGCGGTGTGTCCATAAGTGATATGAATAAACTTTTTTGGGTTCTCTTAACCATTTTCATGGTTGTAAAAAAAATGATCTACCAATATATTCTATTTGGATGAGTTTTGGAAAATATTTTGTGCCTATAAATTTTAGAATATTATTTGAAGAACGTAACAATGTTATTCATTTTCAATTTAATTCATTATTAAAATTTTCAAGGTGGATGTGACTATGTATGGATGTGTGTTAACCCAAAATTTGATTAAATTAATTGTCAAAAAATATTTTATAATGAAATGTTATTTTATCTCTTTAAAATCATGGGATTTAATAATTTTATATTTCAAGGGAAACATTTGTAGTTTTTTGGGGATATTCAACTAGTTGTTTTTTTACCTCCATCATGTGTATTTAAGTGCACATACAACCATTTTTTATGAGTTTTAGGTTAATAAGGTATGCATGATATGATATTGGACAAGATATTCAATAAACCTATTTTTTGAGTTCAGATAATTTTGATAGATATTATAGAATAACATATCATTAAATTATCAATTATCCACTTAAGCTATTTAATTTATATTTTTTTTATAAATTTTTTTATGACTTAGGAAAAATTTTATTATTTCGATGTGATTTTTTATTCATTCATTCAACTTATATTTATTAATGTGTGATTGTATACATTGAATGTGAAATGTGAGATTCTTTAATTTTAATATCAAAATATAAGTTCCTTTAATAATAATTGGTGGAATTTATATTATGTGTTCCATAAGAAATTTTAGGAGAATTTTTTTATTTATAAATCATGTTATAGGCTTTATTAAATATTTTTATACATCATGGTAAATTTACAATAAATGTATAGCAAGAAAATTTGTGTTATAATTGACTAAAAATATCCACTAAAAGTTTTAGCAAATGAAAAACACGTGTTCCTTCATTAAGTGTTTGGGTGTGTGATTAAGGTTGTGTGGTGACTAAGGATCAAGTATCAATTATACTTCCTGATTAAATTAATTATATGAAAGGTGTATCATCCTATTAATTTATTATTATAGTAGGATGGAATATATTATGGTTATAAACTCAAAAACACTAAGTGATGGGTTCTAAAAAATACTATTAGAGACTCATTGAAAATAAATGTGGGATGATGATAAAGATCTGTGATAAACAATATAATAGAATTTAATATGAACAAATTAATGAATTATTTATAATAAAATAGTATTAAGCATAATTTATCACTGATAAGAATATCATTTAAAAATTTTGTAGTTGAAAAAAGAAATCGATTAGTGGAAAAATTGAAAATATTTTTCTTATTATAAATGATATTATACAGGATAAAAAAATAACAATTTTTTATGACTATAATGTTATACTAGTTATATTGATGGAAATATGATATGTACTAATTATAACAAGTAACATACACATTGATTATGGACATTTGAATATGTAATTTCTATCATAAAGAAGAACAAATACAAGTAGTTGTATGTGATATGTTATATCCCATAATAAAATCTCAATTAGTCCATATAAAAAGATATTAAATGATAGATTAATATCATATAATGATATTTATGGATTATAAATTCATCATAAATGAATATGTAAATGTTAATCATTCATATTGAGTTTGATAGTGTATGTTATAAAAGTAATAAAATAAATTTATTACTCATTTAACTGTGGAATCTAAAAAGGGAGACTATATATAAAGGGAAGCTAGGATATAGTTAATTTTATTCAATAAAAATAATCTATATTTGAAGAAATATATTTTTTACTTATCCAAAAAAAATGATATGGGAGGTTTTTTAGTGAAGTAGAATTTATAATAACAATTTTTCTTCATGTTTTAAATCTTTTATAAATACCTATGGATGTGAAAAGTCTTTGATTATGACTAATATATATTCCTTAAACATATTGAATATTATTTTTAAAAAATAAGATAGATTATTCATTTTTTGGTTTATTATTCTAAAACTGTCAAGTTATATATTGTGGTTTGGATATTTTAGATGCTTCTTGGTACATTGTTTTGTTTGTATATGATCATAAAATCACTTTAGTGGTATAAGATCTATTTACATTATGTTTTGAAAAATATTTTACTTAATATATAAATTTAATATTTTAAAAATGTTAAACATAAAACAATTAATTATATATATATATCTATATTCAAGATACAAAAGAAGTGTATGTGGTGTAATAGGAATCGTCAATCATGGTATCATATTTAGTGATATGTGATACCATTGTGTGTGATAGTACAAAATTCTGAAAAAATAAATTATCATGGAAAAAATGTAGATATATTTCCACCTATGGTTCAAATAAAAATATGGGTTTTAGTTTTTTCAAAGTGTGTGTACAAAACATGAGGAAATAATTGTTAATCATACTATTAAAAATTAGGTTTTAAAGAAACAAGGAAAGTAATATTCTAATAAAACATCCTTTAACTCTTAATGATGAAAACAATAAGGCCAATGATATATAGATATCATAGACTATTGTTCAGTAGTGATAGGTGTTATCATAGTACACATTATGCCATTTGTTTATAACAAAATATATGACATATCTATATCACCATTTAAGCTATATTTTTTTCTTTATTATATCATTAAAATGTGGTTACATAATTAATCATTTTATAAAAAATTATAATAAATATTTTTAATATTTTTAATTTTTCTTAAGAGGGTCCATAAATGAAACATATATACAAATTTTTCACTTTTTATTAAATGATTATGAAAATTTTAATGAAATAAATATTTTAAATTAACAATTAAAATCCTTGAATTATGTTTTTTATTATTTAAATACTACAAACCATGTAAAAACAATATTTGTGGATATGAACAAGATTTTATATATATCTAAAATATCTTATTCGTAAATAAAATAATTTTTTAAAACAATAAAATGATATGTTCATATGAATTTAAATAAAAAATATTCACATTTTTTAAATCATATATTTTTTGTGTGGTGTAATTCATATATATTCCATGTAAATAAGATATATGATTATTTTATATTTCTACAATTAGTAAATTCCATGTTTTCGAAAATATGGGTTTTTTACATTCATATTTAATTACATTTTCATTATATCTCATACCTAAATATATGAAATGTTTATTTATTTACTTGTTTTCTTACTCATGAATATAATATGATTAAATTATGAATGTCTTTATATTGATTTTTATTTTTTAAAATTGTTTCTATAAAATGTCATATCATCATTTTAAGTTGATTCACTCCAAGGCGCACCATAAGATTTAAATTTTTTATCCAATGTTAGTGGTTTGATCATTTTAATTTTAAATTAAATATTTTACTAAAATTATTATAATATATTGTGGTAAAATTAGGATAAAATTTTTAATAAATCACGGGTAATAATCTATGGAAAGTCGGAATTGAGTTGAACTTTTATGGGGGTGGGGACTATAATTCAATCTAGAATGTTGAGGTTAGATACTTGTCAAAACACACACTCTTAAGTGGGATTTGAGTTTCTTATGATTTTAAAGATTTTCATGAAAGCGTTTCATGTTCAATTATCATATGACGCATTTGGATATTTTTTGAATATTATAAATAAAATTTTATTATGGATGAACGAGAAAAATTATCGATTGTATAAATATTTATAAATTAATTTCATTGGATAATGTTAATTTGGTTTTTAAACATGAGTTACATAAATGAAATAAAATATAAGAACAAATACCTATAGAAATATATATAGATTAAATATAATTTATATGTATATGGATTTAATATGGTCAGATATAGTGAAAACCCTATAAATTATTATGATTAAAATTTATTCTAAAGTGAACTACAGTTAGTACCTCAATCATTTATTATGTGTGTATCATGGAAATTTAAGTTAATTTTCATTATATTGAATGTGTAAAATAAAATATGGGTGATTGTGATTGGATTAGGTTCAAATATCAAACATTCACTTTGGGATACATATAGATAGGAGGCCTTAATAGGATTAAGTTCTTGGTAGAATGGTGTTTAGAATATTCATAAGATGAAATAGGGAATGTTAGAAATCACTGAAATATATAAGATAAATATACATATATATGAAATAATTGACATGATTTTATAGATAAATAGATAAATGATTAGAGTGATACCAAACAATACCCAAATTTATATGAAATAACAATCATGGATAACTAATGTGTAATCCCTTGTAACTTAAAAATTTATTGTTACCATTTGACAAGAAATCCACTTGGATTTACTTGAGCACCGACTGACATAATTTATAATTCCCAACACTAGCCTACCTAACTTCTATTAATACTTGTTTTTTGATTTATCTCTTTGTTACCTTCAAAAATGGAAATACAAATACCTATTTTAATTTTTAATATTATCACATATAAAATAACAATTTTATCATGAATCATAGTAATATTTATTTATTGATAGATAAATGTAGCTTCATCTTTCATATCATTTGAGCACTTTAAGTGGACCATTCTTCACACATCTCAAAACTACCCCACGTTCTGATTATATTATAACTTAGAAGACACAACTCATTTTGTAGTTATATAACTTCTATAAAATCCATATTCTTATATTTTGAAAACTAGAAAATATTACATGTTAAATAAAAGATCATATGTATAACTTTTTTGTCTTAAAACATCTTACTCATTTTGTATGTTTTTCCAATTTTCTATGATTTCAACCACAATATCATTAAGTAGATTCCATTTTCACTAAATCTTATGTTTTACTTTATTTTATAATTTTCAATGAGTTCTTAAGAAATATTGTATCACAATAAATACACCTATTTTACCACATAAATTTTTTATATTCTATCATTCATACAGAATCACTTTTAATTTCTATATAATGTAATTTCTAATCATAAAAAATCATCAAATTATAAAGCGTTGAACATATTTATTCTCTCTATTCCAAAACACATCATGTAGTTACTAGAAAAAATGTTTTTTATAATAAACTATGTAATGTTAGAATAAATAATTTTCAATTATTATTAATATTCATTAGTTATATTTAGTAGATTTATATTCAATATATGAATATGAGGTAAATATAGTTAAAAGGAAAAATATTTTTTTTCTAAAAATATTATACATTATATGGATAAAAATGATTTCAAATTAATAAATTTCATTTCAAAAAAACAGATTTCATTTTTTAATGAACCATGTAAAAAATATCCAAAAAAAATGTTCTGATATTTTTATGAAAATTTTGATTTTTTGATGAATAGTGAATAATACAAATTGTAATTGAAAAATCTATTTTATTTTAAAGTATTCATAAGAGTAAAATTATATTTTGGTTGATTTTTAAATTTAACTGTTTAATTTTTATTTAAAATTATCATATTATTGTTTTTAAAATGAATTTTATGGAAAAATTTAGTATAAAAATATTTTTAATTAAAAAAAACAATTTTCCAAAAAATCATTTTCATCATGTTTTACAAATTTTATTTCAAATTAAATCATGAATATTATGTGTTTTGAATCATGAAAAATTTATTCCATATTTGTAATTATAAGCTTAAAATTTGGTAAATATTTCCTTTTTTTAGTCATTATGAATAATAATTATAGTAATTTTTATTACTATGGTAAAGGGTAAATCGAATAATTAAACTTTAAAATAAAATGACAAGGACTAAAAATAACACTAAAACTTGGATTTTTTAGTGATCCCATTTCATCCATAACCATACAATATTTTTTAATATTACATATTCTATTGATTTGGATGTGATTACAATGATTATAATATTTTATGTAATGGAACGTAAAAAATTTAACTCTTATTTTCAATAAAAATAATATGTTTAAAAAGGGGATAAAGAGATGATATTTTGGGTTTCAAATAGTAAATTTAAATATAATTTATTTATATTAATCATGGTACTTTTTATATTTTTTTTATGAGTATATAATTTCCTTAAATACATACACAATGATGATTTATTAATTATTCAGTAAATGGAAAAATAAAATAAATTATATTAAAAAAATTAAAATTAAAATACTTTGAAAGAATTAGAGTGATACCTAATTTTAAATATAAATATAACCTATTATGGATATTTAATGTTATTATATTATAACTCAATTAGGTGTTTCAGTATTAAAATTCAAATTAAATGAATAGTTCCAAATTGAGATTACTGTTATTTAATAAGTAATAATAATAATTTATTAAATGATTTAAAATTCATAAAAATGTTTCCATCGGACAAGTGAATGTGATATGATTCATTAAATAAACCATGATCCATTTATGGTCCATTTTTCCTTTTATTATAAATATATTAACCACTTAAGAGTTAAAAACACAGATATCACTGTAATTGTCAAAATGGTAAAGGGTTGAAACCCAAAGATAAGGGTAAAAATTTAATCCAAACATGTAAAATTTGTTATTTTAGGAGAAACATTATAATAATACCCATATTTTATTGTAATAATTTCAATTTTTAACAATTTGTATATAGAAATTAACTTATATTAATTTAATATTTTTTGAAATTCCAAGAGTGCCCCTCCGCTCTCTTATAAAAGAGAACCACTTATTGTAGTTTATTCACACTTAAAAATATTTTTTGTTCATAAAATACAATACCAGACCACATAACTTCCTTAAATGCAATAAAATTATAATTTCCTTATTTTGGGTATAATACCAATCATATAGGTCTTAATTTGTAAAGAAAAGGAGGTTTTCTTAGGAAAGGTATAATTCTTAACTGAGCAATTTCTTAATTTTTCTTACGTCTCCATAAAATATTACTTAAACATTATTATATAATAATATAACTATATAATATATAATAATATTTTACTATGTTATTTTCATACCCTATATCCATCTCCAACCTCCATTGAATTGGAACGAAATCAATCATTTTTGTGTACGATAGAATACCGCCTCGTAGGTTGATGTAATTTATTTTCCATCACCACCTCTCATGAATAGTTATAATGATAGATTTAATGTATATCTATGATATTAATTACATATTTATTATTATTTAAAAAAATTTGACATATTTTTTCTTAGTTTTTCATTCACAGAAAAATTATAACATCATTTGTGCTTACGTGTGGACTACCACCTCAACAAAGTGATGTCATTGATTTTGTTTTATAAAAAAATCACATTAATGATACATATAAGTGAATTTAAATAAATAATATAATATTTAGTATATTTTATATCATTATGCAATTTTATAATAGTACTTATCTTATTTTCAATGTGATCATTGAAAATGGAAAAGTTACTCATGCATGTGTATGACCTACTGTCTCCTTGATTGCAACATAGTTAATTTCTCATAAAAATTATTCATGATTGGTTTTAAAACTGTAATTTATTTTTATAAATTATAATTATTCTATTATTATTATTATATGTTATAGGAAGTAATAATAACCTCTTTGACCATAGTAAACCTACCAATGTCATTTTGGACTTGTGAACTGAAAATCATCAAAACATCTAACATAAATATAAATAATTAAGTAATTATTTATAACATGGTTTTAAATAAAATAAAATAAATAATTAACCTATTAAAATTTCTTAATAATGTAATTAAATTAACACATTTTATTATTGGTAAATAGAAAGAATATTCATGACAATTCAGACTTCTATTAAGAGACTTTCTTTTTAAAAACCTCATTTAAAGCATCCCTTAAAACACTATTTTTCTTCAATTTCTATATTTCTTAAAATTATTTTATTTATGTATTTATATAGAAATAAAATAATTTTAAAGGATATTTTTTGTATCTTGTTAAATTATTTCAAATTATTTCAAAAGAAATCTTCTTACTAAATGTTTTATTTTGTTTACACTATATAATAGGAATGTACTTTTTTAACATATACATCAAAAACATATTTTCCCACTAATGTAACCATTATTTTATGTTTCGATTACATTATATAAATTTATGTTTTCTTCAAAGAAAAACGTAGTTTTTTATTTTTTTGGGTATTTTGGTATTAAAAATGGGTTTTTACCAGAAAATGATATTTTGATATGTGAAAGTGTTTTGACGATGGTTTTGAAATATTTTTTCAATATATTTATTCATGATTTGGTCCTTGGATATTTTTATGAAGGTTTGATCCCTATTATAAATAAAATGTGATCTAGATAAATATTATACAAAGGGATGACCTCCATTATATCCCACATGTGATCTTGATATATATTATACAATGGGTGCACTGAGATAGATCTCCATTGCTTTTTTTATGATTATGATCTATTTAGGATTATATTAAAAGTCAGATATATGATTATTCAAATTTTAATGGTTTTTATATGTATTCTATAAGGGTTATGTGATGATGGTGTCCCAAGGAAATAACATTATTTTTTTATGATTTCAAATCTGTTTTCATGGAAATCATTTGATTTTAAAAGGTAATATAATGATCATTTAAATGAAAAATGATTTCCTTGTCTGAAAAAATGTATGTTTTTTTAAGAAAATATTTTTCATGTGTTTTCATTATTTTTACTAGACTAATAGATTTCCTATTTTTGTATCCCTTATTAATATTTTTTTCTCATCCCACATTCTAAAATTATTTTACTAGGGTTTAAGTATGGGTAAGGGAAAATGAAGTTAAGTTATAAGTTGTGAATATTTCCCATGAAAGGAAACTTGTTTCTTTTTTAATTTTTTATATTATGGTGAAATACATACTATGTAGAAGTGTACAAATTATAATTTAATATTTATTTTCATAAAGGTGATTAAATAATTTTCAAAAAATCAATACCTAAATGATAATTGGGATTGAAAAAAATGAATTATTTTCTCAAGACATAAGAATATGTATTGTGTAATATTGGGTCTATATAGCTGTTTTTAGAGAAAAAATTTAGATAAATTTAGCAATTAGTTTTATTTTAATAGAATAACCTTAAAAATTTTACCTAATTTTTATGTTAAAATGTTATAATATTTATTATTACCATGTTTCTTCATCTAAAATATGTTCTTGAGAATGTATTTTTGTAGAAGAAATATAAAATCTATATTAGTAAGGAACCAAAAAGACGATATCATTCCAAATCAGCAACTTGGAATGGTTGGAATTGGAATTGATTAGTTTGTTGATGTAATGGATCAATTTATGTAGGCAATAAATGGTGTTGGAATCCATTATAGAGAGAATCCAGATATACCATAGAGGAATACATCAATAGTTGAACATTTCATGAAAAATAACCCTCTAGAATTTGGTGGAACCTCTAATCCTATGGTATCTAGAGATTGGATCAATGCCATTAAAAATACATTTGAAGTCATTGTATGTTCATAACGTCAAAATTTAACTACTTTTTTTTCATTTTGAGAGTGAGGAGGATCAATGGTGGTATTTGGTTAAGACTACCAAACAGAGAGATGTAATTTATTCTAAGGAATAGGAATCATTTAAGAATATTTTTATGAAGAAAACCGCCGCTAAGGGATGCTTTTGTTGTAGTGTGTTATATTGTAATAATATCAATTTTTAACAATTTGGATATATAAATTAACTTATATTAATTTAATATTTTATGAAATTCCAAGAGTGCCCCTCCGCTCTCTTATAAAAGAGAACCACTTATTGTAGTTTAGTCACACTTAAAAATATTTTTTGTTCATAAAATAAAATACCAGACCACATAACTTCCTTAAATGCAATAAAATTATAATTGGCCTTATTTTGGGTATAATACCAATCATATAGGTCTTAATTTCTAAATAAAAGGAGGTTTTCTGAGGAAAGGTATAATTCTTAACTGAGCAATTTCTTAATTTTTCTTACGTATCCATAAAATATTACTTAAACATTATTATATAATAATATAACTATATAATATATAATAATATTTTACTATGTTAGTTTCATACCCTATATCCATCTCCAACCTCCATTGAATTGGAACGAAATCTATCATTTTTGTGTACGATAGAATACCGCCTCACAGGTTGATGTAATTTATTTTCCATCACCACCTCTCATGAATAGTTATAATGATAGATTTAATGTATATCTATGATATTAATTACATATTTATTATTATTTAAAAAAATTTGACATTTTTTTTCTTAGTTTTTTATTCACAGAAAAATTATAACATCATTTGTGCTTACGTGTGGACTACCACCTCAACAAAGTGATGTCATTGATTTTGTTTTATAAAAAAATCACATTAATGATATATATAAGTGAATTTAAATAAATAATATAATATTTAGTATATTTTATATCATTATGCAATTTTATAATAGTACTTATCGTATTTTCAATGTGATCATTGAAAATGGAAAAGTTACTCATGCATGTGTATGACCTACTGTCTCCTTGATTGCAACATAGTTAATTTCTCATAAAAATTATTCATGATTGGTTTTAAAACTGTAATTTATTTTTATAAATTATAATTATTATATTATTATTATTATATGTTATAGGATGTAATAATAACCTCTTTGACCATAGTAAACCTACCAATGTCATTTTGGAATTATGAAGTGAAAATCATCAAAACATCTAACATAAATATAAATAATTAAGTAATTATTTATAACATGGTTTAAAATAAAATAAAATGAATAATTAACCAATTAAAGTTTCTTAATAATGTAATTAAATTAACACATTTTATTATTGGTAAATAGAAATAATATTCATGACAATTCAGACTTCTGGTAAGAGACTTTATTTTTTGAAAACCTCATTTAAAGCATCCCTTAAAACACTATTTTTCTTCAATTTCTATATTTCTTAAAATTATTTTATTTATGTATTTATATATATATAAAATAATTTTAAAGGATAGTTTTTGTATCTTGTTAAATTATTTCAAATTATTTCAAAAGAAACCTTCTTACTAAATGTTTTATTTTGTTTACACTATATAAGAGGAATGTACTTTTTTAACATATACATCGAAAACATATTTTCCCACTAATGTAACCATTATTTTATGTTTGGATTACATTATAAAAATTTATGTTTTCTTCAAAGAAAACCGTAGTTTTTTATTTTTTTTTGGGTATTTTGGTATTAAAAATGTGGTTTTACCAGAAAATGATATTTTGATATGTGAAAGTGTTTTGACGATGGTTTTGAAATATTTTTTCAATATATTTATTCATGATTTGGTCCTTGGATATTTTATGAAGGTTTGAGCCCTATTATAAATAAAATGTGATCTAGATAAATCTTATACAAAGGGATGACCTCCATTATATCCCACATGTGAGCTTGATATATATTATACAATGGGTGCGCTGAGATAGATCTCCATTGCTTTTTTTTATGATTATGATCTATTTAGGATTATATTAAAAGTCAGATATATGATTATTCAAATTTTAAGGGTTTTTATATGTATTCTATAAGGGTTATGTGATGATGGTGTCCCAAGGCAATAACATTATTTTTTTATGATTTCAAATGTGTTTTCATGGAAATAATTTGATTTCAAAAGGTTATATAATGATCATTTAAATGAAAAATGATTTCCTTGTCTGAAAAAATGTATGTTTTTTTATGAAAATATTTTTCATGTGTTTTCATTATTTTTACTAGACTAATAGATTTCCTATTTTTGTATCCCTTATTAAGATTTTTTTTTCTCATCCCACATTCTAAAATTATTTTATTAGGGTTTAATTATGGGTAAGGGAAAATGAAGTTAAGTTATAAGTTGTGAATATTTCCCATGAAAGGAAACATGTTTCTTTTTTAATTTTTTATATTATGGTGAAATACATACTATGTAGAAGTGTACAAATTATAATTTAATATTTATTTTCATAAAGGTGATTAACTAATTTTCTAAAAATCAATACCTAAATGATAATTGGGATTGAAAAAAATGAATTATTTTCTCAAGACATAAGAATGTGTATTGTGTAATATTGGGTCTATATAGCAGTTTTTAGAGAAAATTTTTAGATAAATTTAGCAATTAGTTTTATTTTAATAGAATAACCTTAACAGTTTTACCTAATTTTTATGTTAAAATGTTATAATATTTATGATTACCATGTTTCTTCATCTAAACTATGTTTTTGAGAATGGATTTTTGTAGAAGAAATATAAAATCTATATTAGTAAGGAACCAAAAAGATGATATCATTCCAAATCAGCAACTTGGAATGGTTGGAATTGGAATTGATTAGTTTGTTGATGTAATGGATCAATTTATGTAGGAAATAAATGGTGTTAGAATCCATTATAGAGAGAATCCAGATATACCATAGAGGAATACATCAATAGTTGAACATTTCATGAAAAATAACCCTCTAGAATTTGGTGGAACCTCTAATCCTATGGTATCTAGAGAATGGATCAATGCCATTAAAAATACATTTGAAGTCATTTTATGTTCATAAAGTCAAAATTTAACTACTTTTTTTCATTTTGAGAGTGAGGAGGATCAATGGTGGTATTTGGTTAAGACTACCAAATAGAGAGATGAAATTTATTCTAAGTAATAGGAAACATTTAAGAATATTTTTATGAAGACATATTTCCCTAAGATCATTTGACATAGAATAAAGAAATAATTCATGGAACTAATGAAAAAAGATGAAGATTCAATAGTAGAATTTAAAAAAAACATTATAATATTTCCCAAGAACATAGAATATTTTATTTAGAACATTAATAAAAAACTTTATATATATTCTATAGGATTTAAACAAGTTTATGAATAACATTGGACTGATGAAATTTTAAAATCTATGAGAAAGATTTTTTTGTGATAAAAATTTTGAGATGGAATTTTTTGACACTAATATACCTTGAGATGAAAAGAGTAATATAAAATTTGGTTGGATGACAATTAGGAAGTATATATCAAATAAATAATGGGGTAAGAAAATAAAGTTCTAATATTGTGATAACTATGGTAAAACTAATCTTGGATAATGCATTATAAAATATGGGAAGTTCTACTGATTTGTAAAGTTTGGTCATAAGGATCATGACTACAAGGGGAAAAATCATAAGAAATCAAAGAATGGGGTGACATATCTCCATCCAATGGCAGAATTTTTTAGTTGCGATGAGATGAGTCATTATGCTAATAGGTGTCTTATTTTAGATACATAGGACGTAAATCATCTATAATGAATCTAGAGATGTGTGGAAAAATATTTTTCTAATACTATGGTTGTTGTTGTGCTCTCTAATAAAGTAGTTATAGGTATGTTGTATATTAAATTTTTGAAAATTCACTATTTGAATATAGATCTTAACATTCTTTCATTTCTAATAAATTTTAATATAATATGAGAATATCATCTCATAAAAATAAGATATAACTTTTCATTAAAAATCTATGTGGAATGATTAAAAAACTAATATTTATAATAATATTCTTATTTTTATTAGTGGGATGGTATTTCCAATCAATATTGTTGAATTAACCATGGTAATGATTGACATTATTTTGGATATGGATTTACTTTCATTTTCTCATGCTCAGATAGATTTCCTTGAAAAAAATGATTTATTCAATGATTTAATACCATTGATAACCTAATAAAGGGCTATGAAATTAATTAGATAAATCAGGGAAATTTACCTTGTTCATGTTATTTAAAAGAAATAAAGTATTAAAATTAGTAATTTTTAGTATTAAATAAAAATGTGGATGTATTTCCTTATGATTTTTATGGTTTTATTCATGATCGGGAGGTTGATTTTATTGTTAAATCAATACCTAATGCTAATCCTTTTACAAAACCATAGTATTGTATAGATCAATAAGAAATTTTAGAATTGAAAATTTAGTTAAATGAATTTATAGATGATGGTTTCATTCATCCAGACACTTCACCTTGGGGTGGCCTTATTTTTTTATTAAAAAAAATATGATTCAATTAGACCTTTCAATCATTATAAATCCTTTAATAAAATAATTATTAAGAATAAGTATCCTTTTTCCTCACACTGATGATTTTTTTGATTCGATCCATGGAGATCAATACTTTTCAAATATTTATCTTAGCTTAGCATACCCATCTATTAAAGTGAATGAGGAAGGTATTATAAAGACTCTTTTTAGACTAGATATCTGAATTAGGAATTTTAGTATTTCCATTTCTCTAATCTAATGCATCATATATATTTATGGATCTTATATGTAGTTTCTTCCATGAAAGTTTTAATAATATAATGGTTGTGTTTATTGATGAAATATTAGTATTTTATAAAATTCATGAGGATCATGAAAGACAACTAAGGATTGTTTTGAAAACATTAAATGAAAAGTAACTATATAAAAAATTAAGTAAGTTTGAATTTTGTTTGAAATAAGTTTATTTCTTTGGGAATATTGTTTCCAAAGATGGAATGAATATTTACCCTACTAATACTAAATTTGTTGAATAATCACCAGGACCAAAAAACATCATAATGATTTGTAGTTTTCTTGTATTATCTAGTTATTAATACAGGGTTGTTGAAATCTTTTATTGGTTATCCAAACCATTGAATGAGATAAGTTGAAAAGGAGTTAACTTCATACGGATTAAATAATTTGACTATTATTTTTAGAAACTAAAAATAATGTTGGTGATGCTCTAGTTTTTTCCTTGCTATTTAGAGTTGGTGACTTTGTGATCTACAAATATTATTCTTTGAAGGGACTTGATTGTTTCATGATGAATATTGATACAATAATTTCTTATTCTTCATGATAACTAAAACATATTGAGATAAATTATACTATACATGAATTAGAATTAGATTCTTTTCTTTTTGAATTAAAATTTTTTAGAAATCATTTATATGTATCCAAGTGTAAAATATATACTAATCATAAAATTTCGAAGTGTATATCCACTCAGGAATTGTTGGACAAGAGGTAGAGAAAGGAAATTTAGTATTATTATTGAATTATTCCTTACAATCTTGGATTTGAAAACAAAGTAGCTGATGATTTTATTCTAAAATATACTGAAACATTAACAACGTTACATTTGGAATACAACCCTTTGGTTAAGTAATTTATGAATTTTGGAATTGAAATTGTTGACATAGGAACTTCCGCTATTCTATTTTAGGTTCCAATATAATAATCCCAGTCAAAAATAATTAATCAAGCTTAGAATAATTATCATAAGTTTTTGGAGAAGGTAGAATCTGTTAAGAAGGATAATTTTAATAAATTTAATATTGATAAAGAATTTTTCTATATAATTAATAAAAGATTATGTGTTATGTGTTATTATCAGTTGAAGGGAGAGTTGTTAAATGAATCATAAAGTTCCCTATTTTCTGTTCATCATAGAATCACTAAGATATATAAATACCATAGAGAGTATTACTAGTGGGAAGAAATAAAAAGATATATTTATGACTTCAGCATTAAATGTTTGAATTTTTAATAGGTTAAAATAGAATTAAAATTATCTATGTGGATTCTTGATCTTTTTCCATTGCCTAAGTTGTAATGGAAAATTTTAATCATTCATTTTTAGTGGGATTTCCAAATACATCTCTAGGTAATAATTCAATTTGGTTTATTATTTATCAGTTAAACAAATCTATATATTTACTTCCCACTAAAGATAATATATCTTTAGATCAACATTATAAACTATACATTAATGAGATATTCATGTTATTCTATGTTCATATCTCAATTGTATTTGTCCATGATCCAAGGTTCACTTCAAATTTTTGGAAAGGGCATTAGATTTTATTGGGAAATGAATTGAGTTTCATTAAAAACTTTCATCCTAAATCTAATGGATAGTACATGAAATTTATTCATACTTCTTAAGACATTTTTCATGCTTGTTCAATGGATTACCAAGGAAGTTGGGATTAACATATTTCATTTTTTGAGTTTTCTGATAATAATAGATTCTATTTTTGTATACAAATGACACCTTTTGAGGAATTATATGGAATTTAATGCTAGACTCTAGTGTCTGGGATGATGTAGGAGAATTAATGTATTTTGGACAAGAATTATGAGAGAAAATTTATTGATAATGTGAAGATGATTCAGTAACACATGAGGATGGTTCAGAGTAGGTAGAAGAGCTATGCTGATAACTAGAGGAAAGATGTTACTTTTGAGGTAGGGGATCATGTTTTTATCAAATTATCTATGTGGAAAAGTGTTATGTGTTTTGGTAAAAAAGGTACATTAAGTCTATGGTTCATTTTACCATATGAAATATTGGAGAATAAGTTTTTTGCAATTTGAGGGAGGTGATTATGTTATCCTTTAAAATTTGGATTACTTTACATTATTTGTTCTTTTATTTAAATAAAAAATGAATTTATTTTTTATTGGTTAATTTCGAATTGAAAATGTGTTTTTAAGAGAAAATGGAAATTTCATATCAGTATATATTTTTTAAATGGGTTTAAAAGTGTTTTTAAAGAGTTATATACATTATATGATCTATGAAAATAGTTTATAAAGGTTGAGCCCCTTTATAGCTCATGAGTGATACTGATAAAACATATATGAAGGGTTGATCCCCATTATATTTCACGAGTGAGACTATATTATACGATGGTTATAACCAGATATCACTCCATTGTGTTGTGTAATGATAATTTTCTTTGAATAATAATATTGGCAGTCAGGCGTATAGTTGTTCTAATTTTAAGGGTTATTATAGTGGATCTATAGGGGTTATATGATTATGATGTTTAAAATAACCTACATGTTTTTTTTATGATTACTAATTGGTTTTAGGGATATTATTTCATTTAAAAAGTTAATATTATGATTTTTTAAATAAAAAATGATTCCCTTTTTAGAAAAAATGGTATGTTTTTTAGGATGATGCTTTTTATGGGTTTTCATATTTTTTAATGGATTAATAAATTTATTCTTCTTATGTTCCTCACTAATATTTTTATACTCATCCAAAATTTTAAAATATTTTAGATAGTTTTTAAGGATGATTAAGGGAATAAAAGAATTCAAGTTTATAGTCGTGATGATTTTTTATGAGAAGAAAACATGTTTATTTTTAAAAGTTTTATATAATGGGAAGAAAAAAAACTGATTTAATATGTCCACATTGTAATGTAATATTAAATTATATAATAGTGATGAACTAATTGTCTAAAAATATTAACCAAAAAGATCTTTAGTAATGAAATACAATTAAATCTTGTTTAAATATATAATAATATAAATTGTATATGTCAGATCCTTATATTTTGAGTTATCTATAAGTCTTCAAGGGTAATCAATCCATTCAGTCGGTGTATGATAATTTCTAGTCATGTTATCTGATCAAATAAATTTACATATTGTGGATACAATACTTTGTAACTCACCCTAGAACTCACAGATACATCTTTACCTTCAAATAAAAATCAATATGAAACAGATTGTTGGAAACAAACACCACAACCTAAAAAATTATAAATCATAGGTTCTATAATCAGACCGTTTAGATTTTTTGCCAACACCAACTACCCTTAATCAAAATTTTATCATATTTACATCAAATTAGAGAATATATCATATTTAAGAATCATTTCCTCAAACTAATGGAAAAAATTTTTTTATATAATTTCATCCCATGGTGATAAACATGTTTATGGCCATGTTTTTGATTTAATACCCCTCAAACATCAACTTCTAGAACAAAACTTCCAAAACAATGTACTCTATAATTTATTATAATACTATATTTAAACTGATAAATAATAGAATACAATTCTATTTACTTCTCCCACTTTGATAGAATAATTGGATATAAAGTGGGGGTTACCCCATAACTTTCAAAAGTTTGAAAGGAATTCTAAACATAATGTTTCATCCTTCATTCCTGAAATCCTTCCTATGGAATAGATTTTCTAAACATATCAACAATAAATTATTTTGTTGAGATATAATCTAATTTCAAATCTCTATTAACAACTCTCTCCATGATGAAAATATATTTGATATCAATATTATTGGATTTAGAGTGTTACATCAATTTTTTTGATAGATAAATTTCACCCCAATTATCAAAAGTAATTTTCAATGGTTTCTTGATAATAACCTTTAAATCATCCTAATAGAAATTAATATAATTTATTTAATTTCATTCATGGGTAAAAATAACATACTCTTCTTCCACTGTACTTAGTGTCATAGAACATTGTTTTATACTATGTCAACTCACACAACATTAGGATAAAAGTTTTGTTTCTCTAGATAATTAATTTTTCTTATTTAAATATCCATTTGAATAATAATCCTTGAAACTAAGTAAGTTCAGTTTTATACTTCTTTTATACATAAATCCATAATTTTATTTTCCTTTGTTATACTTCAAAATATTTTATTTGATAACATGTCTGATTCCTTTCAATCACTATGATATTTGGCACACAAAGTTAAGAAATACAAATTATATAGCCTTGATGCTGCTAGATAAAATCAAACATATTATTATATTCTAGAATGAATTTATATTCACAATTATTTTTTCTTCATCAATGATCTTTTTTTACACACAATGTAATATGATTTGATCCTTTAAATACATGTTCCATTCCAAATTTCTTCAAAAAATTATTGATTAACTTTTCATGATAAAGTATTATGCATCTTCCTTTTGATGAAATTTTGTTCCCATAAAGAAATTAAAATATATTACACTGATATCTCAAATATTTATTTCATCCATTAATTAAAATGTTGATAATATTTTCCCTATGTCCCTTAAAATATATGTCACAAACATAGATTATGAAAATCTAGGTAATTTTTCTAATATATTTCATATATAAGTTATTATCATATTTTAATTTGAAAATTTTCAACTACTTTAGGTTTTTATCATGTTAATTATACTAGTAATGAGGTTCTTGATTTAACCCATACATAGATTTCTTGAAAATCATTCCATGGTTCCATTATTATCATGTATGAAACATTATGGTTACTCAAGATAAAATTCTTCCTAAAATTTTTCATTCATGAAGGATGCATTTTCATCCATATGATAAACATTATAATTTTATTAAAAAGAAATGGTCAAAAGTATTTTTACTATTTCACGTCTTCAAATAAGGGAAAATGTTTCTTAAAAATCAATAACTTCTACTTATTCATACCGTATGTAGATAATGTTTTATTTATTCCATGATATCTTACAATTTTCATTTTGTTTATTTATGAAAACCAATTTAGTTCCTTTAATATTATTTACTTCTAGTCTAGAAAATAGATCACATGTGTAATATTTCTCAATCTTATCAAATTATTCATTCATTACTTTTAAATAAAATTTATGATTAATTGCATCCAAATTTTTTTGAGGTTTAATATATGAGATATGTTCCATTTGATTTTCAAGCCTCAACATTCCTCTGGTCTAAACTGAGGTTTCTTAAAATCCGATGATAATTTCAGGTTCAATTTTTTTAAACTTATAAACTTTAGAATTTTGTTTTTAATAATACATTCCTCATCATGGGACTAATCAGTTTCAACCAAAACATAGTTAGGTTTTAAAACTTCTTCCATTTCATAAACTACTAAAAAATATAACAGTTTTCCATTCATTGATCCATACATATTTTCTTCATTATATTCTATCAAGGTGAAATTATTTTGAATGAATTTTACTTAAAATAAATCATCTAGATAATGTTATTATTTTTTCTAAAACATGTATATTATTTAATTGGTTGAATATCACATAATTACATAATCTTCTAATTTTTCCTCAAGATTCAATAAAATTATATTTTTGATCTTCAACTATCATAGAATCCCAAAAACATTACAAGAAATTCATTATAGCTTTCTTCTTATACAACATATCATAGAGATTAATTTTTTATTATAGAATCAATTAGCATCCATTATAAACGTTCACTAATATATTGATAGATTACCACTATAAGAACATTAAAATTTTAAACTCAACAAGATTAGTTCTTCTCAAATAAACACATCTACTATTTTTTCATTTCCACTGCTAGATTATACCATGGAGTGATGGGAGTATGGTACTGGTTTTCTTTTCCATGTTTCATCATATTATATTTAATGGAATATATTATGCAATCCTTTATATTATTTATTATCAACATTGAGATATATACTCCAAACCCCTTCTCAAATTATCTTTGAATATTTTTAACATATCCACAACTTTGGATTTATGTTCAATAAAAATTACACTAGTTTTCTAAGTGAATTCATCAATAAATGTGATAAATTAAAGATCAACCTTTCTAGATTGATAAATCATTAGTCTACATAACTGAGAATGTATATGTTCATGTTTTTTAGTAAAAAAACTTATATTTTATTGTGGATTTGACAAACCATCATTCCAATTAGTAATGTGTCACAAATAACATCATATTTTCTCTTTAATTGCAGAAAATATCTTAAAATATCTTCTTTTTAGACTCATATTATATTTTTTTTGCCATAATTGACAATTATTTAGTGCTATTACATATTTTCATCCCCAAGACTCAAATAGAATAGTTTACTTGTCTCTCCAATTTATAATCAATTGCAATTTGTTTTGTCTACCTTAATAAAAAAAATTATCTTTGAAGTATAAGATTATAGAGGAATATTTTAAGAAGATAACTTACATCCCATAATCACAATATTGGATAACACATAATTAATTTTGTTTAATCCTATATAAATATATAAAATGTTATAACATCAACTTTTGTGTTTCTATTTCTTCTATATCAATTACTATAATTCCTGAGGAACTATAATTCACAAAGTTAACAATTTAATTATTATTTTAACCAATGTGATTAAAGATTTTTAAATCACCTATCATATGTATTGAACAACAGTTAATATGTACCCATTGTTTATATTTTTATATATATTTTAGTACAACTAGAATAATAATTTATTTTTATTATATATTATATTTCCAAACATCATTTTAATTCCTAGAACTAGTAACAGTCCCCAAAAGTTTTTTCATACACTATTTTATATAGTTAATTGAAAAATAAAACCTACTATAAATCTCCACTACATAGTAAAATTGGTTCTTCCCTGAATTGTTTTTAACTTCTAATTTATTCCTTTTATAGTATCCCATCATCTTCATGAAGTTTATTAATTTTATTTTTGTGTTTTTCTCCTAAATTAATGCCTATTCCTAGGGATTGTCAAGTTTTCCAAATATTTATATTCTTTATATATAAATATCCCACAACAAAAACACTATCCATTTAAATTTTATCTTTTATATTAGTATAATTATTAGTTGAAATATGATCATTGAGATCCATCAGAAGTTACAACATTAATTTTCCAATGGTTTAGAGAGTTATTCTTTCAGAAGTTATATCAATATTTTAGTTTAGAATATGGGAATTTTATCACCTTATATTTCCTCTAAATATTCTTGGAGTTGGAGAATATTTATCTCAACCAATTCATTACCAATATAGATCACAAATTTGCTTTAGTTCATACAGTGTTAGATGAGAAACCTTTAGTAACCATTGAAACATTGGTCTTACTTTATAAATATTTCATCAGCTGACTTCCCTAGTAGTATATGATTCAAATTTAAATATTTTAACTATGTGAATGTGATCATTAATTTTATTAAATATTTATTTGGCCTCAAGAAACATTAATTTTTTATACTAAACTCATCTTCCATTGAAACAAGTTTCTCACACTAATTATTCAACATCTTTACTTACTATAGAACTATTAAAATGATGTTTTTAATGTCCACAAGGTAAATATCTTCCATTTTGAGTAATAATTTATTCTAATCATTCATAATATTATCTTAAATTTTCAACATACTGAAATCATTCTTGAGTATAGATCTAATCTCAATAAAATCACCATGTTTTGATTTCGACATATATGCAATGTATATATCTTTAGCTTTCTCTTCTCCCCCATTTGAAATATCTTTTTACATGATCCATGCAGTTCCTTATTTTTCCATAACATCATCTTTATATCGATAATTTTAGTGGAGTATTAATTTTATTACTGTCACAATATACTCCTTATTTTCTTTATAATGAACCATTACTTAAACTCAATATAATTTTAATCTTTCACTAAACATTTAATTAATTTATTCTTATATGTTTTTTTATTTTTCTCATCATCCTAGTATTAACCACCATTTTGAATCAAAGATTTTATTTCAATGTGTCAAATTCCCCCACACATAAATCATTTGAGTTGGATTTTTTATTTTCTTATTTCCTTTGTGTTTTTGGAAGTTCCTTGAGTTACAAGACAAAATTATATTACACTATTAATCACCATCATCTTATTTATCTTCCAATTCATTAGATCCTACATATTTTATTCCTAAAATTTTAATATTCCTCAAAAAATTATGTGATATCACCTCCTTTATCGTATTATTAAATATTATAGGTTTTCTCATTTCACACATAACATGTATGTTATGTATCTCATCAAGGGATAAATTATCTCTACGTTACAATAAAGATAAATTACCGTCAAATATATCTAGAAAGGTTGTCATCAATTTTTAATAGTATTTGAATCCCTTGATATTGCTAACTATCTCATTTACTCAGGTGAAGTAACCATCCATACTTTCTTTATAATATATCCAGATATATTCAAACATATTTTTCTAGATAAATTTTTTATCTTCCATTAATTTCATATTTCCTTTAATGTTTCATTCAATTTTTTTTTCCAATTTTACACAGATAATTAGAGACCTAATAGTTTCATGTACTCCTTATCAGATAAGATAGTTTTAAATGAATTTAGTGATTTTCCATTTACCAGAAGATTTATTTTTGTCAAAAAAGGTCATGGGTGCATTTTATTTCCCTATATGGAAACCCTATAGTAACTGCATCAACAAGATCCATGATAATTAAAATAAAAAGGGTATCATCTTATTCTTCCATCAATGATATATTTTATTATCTATGTTTGTAATTACTCTATTATTGAATGAGTTGAGATTTTTTCTCACTATCAAATAAGGATCTTATAGAGGGAACCTAAGTTCTTTGATAACAACTGTTTTTCCAGGAAATATATGATCCACTAAGATGGGGGATTTGGTTAATATATTCTATTATTTAATAGTTTAATTTATCCTAAAATTAACTGATGAAAAATGATAGAGTTTTTATCCACTAAATTTATTATCTCAACATTATCTGCATTCAGTAGTAAATAAAAGAAGAAGTAAGGCATAAGATATTTACATGGTTTAGTCTTAATGTGGTTTCCTACTCCTTTCCATTCTTATTTATTATATAGATACATAAATATTCACTGTATAATTCAATTGTATACCAATGGGATATATCTAGAAAATTACCTTTCATATCCGGAGAATATTTTTTTCTAGATCCCACCAATTATAATGTTTTCATCAATAAAATTTAGTAATATAAATTTTACTCTATATTCTTTTATAATCAATCTAATCTTTCTATGATCCTACTGATTTTTTCAATATCAGCTTATTCTCCAAATTATAATTTTCAGAACATAGATTATAGAGACCCTATCCTTTTATACATATTATTTCTATATTTTAATAATAATTAAGCCCCAAATAAAAACCAGGCATTATAAATTATAGTGTCTTTCAAAGATTAGGTACATAATTAGAAAGAATATGAAAATTATAAAAATAATATTTTATTTCATCTATATAATCAGATCATAAATTCCTTTGATATCTTACATATTTATAGGATAACCATTGGAATAAATGAAAAAAGGGATGAGGTAAAAATCCCCATGAGGGAATAAATATATAAATAAAGAATAACACATGGGTTATAAGGAATAACATGGTGAAATAGAAAGGAATGAAACATAAATAAAAATATGGAATCATAAAATATAGAACATGGGACCATGTAATCATGGGAACATAGAAATTAGGTAGTAACATTCAACATGGCATAAATATGATTCAAGGATAACTACTTAGAGTATATCACATGGTGTACAATGTCCCATAAATGAATCGAGTTTACTCATTTTCCAAACATGACATCTCTTAATACTAAAAAATTACCCAATGCATCAGATCACTATCTAGATTCACCCATCATAACATGTTCATGAATATGTGTTCCAAATGAAGAATCAAACATAGGGAATACATATAAGGGTTACCCATGGAAAGAAATGAGCATCATAATCATGGAAAAAGGCATAAACAATGATCTTATCATAACGGTGTCCATGAAAGAATAGATTTAAATCATACATGGTCATTGATAAAGGAAAATAGACATAAATAATGAAAAATTATGTCAAACTAAGGTGAAAGAATTTAAAAATAGTGTTTATGAAACATTATAAATGAGGCACTTTTATGCGGTTTAAGGGAAAATATAAGAGTCTATAAAGAAGAAAAAGGCATAAATGTTTTCCTAAAACAAAAAATGAAATTATATATTATTTCATGATAGAAATAAATATTTTAGAAAAATATTGGTTTATTAAAATATATTATAGAGTGTACGTGAAAATGTGAAAGAAATTTGGAAGTTCCCACTAATCGGGCATACTTGTTATGAGGAATTGAAAAGGGAACCTTATAAAACATATATTTCCCCATAAAATAAAAAATTAACCTAGGTACATATTTTTTAGTATAGACATATAATTTTGGAGGATTATATAAGAATAATTAATGATTACATTTAGGTAAATATTGAGAATGTATAACCTGAAGGGAAAATGGGGGTTCAGAGAGAATCCCTTACCTTATGTCTGAAAGTGTTATAAACAAACATTTAATTTACTGAATAATAAAATTAGATTAATTAATTAGTTAATTGATAACCTATTATACATGTATTTTGTTTATTATAATTTTATGAAGTTCATTTATAGACTTTTTGATGATTTATAAGATTCAATTTCATCATCCCGAGAGCGTTTGTTTCATGGTTTGGTGATCGGTTCACATGAGTATAATTATCGGAGTTCTTGTAAAATTGAATCAGAAAATTGAGTATTGGAATTATATGGTATTAATAAACTTCAATAATTTCATATTTTTTCATATATCACATTGTTTTCATAAATTATAATTATTCATTAGATAAAATTTTAATGATGAACGTTATTTTATTTTGGACAATTTTGGTCATCACGAACTTGTTTTATTTTATTATTTAAAATTATGTATATCTATTAGTTATAGAACATAAAAAATTTGTAACATATATATTATAGTATGATTTACCTAATTTTATTATCACAATCCTTGAAGGTGGTAATGGAAAAACAAAAAAATCATCGTCCAAGATGTCGTTGAATCGACAACTCACGAACAATGTTTTAATTTTTAGAATAAAAGTATAAGAGATGAGTTTTTATTAAGAACATTAAATTAATATAATAAAATTACCATATATATATAATAATGGAGTTATCGTGCTATTTTGAACAGGGTAGGTGAGATGAGGATAATGAAACAATGAAAATTAAAAGATAAAGAGGGAGGGTTTTACCTCTTGAGTGTCGTCTCCTTGAGAACCTCTTTAAGGTTCATGGGAATGGTCTTTTTATGAGAGAATAAATAAAAAAATATAGATAAGTATTTTGGTAGAGTAATATAGAAGAATATATTTAAACTATATGGATTATAATTTCTAAGGGGAAGAGGTGGTGGGAGGTGGTGTTTATCATGGGAGGAGAGGAGTGTTTTTTAATATTTTATTCATTAGATTATTATTTTGGATAATGAATATAAAGATTGTGGATTATTATAACTATTTAAATTAAATAGTTCATATGCATTCTAAATAATAGGTTCTTATACCATATATGACTCAAAAATTTATGTTTTTGAAATACTGTAAATTACCATATTTCACTATTCACAAAAAATCAACTAGTTTATAAAAATCAAAAAAATCACCCAAACCATTTTTCAATGTGTAGATTTAAAAAATGGACTCCATTTTATGAAAATAGTTTTCTAAATATAAAAAATATAATTTTTATTTCAAATAATCATTTATTTGAAAAATACCGATCTTAATATTATAACCAATTTGATGAAACTTTGAAAAAGTAATTAAGGTCTCATAAAATAATCTTAAAATAATAATAAAATGAAATATTAATTTATTAATCTATTATATTAAAATAAATTTTCTTTTAAATTATTTTATTAAATATACAATTGAAAATAAGAATTTATGTTTCAAAAAAACACTAATACTTAATTTATCATTTTTAAAGAATTTATTTACTTATTACATGATATAAATATATTATATTTTCAATAATAAGGTCCCTATATTTTATTTATACTTTTATAGGTGAGTTTACTATATTTTTATCCAGTTTATTATTCCTAATGGTCACATTACTATTCCAATGGTCACATTATTATTCTATTGGTATAGGTTCCTTAATTTCTATAAATACCAATTATTTCATTATTAATTTATGAAAATAATGTTTTTATTAGGTTCTATATGTGATTTATGTGTTTTATACTATATAACATAATTATAAGAAGGTAAATTTGATTAATAAAGTTATAGGTCATTATATTCTTCCCCCGTTATGAAATTTTACCCTCATAATTTTATTTTACATACTGTGGTGAAAATTGGAGATGATACTATTTTTTTATTTATTCTTCTTATTAAAATATTTTCTCTTCATACTTATGGTTATTACATAGTAATTTTACTAATTGAGTGTTGTTGTTTCATAGAAATTTATCTCTACGGTCCAAGATCTTCACCAGGTGCTGTTTATATAAGAGGTCGTTCTCCACTTTTACCACCTCTAGATTTATTAAGTGTGAGGGATTTGGTATATACTTACTCAAAAGGGATATATGGATTACATCATGTACTTGAGGCATGGTAGGAGGATGTGCTAGTTGATAGGCCACAACTCCGATATGACCTTGACTCTCGAAGGTGCTAATGTACCTGGGACATAGCTTTCCTTTCTTCCCAAATCTCATGACCCTCTTCCATAGAGATATGTGCAAGAATACCATGTCTCAAACCACAATGTCTTGGTATTTTTAATGATTGTATTTATAGCTATTCTATCAAATTTTCGATTCCTTGATGTGCTACCAAATGATTTTTAACCTTTCTACCATTTGTTTGACCATTTCAGGTAATAGCATCCTACATTCACTAACATCACCCAATATGTATGTTTTCTTCATCATTTCCTATAAAGGGATTCATATGGAAAAATTTAGATGATCCATTGTAAACTATTGTTATAAAATAACTCAACCATAGGTAGATATTGGTCCCATCATCTTTTGATGTACATAGAACATGCTATCAACACGTCTTCTAGTGACTGAATTGTCTACTAAGATTAGACATTAGTTCAAGGATAATAAGCCATACAGAAGTTCATCTTGGTGTTTATATAATGTTTGAGATTTTTCAGAAACATGGTGGTGAATCTCAGATCTCAATTAGATACAAGAGATAATAGAAATCCAGGAATCCTTATCAATTCTCTGATATATATCAATATAAGTTGATCTTATGAGATATCCTCTCGAATTACAATAAAGTGATATGTATTTGTAGGATGATCCACAACATCCCATATATCATTATTTCTTCTAGATGTATTTGGAAGTCTGGTGAAAAATTCCATGGTGATGTTTTCCCATTTCCATATTAGTTTGGGTAATGGTTGAATCAACCCCTTAGAATTTTAATTTTCACCCTTCACTTGTTGACATACCAGGAACTTTGATATATACTCAATGACCTCCTTCTTCATATTGTCCCACAAATAGTTCTCTCAAATATATCAATACTTATTTATTCTCCCTAGGTGAATAGAGAAGTTTGAGTTATGTACGAAATTCAAAAGGACTTTATTTATCTCTAGATTGGATGGTACACTAAGTCGTGAACCAAATCTTACAAATACTTCCTCATCAATTTTGAACTCTAAGGATTTCTACATTATTATAGCTTCCACATTTTTTCTCAATTTCCTCATCATTTCTTTGATCAATACTTATTTTCTCTATAATAGATGATTGAAAAATTATTTGAGAAAGGATTGATGATGTTCCTTCCTTAATTATCTCTATTTCCATCCTTTTAAAATCTAAGAATATTGGATCCTTATCAATTCTCATCATTGATAAATTTTTAGGATGCTTTATACTTAGTGCATCTTCCAATTTATTCCCTTTTTAGGATAATATTGGATTGAGTATTCATAATCCTAAATGAGATATAACTATCTTTATTAGTGCTTATTAAGCTCCTTATATGTGAATATATATTTTAGGCTCTTATGATTAGTATATATTTTACACTTCTCCCCATAGAGATAATGCCACAAGATTTTTAATGTGAAGATCACAACTGCCAACTACAGATCTTGTGTGGGATAGTTTTTATCATTAATTATCAAATTCCACGAGGTTTAGGATATAAAATTATTATTTTTCATTAGTAAACATCCTAATAAATTCACTGAAGAAAACTTTTATACCATAATGAGTTCCCACTTGTCGAAACTGTGAGTAATGGCGCAGTGATAAACCTTTTTTTCAACCATTTGAAGCAGTCTTCACAATCAATGGTCCATAAAAACATTTCTCCATTTCAAGTTATTTGATTAGTGGTTTTGAAAATCAGGATAATTTATTCACAAATCTTTAGTAATACCTATCTAGACCAATGAAAATATGGATCTCTATTACAGATATTGGCTTGGGTCACTCTTTGATTGCCTTTGTCTAGGAAGGATCCACATATAATCCATTTTTGGTGATAACATGACCAAAGAATGATACTTCCTCCATCCATAACTGACATTTACTATACTTTACGCATAGTTTCTACCTTCCCAATGTCATTATAACAATATTATAATGTTTCTCATGTTCCTACATACTCTTAGAGTATATTAGAATGTCATAGATAAAGAAAACAAATTTTTTTTCGAGGTGATCTATAGAGACTCTATTCATTAAGACCATGAAGATTTATAGATAATTAGGGAGTATAAAGGGCATCACTACGAACTCATTGTGTCCATAACTTGTTTGAAATGTAGTCTTGGGAATATATTTCTTCTATACCTTTAATTATAGATATCCCAATTAAAGGTTCGCCTTAAAGAAATACTTGGCCTCACATATTTGATCGAAAAATACATACATAAATGGAAGGGGATAATTTTTCTTTATTGTTATTTTTTAGTTCATAATAACCAATGTAGATGTGCATTGATCCAAATTATTCTTGAATAAGAGGGCTGGCACACCCCATGGTCAAGCACTCGAGTGTTTAAACCCTTTGTCCTGATTCTATTATAACTACTTATTGAGTTTCTCTAAATAAATGGGGTCCATTCTATATGGTTTTTTGATATAGGAATATATCTAGGAATAATTTCAATTAATAACTATACCTCTCGATCAAGAGGAAGAATAGTCAATTGTTTAGGAAACACATCAGTGTAGTCCCTCACAATGGTCTTGTCTTCGAGCATGACTCTCTTCTTTGTATCAATAATTTGAACTATAAATTCTTGATCATAATTCAATACTATCCACAGTTGAGATAATTATTCTGAGGGAGATTCATCCTTCTCCTTATACTTGTATGGATTTAAAGGATACTTCCGGATGTAAATCGTGATCTCTATTTCTTGATAATTGATATTGTCTTCGTATAAATATAGTCAATCCATGACCAATATAGCATAAAACATTACTAACAGAAGTAATACAATATTTTTAGGCAGTTTTTGTCCACAAAAATCAACTAGGGAGGATTTATATAAATTGGGTGAAATAATTTCCTCATTTACTATTCTCATTGATATCTTAACCCCCATATTTTGAGTTGGTGTTTGAATTGTTCTACAAAAATTGCATGATATGAAAGAATAAGTAGAACTATAATAAAATAGTATGTTCACTATACTTGAATGAATAATTATATTACCTATCACCAAATAATTTTCTCATTCCAAAGTATAAGTAGTGACTGAATATGTGATTCCTTGCTTCCCTGGTGGTTATTATTGTTGTTGTTTATTTCCTCCAACAACTCTTGGATTAGGGAAATGGATCACAAAATTCACATGTTCCTTATTGTTGAAACACTACAATACAAGATGACTATTGATCTGACCCTTTATTTCTTTATCTAAATTTGTGGTATTATTCATATCCCTTTGGTAATTATTAGATAGATTCCCCTCTCTTCCACATTTAAATCATCTCCTGGTTCCCCTTAGGCATTTTTCAAGATGCTTCATCTCACACTTTTTACATGTGGGATGTTGGGCTATCTTTTCTTCAACGTATTTATTAGTTTATCATCCCATATTAAACTCTATTTTACAATTTTTATATTCAGGGCCATGAGACCTATGAGCGTCTCTAATATTCGATTTCATCCTTAAGGGAACAAAATAAAATCAACACATAGCTTTTGAAGTCTTGAATCACAAACAATTTTATTATATTTTTCGTTAGTCGACTAAATAAGTGATCCACCATAATTTTAGTTTTCATGACAAATCCATATGTGTATCATGAAAGACTTTTATTTTTTTCCTCATATGCCATGATAGAATCATCTTCCTTTTTCTTCAGTCTGAGGAACTCCCTTTCCATATTAAGATAGAGTGTTTTTAAGAAATATTTATTAAAAAATGTTTTCTTGAATTCCTCTCAATCCATGGAATCTATTAAATCCTTCAGATTTATTTTTTGATATGTATCCAAAATTTACCAAATTTTCTATCAAAACAATAGTCCTCTATCACGACTTTCTATTTTTCTGAGTACTGGAAGATAAATAATATCTTTTCAATGGATTTAATCCATTGTTCAACATTGAGGGTATCTAAATATATAATAATTATAAGAGATCTTGGACGCATGAAGGATTTTACTGCATCATTCTTATTATTAGGAGAAGTAGGACGTTCCATGTGATTCAAGTTGTTATTCATAACTTGATCCGTTTGATCCTGTACTATCATGATGTTTTGATCTATCATTCCCATCTGATTTGGCCATTCATTAAGTAAATCATCTCCTTACCTATCAAATTTATTATTGGAATGGGTTTTCCTACTTCCATCCATTAATTATGAAAAAGTAAAATAAGCATATAAAAAGTAAACTTTGAACATAGAAGGACAAACTTATAAATGAAAATTATATCCTAACATGTGATTTTCTATTTTTCAATATAGGATATCCATGGTGATTGAAATATCCCTAGGGTTCTTACTAAAGTGATCCTGTCCAAATATTTAACAATAACTATACCCTTCTCTGATACCAACTATAGTTACCCCAGCCTTTTATACATAATGTTGCATGATTTTAAGAATAATTAACCCTCAAATACAAACCAATGATTATAAAGTCTAGTGTCTTTGAGTGATTAGGTTCATAATTAGAAAGAATGAAACCAAAATAAAAGAATATTTTATTTAATATCTATAATAATATACTAACTTCATTCAAGATATTAAATATTCATAGGATAACCTAGAGAATACATGAATAAATGGATGAGCTAAAAAGCCTAATGAGGGAATAAACATAGAAATAAATCATATCACAAGGGTTCGAATGAATAACATGATGACATGAAAATGTATGGAACATGAATAAACATATATAAGTATAACATAGAAATCATGGGATCATGGAATCATGGAAACAAAGGAATTTGGTAGAAACATATAACATGACAGAAACACGATTCAATGCTATCTTCCAAGACTATATCACATACTGGAAAAAGTCCCATAAAGGAATCAAGTATACTCCTTAACCCAACCTGACATATCAAGTGAAAAAACATTACCCAATTCATTGAAGTTCAATATATGTGCACCCATTATAAAATTTTCATTCATATGTCTTCCATATGAGTAATAAAACATAAGGAATACATATAAGGGTTACCCGTGGAAATAAATGGGTATTGTAATCATGTCATAAGGCCTAACCAATGGGTGCATCGTAATGGTGTCCAAGAAAGAACAGATTTAAATAACACATTGATTTAAATAGCGGAAAATAGGTATATATAATGAAAAAAATATCCAAATAAAGTGAAAACATTTAACAATAGTGTTTATGAAACTTTAGAAATGAGCCAATTTTGTGCGGTTTAAGGGAAAAATATAAAAGAGGATTTACAGTGGGAAAAAGAAAAAAATGTTTGAATAAAACAATAAATGAATTAAGATAGTATTTATTAAAAAAATATTTATTTTAAAAAAATAATGTTGTATTAAAATAGATTATGTAGTGTATTTGAAAATGGGTAAAAAATTGGTATGTCCCCTTTAATCAGGGTTTCTTATCGGGAGGAATTGAAAAGAGAACCTTCTAAAACATGTATTTCTCCATCAAAAGAAACAAATTGAGATAAGTAAATATATTTTAAAAATAAAAACAAAATTTAATAATATTACAAAAGAATTATTAATAATTATATTGGTGGTAAAGTGGGAGAAATCGTAACACAATGGAAAAATGTAGGTTCATAGAGAATCTCATACCTTATGTTCCCAAGTGTTACGAACTTTCAATTAATGTCATGGATAATCAAATTAAAACCATTAATTAATTAATATATAACATCTACTATATTTATTTGAATTATTTTAATTTCTTTAAGTGTATTTATATCCTTTTTAATGAGTTATAAGATTCAATTTCATCATTTCGGGTTTGTTTGTTTCAGGATTTTATGATCGATTCCCTTCAGTATAATTACAGATGTTCTTGTATAATTGGAATAAAAACAACAGAAGTGTATTGATATGGTATTAATATATGTACATAATTTTAAATGTTACCATATATCTTTTTTTTCTCATATGATAATGATTCATTAGATAAAATGTTAATGACGAACATTAGTTTGCTTTAGTGAAATTTTGATCATCATGAACTAGTTTTTTTTATTATTTTGTATTATGTATATTTATTTGTTATAGTATATAAAAAAGTTTTAATATAAATATTATAATATTTTTTTAATATAAAAATGGTTTTTTGATCAACCTTGAAGGTGACAATGAAAAAACAAAAAAACATTGTCTATAGAGGCGGTGAATCAACACCACATAGACAATGTTTTCATTTTCTGAATAAAAGGATAAGAGAGAAGTTTTGATGATGTATATTCCATTTACAATATTAAATTTCAGTATATATATAATAATTGAGTTATCATTCTATTTTGTATAAGGTAAGTCAAATTAGGATAAGAAAATCAAGGAAATTAAAAGAGAAAGATGGAGAGTTTTACCTCTTGAGTGTCATCTCCTTGAGAACCTCCTAAAGGCAATTGGAAATGGTATTTTGGTCAGTATAGAAAGGATATAAAGTAAGGATTATGTTTTTTAGAGTAATTGGAAAGAATATAAGCAAGATCCATGGCTTAAAAAGTGTGATGATAAGAGGCAGTGAAGGGTAGTAATTATAGTGGTATAAGAGATGTGTTTTTGATTCTATTATTCATTAGTTTATTATTTTGGATCTACAATATCAATAATGTTTATTATTATGACTATGTAAAGTTTATTTTTCATGTTTTTTCTAAATAATGGGTTCTTACATCATCGATGACTAAAAAAATCATTTATTTGGCTTAAAATTTTAAATACTGTAAATTACCATATTTCACTATTCACAAAAAATCAACTATTTTATAAACAAAGTAAAAATTAACCCTAACCATTTTTCAAATTTTAGATTTAAAAAATGGACTTCATTTTATTAGAATAATTTTCTAAATTTGAGAAATTTAATTTTAAATTAAAATCAGCATTTATTTGAGTAATACCATTTTTTATATTATAACTATTTTTATGACACTTTGAAAATTAATTAAGGTCTCATGAAATTATCTTATAAAAAAATACAGAAAAATATTTATATATGAATATATTCTATGAAAATAAATTTTATTTTAAATCATTATATTAATTATAAAATTGAAAATAAACATTTACACTTCATAAAAACAACAATACTTAATTTATCATTTTTTAAAAACATTTATTTACTTATTCCAAGATATATGTATATTATATTTTCATTCATAAAATAAAATAATTTTATTTATAATTTTTTAGGTAAGTTTACTATTCAATTAGCCATTTTACTATTCCTAATGGTCATATTATTGTTCCAATGGTCATGTTACTATTGAATTGGTATAGGTTCCTTAATTTCAATAAATAAGACTTATTTCATTATTAATTTATAAGAATAATGTTATTATAAGGTTCTATATTTGGTGTATTTGTTTTATAGTATATAATATAATTATAATAAGGGAAATTTGATTAATAATGTTCTGATTCATTACATACAGTCTATAAATTAGACTATTAGAAGTCAAATATTGGATCTCTCAACACAATTATATTTTGAAATTTATGTTATTTTTATTTTACTATGAAAAATTAATGAATATTGAATCTCCATATTCGACCACATGGATGTTCTAGAAAATACATTTTATAACTCATGGCGATTTAAGATCTATAAATCTCAATAAAATCTAAAACTAATTCTGAATGAACTTTCCAATTTTTTAAGTAGTTGTGCATCAATAAAATTGCTCCTAAAGGATCATATCTTCCACATTATTCATGTTTCACCCAATATCCATTGAATAAATCAGAATATATTGGAGTAAGTCTTAAGAAAATATTATACAAGCCTATATTTCAATGATCTCCATAGATCCTATAAATCTCATCTAGAATAAAAAATTAAACTTGATGATTTTTATCTTGAATTTCTAATTCATCGTCATCACACTTAATATATTTCTGGGTTTTGGGTTTGGACCATTAAATGTTTGTTTCTACCTATATAAAACTAGAATATTTTTATAATTTATGCATTCGAACCAATTCTTACCAAGTCTCAAAATCCTTTGGTGTTAATTTATTTTTTCTTCAAAAAATAGTTTGAAATATAGATTTTCGAAGCTCGACATTTCTGGTTCTGATTAGTTCCTCCTTTGATTATACCAATGTTCTAATAGAATTAACATCTATACACCGTATCTCTATAAATTATTCCCATCTGGAATTTGGAAAATTTGTCACTACCAAATAAATTATATTTTTATCTTATGAATCATCATTTATCGATATTAAATTTAACATTTATCCTTTGATAGATAATCCACTAGGATTTAATTTAGTTATGAACATAACCATCACTGAATGTAATAGCTTATATTCTTAGCACCAATCTTCTTTACTTCCATTAAAAATAGTTTTTGAATCTATTTATTGGACACCTTCAAGAATAGTCTTATGAACACCCTTTAGATTTTATGAAATAGATCATATGGAATCACAATATACTATGAAATCCTTTTGATATTTATTTCTTAGAAAAGAATCTTATCATAATCTATCTTATTTTATGAAACCTATAGATGGATTGTTCTTAACAATCCACATAACTTCCTCACATTCCAATTATGTTATATCCCAACAGAAATAACTCATCTTCTAGTGGCATGACTTCTCGAAAATCCATGACCACATACTAAGAAAATTGATAAATAACATGTAAGAAATAAAATATCTTGTGTATCACTTATGTGATCATAAAACATCTTACACATTGTGAAAGAATTTTCCTATAGTTTCAATTTCTACCACCACAATAGCAGGTAGATTCCAAGTTTATAGAATTGTACCTTTTATTTTATATAATTTACTTACTTTTAGTGATTTATTTATCAAAAATATTATGAAATCATGTCACCAAACATGTCTCACACCTTTTTTGCCTTCCAACAGACACATATAAATTGTTTTAATTTATAGAAAACCCTATTTTTTTATCATAAAAACCTATCAAATTAAAATCTAATAAACATATTTCTTCCCACCATTCCTCTTATAATAAACTAGTTATTTGAAAATAACTTTTGAATTTATTCATATTTATTTATGAATAGATTTTACATTCAACAATAATATGACATATTATTTTCATGTTATCCAATCATGCCAATTTACATATTCCAGATACCAAAGTCAAAAACTCATAGCTTAACAGAAAGTTGTATATTCACTATCACCTAAAAAACATTATTAAATAGTTTTTTGATAATAAATAAAACAACCTCAACAAATCTAAATCAGGTCTTCCTTAAAATAAAAAAAGACAATCATATATAATAATTAAATGATGATAGTGACAATAATGAATCAAAATTTAAAAAAAGATCCTTACAATACTCTCATGGAGGATTCAAAAGTAAAATCCAAGTAAAAAAGTTATAGTCAGTAGAGATTTACCACTAATAGAATCTACAAAAAAATAGAAAAAGAAGATTAAGTAAATAAATAAAATATTACTGGTGATCTAAAATCACCCATACAAACTCAAAAAATGATGAAATTTAGAAGATATTATTGAATTATCTTGAAGAGTATTGAAATTTGTATAAGATAATTAAATATTTTTCACATATTAATAATGAAATAGATCAAATTGAAAATAAAAAGGCCTGTTAATATTCTAAGAGACCACAAGAAGATAATTTCATTGGAATAAAATGTTCGGTCAAAGAAAAATTATTATTGTTCATTGAAAAGTGGTGATACTCATATCTGAACTAGTATATAAATTTTATTCTAAAATTTTTAAGGGAATAAAGAAAAGAAAAAAACTCAACCATTAAACCGAGAGTGAACCCATAAAATTTAAAATTACCCCAAAATAAAAATTTCCAAAATCCCATGAATAAACCAAAAAAGCTCAAAGTACCCTAGAAAAAATTTCCCACGTAAATAATGGAATTAATTACCATTTGTATAAAGACTAAAATAATGGATCAAAATACCTTAGACCATGGTGTCCTGAAGTTACAATTGACTAAATGAAAAAAATTCTTGTCCAGAAGCCCAATCATGCAAAAAAAGGCTAGAAAAGAAAACCTCTTAATAATCCCTTATTGTCTACTTGGTTACCACCACCATACTTTCCGTACAAAAGCAAAGCCCTACCTGTTTTCTAGTTCTGATAGCTGGATAAACATGAGAACTATAAAAAAACTCAATATAAGTCCAACATCACATCCCATATCTAGAAACATTTAACCCACATCCACCACCAAATTCCAGGATCCAACCCTATTCTTAAACGTATGACCACTGATCGACACCGTGGAGTGAAGCAACACTGACCGTTGGAACATCATCTGAAGATAACACATCCTATTAGGACACCCCTAATAAATTAAGATCCATGTACTTAGTATTCTAAGACAGAATCAAAGTTTAATAAATTTTAATTCCAAATAGGCGGTGGTGATAACAATATTTTTCAGAAAAGTAAAAAAAATAAGATAAAATATTGATACTTATCTTTATTGGCAATATCAATTCATGTGGAATAAAAAAACATGGGAGAATTTTAAAATATTCTTCATATCAGAATTTGGAGATTCCAAATAATGGACAGATCTTATATTTTCTCAGGAGATATGTTAATAAAATTAGTGATTATAAATTAATCTCTCCAACATATTATTAAAATAAAATTTTAAATAAGTTTATAATTATAGATAGAAAACGTGTTTTAAATCTAATATAAATTAGATAAAATCATAAAAGTAATAAATATCAAAATTCATTCTATCCAATAATTTTCTAGAGGTTGATTGTACAATTTCTTTACATAATAGAAGCATGGATGAATATATTCTTTTGAACATGTTTCAGTTCATTTAATATGAGTGAAACTAAGGATGAACACCTCATTTAAGTAAATATATTTATGATTTATATTAAATTAACTATTTATTTGGGTTTACTATATATATATTATGGAAAAATAAATAATTGGTGTCATTTAGTAGTAAAATTTGGTTAGATATATTGTATACATAAAATCTATAAGTGTACAATTATTCTCAATTGGACATAAATGGATTTGTTGGAATAATTATAAGTCAAATTATTCTTATATTAATATAAATGAAATAGAATAAATTTACATTACAATAGATTTTACCCAAATGATTTGAATTAAGAAATAGTTATAAAATGTCGGTGATGATGTAAATATTCCCTAGGTAATATTATATGAAAACAAAATCTAAACTTATTTAACGAATAATCAGGTAAATTATTTATCACTTAAATAATATTGATATATGATATAATTCTATAATATATAACATAGTTAAAAATTTTCCAGGTGAAATATATTGGTATAAATTATTAATTAGAATATATTTTGGAAAATCCATATGTTTTTAAGATTATTTATTGAGCCTTTTTGTTTAAACACCTCTCACATATTTAAGAGGTAAAAAATATCCCATATAACTATATAATTTCATTATATTATGTGGTTTATCATGTTTTAAAATAGTGTTAAAGGGATATTTATTTGGATTATTTTCAAAGGAAGAGAAATATGGATATATAGATAATGTCACAAATTAGAAAAAATGAAATCATATTAGTTCATGTGGGATATTTATGAAATATCAGGGCCTTAAGATATGTCGAGAGAAGATCCAATGGGAAATTGATATTAATTCAATAAAATTTTGGGTGGAGTTGAGTTATTGAAGGTATGCCATGATCTGGAATATTTCTACTCAAATATTTCACAATTTGAGCATGAATTAAATAGTTTTAAAGTTTATTGATGATATTACCAATATATTTAAAGATTAGTGATTAACTTTTTATATATTAATATAATTTTATAATTTAATAAGTAATAAAAAATTATTTGAATGGATGAAATTTTTCAACCAACCCAAAGGAAGGAAAATTTTCACCACTAAAAGAATATGAGAAAATTTTGGAATGAATCTTGAATTTATATTCCAATGTATAGTTTTTAGTTATGACATGATATAAAAATTAATATATCTTTATTATTAGAATATGGGATTCTTTTTTCAAAAATAGAGGATGAAGTAGAATATTAAAAACCATTATGGTTATTTTTGACTCCCACCATATAAGCATAAAAAATTTCAGGATTGGAAAAATACCTAAGGAATTTGTATTATTTTCTCTATAATAGAAGGAAATGAGAAGCATAGATACATGTAGATGAATCACCTAGGTCACATGAACCATGTGAAATTTAATGGAACTCATGATCACATTACTTTATTCACATCACATGAATGGGTCATATGCTTGGTGTGATATTTCCATGACCACACAAATTACCTTAGACAAGACTTATTTAATCATGAAAATTCCTCTTTGAAAGATGATATGACCTCATGTAGTCTATTCACCATGTCAGTATGATCATAAAATTCCCTGATAGATTACTTGTGGGAAAACACCATAGGCTTTCTACAATAAAATATTAAAATGACATGATCCTTACGTAGAAAAAGTTACAATATTCTTCATGTGAAGGGTTTATGAGTATCATTTGATCAACTTATCGATAACATGAAGTCCCTTTGACTTTCCAACTTGATCTTTTGAAGAGCCCCAGAAACAACAGTTTTATCTTGCGAAGCCTCTTTGGCATCTCAACTAAATATTTTGAAGGCTATTAGACATATCGATTCGATCATGTAAAATACATTTTTTCATTTCATATTGACCATAAAAAATCTTTTTGACATTACATGGATTAGGAATGATGGAAAAGATGGAGTGATCATGTGATTTCTATTTATCATGTGATTCAAAGACAACTTCATTTATGATACACCAAGGATCATGCAAAGAACATGTTAGAATTCCCCCTCTACTAACTCAAGATTATATCAGAGTGTCAATCACCATATAAAGTTACATGGATTTAGGGAGGTGATTCCTAAAACCCCTTGATACATAGAACAAACACACATGAAGGTGAGAGTGAACTTCCCAGAGCAGAGATTCGCATGATCTCAAGAGTATTCCACCTAAAAAAATTATGATGAGTAACTTAATGAATATCAAGATATATGTATGCAATTAATGTTATAATTTCATTAATTGGGTTAATGATATTTTTCATGTTATCTTGACCATGCAAATATCCTTATTTAGATCAACTTGATCTCGTGATTACCCAGAAGGAAAATGCATTAAAAATATTGGGGTGATTATGTGAAGGATGAAAATGATGGGAGTTTCATGAAAAGGAAGATACATTGTTTTTAATATGATGTATTTACATTATCCACATAATCTGTTATTTAATCATGTTAAGAAACTCTAGAAATTTTAGGTAGATCACATGATAACCCTTAGACACATTGTCATGACCCGTCCCCTAGGGCCCATGCTGTGACTACCCCAAGCCCGCCTTCCATAGGCCAGGGGCTGGCGACTGCCACCAAAAGACACATTCCCTTAAACCGTGAAGGAATTGCCTTTATATACTATGAAAACATGCAACCAAGCACATAGAAAGATACAAACACGAGTAAACTAAATAGTAAATAGAGTGAGTACAGTAAGTACAAAGGGGACAGAATACAAGCCCAACTGGAAAGTACAAGAAACTGAAATGTACAAGAAAATTAAAACATCTCCTGTGAATATCTGCCAAGGATTCTACCTGAGGGGTAGGTACAACTCTCGAACGGTCGTCTCTATGGTATGACTCGTATAAGGTCCACCTTCGAGCTATCTTTAGTCTTGGTACCCTCGTCCTCAGTCAGCGCTTTCCATTTTCTACACCAAACACAACAATGTGTGGTAGTAGCCCATGCAGGGGTGAGTATAACAATACTCAGTAGGGACCCTGAGACCCTCAAGGTCTCACAAAATCCAAAAAGTATAAACCAAAAATCATGGAAACAACTGACAACCCTACTTAGGTATATGCCCATACAAATACCTAAGTTAGCAAGTAAACTCATCTCAATCATGAGGAAACACAAGGCCCAACTCATTAGCCCAAAGATCAACTGTTCAGAAAGGAAAGAATACAATGAAGGTAAGTACCACAAAGGTACGCCACATAGAAGAATACAATAAGGGTATCCCCATAAAGGTAAGTACCAAAAAGGTATGCCACACATAAAAATACCACAAAGGTATCACAACAAATGTAAGGACTTTTCTCATACCAGGTATAAATTAGGTATAATAGTAGAGATGATTATATGTAACTACTGACTAATCATTCTCTACTAATAGGCAGACCAACGTAGGATCCTAAATCATTATCTGACCCACATAGGATCCTAGTACATCATTAGACCCACACATGATCCTAGTACATCATCAGACCCATGAAGGATCCTAGTACATCATCAGACCCACAGAGAATCCTAGTACATCATCAGACCCACACAGGATCCTAGTACATCATCAGACCCACAAAGGATCCTAGAGTAGCCTCACATGGATTTCTAGAGAGGATCAATGTGGGACCCTCAAACACAGACCCACATAGGATCCCAAATCACGAACCCACATTGGATCCCTTTCTCATGTTACAGCCAACTACATTATTCCCGCACTATGCTTGCTTGTCTATGGAAGGGTCTGCTCCTCAGGTACTCCAACTGCCATGAAGTCCCATGAAGAAGTATCCCAAAGGACTGCCACATCATAGGGGTATCAAAAAAACAGATGACCGTGTCTCTCTAAGGTTTCCAGCGTCGCAGAAAATTCGTCAAAAAAATTCCCATAGCTCAAGATATGGATGAAAGAACATATAGGGTCGAAACTGGTCTAGGTTTGGTCAGTCCCGGTTGGACCAATGCGGCCCGACCTGGGTCTGGCCCTAGGTCAGACCCGGCCCGTGGAATCCGACCCGTCCATCACTGGATGGCCTGACCCGCGGTGGGTGGCCCGTCCTAGGCATCCCATCCTGGCCGCATGCGGGGGGGGGGGGGGGGGGGGGAGTCATGCGCCCCCACCCTCAATCACCGAACAACTGAAGCCATTCGGCCACCAAGTAGAACATGGGAATCATAGCAAGTCCCGCTCGATACAACTCGGCCATCTGAAACATTCGGCCCCTTTCTCCTCCCAGCGGCGCATCATGTACCGCCACTCCACGGTCGGCCGAATGTCGGCCGCCTTCCACCATCCATTGCGGCCAGGCGGGTTGCAACCACTTGCTCCGACGGTGCGGTCATGTGTCACGCCTTCACCGGCTACCCTCCTTTCTTCGTTGTGGAACAAAGTCGCAGTCCTTGCTCTCTGGACGGTGTGGACGCGTTCCGCTGCCCCCGCAATGCGGCCTACCTCTTCCCTTTCTCTTCCACGGCCGATGGGCCGCGACCCTTCTTCGATGGCAGAGTTTCACTGGCTCTGTCTTCATTGCCAGCCATGGTGTCGACCGCTGTCCCTGATCCCCACCGGTGTCGGTTGACATCCTCCTCCATCGCGATGAACAAACCAAGAAACACAATGATTTTTGTGGTTAGTCTGGGCCATGTTCATTTGGCCCGTACCCTCCACGTTAGTGCGGTAGCAACTGGCTCAAAGGAGGTGATTCAACGTGAGATAAAAATTAACGTTGATTAAACAAAAACACACCCCTACCTCGACGGTTTGTTGATGTCGGTGAGGAGGTAAGGAAAAACGTCATTTCGTTGTCATTGAAGAAATTCTTCATTGGAGAGCACATTCTTCATTAGAGAGCATGTTATTCAATGGAGGATGAGTTTCTCTAAGAGCTCTCTCTAAGCCTCCCTTTCACCAAAGATTTCTCCCCAACAAAATGAGGAGCCAACCCAAATAAAATATTTTTATCAATGTTAATTTGTTGTCACATAGATAGTTGGAATAATTAATTTATTTATTTATTTGGAAAAATTAAAGTAGAGGGAGTCCAAGAGTTACCTCCCATTAAAGAGGAATTTTAAGGGTTGGGTGGTCCCCACATTTGAATTCAAATTGGGAGTTTTTAGTTTGGTTGGTCCTAACCTCCATAACCTCAAAGAAGGTTACAAAAAAATAAAAATGTTAAATATTTTTATTTTTCTATTCCTCCACAAAAAAGTATAAAACTAACTTCTACCCTCGACATACTGTGGTCGAGGTGAAGGTCTCCTTAAAAAAATACCGGCGCTACGAGTTCAATGGTGCCAAAAAAATTTAATTCCAAGCACTGGTTCAAAATTTACAAAAACCCACTCTCACGTTTACTGAATGTACTCGAAAAAAAGTTCATAAATTCATTCCAGGAACACCTGGCCTCGGAATCAAGTGCTATAAATTTTCGCGGACTCGTAATATTCCATATAATTAAAGAAATTACATGGAAAATTAGGTTCTTTACATTCTCCCCACCTCATAGACTTACGTCCCCGTAAGCCACAACTCTAACTAAGGGAACAGGTGGGGGTTCTGAGCACATATCTGAGCTTCCCACTCCCATGTGCTCTCCTAGAGGTTCTTGTGCTGCCAGAAAACACACACTAGAGGTATTTAATACCCATGAAGGACCCGCTCTTGTCAATCCTCAATCTCTACTGGAACCTCTAAAAATGTCTCCCCATCATCAATTTCTAGGTCTCTGTTGTTGATGACATGAGATGAGTTGGGCACGTATCTCCTCAGGTGGGATACATGGAAGACGCCGTGCACCCGATGAAACTGAAGTGGAAGAGCTAAGCGGTAAGGAACCTCGCCAACTCTACTGAGGACCTAAAAGGGTCTAATGAACCTCAGAGATAACTTTCCACCACAGACAAACCTCTGCAAACTTTATCGGCGTGAGACCCATAGGAAGATGTGGTCACCATCCTTAAACTCCAAATGTCTGCATCTCCTATTGGAATAAGGCTTATTCCTACTCTATGTAGTCTTCCTTTGCTTTTGGATGATCTGAACCTTCTCCATGGTAGCCCGTACCATCTCTGGTCCCACTAGTGCTAACTCTCCTTTTCCAGTCCAACACAAAGGCAATCTGCAAGGTCGCTCGTACAAAGCCTCGAAAGGTTCCATACCAATAGTGGAGTGATAGATGTTTTTGCATGAAAACTCCACCAAAGGAAAGTGATCCTACCAGTTGTGACCAAAGTCGAGGAAACAAGCACATAGCAAGTATTTGAGGGTTTGGATGGTCCGCTCAGTCTACCCATCCGTCTGAGGATGGAAGGCAGTTCTCTAATGAAGTTGCATCCCAAAAGCCTCATGTAACCCATTCTATAGTCGGGGAGAGGAACATATATCATGATCAGAGACAATTGTCAAGGGTACTCCACGTATCCGCACATTATCCTACACATAGAGGTGTCCCAAGCTCCCTACTGAACCCTGTTCTCTGATCTGTAGGAAGTGGGCCAACATGGTGAGTTGGTCGATGATCACCCAGATAGAATCATGAACCCTGGATGTATGTGGTTGTCCTATAATGAAGTTCATGGATATCTCATCCCACATACACATTGGGACCTCTAAAGGATGAACTAAGCCTGATGGTACTTGATACTCTACCTTCACTTGGTGACAAGTGAGGCACTGAGAGACAAAATCTGCTGCTTCTTTCTTCATCCTCGGCCACCAGTGTTGTCGTCAGATATCCTGGTACATATTCGCCACTCTTGGATGTACCGCTAGAGGGGATTTGTGGAACTCTGTAAACACTACCTCCTGAAGTGACACTGGGACCATGGTACGTCCTCTTAAGAGGATGATGTGCTCCCCACCTTCAGAATGTCCATCAGGTTCCTGTCCTATGGATATCTGAGCATGTCGAGCCTCGCAGTCAGTGTCCCCATGTTGTGCCTCCCTCACTGAAGAAGTGGGGGAGTGACTGTAAGATACTGAAGAAAATCTTATCCATCTCAATCCACAAAGGATATCTACAAAGCGGCCAGCTACTCCATCCCCTCACCAAGAATTTTTATACCAGATCTCTTACAGATAGAATCTACTACAAGTTCCCCTTCCCAGGAGTATAGACTATCTCGAAGTCATAGTCTTGGAGAACTCAAGACAATGCCGCTGTCTCAGGTTTAGGTCCTTCTGAGAGAAGATATACCTTAGACTCTTGTGATTAGAGTAGACTGTAAAATACTCACCCATCAAGTAATGTCAACACATCTTCAAGGTGAATACCACTACTGCTAACTCTAGGTCATGGGTAGCATAGTTATGCTCATGTTGTCTCAGCTGTCGAGAACCATATGTGATCAATTATTGATCTTTCATCATGAAACATCTGAGCTCAGTCCCTAATGCGTCTTAGTATACTACGTATCCTACACCCTCCTCTGGAAGCCTCAAGATGGGGGCACTAGTCAGCCTCTGGCTCAGCTCTTGAAAACTCCGCTGAAATCTCTCTGACCACATGAAGGGTTTCCCATTCTTCATCAATGCTGACAAAGGTGATGAATATATGGAGAAATCTGACACAAATCTCTAGTAGTATCCAGAAAAACCCATAAAACTCTGTACCTAGGTCACACTCCTTGGTGGATTCCAATAATGTACCGCCTTAATATTCACTGTATCCACCGCAACACCAGCCTCCAAGATGAAATGTCATAGAATGTGAACCTCTTGGATCCATAACTGGTACTTTGAGAGTTTACTATAAAGCTGGTGCTCTCCGAGTGTGTCCAGAACTATTTGAAAATGATAGGCATACTCTTCCTTAGTAGCTGAGAATATCATAATGTTGTCGATGAAGACTTCTACAATGCGATCAAGGTATGGCCGAATGATCCTGTTAATGAGTCCCATCAACACTTATGGGGCATTGGTCATGCCGAATGGCATAACCAATAACTCATAGTGGTCGTATCGACATCTGAAATCCATCTTCTATACATCCTTGTCTCATACTCTGAGCTGGTGATAACTTGATCTGAGGTCTATCTTTGAGAACCACCATGCTCCATTCAGCTGATCAAAGAGGTCGTCAATCCTCAATAGTGCGTACTTGTTCTTCAAAGTCACCTGGTTCAGGCACTGATAGTCAACACAAAGTCTCAAGCTCCCATTCTCCTTCTTGGCGAACAAAATCGGGGCTACCCCAGGAGAAACATTGGGCCGGATGAACCCTTTCCCATGTAAGTCCTCCAACTGTACTTGCAGCTCACGAAGCCCGTAGGAGCCATCCTATACACTGGTGTTGATATTGGTGCCATCCCGGGGTAAAAATTAATGTAAAATTCCACCTCTCTATGAGGTGGTCGACCCAAAACATCATTAGAGAAGACATCCACGTACTAGTCCACCATTACAGGATAGCTCAGACTCTCCACATCAACCGCTCTGAGGGTAAGGCTATCCATATGATGAGTGATCAACTGCACTCTCTTTCAGGTAAGTCCATCATTTACATCAAACGCTCCCTTCTCACTGGTGAAGGTAAACATATTCCCATCCATGTGGACACACCGCACTTTGCGCCTAATACATTCAATCTGAGCATGGACTATAGATAACCAATCCATACCCAAGATGATGTCGTAAGGCCTTGATGCCAATACTAGAAGATCCCAGCTATAGCTCTCGCCTCCTAGAGTGATCTCACACAACTGAAACCAGTGTGTAATCATCAAATCATATCTAGTAGGAGTCTCTAGTCATAATGATCGAGCTAATGGCTCCATTGGAATCTCCGAGCTCCGAATGAGGGTAGTGGTAGTAAAAGAATGACTGACACATGTGTCTATAAGTAATGCTGCTAAGGTGGATTAAACATAGATATTACCTCATATCATCTCCATAGAACCATGGTCATTGGTCTCATCCTCATGGAGCTAAGCTCTCCCCTTTCCACCAGCTCCCTGTGGTCGGGGTTGACCACTTGGTGGTGGTGGTGGTAACATCTCAAATTGTCACCCACCGCTAGCTGTATGGACAACTCCTCTGCCACGTCCTCCTGCTCCCTGCGGACCTCCTCAGTCGAACCCCTATCTATACCTAGGCAGTACCTCTACCATATTATGATCATCCGTACAACGGGTCCGGCAGTCACAATCCATGTGACCTTTCCCGCCGCATGTGTGACACTGCATGTTCCTTGCATGACTAGCTCTGTCTCCGGTACCCCACACAACCGAAACTAAATCCTACAGTCGTCCACCTATAGGTCTGGTCCTCTTGGAACTCTATGACATATATCTGTTTCCAGTTGCAGAAGACTCTGCTACGTGATTACTGTTGGTGGGTCTCACTACTGGTGACTGCTCAGCAAGAAAACTCTCTACTAAGAGGGCTCTCTCTAACACCCCCGCCTACGTCGGGATGATGAGAGAAATCATCGAAGCCCTGATCTCCCACTTGAATCCCTACACAATGGTTCAGGCCTTGATGAATGTGTCTTGCACCATATCGGTGGAGTAGCATGAGAGGTCAGTGAACCTCGCTGATTACGGAGCCACAATCATGCTTCCCTGCTGCAGATGAAGAAGATCTTATATGCATACTGCGTGAAGAGTCACTGGGACAAACTCTGCCCAAAACACGCTCTCAATGTCTACCCAGAGAAGGGTCACCCCATCGTGAATCTAGAGCATCAAGCTCCACCATCTGCCTACTGCTACCTGTAGAAGACTGGAAGAAAGGATCACCATGATATCAGCTGGTGTCCCTACTAGTCGGAAGACTCTCACCATAGACTCCATCCAATCATCAACTGCCTATGGGTTTGTCTCCCCCCGGAACCTGGGTGGCCTCGGGTGCTGGAACTCTTACAACATTCTCTAGTGGCATGCACACTCTACTGCTGGGGATGGTGGTATCGATGGCACAATGGGTAATGGTACAGTTGGTGCCTCCACTAGTGCCTCTTATGGAAGAGGGACCTATACCGAGGCCTTGTCACTCGGTGGTTATTAGTGCGTACTATACCCGAAACCCTAGCTGGTTGTCTGCATGGAGGCATCCTGAAAATAAACAGGTGCACCATGTTCAATAATTTATACCTGGTGAGATGACTCAAAGAGATCACAAAGAAAACTCTTGAAAACACACACACAATCATTGTTTTCATGCACTATGTCAAAAATCAAAAGTCAGGGTCCTGGTATTTGGATACATCGGCCGCCACACCAACACTGGATTCCTTAAACTGATAACCACACTCACTATACATAACACTATTTCCTTTAAAAATATCAGAGTCCAATGTCCTACGGTAGAACCTCCCTCTGATACCAATTTTTCATGACCCATCCCTTGGGGCCCAGGTCGTGACTACCCGCAACCCACCTTCTATAGGCCAGTGGCTGGCGACTAGCATTGAAAGATGTATTCCCTAAAATCAGGAAGGTGTTGCCTTTATATCCTATAAACACATGAAACCAAGCACACAAAAAGATATGAACATGATTAAACTAAATAGTAAATAGAGTGAGTACAGTAAGTAAAAGGGGCTAGAATATAAGCCCAACTGGAAAGTACATGAAACATAAAAATACATGTAAACAGAAACAACTCCTATGAACACCCACCAAGGATCCTACCTGAAGGGAAGGTACAAATCTTAAAAATTCGTATCTGTGGTATGCCTTGTCTATGGTCCACCTCCGAGATACCTCTAGTCTGGGTAACCTCGTCCTCAGTCAGTGCTATCTGTCGTCTGCACCAAACACAACAAGGTGCAGGCGTAACCTGTGCAGAGGTGAGTATAAAGATAATCTGTAGGGAACTCGAGACCCTCAAGGTATCACAAAATCCACAAAGGATAAACCAAAAAGCATGAAAACATTTGAGAACCCTACTTAGGTATATGCCCATATATATACCTATGTTATCATGTAAACCCATATCAATCAAGAGGAAACACAAGGCCCAACTCATTATCCCAAAGCTCAACTATTCCACAAAGGAAGGAATACCATGAAGGTAAGTACTAAAAAGGTATTCCACATATAATAATACCACAAGGGTATCACCACGAAGGTAAGTACCACAAAGTACAACACAGAGAAGAATACCACAAAGGTATAACCACAAAGGTAAGGACTCCGCTCATACCAGTTATAACTTAGGTACAGTAGTATAAATGATTAGATGTAACTACTGAATCATCTTGATCTTTTAAAAGGCAGGCCCACATAGGATCCTAAATCATCATCAGACCCACACAGGATCCTAGTACATCATCAGACCCACACAGGATCCTAGTACACCATTAGACCCACGAAGGATCCTAGTACATCATCAGACCTACACATGATCCTAGTACATTATGAGACCCACAAAGTATCCTAGAGTAGTCCCACATGTATTCCTAGAGTGTATTCATGTGGAAACCTCAAACAAATACCCACATAAGATCCTAAAGAACAGACCCACATAGGATCCCTTTCTCATGTTACAACCAGCTACAGGGTTCTCACACTAATCTCTCTTGTCTCTGGAAGGGTCCGCTATTCAAGCCACTGATTGATACTCCAACTGAAATGAAGTCCAACAAAGAAGTATACCAAAGGACTGCCACATCATAGGGGTCTCAACACAACAGACGATGTGTTAAATGGACGCATGTTCTGTAAGTTATTAGCCTTTTAGTCTCGAGGGCCCAGTTGGATTCGTGCTCGATATAACCTGAACATACACCAAAATTATCAAAATATCAAGTGGGGTATACCAAAAAAACTGTATCACTCCAAGGTTTCCATCACCATAGACTGTTTGTCAAACGGATGCCTATAGCTCAAGATATGGCCAAAAGAACGTATAGGGTCGAAATTGGTCCGGGTCCGATCTCACCCTGTCGGACCAACCAGGACCGACCTGACCTGGGCCGAACCAACCCGGTTTGGGTCACCTAGTCCCAACCTGTGTCTGGACCTAGGTCGAACTTGACCCACGAAATCCGACCTAGCCCATTGGGTCCCACCCAGCCTGCGTTGGGCTATCCGGCCCACGCTGGGCAGTCCGGCCCGTGTCGGGCGGCCTGACCTGGCCCTATGCAGGGGGGGAGTCTCATGCCCCTACCCCCAATCACTGAATGGATGAAGCTGTTTGATCACAAGGTAACACACGAGACCCAAATTGGGTCCCACTAAATATAGCTCGACCAGTCGAAACGGCCGACCCCTTTCTCCTTCCGGTGTTGCGTCGTGTGTCGCCCCACCATGGCCAGCCGAACTCCGGCTGACTTCCACCATCTACCGCAGCTAGGCAGTCAAAAACCACTTGCTCTAATAGCATAGTCACGTGCTGCACCTTCTCCGGAAGACAGCTCGGCCGACCACCCTCCCTTCTCCGCTGCGACATAATGTTGTGGCCCTTGCTCGCCAGGTGGTGCGGACACGCGCTGCCGCCCCCGTCATGCGGTCGACCTCCCCCGACTGCAACCCTTCTCTGGCGGAGCGGTTGTGCCACCGACGTCTTTTCTTCCATCCATGGTTCTGTCCACCATTCCCAAGCCCCACCGGTATCGGTTTCCATCCTCCTCCAACGCGAAGAACACACCAAGGACCAAAAATATTTTTGTGGTGAGTTCGGGCCATGTTCTTTGGTCTGTACCCTCTGCGTTAGTGTAGTATCAAGCGGCTCATGGGAGGTGATTCAACATGAGAGAAAAATTAATGATGGTCAATCCAAAACACACCCCTACCTCGAAGGTTTGTGGATGTCAGTGAGGAGGGAAGGACGAATGTCGGTTTGTTGTCGTTGAAGATGTTCCTCATTGGAGAGTGCATTCTTAGTTAGAGAGTGTGTTCTTCATTGGAAGATGAGTTTCTCCAGGAGCTCTCCCTAAGCCTCCCTTTCGCAAATGAATTCCCCCCAAAAAAATGAGGAGCCAACCCAAATAAAACAAGTTTATCAATTTTAATTTTTTGTAACATATGGAGTAGGCATAATTAATTAATTAATTGATGTGGCATAATTAAAGTTAAGGGAGTCCAAGAGTTAACTCCTATTAAAGGGGGAGTTTAAGGGTCAGGTAGTCCCCACCTTTGAATTCAAATTGGGAGTTTTTAGTTCGGAGGTCCCCACCTCCGTAACCCCAAAGAAGGTTACAAGAAAAATATAAATGTTAAATATTTTTACTTTTCTCCTCCTCCACGAAAAAGTGGAAAACTAACTTCTACCCTCAACCTACTATGGTAAAGGTTAAGGTCTCCTTAAATGAATACCAGCGCTGTGAGTACAACGGTGCTCACAAATTTCAATTCCAATCACCGGTTCAAAAGTTACAAAAACCCGCTCACACGTTTACTGAACGTACCAGAAAAAAAGTTCAAAAATTCATTCTGGGCACACCGAGACTCAGAATCACATGCCATAAATTTTCATGGACTCATAATATTCCATATAATTTAGAAAAATTACATGGTAAATTCGGGTCTTTACACATGTTATCTTGATTATGAAAGAAACATAACACATATCCACTATATAAAATTAAATGATATGGACATACTAGTTTATATCATGAAAATAACCTCATACATGTTAGATTAGATCATAGGAAGACCCCTAGACATGTCAACAATGTCAAGTAGACACCTTGGACATATAAGGGTGACACCCTAGATATTTCAGGAAAACACCACCAGACATGTTAGCCTTGTCCAACAAGAAGACTTGGACATGCACCCTTGAACCATGTGAAACCCCAACCATGGGTCCCTGTCCAAAAATTCCCCTTTCATATGGGAAGTTACCATAATGGACTAGTAATGGGAACTCATTGAAACCTATTGGTAGTATTTTATCCTCATTCCATCCATGCATGAGCGGTCGATCACTCATAGTCCCCGCCCTCTATCATTCAGATGATAAGTGTTGGGTATCTTCTAATGTGAATTCACCTCAATATATGAACCTCGATATTCCATTCACTCCAGTTTATATGACCCAAAAATTGTGGTTTTACCATTACTTATTATGCATTATAATATTAATAAACTTAACTAAACTCAGAGAAATCTAAATTCAACACAAACATGATACATAGGATGCTTCTTAAGGCCTAAGTTTCAATGGGAATCCACCTTGGTGTAAGCCCCTCCATATCCCGAAACCAATAACTCCTGGGACCTGAATTATCCTATGAGTATATCAGCATTTGTTTTACATCATATGATGAGAAATGGTTTTATATGTGTAAATCCTCTTAACTGTATGCCCTGACCATGCCCGTATGCACCTTAAACTCATTATAGGGTTAGTGAAACAATAAAATTTGTTGATTCTGATTCTTATTATAAGAAAGATATATAAGACACTTTCATAAGGCCCACACACCTTATCAAACACTCCAACATGTCTAGTTTAATAAATACATCCAAAATTTGTATTTCGTGCATCCAGTCACTTTCTATCTTTTGTTTCCCACACTGACCATAACTCACAAAAGGCAAGGGATTTTCAAGGATCATATAAATAAAATCATAAAACCCCCCCAATCAAGGAAACTTTAGTGTTTAATACCCATTCAATAATATGATAGAATTTCCTCTTTACCTTGTAATCCACCTTTGTATAAGTCCCAAAGGAATTCTCACATTGATAAAATCTTATCCAATAACCCTCATGAGTATCACTTATCTATCCACACCCATCAAAAGTTTGAGGAAAAACCAAACTATGAAGAAATTAATTCTTATTTTAAATAGGATTCATTGGATTATTTCCTAAGGTATGAGTTACATACCTAAATTCATGTGTTCCCTCATATATATCCTTTCCACATGAAGTTAAACTGCATGATGTATTCCTCTCATACGACTTTAAACTATGTCAACCAAACTATGTGGGTTTTTATTCTTATTATAATAAGACATATAGGATGAATTGTATATGTACATTCACATTCTAAAAACACCAATCACATTCCTAGATAGATGTACACTACATAGATCCCAGTCATATAGATTATTAAGAGAAGTAATCACCTATTGCTTAGAAATAATGGGTAACTGATGGAGAAAATCTGATATATAGAGATAAAATAATTAATAGAATCCCCTTTTCATATTCATAAGGAATCAACAGTTAATTGTTTTATTAGGGTAACCAGTCCAGTATTAGGATTTGGGAAAGATTCATGCCAAAATTGAAAATCGATAAGAGAGTCATAGAATAGGAAATATGTTCCCCCAAAAAGGGTTTTATTAGCCTGAACATTCATCCTCTCAACCAATGTGAGTTTCTAAGTGTCATTGGGTTTGAAATCCCAAATGATCACATACAATTATAAAGAAGGTCTCTAACATGTTGTGGAGGTGGGATCTATTTGGAGTTTCCATGAGAGATGAAAAAGGTGCAACCAACATGAATGATTGTGAAACCATAATCAACAACCCAAAATCAATCATTGAGACCCAATTTTCATTAGAATAAATGATGTAAAACTAAAAATGAATATGTAAATAATACTTAAAAACAAGTTTTCACACATAGAACCCATTCAAATTCCTTAGATTGGAAGAAAAAAAAATGGTAAGCCCTACATGAAATCCTTTAGCTGTGGAATCCCTTAAATTCATTAGAAAAAGAAATATGTCCTAGACCCTATAGTCCCATTTGGTACCAACATTGGATGGAAAAAAATATAATGAACCCAAATTGAATCATTCAAATGAAAAAACTATCAGTTAGCCACAAGTAAATATTTTGTTTTTGTGTTTCACATGAAAAAAATGGTAAATATGACATGAATCCTTGAAATGAAAAACATAATTGGGGTTTCCGTGAGATATGAAAATTTTCCAATAACATTTAATATAAGAAAAAAGGACAAACTGACAACAAGAAAGAATGATTAAGTTCCATTTAATGTCTAATTGATCATGTTTTATACATGAAAAGATGTAATGATTGGAGAACCTATTACTTATAATCATTTTTACTACTGATAATATTAAAAAAAATACCATCTTTACCCAAAATCATGTCTTCATCAAGAAAATGTTCTAGAAACTTAGCTACAATAGAATCTTATGTGGGTAAAAACACTATCCCCGATCTAGAACCTTAATGTTCAGGTTGTGAACATGATGGTTTGGGAATAAAAAAAATATGATATAATCCCAAACCCCATGGATTAATGTAGATGTATCTAGAAACTTAAACAAACATGGTCACCTTGTTTAAGGAAATATGAAATAAAAATGGTGACACTTATCAACACATATAACCGCATTAGAATTTTATCCCTAGAGAATGATAATAGACACTATTCATACATTATAAAGGTATATCAATAATTCTACAACAAAAATATCTCATTTCAAGAGCTACCTAGTATGGATCCTATCAACCTCCATCATTACTGTCGTCCTGCCAGTTCCCCTTAGTCACCAACTAAGGAAAATACATGATAGGTTTCCACTCTAGGAACTGATTCTAGGGAACTAAGATGATCTCACTGGCTAAAGAAAAATATAAATCAATGGAAGTGAGCTCATATTCCCTCTTCTATTGACTAATCCCATCAACATATTCTGATGGAAGCCATCAAGAAAGATCATATCCCTACTCAATAAGATCAATTATGTACACATATTCCTACAACAAGTATATGTGAGGTACATATTCTTTTCCCCACACATGATTCCCATCAGAATATCATGACAGAACAATGAGGCAAATACTGGGCTTATATATCTACTTCAACCGAAGACATCTACCAGTATATTGTGGAGACAAAAAATGTGCAAGCCAACATCCCTTCATATACACTAATAAAGTGTCACTACATACTGATGATAATAGAAGATCTCAACCACAATATTTCAGTACTAGTACAAATTAAAAAATAGACACATATTCTCATCCCAATAGCTAGAGAATCATATCACCATGATTAACATGAACATTTTTCAACATCATAGAAAGCACACATTCTTTCTCTCATCTAAGAAGATTAACAGTATATTTTGGTAAAGGACAAGGCACATGACTAGGCTTACATTCTTATTACTATTAGGGATCACCAAACTTCTTTAGTAAATGCCTTGGGATAGGCATAAATTTATGTCAATGGAATATGATGACATATTCCAATGTTATAGGACTAGGATCTTACCACTACTTCAATCAGGGTTTATCAGTAAAATTTGGAAATCACATTAGAGCCTGCTAATATCTATGCTGATAGAGATACTTAGCACATTCAAGAAGATTACATAATATAGAATCATATCCCTACTTTATTTGATAAAAGACTGCACCCGAACCCCTCTGAGGATATACATGAGGAGTCTCATATCCCTTCTCCCATTCTGTAAGTCTTTTGGAATAATTTAATGGGGGATGAAAATATTAATTAGGCTCATAACACCTATTAAACTAATATTGACCAAAATACTCTTTCAACCACCCACATGAAAGATTATATCACCATCAATGAAACAAAATATCACAGGAATACAATAACTTGTTGTCTATTGTATGTTAATATTCCCAAAATGACAGAAGTTCATCAACATAATCAAATGACCTTCTTGTAGAAGGATAATATATTTGATCAACCCTAAAAGGTAGGTCAATATATTAAAACCATGGCATAGGATAAGGTTCATATTCCTTATATTTTTAATCCTAGTATAATTGAGGATATAAAATGTCTATACACAACACCTCAAGGGGTTTCTAACTCTTGAAATAAAGAAGAAGGTGATAAATACCTCGATATACCTCCTTGTGGTATTAAAAAAATATAACATGATGAATCTACTCATAACTTTAACTGTGGACAACCTCCTCAGGATAAAATCTATCCCAAAATAAGAAAATAATCCCCTTTATAAGATAAATTCATATAGAGAGGTTTTTAAAACACTTGGATTTACCTTATATAATTACCTGTCAACTATCAGTTTCACTTTTATACAGTTATCAGGTTACTCAGAGAAGAAACATATTAGTTCTAAATAGGAGGAGGTATATAAACTTGATGAATTAGAGGCCAACATGGATATATAGTGGGACATGGATGAAAAAAACCTCCCAACCATGTTCTGTCCCATTGTAACCTTAGATTACAAGGCCCCAAATGAAATAGAGTAGTGTATTACTTACTTAAACCAGAATATGTGGGTGACCCATATGCGATTAAAGGATATACACCACCCTTATCAAGTATATAAGGGTCACCTCTAGATCATAAATATTATCTATTTGCAGAGAGACATAGAGGCATTCTCCATGAACAAAGACTCAAGATCAGAAGATCATAACAAGTTCTTATGACATGTTTTCCTTCTAATAATGAAAAATATCTGATGACTGATTACTAAATCCCTATCATAAATTTGTATCCGAGTATGGAAAGGTATGGATAATTTCTATTCTCTATATTTCTAGCCCAAAAAATATCCACATATATGGTACCTTATAATGTCATATCCATAGGATATATTAGGGTACTAGGTAGCACACATGATAGTTATTCAATACAATGATACTCCTCTTCTTAGAGGATGAAAATACTTCATAAATAGAGAGAGAGAGGGCCACCGATCAACTCTTATATCATAGCTTTAAAAATAATGGGAACACACTACAAAAATGGATACTGAAGATGAAGATTTAATGAAATATCCCTGTATAAAGTGAATCTTATCAAAATAAACCATTTAACTAGGACAATACATTAACAAGATTGCACTAAATTAGGATGATCACAATAATGGCTTCTATGAAATCCATCTAGGAGGAAATCCAGCCCGTTGGGATGGGTGAATTTTTATCTTAATCACTACCATCAGAATCATCACACCCTAAAATACATCTAAAGTAATTGATGATGGTTTTAGATCAACCCCATCCCACAATGGTAGGAAATTTTATCTCAACTACCAACTTAAGAGTCATAAAATTCTCAAAAATAGGATAAAAAAGTTCCAATAGTGTTCCCAAATAAAACCTATCATATGAAGATGAGGGTTTTTTTAATATCTTTATCACCTTGAAATTTATCGGTCTTTTTTGGCTAGGTGGTAAATACTGAAGGCTGAAATCCCCACTGTTCCTCATAGCATGAGACACAAATCCTTGATTTGGGGTCTTCCCAAATAATAATATTGGAAACTCCCTTAAGTTCACTATCCATAGACTGAGATAGGGGGAATGTATGGAAAAAGTAATAAAACCCTATAAGGGTAATTAGATAAGATTGTCCAATAAGATCTAGAGTCAATGTAATGACCTTATTGGAACCCTAAATGGTGGAGAAAGTAGTACAAAACCAACCTATTATGTGGGGAGTTATGGGGAAACTACTATAACATGATATTCCTCAATTAACGTCATCACCACGAATCTGGAAAATAATTTGGACTAATACATAAATAAAGTGGGAAATGATGTGAAAACCATAACTTGAGATATAGGGGATTAGGATTCACAATCTAAGGTGACACGTATGCAGAATTAGAGAAGGATCTAGGAATAATAAACTCAAAATGATGAGTTTCCACCTCCATAGTAAAATTCTGCTAATGAAAAAGTGAATGATGTGTCTTCATCCTATTCACCACATAGAAGAGTTGAAATATCCTCTACAGAGGAACAACTAGTGAAATATGAGAATATGATAACAAATATTAGACAACTCAATGAGGAACTATTCCGAGTAAATATTTCCATTGGGTATCTCCTTCAAAAAATCATATATTCTTCCTCACACATGTTTAGAGAGGGATAATATTCCTTTAAGAGAGGAATTTATGCATCTGGATGAATATGGATATGTGAATCTAGTCCACATATATTTTGAATCAAAGGATGATTACAAAATTTATCCATTATAGAGAAATACTCTACCCTATCAGGGTGATCATCTATTCCAAGCATGGATTATGAATTATCTAGATATGAAATTGGGGCCAATGCATCAATCCTAACAAGCTCCCTATAGAAGATAGGTGACCAATATAGTGATACCTTTAGAACTCCATAACAACATCAAATCCCAAGCATATTAATTAGAATTAATGGACATACGGGGCGCTCCTGTATAACCTAAAAATAAGTCATTTCCTGAATGAGTAGATATTACTTTTTCTCCAATAAATTTCATAAATATTATCTTCTCAGCCTTTGACAATAGAGGATATAAAGAACAACTACTTATAAAAATTTGAATCTTGATTCAGCCTAATGATGGGCCCTTGAGACAATTAGGTGAAAAAATAGAGATTATTGATATAAAATATGATGGATAAGCCTTCATTTTTTACTATAGTACTCCAAAAGGATCTGTGAAGGGTTGGTAAGATATTCAACATCAATTTCATTATCAATTTTAGTCAATTTTGAAGAAAATTATGACTCTAAACATCAAAAATTACAAACATTGTGAAAATGAGAGGGTTTCTAAAATTATTGCAAGATGTAATGCTTCAACCTATTAACTATATATCCCAATTATTCAAGGGAAATTGTTGTAAATTTATGATTAGAATCTATGAGATGAGCTATAAACACCTATGGTCCTATTGAAATATTCTTAGCGATTTATTAAGTTAAAAAAATAACACAATTCCTAGAGGATGCCAATTTGAAAACTTATTCCTAATCTCCACCCTCACCCATGATTTAGGGAAAACAGCCTAGTATATTAGTGACTACTGCTGTTACCCTCAAACTAGTGATGGTTCCCATCAAAACACCTAGGCATGACTTGGATCATCTGAAACCTCCCACTATGTGATAGTAATATCAAAATCACCTGTGGATAGAAGTGTATGGGTGGACCATGATTTTAGGAATGAATGGAGAAAGTGTATTCCTTAAAAAATAATAGAACCCTAGTTATTTGATTACATATATGTAAAATAACCTACTTTTTCTATTAGAGACCAAAAAACTAGATGAGTTCGACCTCAAATAAAATAATGATTTCTTCCTTTTTCATATGAGGTTAAGAAACACCATCCATGAGTACTTTAGTTTCAAAAAAGTCCCACAATGAATGGTTGATTTTGGATATGTGATAATAAGAAAATAACATACATAGGTGACCTATGCGACCGTCATCCAAGAAGAAGAAGAGGGTGACATGAGAGAAGTCCCTACTAGATATGAATAAATGTTCGATAGGTGGATGAATTAGGAAATGAATGACTGAACTCATACCATCCTAAGAAAATAAATCTTCAAACTAGTAATGATTTCCACATCAAGGGAGATGTTAGAGGATTTAACTCCAAGAGGAAGACATAATCTCTAGACATAAGAAAATTGCAAGATAAAGAGTCATATTCAAATCTCACACAAACTCAAAATCTTATAGATTTAATCCCTTCAACATCAAGATAATAGAAACCCCTACCAAAATGAACCCTCAATGTGTGAAGATATCATTTTTTATTATATTGACGTAGTTAACTTAACATATCCCTTATTTGATGATGAATACACCCTTTAATATGACTTCCTTGTACCTGAATAGCGATCTGGGGGCTAAGGAAGAAAACACTGAGGGTATAGGGGATGATATAGGCATGGTCAAACCCAATATTCCAATCACATACCCACAAAAACCATATAATTGTCTAGGAACCATGAAATATCACTTCATAAATTACAAAAAAATAGGTAGATTCCATATATCCATTCAATATTATTTCAAAACCAATCAATTTAAATAACTGAATAGAGGGGGTTTGACTATCTGACCAGTCGAGACAAAGTGGTAGGCTAGTGTGACCTACACAACTTAAAACACATGATCCCTCAACATATGACCATATAATAAGACCATATACCTAAAACACTTAAATTATTAAGAAACATGATAAGAATAAGACCAACCTTATAAATCATAGACCTATGGCATAAAAGTACATCACTCTAATACAATTTGCAGTTGTCTGAAGAAAACTCTCAATTTTGGATTCTCATTAACATTAAAAAGAACATATATAGGCACTAATTGAGTCTATATAGATAACATATAAGTTTGCAACCAAATTATCTATAACCTAGGTTTACCAAGTGGATACTATTTCATCATAATGGCATACTATGACATCATTCATGAAACATCAAAAGGAAGAAGTTATCCAAGTTCATAGTAGACCCCTATATGTTTATGGAAAAATTGATGAGGTAATCATTTGAAGGGATATAGTTTGTAATGGTTCTAGGATCAACCTCATCCTAGACAATAACCCATGGATATTGGTATATGGTGAGGGGGATTTTCATTGACAAAACAAACCATGCAAGGGTAAAATAAGAGAAAGAATAGTCACCTTTGAATGATCAAGCCTAAGGATCCATTCTGGGATCTAACATCTAATTCTATATTCATGTTTATCTAGAAATAAATATAATACAATTTACTTCTCATAAAACCTTGGATCCATATCCATGTGGTGGTACCTTCAACATTTAATTAATGATTGAAGTACCCCATCAATGGAAAGTTCAGTATACTACATAGTGAAAACTCACCCTATGAGTCGTTAGAATCTATATATGCTAAGAAAATTTTATATAATAGGGAAGGAAAAAAACCAATGGTGGATGGTTATATGTAGTTGTACACTCAAAATGGTTGGAAAACAGCCTTGTGAATCCCCATAACATGCTCTAAAATGAATATGTGTTGTCCATAAACCTGATCAGGGTAGTAGAATCAATCATGTTAGTTATTGTGAACCAAAAAATTCCCTCACCCATGTACCTGTGATAGAAATTGCATCAGATAAAGTGGATTCATTAATGGGTGGGTAGAATAATTCTCTAATAGGATCTGAAAATTCCATTACACCGTTAGGAGGAATTGAAAATTCCCTAAGACATTTTTTGCAACTCAAGATATCCATACCTCTCCTGACCCCGGTAGTAGCAGAAAGGGAGAAAATAATCCCATGAATCTATCTAAGATGAATCTGGACATTTAGAAATATGACACCTATTCTCATTTCATATATTATATATATATATATATAGACAACATTTAAATAAACACCATGTCTAAGAATGTACCTATGGTTAAAAAATGGAAGAAGAAGAGAATGACCTCAAGAAAGATCCTCCATCATTTTTGGAAGGTGTATCCACTACCATATATGAGCCCAGGATGGTTAATTTAGGAATACAAGAATACCCACAAACTATACTAATTAGTGCTTTCATGCCTCTTATAGAATAGAATATGTACATCTCATTTCTAAAGAAGCAATGATACATGTTCACATGGAATTATATAGAGATTCCCAGGATAAACCAAAATGGGGCTACCAATAAATTAGTTTTTCCTAATGAACATTTAGGTTTTAAGTAGACATCTAGGATAATTCAACCCTATCATGCTAATAATGTATAATTAGATGCTGAGAAATTGATCCAAGAAAACTTTTTCTGAGAGGTAGAATACCCAAAAATGGATTCCAACATCTTTAATCTCAACAAAAATAATGGGAATATTAGGGTATGAATTTATTTTAGAGACCTTAAAAGAGAGTTATCTAAAAGAAATTTCCCATTACTGATCATTGAAATTTTGATCGATGAAACTACTAGCTGCTAATACCTTTACATTATTGATGGGTATTCTGGGTACAGTCATATAAAAATGCCCCCAGAAGATGAAGATATTATATCCTTCATAGCACCTCACTATATATTTGGATAATAGGTCATTCCCTTTGTATTAATGAATGATCTATCAACTTAAAAAAATAAATTTATAACATATTTATTGCCTTATTTTAAAAAAACATTGAATGTTATTTCTATGACATGGTAGTTAAATCTCGACTGTGTTGTGATCACCTCTGTAATGATCAAGAAATTTTCAGAAAACAATAGCAGCATAATTTGAATATGAATCCTTTAAAGTGTTATTTCAGAGTATCTTTAGTAAAATTCTATGTATTTATGGTATGAAACTTTGAGATCAAGGTTAATCTAGAAATGGATAGTGAAATCCTTGAATTTCACCCCCTTAAAATCTTAAAGAAATGAGGGGTCTTTAAGGGAAACTCACTTATATTTATAATTTTATAGGAAAAATAGATGGTAAATCTCTCCCCTTAACTATGATAATGAATAAGGTAGTAAACTACATATGGGATAAGTATTTCTTAGAAAATTTTGAAAATCTCAAACAGTTCCTGCTACACCCACCGGTCTTAATGCTACCAGTATACGGAAATACATTTATCCTATATATGGATACCATGGAATGATATCTTAGTTATCTAGTCACATAGAAAAATGATGTTTAGAATGAATGTATCCACTATCATATATTTAAAATAATTATAGATGTTGAGACTCAATATTTCTATATTGAATAGAACTGTCTCAGATTCATTTTTATAGTGAAAAAGATGAGGCGTTAATTTTTGCATCAAGAAGTCCAATTGGTCTCTCGTGTCGACCCAATCAAGTAAATTATTTGAAACCCAATATTAATTGGATGTTTTGAATTCTGAGAGGATATCTTGAAATAGTATCATAGTGAATTTATATCATAAAAGATAGTTAAGTGGAATCCCATGGATAATTTTCTTATAACACATCCCACACCGAAAATAATTCTAGTGCACACTGAACTTCAAGATGAAGAAGTTTCCTATGCCTCTGATACTCCTCAAATATTGGAGATCTATTTTTTCACTACCTCCTGAAGTATTATTGTCATAAGAATGGAACTACCACAGCTCAATCACATTAGTCCAGGGATTTTATTTTTTCCCTAGACAAAAGAAATTTTCTCTAAACTTTCTCACTCTCTAAATGTTTCACCAAAAATAAGGTAGAAAATAAATCCTTGATTATCATTTTGGATCTCACCCAAAAACATAAAATAACCTCCATGAATATCAAAGGGGACTCATATCTACTAATAAAATAAATTAAGAGTTAGTATTCCATCAAGATGGAAAATTTCCCTCTATCATCAATTACATTTTATGATTGAGGGAGTAATTCCATATTCACCAAAACTACCTCATATCCCTCTATAATAAAATGATTGTGCTGATGCATCCATTGTTCCATTGGACCCTAGACAGGACAAAGTAGTTTTCCACATCATGCACTAAAGGTTGGTTTCACTAGTTAGTGTTTTTGTTATGGAGTGAATCAATCAGTTCAACACTCCCCCATAGCATGATGAGATGATATCCACCCCTAGATGGATGAATTCCATACTATATTACTTATAGAATGGGACCCTCCCATTATATCAAGCCATATAAGAATAAATTAAATACCGAGCAGTGAACTACACTCTTTAGGATGGGACAAATGAGAATAAAAGTCTCTATAGAATAGGCTTGAATTGAATCTGCCTCAGACGAATTATAGAAGGAGAGATTCTGGATATCATGGAACAAGGCGCCAGTATCACTAAACAGTATTGAATCATAATCCCAGACATAATTAGGTGGCTTGGTTACTAATATAATACAATTATGAATGACTTTGTGGAATTCTCGAAGAAGTGTCACATAGATGAGATTCATAAAAAATTTATCCATCTTCCCCCAAATTCACTTCACATTGCAATGTATTCCTAGATGTTTTTTATATAGGGAATGGTTGTTGGGGTGTCATATCCCACCAAATAGAACTAAATTGTTTAAGTAAATCCTCACAGATTCCAACTTATTTTTTAAAATCGATAAAGATATACCCCTCAAGTAATTTGGGACAAAGAATACCATCAAATTCATAAAGACCAACATTATTACCAAATTTTTTGTCCCTCACATAATATTAATGGGAAATTGAACCAAATTCTATTATTATGAGATGAGGAGATTGTATTAATAATATAAAATTGAGTAAACCATTCATCCTAAAATTATTCATTGGAAATTGGAAATAAAGTGGCTTGTAATAAGAATCATTAACATATACTCAATAATATGTTTGAAAAAGACAATAAATATTAGCTGGACAAGTTCATTCATGCTTTTTGGTTCTACCATACCATTGTGCACATTGCAACACAAGAAACCCCATATTATTTTTTATGGGATACCGGTAGAATTTCCCATAAAATTATATTTTCCTTCACTCCTAATTGGTACCTGTGAAAAAATATCAAATGATAAAGAATAAAAAAAGTGTATGGATGAGTTTGAATGACTCAATGAGAAAAGGTTTCATATGTTGCGCAACTATGAATTTCATCAAGATTGGATTACATGAGCCTTTAATAAAAAGTTTCACCTCTACTCATTCCTCTAAGGATAATTGTAATTGGTTCTTAGAACCCTGATGATACTAGGGAAGAAATATCTAAATATGGAACCTATGTGGGAAGGCCATTACATTATACATAATTTCTATTACAATGTTGATCTCTAAATGCACATGATGGATGGAGAATGTGTTATGCCTCCACCAATGTGAAGTTTATTAAGAATTACTTCACATAGTTTACATCATGATATTAAAATTACTATAAAAAATTCATTAAACTACATTGTATTTCAATTCCTTGATTCATGATGTTAAATTTAAAATAATACACCATCACTGCATGATGTTAAATTACATGGAACATAATCCTTTTCAACAGAAATTAATGTTGTGGGAATGGGGTAACCTTGTAAAACCTTCTTACTTTCTTATTCATGAGTAATATATGCATAAAAGTATTTTATTATAGGGACTTTCTTTCTCATTCCAAGTGTCCCTCAATGTCCTTACATAGGGGAAAAGTTTCCCCACATGGTTTTGAGCAGAAAAACCACTTTCATGATAAATTTTCCTCTTTATGGGATATAGACATTAATCTATTAAAAATTCATTGTACATGAGAAGGATCTAAATAGGAAAATTAAATTCCCTCATCCTTATGTGAGAGTTATATTTTCATAAGGTATTTTTTATATAATAACTAAGATTTTCTTGATTCTTGTTATCACAAGATGCATAGTGACACCTAAATATCAAATCATTAGTCTATGCATAACGTAAATGAAAAAATGTCCCCTCTCTATGTATGGGTCAGACCTATATAGGGAATTATCCGTATCAAAATTTATGTGTCTCTTGATTATCGATATCATAGGATATCTTGTGACACCATATCTCAGATCATGGTCCTAGCCACAATATAAATTAAAAAATATACCCTATCTGCATATTTGGTAGACCTGCAGACAAAATTTTTCATATCAAGAACTAAAAATGGATTTATTCTTGATATTATAAGATATTTAGTGATACTCATATTTCAAATCATTTTCCAATCCATAATATATTTTAAAAAATTAACCTCTCAGCAAATTGGTCAAACCTATGCCAGGAATTTTCAATCAAATAACTACATGTGGCTTGATTCAAATTATCATAGGATACATAGTGATGTTTAGGTCTCAAATTATGGTCCGAGATGCAATATATATATACAAACACTTACCTACATATAGACTATACCTATGAATGGAACATTCAAAAGAACAACATGTGGCTTGGTTCCTCTTTCAACGGGATATATAGTGACACCTAGACCTCAAATCTTGGGTCCATCCAAAATATAAATAGAATTTTTGACCCCTGTGGATGGATCAAACCTATATAGGGAATTTTTCATATCAAGATCTTTGTGTGGATTGATTCATGTTTTTACAAGATACGTAGTTATGCATGAACTGTAAATCATGGATCCATCTATAATATAAATGGAACCCACAACATTTGGATCAGACATGCGTATGCAATATACAAAATCAAGAACTAAGTATAGATTAATTTATATTTCTATGGGATACATATTGTGGACTAGATCTCAAATCATGGGTCCAACGATAATATAAATAGAAAACAAACCCCTACATTTAGATAAAATCTACATAATGAATTTTTAATATCGATAACTATATGTGTCTTGATTCCTTCTACTAAATGATACGTAGTGACACTTGAACATAAAATCATGGGCCCAACCACAATATAAATGGAGAACACCACTTCCCTTCATATGGTTCAAACCTATGTATGGAATATTTTTAAGAAAAATGTGCATCTTGATTCCCATTCCCACATGATACATAACAATGCTCAGATAAAAAATATTGGGCCCATGTACAATATGAAAAAAATTCCATCTCTCCATAACGAAAAATGAGTAATGTGGAGAATTTCATATAAAAAATATACAACTCGATTCATGTTACCATAGGATATGTAGTGATTTCTAGAGCCTCCATTCTAATCCCATTGAAGAGTTTCCTTGAATCCCATTCATGTCCCTCCATGTGAGTCAAATCTATATGGAGGCCCTAGTACACATTAAATTATTAACACCCCCACATATTCACTATCAAACACTCTCTCATAGCTCTATCAATTGCTTAGTTATCCATTGTTTCTTATACCGAGAACGAATAATGTGAGATTAGGAAACTTGGAAATCCACTATGACTGAAATAATCAAGACACATTCTAGATAGGGAATTACATCCTATCCACATGATATTAAACTACAAGAAAACATCATAGTCACATGACGTTAAAATGCATGAAAAATTATAGTATCATGATGTTAAAATACATGATAAGTGGTCTTTGCAACAAAATTCATCACCCTGGTGACTGTTTACCAATGAATTGAATGATTTTCCCTTCACCCTAAGATGTGTTAAATACAAATTGGTATAGCCATTAGGGTGCTCAAACCCTTCTGGAATCTTATGTTATCCGTGAACTAACTTCATATATTTTTTTATCTAAGCCCATACGAACCAATTGATTGAGTTGATATTATTCACTTGGAATCCCATGGACCTCGATCCCACATTGTCTTGGTTCTACCATGTGGGATACTAGTAATAGTGATTATTTAATCCAAAGCGACCCCACTAGGATTCACTAGTGATTAATAAAATTACATAGAGATATTTATTAGTGGATGTTCTGGTGGAATATGGGATTATACAATTATTGATGGATGACCTATACCCAAAAGTATCCACCTTCAGTTAACTCAAATATTCTTGGGTTGTTATTTAAACTCCCCATAACTCAACTATTCATATAGGTTCGAATACCCTCAATGATACTCATTTGGGAATCATACCAATTTTTAAATAAATATTATAACATAAAATTATTATAAACAGTAATTTCAGGGCATGTATCTTCCATGGATACCAGACATACATGAGATTCATGATCCATTTGGACACTGCTTTTTATACCATGAAAACATCATGCCTTTTTTTCTTGTCTAAATCGCCAGATACATTGAGTGCATATTCCATTGAAATTCCATGGACCTTGGGACCACATCCTCCTGGTTCTATGTTACTATATAATGGTAGAAAGGGCTGAAAAATATTGATCTAACCACTTTATGATTCACCGGTTAATAACAAAACACCTTGTTCCAAGGGTATATTTGGTTCCTAAAGGGGCCTCACAAGGATTCATTGGTGAATAACATAGAACCTAAGAGCCCATGCTTAGGGGGTATGTTGGTCCCATCGGAAATATCCCCATTTATTGAATGATCCAAATCATTAATGGTGTGGAATTGGTCCCCTTAATCATTAAATGATCAGCGATGATTTATGAATTAAAAAAATGATTTCATTCATTCATCTTCCCATTTGCAAAAGTAATTAAAAATTTCTTATTATTTTATGCCTTCATATACAAGATCTCGATGGAAAGAATATAGATTGAATAGAATTTGTTTTAGAACTATGTTTAGCTTGATTCATATTACCATAGAATACGTAGTGACCCAAGAGTATCCAATCATGGGTACCGCCATGATATGATGATAAATTTCCCCTTTCCAATGTATGAGTTATATCTAATGGGAATATCATTTATGAAATACATATGGATTAATTATCATCCCATTGAGAAACATAGTGAAACCTTGATATCATTTTTAGGATCAACCAAACATTATCCCCTACATGAGAACTAGATCTATGTTGAATCATTTGGCACATGAGTGGCCTACACATGGTAGTAATAGTTAAACTTTTCCCTCTACATGACCCTAATTTATGTAGGGAACTTTCTTATGAAGAACTATATATTTATTGATTCTTGTTTCTATAGGATACGTAGTAACAATCATGTCTCTAGTCCTTGGTCCAACCACAATGAAAAAATTCCCCTTCCCTTACATATGGAACAGACATGTGAAAGGGAATCTCTAATCAGAACTATGTGTGTCTTGATTCCCATACTATGGGATATATTTTGGTTCCATAATCCTCCCAACCATAAATTATCATCACTCCCAACAATGTCCCTTGATGAGAATGAAATTATTGTGGGGATTCCCACTCATACTAAAATGTGAATACCCCCATATATTTCCTATTATGCACTCTTTCATGGACTAATTGACTATATAGTTGTATCTTGATTCTCATGCCATGAATGAATAATGTGATCTTAGGGAACATATAATGTCACTCATACTAGAATGATCAAATTGCATTCTATTATAAGGTATGGAACCACATCATTTTTTCAGGAAGTTAAACTACATGACTAGAGGACACCATGTTCAATGGATTATAACCTATGATGATTGTGTACTTGAGAATCACCTGTTTTATCCCTTTCTGGTAAAAATGTATTCAATAAACTTTGTAATTGCCTTTAAGGTTCTCAAAACCTTATTGAAACTTACTTTCTCCATGAAGAAACTTCAAATATTTGATATCTGAGTTAATACCAACCAATTCTAAGAGTTAATATCATTCTCTTAGAACTCCATGGACCATAGTCTCTCCTAATCTTGGTCCGTCCTATAGAAAAATAGAGACATGGAATTTCAAATCCAAAGAGACTACACTATGATTAATTAGTGAATAATATAATGCCTCAAATCTTGATCATAGTGGATGACTTAGACTGAGGGTAGAGGCCCCCTTTAAATCCAAAATCTAATTTTCTAGCTATATGGAAGATGACCTTTCACAATTACTAATGGTTGATCTATACCAAAAAGTATCCATTTCATGTTGATTTAGATATTTTGGGTTATTATTTACACTTCACACGACCCAAATATTTTAGTGGATTTATATTCCCTCAATGTTACACATCTATGAATTGTATCTATTTCCAAAGAAAGATTTTGACATCCTATACATATATCCCTTCATCATGGGGTATTCATCTCTTATAAATACCAAAATTCCCAAATTTAGTCATTCATATTAGTGATACACCCTAGTCGAATGATGTTAATTGAATGAGAATATCAAAGTAGCATGAACTTAAAATGAATGAAAACTTCTATGTCACATGGCATTAAACTATGTGACATATGGTATATGCTATAAGAGTTAAAAATTTCTTAGAGTTAGGGAATCCTATACATAAAATCTATTATAGATATGGATGTTTCATCTCTATACTAGAGTGAGATACCAAAATTCACTTTCCCTAAGTATGATCCTGATCAATATATTGGACCCCTTAACTGACTATGATGTCAAGGCTCATTAAGTAAAGACAAAAATTCCCCCTCCCTGCATATGAGATAGATTTATACAAGGAGGCTCTTTTTTAGAATTAATTCTGGATTGATTCTTTACCAATTAGTATACATAGTGACACATAGTTATATTGTATTGGGCCCAACCATAGGTTTTCTACTATCACAACCTTCACAGGTGACTGATATATATTGAAAGCTGTCAACTTTGGTTGGTCATGAGACTGTAGAAATGTCTCTGAATAGTGTAGAGTGTACTTAAAAATATCTTGAAATTTTAACTGTGGTTCCAACATACTAATGAATTACATTAAACTACATATAATACATCACCACCATATTATATTGAACTATATAATAAATATGTCACCGCTACATGACACTAAACATGGAAACCATAATCCATCATTACTTATTATCAAAGGACCATAAGATCCAAACCTTATTCTACCCATTATTGGAGAAACTCCATCATATTTTTGAACACCTGATCCTATAAATCACATGTCATGTCTTGAGATAATTGAATTTATATAAATATTCTATACCCCTTTGAAAATTAAACCTGAATTTGAGAGACCCATTGATTGAAATTTCATGTTTTCCCCTAGCTCTTGCATATGATCGCATAGCTTGCCAAAAAAAAGTGAATTTTTCTTTGTAAAAACGGATTCGGATTTTTTGATCCATTAAATAATCATAGAGGAACTCATAACCATAAATTGATTCATGATCATCCCTAAAATTACTGTCCCATATCATCACCCATGATTCAATAACCTAAAGCCATAATTTACCTCACCTTCATCCTCTATTAAAAAGGGTGTTAGAGTACTCCTGAAATTGGGAATCCTTATTAGTATATTTTTTAACACACCCTAATACCATTTCCACGTGTATTACATCCTTAAACCATATGCACTTATGTCAAAGCTATACAAACTTTAACATTAAAACTTAAAGGTCAAAATCAAAACACCCCAAACATCTAGTGAAAGAGACATAAAACTCTTCAGTATTAAAACCTTAAGAAGGAGTTCTAAGTAAATTTAAAACATCAAAACACTAAAATATTTATTTGTAGAGTTTATAAAAAATATAAATACTAACTTATAAATTAATAAATACCATAGGAAATATATTTTGGCCCTAGTAAGATATGAGCAATGCTCACTGGATTCACTGGTCTAGGAAATTATTAGAACAATGACTTGTTAAATATAATCACTACAATAATGTCTTAATTATGTTAAGACACAACTTTAAAGGTTCTTGAAAACTTCTTGAAAATTGTATTTTCTATAAACCATAATAATTTATTTTAATTCTGAGCTAACACTCACCAATTAATTAAGTTGATACACCTCTCCTAGAGCCCCATAACCTTGAATAATTTCTATTGTTTCTTCCATGTAGTGTATTAGTAACTGAGACTGAATGATATGAAGATAACCCACTAGGATTTTCTAGTGAATTAAAAAACACCATGGGGCTAGTGTTTAGTGGATATTTTGGCCTCAAATAAAAGTCCCCCTTAAATCCATGAGCTATTATCCTGGATAAGTGCAATCTTGGTTTCCACTATTACTAATGGTCGAAATCTACCAACTATCATGAATTTTAATTTTAATTTTATATTTCAAGACCATGGTTTACAATACCCATAATAATACTATTCAAGTGGATTCGATATCCATGATGTTACTTCCCCATGTATTGCACCCATTTTCAAAGTAGAAATGTGGTATTCCACCCAAACCTTTTGATATCCCACACAATGTGAACCGAAACCACATGATGTAGCTCTCACTTTAAAACCATAAGTATAAAAAACCCAAAGGTTCCATAACACTCATTTTACAGTATTTATACCATAATCTACTTCATTTTCCAAGTGATTTAATATTCTAAACTCTCCCAAAACCCTTGGAAAGGAGCGAGGACCCCTATGTTTAACCATGTATGAGTTGGATATATATAAGGGATGTGTACCCATAAACTAGAGGAATGTAATAATTATATGAAAGTACCTATAATATTAATGATCCCATGTAACATTATTGTGGAACATGTAACCTCAGAGTGTCTTTCGATCATCTGTGATGTGTCTACCCCATTCCATCACCCTCGGTTCAAACTCGAAGAGTTATGATTTACATAACCTATATTCGAACTATAAATACCTAATATTATGACACCATAAACCAATCCATACTTCATCAATTATGTGGGATTAAAAAACACTTCATGAATTTCCATACATCATCATCTTAGTAAAGATATGGGTTTTTCAAACCCTCCAGGAATACCCTTCATTCATAATTGAGGAAAGGATATAGGGTAATAAAACCCTTCATAAATACCCAACCTTCACCCCTTCTATTTATTAATAATATAATGAAATATATGGTCCAAGATAGAAGAACCTAAACTATTGAAAGATATGGTCTGAGCTAGAATACTCTAAACAAAAATAATATATGGTATGGTATAGAAGACCCTAAGCAATAACAATAGAAGGTCTGAGCTAGAATACCCTAAACTACACCAACAAACAGTCCATGTGAGAAGACCCTAAAGAAATGAAATAGATGGTCTAACTAGATAAACCTAAATTACAAAAATATATGATCTAATCAAGAAGTACCTAAACTAAAAAATTTGATAGTTCGAGATATAAGAACCTAAACTATAGAAATAAATGGTTTGAGGGAGAATACCCAAAACTAAAAAAATAGATTGTATAATATAAAATACCCTAAACAACATTAACATACGTTCTGATCTAGAATATCCTAAAATACTGTAATAGACTATCCAAGTTAGATGAACCAAAACTATAGAAAAAAAATGTTCCATGATCAGATACCCAAAAATAAAACATTTGTCTAGTTTACAAGAACTTAGAAAGACAATTGAAATATAAAAAATTATATTTATATTGACAACTTGAAAAGTGTAACCTTGGAAAAATTTTAGTCTCTACTCACTAGAAACACAACCTATGTGATCCAGGAAACATCGATAACCTATGAAATAGAAAATGCAGAAATGTTTTAATAATAAAAACCCTTAAAGGGGGATGAAAAAAATTCTAGACCATCCTTGTTAAGAATTCCTCCATAGGAAACTTAATAAAAATATAGGGAAATATATTAAAAAAATATAAATTTTGCAGGGGGTATTATATATTGATAGAAGAAATCAAGTTATGCTCTCTATGTACACTGAATTAGGAAAATGATATAAACTATTCCCAATGGGACATATTTACCCAAACTATCATTTTGAACCAGATGTTATCAGAATAACTGGAGAAGTTTCATTAATGTGGATTCTTATTACATTAATAATTTATGGAAAATTTTCATGCTCTCTCTCAATATTATAAAAATAATTCATGTCTTTGAGACCCTACATTATATATAGTCAATGAAATTCCATGAACATGATGAATGAAAGAAATCAAGAAATCAACATGTTAATATTTAATGATTTTTCATTAAGAAAGTATAAAGGAAAGAAGAAATATCCACATTTCAGAGTCTCTCCCATGGTTTAAAATAATTCATGTATATAGAATAATCACACAAAAATTGAGATATCTGAGTCTTTTTAATCATCAAGAGTCTAACAGGAGGCGTCAATTGAATGTTGAAGTGTCTTCCTTTCCATTTACTACACTATAACCGAAGGACTATGAGTATAAATAAAATATGATATCCCTTTACCCCCATTATAAGTGATCACTAATGATGATGGTGATTTTGGAAGATGAGACCTTGTATGATCTATGAGTTCTTTTTGTTCTATTATGTGTGTAGTCAAATCATCTATTTAAAAATTTAAATATGATACTTTCTATTGCCGCTATTATAGAACGTTTAAATCTTCTATTATTGATTGGACTAATGATGTCATGTAATCAATGCTACACAAGTCCCTCTCATTATTATACAGTTGTTTCAAAGCTAAGAAAATCTATAGTGTGATATAATTTAAATTTTTATAGTCAAATCTAATAGCACAAAAATAAAAAAAAGAGCCTATGAAGGCATTCCTCTAGATCATAGATCCTAGTTTTTCAGGTGTCAACAATCATGGAAATTTTTTTCAACCAAATAATGCTTTGTGACACTCACATATCAATGACTGCATGAGGGTCCACAATGAAATGAATAATGGTTTATGTGATATTTTAAGATATCAATTCTATTGAATGAAAGATAGGCTAACATAAAAATAAATAAAGATAACAAGTCTACTGTGTTGTTCCCCTAATCAGTTCCTCATCTATCACTTTAACTGAAGGGCCATATTCCTCAACAATCCATACTCTATTAATATAATAAACATCACTATGGAGAAAGTTATTCCTTGGAGGATCTCCCAAGACTTGTATTAGATTCATCATGACCACATATAAAGGGATCTGAAAATAATAGGGTATATCTGATTTATTAATAGATCAAATCAACATTCCAACTAGTTAAGCTTATACCCAAGATTCAGAATGAACCCAAGATAGGTAGATTGGGGAATATACAAGTGGATAATAGTTTTCGGATTTGTATTTTTAGGCACTATTATAATCTATATTGATGTACGAGTCAGAGATTTTATTCTAATTGCAGACAAGCTAATAGAAAAGGGGAAATCTATAAAGTGCAATAAAACTAAATAGAAAACTACAAGGGGGTGTATGGATCACATATTATTTTAATTTTCTACATGAGTTTCATGAACCCCAAACCAAAGTGAGACATTATATGATCTCTCGAAAGTGTAACAAATTATATTGTTGATAATCATCCCAGTAAGTGCAGGGTATGGAATTTAATAAAAACATTTATACTAGCTCAACATATAAATAACCTCATCAGCATCTAATGACATTTCATTAATCCTAGAAACATTTATTATTCTAGGACAGTAGGTAATGAGGAATTTTGGTAATATTATTATACCTATAACAATGAAAATGATCTCAAATCTAACCAATTAAAATTTTAGATGGTTCACAAATCTAGTAAAAGTTATTACCATATTTAAAATTTATAAGAAGATGATTAAGATTATAAAGGGTCAGAATAACTTGGTTTATAGGATTGCCTTCTATTAATTAGGTTATAATCACTAACATGCTGAAACCAATTCCCAAATGTGCATCCCTTCTAGAAAAAATCCATCCATTTAAAATCATGGAAAAAAACACTACAAAAAATTCATAAATATAACATCGGTCTCACCTTATAACCCCATGATGCATATTCCCCAGACTCTAAGTTGGAATAATGAGAACCCACACTATCCTTAACATTTCAAGTAGGGTAGATATGATGTAATATTGTAGTTGGATGATTAATACTTCGATAAAAAATGTTTATAAAATCCTTGAATGAAGTGATCAATTGTAGGTTCAAGTTCTTTTTTAGATTCTATTTCACAATGGTGAGAATGTCTCACACCAACGTTGACGTCCATCCTGAATCACCCCAAATATATGGAGTAGGAAGAAATTCATCTAAAATAACTTAGATATATAATATTCTCCCAACTGATAAGTATCACATAGGACAATCCCAACATTAGAATGGGTTAGATGAAAAGAGTTGGTTTCAGTGCACCAACATCTAATCAATTCTCTGAGGAGTTCTAGTTGACAGTGCACAATAAAGTTAGAATTCCATGTCAACTTTTAATGATGGAAAACATGATTCTAATCAAAAAATTATTTTTAACTCTTCCTAACCAATAATTTTCATGACCATTCATTTGAAATGTTACCACCAGGGAAAAAACCCACTTTCTACTCCATCCATTTCTTGGGTTGTCTAGATAGTATAAGAGTATGTTCGAATAACTAATAGAAATCAGTAGATGAGTGAGACTAGGATTGTCTAAACCCAAAGGAGAATTAGATAGCGTATATGATAGCCCATGTAATAGTTCTACAATTAACATATTTTCCTCAGAAACTATAATTTGAATGTATTAAAGTGAGGGTAAAAGTAAGTGAGATGGAATATTATAGTTGGGAAAAGGAATTATATTTTCATCCAGGAGTATAAATCAATAAAAGGTAGTCATTGTGATAGTTTATAATTTATAATTTATATCAAATAATGCATCTATAGAAATTTTTTTATATAAGAATTGATAGTGAGGATCAGAATGGCAGTTACTGAAAATCTTGGCTCTCTAGTTGGCCGCATCGGAATGAATTTGTGAACATAATCCATATTCACAATGAAATAAGAACTTATGAGAATAGTTTTAAACTTTAAGGAGTTAGTATAGCTAATCATGCCAAATAATCGCATATTTTTAGAATCCTCACGCGAATCATGTGACCCATATAAGGGCTCATGACCACATGGCCTCTTACATGTATCCTATATAGCATGAACCATATATAATAATGCAATTGCATGACAATTTTTAGAAATGTGGTCTTGTAACCATATGAAGGTCACATTAATCTTATAAATATTAGTAAATCACATGAAATTCCCCAAAGTGGCCCAAAAATAACACGAAGTGACCCTATGTCTAATGACATGCGCCATAGCTCAATAAACTTACTATTGATTAGCTACCGGGATTATTGCATGAGTTGACGGGAAAAGGTGATCACATAAATAGGTTATGTGATAAGTTCAAGTGATCGGGACTTATGAATGGTTCCCATAATAGAGTTACATGAATTGGTATTTTGACAAAATCATGAGAGATAGGATATCATGAGAGCTTTAGTGGTTTGGGTCATAGGTGAAATAAATGACCTCCTTCTCAACTATTTATAGAAAAACTCATGAAATATGAAACGTCTCCTTGATGACCAAAAGACACTAAAATACCAACTAGCGGTAGCCCAAGGGACTCAATCATACATTTAGTTCCTCAAAATAAAGTATTTTTTCATTTATAATTTGCTTCTGAGGGGGTGAGGGAATTTTTTTTATTCTCACCAAATGAGCATCAATAAGTTTATGATTAGAAAAATACTCAAATAATAGGAATTACCATATATTAAAAGGAAATAAAGGATCAACATGGATATATTGAGATTAGTCACCCATGTCACAAAAAAAGTGGAATTTAATGAGACTCTGGATCACATGAACCTGGGTACATCACCTAAATGGGTCATGTACATTTCCAGATCCATTCATGATAATGTGAAGCCACTCATATAATCCTTCCATGATCACATGAAATAATATTTGATAAATCACATGATATGATGAAGTCTATTTAACAATTCTGTTTGATCATGTTACACCTTGATAAACATTTGGTGGGAGAATTTCATATGCTTTATAAAATAAAAGATGAAAAATGAGATCCTTATGTAACTAGATATATGATGTTCTTAGTGAAAAGTAGTTATTTAATTCAAGTGATCAATTTACAAATCATGTGAAGTCCCTTCAACGTTCCAACTTGATCTTATAAAGGACCCTATACACACTAGCTTGATAGTGTGAAGTCTCTATGGCATTTCAAATCGATCTTTTAAAGTCTACTAGACATATGGATTTGGTCATATGAAAGATGTTTTGGAATCTCAGATTTATCATATGAGAGACATTTATAAATCCATGGGATCAATAAATCTGCAAAGGATGGAGTGATCATGCGAGAATTGTTTATGACGTGACACAATGTCAATGTCATTTATCAAATGTGCGGGGATCATGTGAAGTGTGTGTGTGAACTCTCCCTCTTCCAAATAAATTTAACACATGAGAGTTCAGAATCGTAAAAATAAGCATAATTTCAGGGAGGAGATGCTGATTAAATTTCCCCCCTAAAAATAAAAGAAACACTTAGGGAGGATAGAGTGAACTTATTTTAGAAAAGGATTAGGCGATCACAAGAGTCCTCCACCTCAAAATAGTACAGTGAGTAAATTAAGGTATAACACGATTTGTGAATGCGATTTTCATGATCATTTAATTGATTAATAAAGGGATCTTAGACATGTTAGTTATACCATGTGAAGGGCCTTCAACATGTTAGTTTTATCAAGTGATGACCCAGTTAGTGAATGATTTTAAAAATTTGGGTCATTTTAATGAAGAAGGATGAAAATTATTGGACCATCATGTTAAGGAAGATACAGTTTTATTCATATGTAAAACTTACAAACTTCCTGTAATCAGTTCCACCATCCCATGAAGACACCCTGAACATGTCATCTGGTTCATGTGACAACCATTGGACATGTTAAATTGATCATCAGACAACCCACAAAAATTTCTTCTGGATCATGTGAAATGTAATGGACAAACCAATCTATCATGCAAAGAACCTCTGACATGTTATCTTATATCAGGTGACGATCTCTAAAAATTTCATCCTTTATAGGAAGACACCCTCAGATGTGTCAACCATATTAGGAAGGCATCTGGGACATGTTGGTAGACACCCCCATACAAGTCAGATAGACACCGCCATACATGTCAGCCTTTTCTATCATTAATACATGGAAATGTACCCTCAAACCCTATTAAACCCCAAGCATGGTTATTTGGTCAATCATTCCCATTTAATATTGTAAGTGTCCATAATAGAATATAGATGATAACTCATGAAAACCTATTTGTATTATGGGATAATCATGCCATTCAAACATGCTTAGTCCACCCTCATAGTCCCAACTCTATATTATTCAGATGATTAGGGTAAGATATATTCCAATAAGAATCTAACTTGGTGTAAAACCCTAAAAATTATATTCAATCCAATTTATAGGAACTTCTCCCTATGATTATACCATTCTCCCTTATCCATCAGTGTATTAAGAAACATAACTAAACTATGATCACTCTAATTCTTAACTAAACGGGATACATAGGATGCCTTTCCAAGGCCCGAGATCTAATGGTAATCCACCTTGGTGTAAGCCCCTCCATATCCCAAAAACACTAACTTGTGAGGCCTAAATTGTTCTATGAGTATATCATTCTTCCTTGTTCATAAAGAGATGAAAATGGATTTATACATGGGAATACTCTAAAGTGTAAGCACCAACCATTACCTTATGCACCTTAGATCCATCAGTAGGTTAGTTACGAATTTAACTATAAATACTCTAATTCATGTTATAAGAAGGATATATAGGATTCATTCTTAATTCCCAATAACCATATAAAAAAATCCATTTGTGATTCTTCAATTTATATGTTCCACATCCATTTTATGTGTATCTGGTCACTTCATATTTCATGTTTGTCACTCCAATCATGACTCACATGATCTTGGGGATTGGAAACGATCATATCACTAGCATCATAAAATTCCTCCAATTAGGGAATCCTCCATGTGTATGCCCTATTGACTAATATGATACAAATCCATCTTTAATATGGAATCCACCATGGTATAGGTCCCTAATTATTTCAAACATTGATAAAATCTAGGGAAATAACCCTCATGAGTATTAATTATTTGTCTCCCCCAGTCAAATATTTAAAGAAAAACTAAAAAAAGAAGATTTTGATTCCTATTATAAGCATAATATAGAGGATACCTTACTAAATCCCTAAATCTATACCCAATGCCTATGTTCCCTCATATACATCCTTATCGTGTGATGTTAAACTGCATGGTGTAGTCCTATTACATGACTTTAAACTATTCCAACTAAACTATGTGGGGTTTTGATTCCATTTTCTATGGGATACATAGTATGTATCATAGTGCTTCAGGCTCATTCACCTATTGATAATAAATAAAAAGAAAGAGATGGAGAACCTTAAATACATGTAGATGTTTTCATTAATAGAACTCCATTTTTATACATAATAATTCAACACCTAATTATTTTATTAGGGTAACCAATACCATATCAGGACTTGGTAAAGATTCTAAAAAATATATGAAATATATAACAGAGTCTTGTAGTAGGAAATAATTTCTCCCAAAAGGGTGTGATGAGGCTGACCTCTCATACACTCACCAAATGTGTGTTCCTATGTGTTATAGGGTTTTAAACCCAAAATTATCTCATGCCTTGGGGAATTATGTCAATAATAAGTTGTAGATATGAGATTCATTGGGAGTTTACATGAGTGGTGAAAATGGAAAACCCAACATGAATGATTGTGAAACCATACTTAACCCCCCATAATCAATTTTCAGGCCTCAATTTTCATTTAAAGTAAAGAGGGAAAACTAAAATTTAATTTGGAAATAATAAAATAATATATATTTTGTAATGTTGAACCCATTTCATTACAACCTTCTATAGAAAAAATTATTTGTACCATTTTTTTTAAATTACGAATAAGGAATTTCAATTATGAAATTTTAGATAGAAGATACTTATATAGAGTCAGTTGAATCATGATAATTATATTCAACATTGTTTCATGATTATATAGATAAAATCATATTTAATGTACTTAGTTATAATTAAAATGGAAGAACACAGTTATACTATCATTTATCATTGGACTTTTTTATAGCTATTTCAAAGATCATTATTTTTACCAATCTTAGATAGAGGAAACAATATAACATTAAAAGGTATTTTTCAAGAATAATGAATCTATGATACTTTACATAGAATCAAAAATATTTTAAAAAACATACATTTTGGATATATATGGGATTATTTTCAGGATATAAGTATGTTTTTTATTTATATGATTGGATTTTAATATAGATAATAATTTTAAGATATTTGTATTTATTAATGAAACCATTCCATGGTGAAGTATACCATGTTGTATCCTATAAAAATCAGAATAATTATGAAATTTTGATGTGATTTGATATTAAAAAATTTACATATTTTAATGGTGGAAATAATTTATCATAATTTTTCAATTTTTTAAATTTATTAACAGTTTTAGAATATAGTTAAAAATTGGATAATCTACCTGAGGAAAAAAGATTATATATATCCATTATATGATCCACAAATTAAAAGAATATCATATATAGTTATGATTAACAAGTGAAGAGATATTATAGTATGAGTATAAATAAATGTTCTTATTTTATAATACATGTTGAAGTTTTTAAGGAGACTATATGAAAATATAACATTTCTAAAATTTGGATATATGATAACATGAACAGTTAATTCATAGTTATTTATAGTCGAAGAGATATAAAACTACTACTTTTTATGATTTTCATTGATCCTGTCATTATATAGTTTCTATGATGGATTTCATATTATGTAAATCTTTTCTTGAAAAATATAATAATGAAAAAAGAATAGTAAGTCACTTTGAGACTTGATAGTGAATTAATCAAAAAAAATATTTAATCATGAAACAAAATTAGTTATTTGACTATGGTGATCAATTTTTATATGTTATCCTTAGATTATGACATCTATATTGGAGGGTAAATTAAGAAAAAATATTCATCCTTTAACATTTTTCGATTTATTTGGTTGCTATGTCTTCTTGGATTTACTTGTATGATTCATTATACCTTCAAAAATGTGGAGAAGTTCTAAAAAATGTATTTAATAAAATAAAATACACCTTAATTCACTAAACACTCATCTCCCTCTCAAGGTCTTAATATAATAATTTCTTCATCTAGAATTCATGAAGATTTCTAATTTTTTTTCCAATGTTTCTAAAACTTGCAGAGTTATGTAGCCATTTCCATGGTTTTAAAAACAAATTTTTTTTACATAAAACATATTTCAATGATTTATGAAAATAAGGGTTATAGGTGGGGTTGTAGGTTTATATATATTCATATTATTTAAAATTAAATTAACATATACTAGAAAAAACCAAAATTTTAAAACCTACAGGTTATAAAGTCCAATTTTCATTTATTTATACGTATGATGAAAAATAAGTCACTAATATATTAAAAAAATTAGTAATTAGTAATTATTAAAGTATATTTAATAAATATTCCATAATAATATAATAATAACTAATTAATATTTAATAATTTATCATATAAATTTATTAAATAGTAATATAAAGTCATAATATATAACAAATGGTTCAATTTACGATAGTTTTTACAATGTTTTTCATGATTTTAAGAGGTCTTGGGTTTTAAATCCAAAAAATATAGGTTTTTAAACATTACCTTCTAGCCATGATTTAAAAAAATCATGGCCTTATTGTTCATGTAGTGATGAAATATTTGACCAAAAGTGCCAAAACTATGGTGATAAACTACTTCTAGGTTTTTGGGGCGTTTTACCATGGTTTGACCAGTGTAAATATGATATTTTTTGTAGTTTTAAGGTATTATGGTTTAAAAAATCACATATCAACATGGATCTAGGTTTTGATTTCAATTTTTAAAAATTTATACACATTTTAACATTTATTTATTGAGAATGAATAGGGTTAACTGGTATATCACTCTATCATCAAAGGTGTTATCTATACATTGAGAATAATCTTATAAACCACTTTAATTTATTTTACTTTCCATCCATATGGACATTTAATGATATAGTTATTTATGTAGTGATTCCATGAAGTTTTCCCAATCCTTAAAATTTGACTATGCATCTTGTGGAATAAAAATATTAATTTTATTCATTGAATTGATGATCTTTGGGGGTGGATGTCTTTATAAAACAATTATTTTCCAATATATACTAGTTAATAGTATATTTATGGGGGAAAATTCCTTCCACTATTGTTATCCATCTCTTAGTGAGAATTAGAATTCCCTTGGGTTTATTACATAATAAGAGATAAAATTGTTCTTGAATGTATCACATATGTACATAAACAAATATAGGTGGGAATGTAGATTATGGTATTACATTATATCAAATTTTCAAGTGTTTTGAATCATTTAGAGAAATTTAGGATTTATCTCAATGTTTTTATCATAAATAAATGGTCTCACAGTTGTTAGATTTTCTCTATAAATGTATGTTTTCTCATAAAACATGATAGAAGTCACACAATATTTCAGGTAAGGTTGAATGAGATTATCATGATTATGGTATGTCCTGATCAATGGTTCAAATAATACAAAACATAACATGAATGGATTTTACATCATTTTATAAGAATAAAAAAAACAACTCATATATAAAATGCACTCCAATATCTCAAAATATTGGTGTATTAGGAGACTAACTACATAAATATATTATTTTACAATATAACAAACATTTATTTCATAAAATTTCTCAAAAACTATTTTCTTATAGACATCGCATACATAATACTCTTCTTAATTACCTTGGGAAATGGTAAACATAATAAAAGGTTGAATTTAAATTCCAAGAATGGGGTAAATATTTATCAATAAGAAAATGGGGATTTGCGGCTTTATCATAAAAATTTGAGAACCAAGAACATGAGAAAATTTTCATTATCAATTGAATGAGATCATTGAACCATAGGAATTGATCATGGGGAATGATATATTAATCCTAAATTATATCTGAAATATAGAACTATAAAAATATAATCCTGGAAACTTAACATATACCATGGAATAAAAATGTGAAATCAACAATCATAATCAATGATGACATAAAATAATAATGAGGAAAAATCATAAAAATAAAAAAATCAAAACATATGTCAAAGGTCTCTATTAAGACCATGTTAACATAGTGGAAAAATAAAATTTCTTCATCCCTTGCATAACATAGGGAACAATTATAATATCATCATTCCTACACATAACAATGTGATAAAATTTTATTACATCTTGTCCATGTATAATATTTTGATCAAAGCAAGCCACATCATGTCCACACATAACATAGTGATATCATAATATATTAAATTTTATCTTATTAATTAGTGGTATATATAATTCTCGGTACACCAACCACATAATGATTCAACCATACATATTTTTTCCAAATGGAATTATACAAACATTTATTAAATATTATATCTTGATGAAACCATTAATTAAAATGGGTTGCATAACATCTTCATGAAATTTCATAAAAAATGTATAAACAATTACATGAAGATTCCATAGTTAAACCACCTAATAGAATAATATAAAGATAGAATATAAAATGAGATACAAGAATTATATGAAATAGTTATAGAAGATAAATATTCTATAGAATCTAAAAAATAATGATAAAATACAAAAATAGTTTTCTTAACATTTTTTTATAGATTTCACAAAAATAATGATATAAGTTATTTTATTTTAATAATAAAACATCTCAATAATTATAATTTTGAAAAAAATAATTCAAATGTAGAAAAAACATAGGGATAAATATAAAAAATTTATGAAATTTGAGATAAATTATACATTACATCATCATAGTTTTTGGAGATAAGAATCAATAAAAAAGGAAATTAAGAGATGAAAAATTAATTAAAAAAATTATAAATGGATTATAATAATATAAAATGGTCTAATATGAACAATATAGATTAATAAATTTAGATAAGGAAGAGTATGACTCATAAAAAAGATTAAGTTAAGAGATCCCTTACCTTAAATTCTCACTTTCTTGAACATATTTCATATCCATATATAATAGACATACATTTATTATACATATATATTATAAATATATATATATAATAATTATAATTAATATAATTAATTTATAATTTTTTATTAATCAATTATTAGTTATTCATTTTAAATATTAAGCAATAGGTGTTAATTGTTCCATTTATTCCATGCTAGATTTGACATGGTAATTTTATAAAATTCACCTTGATTATGGATTCATTATTTGAAATACATTTATGGAATGTTTAATTAAATTTTTATGGTGTTTTTCTTCCACATGATTATTTCATGGATTTTATGAATGTGATTGTAATGAATCATTTTTAATTCATTCATTTATGATAATTTAGTGAACAGAAGAGATTTATTTTGGCATTTAATAAGTTTTTACATATTAAAAGTATAGAATTATTAAATATAAAATGTAATAATTAATACCATATATTTCTAATGTATATAGTTTCCTAGTCACCTGTGATGAAAATTTTATAGCATTGTTCATGTAGGTTGTCAAATTGACCTAAACAAGAAAATGTTATAACAAATGAATGAAGCAATATATGTTATTATGTTATTGTAATATAAATTTTATTGAATATTAGTGAGTTAAATTCCTTGATATTAAATATTTAAATAATATTCATCACAAGGAAGAGGATGAATATAAATAATATGATCAAGGAAAAAGTAATTCTTAGGTTGAAGACCAGAATCATTCCTTAAGATCCTTCAACTAAATAAATAATTAGGTCCTAATTATTTTAACCAAAATCAGCCAAATACGATAGAGAAATTATATAAGTATATTTTGGAATATATTTTATAGGAAGTTTAACAAAATCATTAGTTTTTAATGGGTATAGGATGATCCCTTTTATAGATGTGTTTGGGTGGAATATTTTGAAATATTTCATCATAAATCATTAAGGAAGGTTATTTTGAGTTTCCAAGTGGCCCATATGTGGGAAAAAATAATGGATGGTCAAGATTACCTCTATTATTAAGATTCATTTTTAATTTTTATATCTTATAAACACTTTATCCAAATATAATATTTTACTATTTTTACTATTTACAAATTTAATTCAATACTCTCACTAACTTTTTTCCAAGTTTTTAAATTGACCCTCTTACTTAATTTTGAAATAATAATTCAATATATGACATAAATTATATTAAATTTAATACATAAATATGATAAATTTAAAGTCATAATAAATAAAATAAATACATTATATATTTAAAAAATAATATTTTCTGGAATAAAGATATTTTTTATGTAATGAATGAATATATTTTACTTATTATAATTAACCATGTTTCTAGTTTATGTTAATTATTTATTATAAAAATTTAATATAGAAACTAAAATGAAATGTTAAATTTTTTTAACAATTATATGCCCATTATGCCAACTCCAAATATATCCATGGGACATAAGTATACCCAAAAAAATATACCCTGTTACCACATAAATGGAATAAAAACCTTTTCAATTACTATATATAACATTACATGCCTCTAAAAAAATTATTAATATTAATCCTTAATTTATTTGAATAAATTTATAGAATATTTCTTATTTTATTTCATTCATTCCACGGTTATACTTAGCAGAATGATTTTGATGGGAGATAGTGACAATGAGCTTATCAAGGATGTTGTTTTAATATTTACTTATAGTTATAATCCTTTTATAACTTTCCTAACAATATTTAATATATATTACCTGTAGGTTTTAGTTTTTATTCTATGTTGTAATATTCCTTCTTAAATAAATAATTTTTAAATTATAGGTTGTTATTGCACATATTATAAGTTATTAAACATATTGAAGTCACTAGACAAAAATATGCACTAAAAATATACCATGTTACATCCCCACCATAAAAAATTCCACCTCGAAATTTGATTACCCATATAAAAAAATTATTTTATTTTTCATCACTAAATATTTTTGTTCTAGTATAGTATTAAAATAATTTCCCTATAGAACATCAGATAGGTGTGGTGTATGGTTTTATAGTACATTATCTCCATGATCCAAGATATCCGCCAGATATTCCTCTTAGGAGATGTTATATTATATTTATAAAAACTATTATTCATGTATTTATTATGGATATATTTTGTATTCATACTAAATGAATACATGGAACTAGTTGTTCAATTTTGATAGGTCTAATGGAAATTCTAATTAGAATTCTATAGTTACCACATAATATGGTGGTACTTATTATTATGTGGAATCATGGAAATTAGTAAAATTATTTTTTCCCCATCATAACAATGTTACAACATAAAATAAGATACTATAAGAACCTAGATATTGATGCATGGATCTTTTGTAATTTAAATAATCATGAAAACTAAATTGGAATGATATTTTATTTTATTTGATGATGTGAATTTGTTTCTCTCATCATCAATGTGCATTACTAAAATAATATTAAGTATTATCCCTACAAAACATTCATAAATACTTCAAATGACATATTCACTTCAATATATAACTTCTGAGGTTGAGTGTGGGTATTTGATGCAGATTTTAACATACTCATGGTCGTATAAATACTAACTAGTTGATAAATATAGTAAATACTAGATAAAGGTACACTAAAATCCCCCTTCTCAGTCTATTAAATAAAATATATGATAGAGAAGCTCTCAAATTCTTGGGATAAATATTATCCAAAAATTTTTGTTTGTTTAATGGTATATAGGTATGTTACAAATTATTAAAATTTATCTTTGGTCCATTAATAAGATTAACCTTCCAAATAAACCATATTTGTCACTTATGACATAATAAAAAATGTCATAATAGTCTTAGTAAATTTATCAATTATTTTTAACATCAAGATTATGTTACTTGATAAAATAAAAGTCATTAAATTGACTATTTCTTCCAATAAAATATTTAATGTACATTGAGTAAGAAATATTCATTCATAAAATAATTTTTCTCAAGTTAACAAAATAACTTAGATTACTTTAATAAATTCAATATTAATTATTCTAAACAAGAATATTATTGAATTCATTTATTTTCTTATAATCATTTATATTTAATCATGATATGACTAAGGACATGGGGCATAGTATTTACGAATACTCCAATTTATTACAATTAGGCACAGTTTTGAAATAAAATTATGTGTTACCCACTATAACCTTATCTTAATAGCAGTGAGTGTCAGTCACAGACCAGGAGTAGTGATAAAAAGCATGTTAAGGCCCCTAAAGAGTTAATGATAATTAATTACAATGAAAACCTCTATTATCAAAACAAATTTTATAATATAATATATTTTTCAGACAAAATATCATCATTCCAGATGCATATATTACTTAAAAATCTTTACATGCTTTATTTATTCCTTATTTAAACATTAAAAATAGGATAAAATCATTTTTATGGGCATAAAATTTACAATTGTACTACCATCCTAACCGACTGGACCCTAGATATCTCTTCCTATACTAGAAAGTTAAAAACCCATTTCATTATTCAATCAATTTCATATCATCAATGAGGGACTCGATTCAAGGAACCTTACCACGAACATAAACAATCATAGAAGGTGATATATGTTAAAACTAATTTCAATTTAGGATAATAATACAAATCTTTCCAGATATGAATAATCAATGACAAACAAAACATGTAAATTTATTATTGGTGTGTTAGTTCTCATGATATGTACTTGAGATCACCTAGTTTGAACATCATGAGAAAACATATCAATGATTTTGATCCCCCAACAAAAGATAGTCAAACATCCTATGTGTATATTTAAATTGATGTACCCACACTATATAAAATATTTTAATAATTATTTTCATTGTATTTATAGGTCCTCATAATAATCAAAAACTATTAAAACTTTTTTTATATGACATGTAATCTATAGAAATTTCCATATATATATACAGTACACATAGAAATAATATTACTATCATGGTACGTGAAACACACACACAAACACACACACACACTCTCTCTCTCTCTCTCTCACACACACAGATATATATATATATATACATATATATTTATATCAACATATAGATATATAATTTTAAATAAAGTACACATAATATTTTGGTTTAGGAAACATACTCTCTCAATACTCCCACTTATACTAGAGAAAACAAAAAAAAATCTCAATATATAAGCTCTCACATAAGAATTAGGATTCTAACGAGATATTTATTTAGTCATAATTTCTACCATGCTATAATTATTGGATAATTCACTAACTGAAACATCACCATTTTGAGGAAAATCCCCCAAGAGTTTAAACTTATGAAGTATACTATTTATCCTATTGCATGTCCTAGGATACTTGGAAACTACCACTATTTTAAAATTATCTTATTATAATATAACATGGTCTACATTGGCATGTAAAATATGAATATCTGAGACATAGTTGTGTATCCCTACTACTTTCTTAAAAACATCATAGGTCAATATATACATTGATTCTTTTATATATTCAACAACAATGGATTTCATTAAGCTTATCTAACTCAATGAACTACCATTATTTCACAATACATTGTTTGAATATGATTTAAGACCATCTAGATCTATTATTAAAAAAACATATTTTCATCCCATCACCATTAGCTACTTATCTCCCCCATACACCAAAAATATGTCCTTTTCTACATTTTAGTACACTAAGATAGTTTTAACTACTTCCAAATACAATTATACAGATTATATTGATATATTCCCACATTGATAAATTTATAATTAATATCATAAGTAGTACAGATTCTGGTATATATTATAGATACCACTTTCAAAGAATAAGGAATTATATTCATTCAATTTTTCTCCTCTTATATTTGGGAAAACAATTTAGGAGCGATATTAATAACACATGACATCGTTAATATTTCTCTCCGAAATTATTCCATATTTTATGTTTGGAGTACCATGTTAATGATTAAGATTCCCAAATTAATCAATAAATAGATATATACAACTTTTATCCTTTATTAGAATTCATAGATATTATAAACCCTTATATTTGTATAATATATACTTATTTAACCAACTTCCATGTTTTGAAAACAATTTTCAGAATTCAATTTCCAAATTTCATAATCATGGGAGTTTTTTTCTTTCAATTAATATTCTAATGGATTATAGTATTGATACTTTCATGAAGATATATTAATATCCAATCACATTTTTTTCATAAATACATTTAAAAGAAATCATTAATTGTAGGTATTTACTCTACCTTCCATGTATATCCTTTTCTTGAAAACCCATTTTCACCTAATTGGTTCGACATTAGCTGGTTGGTTTACCAAAGTCCAAACTTGATTTGGTATATAGATTACATTTAATAATTCATGGTTTCATTAAATTTTGTATCGTCAATTCTATATGATGATTCCTTACAGTTTATAGGTTCATTATACTGAAATAATAATGTGTCACCTAACTTGGTGATATGAAAAAAATCTATTTGGTTATATATACCCCTTTATAAAAATTTGTAGTACATGTGCCTCATGATCTTCTTCTTCTACCACTACCAATTTTTGAGTTTGTTCCTATACTAACTCTTATTAATCTTGAGCTTCTATATCATTGAAATAAACCATTATCCTTCACTTTCCATTAGTTATATGTTCATTTTCAGAAAAGTTAATATTTCCTTACAAAATAAATTTTTTTTTCCAAAGCTTTATATAGGTAATTTCCTTAATTACCATATGATAACCTATAAAAAAAATTATTTTTCTTTGAGATTATTTTTTTAAATAAGTATTTCCTTCAAAATTTACACACATTACCATTAAAAATTTATAAAATACCAAATTACTTTCCATAACACAACTCATATAGAATCCCATATTTCACTTTAGTTGGTACTCAACAGTGTGTATTCAATTATCTTTGATTACTGTCCCTAAAAGTATAAATGTAGTGTTATATAACTCCTCACTAATCTAAACATGTATATAAATGAATAATATATTCTATCACTTCCACAATTTATTTTACATGTATATGGATGATTAATTTAGAAGAATATCCCACAGTCATTATAATAATTGATGAATGATTTGTTAATATATTTTTCACCACAACCTGAGAAACGATTCTTATTCATTATACCAATATTATTATTTAATTCATTATAATACTTCTTAATAATTTTAATGGAGTTTTAATAATACCTTATCAAGTATATATATATATATACTAATGTTTTTGGTAAAAGTAATAAAGTATGAAAAACCACCCATTTCCTGTACTCAAAATGGAAAACACATATCAGTATGAATCAACTCAAGTAGTTCTATATATATTTCTTCCTACTCACTCAATATATATTTAATAATTTTACATTATAAATAATTTTGACATACATCTATAAGTTTTAACTTAATAGAGTCTAAATAACTGACTTTATATTGTTTATTTAAAATATTTTTTTGAAACCCCAAGATGGAATTTACATAAAGTTATAGCATATGAGTCCCTCTCAATAGATTTTTAATTTTTTTCAAATCATGTTTATCATGTTGAAGTAATAATAATACAAATTCATGATTCCCTAAAACACAACATATTCTATATTTATTAAATAAACAATTATTATATCCAAACATGAAATAAAATCCCATAGTGTCTAGACTTGACACTAATATAATATTATTTGTAATCAAAGATACATAATAATTTTTTAAATAAAATAACTGAACCACGTGGTAAATTATGATTATAATCCCCAAATATGAAATCTTATAATCATACACAATTTGTATCCCATAGATCCACATCACCCATTTTAATATTCTTAAATATAATAAGTTCTTATATTTTTAAAAAATGTGTGATCTATAAGTTGTATCCAATACCTAGCTTGTATTAGATTTAATAAATAAATGATTTTTTGGAAATAAAGTTATGTATTTTCACTTCTTCCCTGCTATATAGTTCATTTTCTAGTAGATTTTCCAATAACATGAAAATTAAGAAATTTCATTATTATTATTTTTCTATTTTTATCTCTATAGTTTTAGAGGGATGTTGTATTTATATACTTATATTTGGTTTATCCATAGTCGCATTTTCCTTTAAGTTCCATTAATTATTCACTATAATAATTAAAGAGTTTATGTTCTTTGTATCTTTATCAGTATGGGGAACTATATCCTATAGATTAGGAATCATCTTATTTATGTTGTTAATATTATTGTAAAAAATTAATTATTATAATATTAGTGGTAAATATGTGAGTTTGAGTTTTGTTTCATGATCTTGGTTCATTTTGATTTATATAGAATCCAGTCACTCAATGTACCCAATTATCTTTATGACACGAGGATTTACTCGATTCCCTTCTCCTAGCCTACAACTTTATATTATTCTAGAAATACCAAACTTATCCTGTCTTTATTTATCTTGATATAATTGTTCTATATGAGTATGTATCCTACATAAATCATTGTTATCATGTATTTTTTTAAATTTAAAGGACATAAATCATATCATAATTCACTAAAATCCAATTAATTATTTATATTCTTTTTATAGGATTCATTTTTAACCTTTATTTCTATTTGAGGAGGATCGATATGAAGTCAAAACGCTGACACAAAAAGCTCCCATTCTTAGTGTATACTATGCACAATAACCAGCACCACTGTTTGAAGTTAGTGACTTTAAACATATATTCCTTATAAAAAAATTATCTTCGGGATAATGAGTTGGTGTTATTTATTTACATTGTATATATAAAAAATTAATTTTAAAATATTTTTACTTTATCTCAACTCATGTTATTTTAGAGATTATTGATTTTAAAATCTTCAAATTCATCCCACTATTTTACCAAATCTCATTAGTACTAAACTAATATATTTAAAAGATTTTATTGGTTAAATATTATAGTTGAAAAGATATATTAAAAATTTTCGATCATATTTTAAGGTATGGAAATTCCACTACTCGAAGTGTTTTATACTATTCTTTTGGATAGCCATCCATATTGACATGAAACTCCATGATCTGTTGAGAGGAATCCCAAAAACTGAAAATCTTAACATTGGAATTACTTAAATACTTTCCTATAATGTGGAAAAAATCATAAAATATTAATAGATTTAAATAAAACTGTAGTTATTTCAACCAAGAACATTCATAAGAACTCCATATTAATTGGAGTCACTCTCAATAATGGTAGATAATAACCTTGTAATTGTGGTTTTGTTTAAATAGAATTGATGGAATGAATTGGAAATAATATATATTTAAGTAATTTTATATTTTTATTCAATAATATAATATGTTTCTATTAATCATGATTAATACTATGTGATCACACACACAACTTAACCATGTATGACTTGATAAAATTAATTTTGTGCTATATTAGTTTTATCTTTGCATTATTGTATGTTATTCTATGTTATCATTTAAAAACCATGCTTAAAAAATTACAATAAACCAAGAATATGATAAGTAAACAATATGATCATTATTTTTTAATGGTTTTTACATTATGTAAATAATGGATCAACCGCGTCCTTAAGAGTAACTCCTTATGTCAGTCTCCTTCATTGGTTTCATTTCTGTCTTTTATGTCATATGGATGTCTTTTGATTCTAGTGGTGTTTTTTGGTCACATTTGTTGTTCAAAATTATGAAGTTTTATATTTTTGTTCATAGTTTTCATCTATTAAAATTTAAGTAGTTTTTGGTGTTGATGTTTCTACTCACTGGAATCCATTACTACTATTCTATTTCTCCAGGATTTCACCACTCTCCTCCGAGTCATATCTACGTAGTGGCTTTTAAGGTGTCTTGGGAGGTGAGTTATAGTGGTTGAGGAGGTTCCAACAAATTTTTGTTCTTGATGATGTTAATTTTGTATGTTTTTAGTCTTATAATGAATGTTTTACTGGTTCTGGGGAGATTATTTCACTCATACTATTGAGAATGATGACATCAGTTTATCGCCTACCCACTGTGAAGGTTTTTCAATTTTCAACACTGGTGATGTGTGTTTCTCTAATGGAATCCATTCATCATAGATTCTAATTATGACGAAGGGATGAGATAGAATCAGGGTTTCAAATCAGGGGTTGTGGCTTAAGATAGTTCACATCCCAAGGTGTTGACATTTATCTTTTTTGAATATTGTGTTTTTCTCCGAATTAAAAATATGAAATTGAATTTTGATCATTTGTTCTGGATTTTGAAACTTGTGTGTTGTTTATGTACATTGTGTTTTGAAATTTGTAATCTAGTATTGTGATGTTACCACTTATACATAAGGTTGATTATTTATAAAATTAAAAAAAGTATTTGGAGGAGGATATAGAGGGATAATGTACAGATCACCATTTATTAATTAATTATTAAAATTATTAAAGTTATTTCATATTGTAATAATTAAATACATAAATAATAAAAATAAAACATATATTGGATAGTCTATCTCATAAACAGTAAATATGTATTAAAATATCATATAAAAATAAATTTTCAGGGATTTCAATACGATGTAATTAATTATGAATTAACATAAAATATAAAAAATGTTAATTCAAGATTTACTTGTTAAACATCCCCAAAATGTTTTTTTTTAATTTGTAATTATTTAGATGAATTATTATATTTTTATTTATTTTTTTTAAAATTATTGGACCTAAAATAACCCTACCGCATAGAAGGTTTCCCAGCCTTTACATGGCCTGAATGTGACTAGTGGTTCGAGTAGATATAGAACTAGGCCGACCCAACCTAGTAGATAGAGCACGTGAGATATGTATCAAGTTCTATCATGGGATCTCCAAGTGAGTTAAAATAAATTAATTTTTTAAACATATTCTCCCATAGAATGTGGATGCTTTCCTATAAAACTGCTTGGTCAACCAAGGGCATGAATTCTTATTTAGAAGGATTTCTCTACCTACATTGTTGATTTTTTATATATTTGTCTCTTTTCATTTATATGAAGAAATGATCATCATATGGTCATTAATTGGTCATCTACCAAATGATATGATCATTGAAAATAGTGCTGGGACTATATTGTTTTCATTTATAATTTTATTATCAAATATAATTATATCTTTAACTTTAGAAATTACACTACTTCTCTTATTTCAGTTACTAGTATCATGTATTTTGCAGAAGCATAGATGTAGCTAAGAAATTCATCATATCAATATTATAATATAAAATCATATTTTATAATTACACTTATATTAATTCAAGGATATAATTTTATTAATATAAGGATGAAACTAAATCAAAATTATTTCATGTTTAATTTTAATATTTTTGGGTGTTCTTCAAATTATAGATGATTTTTGATCAATGGATCTAAATAAAGAACCATCTATATCATCCATGAATTATTTAAAATATTTTTGTTACATAAATATACAAACATCGAGTTCTATCATATAGATTCAAATGGGAATTAATCATTCCCATGATTGGAAGAGAAAAAATTGCATGATATAGGAAGTATATATTAGATCAAACTACTCCAAACTATCCCTTATCACTATAGGAAATGGGAGAGATGATGGATAATCTCACAAATTCATGATAGAAATAGTACCCATGAATTTTTACTTCTTTTTTTTATATATATATTTTATAACTTATTATAAATTCACTTTCGTTCATTAATAAGTTAAATCATCCATATAAACCATACATGACACTTATGACATAAAAAACATTTCATAATTGTAATGAAAATTTTATTACTAACTTGAAACATAAATACAACATTATATGATAAAATAAGATTCATTTACTAGACTTTTTCAACCCATAAAATATTAAACAAACCTTAAATAAGGAAAATTAATTAAAAAATATTTTTCTTTTTGTTCACTTAATAAATTATGATTAATTTGAAAAATTAAATATTAATTATTAAAAAGTCATATTATATTTAATTTATTATTTTCTTATGATAATCTATTCTAAAACATTACCCAACCCCCATATTGGGTCCCACTATGTCCAAAACCTCTAAGTCAATATAATTTTATAAACATTTGACTGAACCTTGTATGTGAGCCTCTGGGTCCTTATCTCGACTATGGAGGATGTCACTCATAGACCCGAAGTAGGTTCAAGAAACACATCATGTCACATAATAAGATAATTTTATTTTATACCAATTAGAACCAATCATATAAACATACACTGAGCAATATAATATTTTTTTTCACATTATGTCTCATAAAGTTAGATGTATATATTGTGTTATTATCCTTACATGTTTTATTTATTATTTATTTGACCATACCAAAATAAATTTTCTCCTTCTCCCTTGGATAGGGATCTAATGAAGGTAATAATATCCAAATAAATAGGTCTCAAAATATCTTTTCCAATACTTAGAAGTGACAAATTTTTTTATTCAATAAATAACATATCATCAAGGATATATTTGGTGCAAAATATTTCACCACATACATAAACTATCATGGGTTTCATCATGATTAAAATTACATTTAAAATGATATACATTAATAAAAATATCATTTTGGGAGAATATTTTATATATTTTTAGATAGGAACAATCAATGAAACCCAAAAACATATGATTTTCCTATTAATGGGTTAGTCCTCATGACATCATCCACTCATGATAACCAATTGTGAACATAATGATTAGAAGTATCAATTATTATGAGACCCCAATAATTTATAAGTAAACATCATTAGTCACCCTTCTGGATGATGTATCTAAACATAATTTATATATTAAATATTACAATTAGAATATCTACTGGTTCTCATTATAGTTGGAATCTATTATAACCTTTTAATACAACATCTAATCTAAAGATATTAACATATATATAATGCATAACGAAATGATATTACTATCATGGATAGTGAAACACTATTATATAACAGGTTATATAAATTTAATGGTAATCAAAGTACAAATAAGAGTTGGTTCCTGGGTACTCACTCTCATAAAGTTTTTTAAGAATATATAATAGGACAATGTATAAATTCACCTTATTCCCATATATCAATACTCATTTCATTGGTGATATTTGAATGAATATTTTTTCTCTAGAATCAAACATCGGATCTCAATAGTGATTATTACTATAAATCTTATATCAAAATTGTACTACTTTAATATACCTCATAATGGTTTGAAGAGTTTTTCTCATTTCTTGATTAGGGTAAGGTCCCAATAGAGTTTTCTCTATAACATCATCCCAACATGTCTATGTTTTTCATCACATACTATATAGAACTTAATTTGAATAATTTAGAGGAAATTATAATTATAAGTCAACTTGATCGATAGAATATTTTAATCCCAAAATACTTTGAAATACATCAAGGAATACCATATTATATCTTTTAATATTTGAACTTTCCATTCATATTGACCAAAAATTTGAGTATGATGAGAAGTGATAAGGTTTTACTTTGTATCAATTTATTACTGAAGTGTTTTTTATAAACTTATTTAATCCTTGGATCCTTATTATATTAAGATGATTTTGGTACATCATATATTTTTATCACATAAATTATGATTATCATGGAATGTTGATCGAGTGAGAAATCCTCTATGAAAATAATGATGTGGACTGAATTTATAGGTTGATCAACCATAGACAAATTCGAATTGTTACCTTTATATTAATTAGTAAAGCCTATTATAAAATCCAATGTGATGTTCCCCAATTTATATATGGGAATATGAAATGGTAACATCATCCATAAAGCCATCAAACATTTGGCCTTAAATTACTATAAAATTAAGAATCACGAGGTATACTATATAATCTCTGTCGTAATTTTCTCCAACTAAAAGTGCAATTTGATATCTCTATAAATAATTTTTCTTATTAGATGAATACAGAATGATTATATATGTGTATCATCCAAATTATATTTCCTTATTTATGAAATTCATAAGATACATTTCCATATTCCAAATATTATAACTCTTTTATTGTTAAGTTTTGTACTCCAAAATGTTTCTCATGTTATTTTGTAGCTCTATATCATTTTTATGCGCCTCGTTTATATTTACAAAGATGTATGGTTGAGAAATAATTTAAGAAAGGTATGAATTCATACATTCTATTATGATTTACTTGTATAGTAATTTTTATATCCACGAATAATTGTTCTCAATAAATCCTATCATGGATATAGAATAATAATACTTTTTCACTATGAAGACAAGACACTTTGGTTTTCCTTTTAAGATGTTAATGTATTGAACCATCACAATCCAGGATGAATTCTAATCATATCTTTTGAATTATGTGTATCTTTTTTAGGTTATTTTATAATGTAATCACTTCTAAACAAAATATATATCACAATTTTCTTCGAAAAGATAATACCTCAAAATATTCTATGAAAATATTACTATAGCTAACTCTAGATCATATGTTTGGTAATTTTACTCATGGTCTATTAATTTTATAATGAATAATTTATCAAATATCCATTTACATAAGAACATAGCCTTATACCATCTTTATAGTATCATTTTATATCACAAAACGTTTTCCACTACATGTTAGTGTGAGTAAAGATGCAGTGAAAAAACTCATATTATGATCTAGATATAAATATTCAAATTCTTGGGTCTATATAATTATAAATCTCTTCTATGTAAACATGGTTAATAGATATGAAAATGATGAGAAAATTATCACAAAGCATTAATCGAATATATTCAATTGAATAAAACTAAATTTATATATTATAATAGTTATTTTTTCAATTTTTAAATCACCTATATCTTAGAAGGATCAATATATATACATTCTATTATGGTTACATAACCAAATAAGAATACACTTTGAAACCAAAATTCACACTTGTGGAATTTGATATATAATTTATCTTTTTAATGGTATTTAAAACAATCCTTAAATAGTCATCATGTTCTTCCTCTATATTTTAATATCCAGTAATAACATTAATTATAACTTCAAAAAAATTACCTATTTATTATTTTACAACTTTATTCATAATATATAGAAAGATAACATGGGGATTTTCAAGTACTAAAGGCATTATTATGATTTCATAATGTTTATATCATGTATGGAAGGTTGTTTTCGGTAAATCGTCTCTTTGTAGACTTATCTGGTGATATACTGATCAAAGATCCACTTTTTAGTAATATTGATCCCCATTATGTTGATCTATAAAGTAATTGTTTCATGGTATAGGATAATTTTTAATGATTATTATATTATTTACCTCATGATATTAAATGTAAATGTGTATTTTTCCATTATTTTTTTAACAAAAGTATTGGATAACCATATATTGTAGCACAAGGTTTTATAAAACCCTTGAACAAAATATATTGTAGTTTTTTTAATTATTATAATTTAATATGGGTTTTTTATGTACTGTTCAATATAGGCATAACACCACATATGAATTCATTTGAGAAATCAACCTCATGGTCAAGGGGAAGAAAAATTAACTCTTTAGTAGATACATCAATATATTCCCATATAATCCTAATATCTTCAATGTGAATTTACCTTAACCAGTTAGTCCAAATATCCTCCATTATAGGGTATTAATACATATATTGAATAATTGGTTTCCATTGGAAGTTCATAATCATCATTTCATTGATAAATGGTCTTGGAATAATTTAGGATATAAAATGATATTTTTCTATAAGAATAATTGATATGATATCTATATAAAGATATTTAATCAATGAAAAAATAACATTGAATTATTCCAAGTGAATAATAACTAGATTTATAGGTAAAATATTTTAATAATACTTAATAATGCAGTAACTATATTATTGAGAAGAAATCATCACAATAATAGGTGTTTTTATCAATAACTACATGTAAAATATTTTTAGTGGTGAATCAAGAAAAGAAAAATATCACAAGATAAAAACTAATTTATTAAAAAATAATCATTTAATTTGTTTTCAATTAATGATTTAATAATAGTTATACGTTTCCCAACTTTATTAACTTGATTATGGTTATATTCATTTAATAAAAATAAAATGGTCAGTGAAATAAATAATATCTAACATGATTTTCTTGAAAAATTATATGAATAAAAAAATGAATCAAAATATGTTTTATTATATGATAAATTTCTTTCAACATTTGCTATTTTATTTAATCTATGTATGTTTTCTCCAATTATTAGCTTTGACCCAATCCATAAAATTTACAAAACCATATTAGATTCCAAGTTCATCATACCAAACATAACATACATTTATTTTACATAATTTTTTTCAAATATACCACACAATTAATATAAAAAATGCATTCACATAAGATAAGGGTTTAGTGTGTTTGTATATTAGCTACAAAACCATCTTATTTTATAACACAACATAAATTTAATTGATAATATTGATAACTATTTATTTCCTTTAAGAAATATCATAGAAAATATTCTTATTCAGTACCTATGTAAATGGGAAACATAATAAAAATGTGAGCTCAAATGATCTCTAATGGGTAAATCAATATGAATGAGTCATTAATGATTTATCATTAGATCAAAAACATGAACATTAGGGAAATAACATGATTAATGGAATAAAATCATAGAATAATAATAATTGATCATTGTATTTGGTCACACAATCATTGTTCAAGGTATAAAAATATATAAAAATAAAATTTTAATCCTGGAAGCATAACATATACCATGGTATAAGAATGTAATTTCAATAAACATAAACCACCATGAAATAAAATTGGAAATTGGAAAATATAAAACCATATAAAATCATAGCATATGTCAAAATATGTACTATGAACAAAAAAACATAATGGATACAACTAACTAAATTTTCACATGAATTTCATTGGAAAAATCCTAATTACATTGTGTCAACTCATAACATGGTGATTCAAGTCGACCACATCATGTAAATTCTTAACATAGTTATCAAGTATAACCATATATTTTCAATGCATAACATAGGGATATCATGAGATATAAATAATTTTCCAATACATTAGAGTAATATATAATTCCATGAACACCCATTAAATTATGATGTATCAAGTAATATTGGTTCCATATAAAATAATTCAAACAACCATTAAAAATCATATCTTGATTAACAGATTGAAATAAAATAGGTCATACATGATTTTCATAAATATTTCACATAATTAGTAGTTAAAAAATGTATTGAATGATACAAAAAAATTAATAACAAAAAATATTATAATAATAATAGAATATCCCATGTGAGAAAAAAATGATATATAAAATTCACAGATGTTATATATTAATGGGAATGAAATAAAAATAGAAGATGAGTCATGAAAAATAGTTTCTTAATATTTATATAACATTTTCATAATGTTCAATATAGAAGAAAATTTTAAAATAATATTCAAAATATAACACAAATATTTTTAAATCATCATTTTAAAAGAATGTATCAATAAAGTAACTTTGAAAATAAATAAATCCTAACTAGCAGAAACATAGTGATATATATAATAAATAGTATTAAAATCGAGATAATACACTTAATATTTATAGATAGTTAAAGTAACCCATACTGATTAAAGAAATAAAAAATTATATTTCAAATAAAATTAAAGAGAAATAATATAGGTACAAAAGATAAGCATATTTATCATTAAAAATTAAGAAAATATAATTTTTTTGTAAGAAATAATGTGAACATGGAAAGAAAATATATGAAGGTGGGTGTTGAAATTAACCTATAAAAAGTTGTATTTTATAAGTATGTATTAATAAAAAATGATATTTTGAAAAAAAAAATTAATTACCCCTAAATAAGATGAAAAAATATTAAAAAAATCAAATAGTAGAATATAGAAACCCTAAAATAATATAGATTTAAAGAATGAGTATTACTAAATGATAAAAGATTGAGTAAATAAATCACATAACATAGATTCTAATTTTTTAAAACTTGTTGTATCTCACTGTATAATAAGCATTGGTTTATTATTAATGTATATTATAAACAAATTTATATATTTTTTAATTAATATAATTCATTTAAATTTTATTATTACCAATATATTTATCATTAATAGTTAATATTAATCATTGAATTTTAGTTATTTCATTTTTTCATGCTTGGTTTTATATTGAAGTTTTTTTCAATTCTACTTAGTATGGTTTTTATAAAATCCAAAAAATTCTACGAAAGGGTATAGATGTGTTTGATAATGTTTTAAAGTCGCATGATTTTTTTATAAATATTAAAATAATGGGTTTTGAAGAATATTTTTTGATTCCTTATTTTATGGTTATTTAATAAACCAAAAATTATAATTTTAAGAGTGAATACAATTATATATAATATCATTTCCAATTTTTAAACATTAATTGAATTTTTATTAATATAATATATTACCAAATTTTACATTTCCATACTCATACTTGATAAAAATTATATAGCACCATTATATAGTTGGTTAAATGAACTGAAATAAGAACATATTATATGGAATCCCTTTTAAGAGTTTAGATATGGATCTTAAAAATCCCCATCATCCATTGGCCTCAATTAAAGGATTCTCCAATGGTATAATTCATAGGAAAGGATTGGTTTCTCATGTAGATTCAAATTCTGATGGTTTCTCAGAAAGGGTGGCCAAGGGAGAATATTATTTGATCATGTATATCATCCTTACAAATGGTGTGAATCCATGGAGGATAGAATATCTTGTTCAAATGATATCATTTTATGGGGGTTCATTAATTGGAGATGCATTTCTTTAGGAAGAGGCTTCTTTTACTGCCTATTTTAGTCAGAGGATTGCATATCTCATGTGTGGGCTGCTAGTTCTTTATTTATGAAGCATGGGATGGTTCATATTTATGAATGGTCCCCGAATTTCAATGTGTTTTAGGACAAGAATAAATTTTCATAAGTATGGTTGAGGCTATGAGGTCTCAATTGGATTATGTGGTACCCAAAAAATTTTCATGACATTGCATTTGTAATTGGGGTACCAATTCATTTGGATAAGAAAACTGAATTTTTTGGGTGTGGAAACTTTGAAAGGATGCTGGTTCAGATCTATATTGGCGCCACCCTTATTTATAATGTTATTCTATCAAATCCAAGTGATAAAATTTATATCATGGTTGATTATGAGAAATGTATAGATTTTTCTCTACATGTTAATATTTTAGGGATTTGGCTCAGAATTGCTGGAGGTTTCCCTTTGAATTCTGTGGCTCAAAGGGACATTATGTAATGGATTTTATTGGTAAATCTAAAGGGAATAATTCCATGAAGTATTAAAAACATGGTAATACCTCTATTATTATTAGTTAAGCATAGGTGAAGCTAGTGTCATCCATGGTAGATCATCCTACCTAAGGCTTAGAGGGAACAATGTCAATGTTATTGGGAAAACACTTTGGGGGATAAGGCAGTTGTTGATCGTTTAAATATTATGGCCTTGAAATAGATGGTGTGGGGAATGGGGTGGATTAGACTCTAGATGAAAATGATATTAGTGAGCCTACAACTAAAAATTAGGAAACAGATTACAGGAGAGAGGATAATGCTCTATGGGTGTTAAATTGATTAGGTATGGAGATTTATATGAACCCGTTTAGAAATATGGTAGATTTAAGTTGGGTGACTTTCAAATCACTAATTAGGATGGGATTTACACCAGAGGTAGGTTAGTCTATTGATGAGTCTGTTGGTGTTGTTCCTAGTTGTTCCCCATTATTAATTGATGAGAAAGGTTGTATTGTCCAACTGTTGGCTGTAGAATTTTCAAGGTATGTTCTACAAGATGATGGGTCTAAGAAATTTAATGTTTATAAGATCAGGGATTATCATCAAAATATTCATAATGAATTCAGTTCTTTAGGAATGTCTGGGAAATGGGGTAATGTTTCAGATAATGTTTTTGATAAGGAGAAGTAGATGGTTTTTCTGGACCCAACTCATCTTCCATCAACGATTAGTGGTGACCCTATTTCTTTTAAGGATTATATTTTCAGTAGCAATGGAAATATGGTCTATAGTGATGGTTTTTCTCTATTTCCTCCAAAAATAATTCTGTAAACATATTATTCCAATATTCCTTGGAATGTGTCTACCCGGTCATCTTATAAGGTATCAAAGAACCTTCTCACTCCAGGGTAGGAAAGGTCCAAGTGGAGGATTCTTGGATATTCAATCAGGGAAATTCATTGTTTTATTTAGAAACTATTAATAGTGATGATGATTTGGATTATGATTATGGAAACGATCTTGATTTTCTTGATCCATAGTTTTCTTATCTGGGTGAGGGAATGCCTCTTTGTATGACCCCATCTGATTTTTTTCATACCAATTTTCATTTTCTTATACCGTTAATAAATGGTCATAAGATTTTTCTTATGGCTAGAAATTTTTCATATATAAGGATAATATAATGAAAATTATTAATGAAAAATTAATACATATTTTTAATATTGGAATTTTTCCTTATGAAACTTCTTTGAAGTGAAATATTTTGGAGTCCGTATTGTGACTAGAAGATCCAAAATATGATAGATTATTTATAATAAAAATATTTCATAGATATTGGAGAGGGAAAAAATAGGTTTGGTTTGGAATATCTAAATGATAGGTACTATAATATATATATATATTTGAGTGCATTAATTACAAATATTTAGTTTATAATGATTAAGGATGGTTATTTTGAGTTTGAAAGGGGCCCCATATGTCAGAAACATAATAGGTAGTTTTGGTTCCATCCATCCAATATATATCCTTACATACTTCTTTAAAAATAATTAATCCAATCCATAATATTTTTATTACAATTTCTATTTTATTTATAATGTTTTTCATTTATTACATAGTTTCACACAATTGTATGACTTTCATGGGAAACCATGACGATGAATATACCAAGAAAGCATGGGATCCGACAAAAGTTGGACCCATAAAAATATATAAGAAAAAAAGAGAAAAACAGAGCCAGAGTTAAAAGGGGTTATTACATATCTGAGAGTGAATAACACCACACATATCAGCATTCACCATTGCTTCAAACCACATAGGAATTGTAAAATACCATAACATACCTGTCTCACTAACAACCTTCTTGGATAGCACATCTGCAACTTGATTTGCTTCTCGATATGTATGGGAGACTTCCAAATTGAGATGATCGCTCTTGTTGAGACACTCAACCAAAAGAGGTATAATTTTCCACTGTACATACCATGTTCTTGCCTTCAAAGCATTCACAGCAACCTCAAATTCAGATTCAAGCCACAATGGTGTCCAGTTGTATCGAGCATCATAATCAATTGCATATATCATGGCCAATAACTCAGCCTCATACACCATTTTAATTCCCGTGGAGTGATAAAAAAATACCTTGACGAATCTATGATGAGTACGAAAGACACCTCCACATCCCGAGCGGTCGGGCATTCCTATCATAGCCCCATCTACATTAACTTTTAACCATGACGCAATTGGAGTAATTCACCGAATGTATTTAACCATTCTGGCTTTCCTCAGTCGACCTGCAATACCCAACAATCTAAGAATGTTCAACTCTTGGATAGTGTTAACCATACCTATGGGTTGCACAAATTATGCGTAAAATACCTCCTTGTGTAGCGCCATCATCCCTGCATAAATAGAAGGCTTCATTTCATTGAACATCAGCTGATTGCGGGCATTCCAGATGTGAGATACCACCGCCGCAGCTACTACAAGTAGCAGGTGGAAAACCTGCTCACTGTAATTGACCATACAAATTTCCTTCATGCACTCTTTAAACTGGTTGTTCCTATAAAATTACATTTCAAACAGCATTCCAATATATTCCCAAAGTGTATGCACAAAGTCACATGCAATGAACAAATGATTTGTGCCCTCTTCAGCATGTTGGAAGAGACAAAAAATGGAGGGCATATTAAATCCAGCCTTCTTAAGTTGATCATGAGTGGCCATCCTTCCTTTCCAAATTTTCCAGAGCAACACAACCCTTGAAGGCTAAATGAAAGATTTATTAAACTGCATTATCCACACTGGTGGTTGGGTAGCAGCACCACATTCGTGTTTGTAAAACTCTTTTGCATTAACATTCTCTAGCTGATTGTGCTTCCATATGATAATATCATAGTCCATAAAGTTATAATTCTGAATGTCCATACTGATCTTATGGGGAATGGTGCCAAACCTGGAAATCTATGATAGCAGGCTTGCAATTTACATGTGAGTGTCTTATATAGGGACATCAATGACATCCTGTAATTGTGTATCTAGCCATACGGTAGTCCAGTAGTTAAGTTGTGAGTCCCTACTCACAATCCACTTGGTGTCATGTGTGATTTTCTTGAAGGAAGACTTAAGAGATGTACAAACAAAGGATGTGAGGTGATATCTATATCCATTGAAGAGCCTCCCCTTGAATCTATTCAGCAGGAACTTAGAATAATTTTCACTCGATATAAGATTCCAAATGAATTTCCCAATCAGTCCATCATTAAAAATCCTGAGATCTTTGATTCCAAGGCCTCCCATTTCGATGGGTTTAATGCACTTAGACCATGCAACAGTGACCAAGTTCCACTCATGAATAGATCTTGTCTATATAAAATTTCTGATCATTCCTTGAATCTCCTTCACAATACCTCTAGGCCATTTATAAAGTGAGAAAGAGTGGATAAACTTAGAAGTGATCAGAGAGTTAAACAGACACACCCTTGTAGCCTGGGACACGAATTTTCCTTTCCATTAGGTCATTTGATTGATAATGCCTATCTGTATGATTTCAAGGTATTTCCTCTTTACCTTTCCATAAAATAAAGGAACTCCAAGATAATTAAAAGGAAGTGAGGCCCTCTTAATTCCAAGCCTCCTGGTTATCGTGTTTTGTTTTTTGATGCTCACACCATCACCAAAGAAAATGGAAGATTTCTCCCAATTTATGACCTTCCCATCAACTTCCTCATAATGGGAAAAGAGCCCCTTGATAATATTAATGGTCTTTTTTGAGGCCTGACCAAACAAGAGTATATCATCCGCATACAAAAGAAGTGAAAGGACCAGATTGTACCTACCATATTTGATTTTATTGTACAGTCCAAGTTGAGCCAGCTCGTTGATACATTTCCTCAGGTAATATTCAGCAATGGCAAATAGAAGCCCTGACATAGGATCACCCTGCCTCACACCCCTAGTGCACTGAAGAAAACATCTAGGTGACTCATTAATAAGAATGGACAGTTTGGAAGATTCAAGGATGAAATTAATAAGCATGATGACTTCCTTTGAGAAACCATACCTTCAAAGTATGTCAAAAAGAAATCCCCATTTTAGTATATCAAAAGCTTTTGATATATCAACTTCGAAGGAAACGTTTCCATCTTTCATTGGTCTCCTCATCAAGTTTACTCCTTCGGATGTCGGGTACAAACCGTTTTGAATGCTTCACCCAGGGATGAAACCAAATTGGTTCATTGATATATGTTCCTTCAAAATCTCCCATATCCTATTCGTAAGGATCCTGCTAATGACTTTAGGAATCATATTCCTAAGAGCCACTGGTCTATAGTCCTTGACGTCAAACACATTCTCCTTCTTTGGTATCAAGGCAATAATGTTGGCATTATCTCCATGTGGCATTGAGAAGTGAATAAAGAACTCCCTGATAGCCTAAGTCACCTCATATTGAAAAATATTCCAATAGAACATGAAACACTTGTTGTTGAATCCATCGGGGCCAGGAGCACTTTCCATGTTAAGAGATAAGATGGTAGCTCTGATTTCCTCCTTAGATGGGTCCATCAGTATGTTGCGGTTATAGTGTTCCTCAATGGATGTGCTGATGTTGGAAATTATTTTTTGAGTTCTTTCCACTCCATTATCAGATTAAATCTCCTGAAAATATTCCACAACTACTTGTGCAATCTTAATTTCAGAGGTGAAAACGTTGGCATTTATTTTTATAACTTTAATCCCCCATTTTCCTTCCTTTCTTTGTGCAATCTGTGAAAAAAATTAGAGTTTATGACTCCCTCCTTTAACAATTTTACATTCAATTGTGCTCTATCCATTATATCCTTCAAAATAATAATTTCATAAATTTTATCGTGTTCTTGTATTTTTTCCCTAGACGGTGTGACCTACTGTCAGCTAACTTCCTGACTATGGGCAAGGAAATCCTCAGCATTTTTAATGTCAATATCCAATCTGGAGAAAGACTTTTTACTCCATTCTTTAAGAATCCCCTTAAGATTCTTTAGCCTCACAACGAGCTTGTAATAGGGACTGCCAATGGAAATCAACTTCTATGCTTCCAACACTATCTCCCTGCATCCAAGTATCACAAGCCACCCATTATTGAAATGGAAAGGAAGAGGCACTGACCTTGATGGATGAATTCATAGTTCCACAATGATATCCATGATGATGAATACTATAAACATGTTTTTATTATTACTTAAATATGGTTATACTACAATTGTAATTTTCATAATTATATTTTACATATATCTTATATTGTATTTGTCTTTTTTTAATATTTCATCATAATAAAATAAAATAAAAATTTGATTTCAGTTTGATATTTTATTGATGGAGAGTTATTAAACATATAGACGTTATTAAATAGAAATTAATACTAATAATATAGGATGTTACATGGTTGAAACCCCAATGACATATGAATTGTCACACCCATCCCTTATATACGAGAATAAAAAGATCCCTATAACTATATAACCATATATCCTCTTATATCCACAATCACGTAATTGCATCCTCATACCACATACCGACACATACTAAATACCACAACCACATATCATGATGTGAATGAGTTATATCTTGAAAGAAATTATCATCATCCCCATCTCCCCATATACATCTCAACTATATTTATATATCACTATCTCATCATCACATATCATAAAATCATTCCACCATAACCTATTTTACATCTAGAAGGGATAACTAGAATGGGGGAGTAGTGAGAAATCTATATATCATTAACTCCCGATGATGGGGATATTCTTGTAACCCATAACCTCAAATAGACATCAATAACATTAATTGACTTGGTTTTTTCCTCACAATAAATATAAAACTATAATAAATATATAATAATATAAAAAAAACGCAATCATAAAGTGAAAATATAAGAAGTAACACCTCTATAATCACTATCCATTATCATGCCTTCACTACAACAATAATTCCACCAACTACTGTAACACCTAAAAAAACAAGCTATCTTAACCATAAAAGAACAAAATACTTCAATAAAAAAATTAATATTCATCCCATTCCAGGTTTTCTTATTTTTCTCAATTTATTATTTAGTTACCGATCATATATTTTGTTAATATATAAACAATTTCCATCACCTTTCTGATTAAAACTTCCAAATTCTACTTCTACATTTTTTAATAACATTATCACATATCAATTATTTACCACACCATTCACTTTCACCACCTTAAGTTCCACTTTCAATTTATTATTTCATTAATATATTCAAACATCATTCCATATTTTGGGATAACTATGACACTGAAGAATCATCCACTTTATTCCACTACACCAACAATCATACTAATAGATTCAATATCATCTATAAAAATTTCACAATAATGAATTTTATATCCCTCATTGACATCATCAATCAATGACAAAAAATATCTATATTCATTTCTCGACCACAACAAAAAAAACCATTCCAAAAAAACCTCAAAACAACAGTATTAAAAATATATCACAGTACAAAATATAAAATTAGCAATCTCAATCTTCCATTATTCATAACTTATCAAATAATTCAAAATATAAAACATACATTACAATATTACACTTCTATTTTAACAGTTATGAAATTTAACTAATTCAAACATGCAAAAATATTTTAAAAATACCTTCATAATCACTACTCTATCTTAGTAGAATAATAAATCCAACATGAAATCAATAATAATAATAAACATCAATATCATTATAAAATATTTTCATGATAATTAATAATCTAATTATTATATTTTTTTAAATAATAATTACATAAACAAGGAATAAAAATAGTTATATTTCTATATTTAGTATAGAATATAAGATATTTTAAATACTCTTGCAAAAACTATGCACATTAACCATCCATAAATTTTGAAATCAAATATTTCCAAAATTTAATAGGAAGACTCTAAAAAATACCTTTATAAAAAGAATAAAAAATAAGGGAATTTAAAATAAATATCTCCCTAAATTAATTTTTTTATCAACAAAATATGGTGCAAAAAATTCCCCAATAAATGATAAATGATCACCATAAAAACCCTATTAAGTCTAGATTTAAATGAAAGATAAATGAAAAAAATTATTTGAGAATAAATTTTAATGTATAATTAATATCCAAGTGACTAAGACTAATACATGATGATATTTTTCATGGGAAAAAGGATTTCATTTTAAAATATAGACATGATATCTCCATATATCAATGTCAATGAATGTTGAAAAATTATTGACATCATGTAACCTCATAGAATAAATTCTAGTATCATGTTATAAATATCAAGATCCTAAGATTACTTGAACAAAACAGTTAGACTCCCTTAAAACCTCATAATCTCTAAAAAATCAGGAAATTTTTAGGTGAATCTTATAGGAATTCTCTAAATAGTGTAACAAAATAATATCATTTCTAGGGCTTCATAGTGCAACGAAACACCTCACTTCAAAACCACCCAAATCATGTAAAAACATGAAATCCTAGAAAACTCATCATCCTTAAAATGTTTAATATATAATATCCTGGTGCAATGTAGGGAGTTGTTTGGAAAAAATACCTCTAGGTAAATTTTGATTGTTTTTCGGTTGATTATTTTTGTTGAAATAACAGGTTGAAAAAGTCAGTTGTGGAGTTATATCATGATTGTTGAAAAGATATGTCGATAAAGATCCAAGATAAAAAAATCAATTCACTAGAATCATTATAGAAAACTTCATGTAAAAGGTGGGGCCATTTCCCACAATTTTTTAGTTTTTTTCCAAAATTTAGAGGATGACCCAAGAATCCTTAAATTTGGATTTCCTAGGATTAATTAAAAAAATATGATAAAGGAATTAAATTCAATAAGAATTGATGTTTTATAAAGGTTTGGCGTTTCTAAATGGTCCAGTGTTTTTTGATGGTTTGGTTTCTCATGATGGTTTGGAGTTTTATAAATGATGGTAGATCGTGAAGAAAATATGGTAGGTTATGTAAGTGTGAGTTGTTTCACAAATGGGAAATATCTTTGATTCTATGCAAAGGATGGGAGGTTCATGAACAATAATGGAGTGTTTTCTAAAAAGGCCTTGGAGAGGTTGAATGTTTTATAAAGAGGAGGAGACATCTATAAATAATATTCTACCCCCTCATTTGATTGTTGGAAGCCTTAACTAAAGTACAAAGGATTTAAATTTGGGAAGGATTTTTTTGTGCAATGGTTTTTATAATATTATCTATTACCTAAATAAAGGTAGATTTATGAATGCTAAGTGTCCTTCTCTAAAGTTATGAACTTCCGGAAAGTAATGACCATCATGAATTTATTGAGATTCATTAAATTTCAGGGTTTCACTAAAGAAGGATAATTATTTAAAGAATTTTTGTAGTTTTAAATAATTTGGAAAATGGGTTTATGAAAAATTAAATCTTACAAAAACAAGAAGGAATTTCACAATAAATATTTGGTAAGGTGGTATTACTGAATTGGGTGAAAGTGTACCTTCATGATTTACCAAATTATATGTAAAATATATTGATTCAAGTGATCAAAAGAATATTCTTCTGTAGGATAATTGATCACACTTCAGTTTAAAGAGAAGTGATCTTTCTAATTGTCATTGGTTATAAACTATGAGGGAAAATGAGTCCTCATAAAACTTTGTATTAGTAGTGATATTTAAGGGATTTTGTATATAGGAACATTGCCTTTGTATTCTCCTCATACTTAGATGAGTATGGGTGAACCATGTAAAATTGTTGTGTCTTATTTATGTTTTCATTTCTTTTCATACTTTACTATAGAAAAGGTAGAGAATGATGTTTTATTTTGTTATGGAATAAGATAAGAAGGTGAAGTTGTTTTAATATATCATACCCTAATTCACTTTCTCTCCCAGGTTATTTAACCTAGTTGGTCTAACATTTGGTATCAAGAAAATTGCTAATTCTATTTTTTATCTCTTAGGCGATTCAATAGAGGTTTTCAATCATAAAGGGATGCCAATATTAAATAGAAACAATTTTTAATTTTGGAATAATCATTTTTAGAAATACATACAATCTTCGGGTATGGATATCTATATAGAAGCGATGCATGGTATTTTAACTAGTGTGGACAGTGGGGCTTTATCAAATGATGACCGAAGGGAATTAGATGTTAGAACAAGAGGATCAATTCTTGGGGGGGGCTTTATCCAATGAAATTTTTATAAATCTGATGTCTTTTAATTCATCACATGATATGTGGTAAATGTTTCTAAAAATCTATAAAGGATAGTAAAAAGTCAGAGAATAGAAATTATGGGTTTTTTGGAGGAAAGAACAAGTACCTAATAATGCACACTAATGAGTCCATTGATGCATTATTTAATAGGTTGAATATTTTTTAAAGATATAAATAGTATAAGAGAAATAATCAATTATATAAATATCATAATGTTCATCTTGAGATGAATTCCACCACGGTTGAATCTGAAAGGCTCTGTACTGGAAGGAAAAGATCCAAAGAAGCTGAAATTAGATATCCTACAAAACACTCTTGTCACATATGAGATGAGAAATAAAGATATTGAGTATGTAGAAAAATAGAAGTCTAAATAGGTGAAATTCAAGGCCACGAATAAGATCACTATTTGTGATTTCTATGAAGAATAAGATATGGATGAGGTCATGTCTTTCATTTCCTTAAATCTACAAAGAGTAATAGTAAAGATCAACGAGAAACTTCCATTTCAATATTCCAACGTGGAATGGTTGGACATATTAAATCAAGGTACCCCAAGAAGTTTCATGATGATGATGATGATGAAGTTAAAATTACTATGAATAAGTCTTCATCCTATGTGAAAGGAAAGAAATTTTTTTAAAGATTTTTTTTTAAATTTTTTTTTAAGATAATCATTGTTTAGAACAATCTACAGTTAAAGATATAGAGAACTATAAGGGTAATGGAAAAATTATATGGTGGTAGTTGTAGGGATCTACCAAAAAAGGGAATAAAGAGATAATAATGGAGAAGAAGTTGGAGGAATATTTGAATTGTAGATTGAATTATAATATGAACATTTTTAAATAGATTTTTTTAGATTCAAAACAATGAAAAAATATAGGGTGTTCCATGATTAAAATTTTTATATATAAGATGATGAATAAGAGAAGTATGAGATGAAGGAATAAATTTAAACTATTAAATCTCCAATTCTAGAGAAATTAAAAAAGGCCATTGAGTACAAGGTCAACTTCGAAGAACAGAAAAGATTTATCGATTGTCTGACTAACACATAAAAAGATCAAATAAAATTTATCAAAGAACTTGAAGATGAATTGTTGACCAAAAAAAATTAGAAGGGAAGATAGACTCTTGAATCCCAATATGACATAGGGAAATAAGATTAACTAGGTGTAATAAAAGATAAAAGTAGAGCATATAGTCACAACAAAACATAAGAAATAGTCATATCCAAATGAAAAATCTAGTCTAGGTCTTGATTTAAAAGAGAAATTTGTGGTGATTGATTTCAAACTTCAAGTTCCCACTAAGAGGTTGACAATTGATTTGGGTTCAAATAAAAATTATAAGGTTATGAGAAACCATGAAATACAATTTGATAAATTAGAGGCTAATTTGAATGCACCTAATATCAGGTGTTATTCCTATAGACATATGGGATAGTCCTGGAATGTATGTTCCAAATCCAAAAGGTGTCAAAGGTGAAAAATGTATAAAAGGAAGGAACATAGAGTTCAATATTCCAAGAATGATTTTTATGGTCATGATTTCTGGTGTGGTGTACTTGGAAACATTTCCATATACTTCTCATCAACAATGCAGATGAATGTGCCAAATAGGACACAAAGTGGTCGTAATCAGTAGCCTAAAAAATTATAGAATGATCTAAAAAGGAAAAATCAATGTGTACCTATATAAGATGAATTTGATCAATCATACTATAAGGAATATCTATAATATCAATCCACAACATATTTGAAATCAATGACAAGGATCAAAATTAAAAGAGATAACCATACTGTGGTTATAGAGATTTCCCATAAAGCATTTGATCCTATTGGTTTATGGACCCTTGTTAGTGTATGCACATACTATATGATAGGAAATAATGATATTCTAAAAAAAATACAATATGACAAGGAATATTTTTACAAATATTGATATGATGAAAGCCTAAAGATTATTGTCTCATGAAAATCCAAATTTGTGAGAAAATTAATGTGACATTATAACAACTTGGTTGTCAAAGGTCTTAGTCACAACTTTCTTAGTGTTAGTAATTTTTTAAATTGGTTAATTCTATATGGTTTACCAAGAAGTTTTGTATCATCATGGGAAATTATGGAATATTTGATTTACAGGGAAAATAAATGAAGGGGAATCTATATCTTTTAGGTGGAGGAGAGTATATGTGATTTATATTAAGAGAGAAATAAGATAGGTTATAGTATATGTGGATTGGACATCTATTCTAACCATTCATGGAATATATGGTCAAATGTGATGTATCTTGAGATCTCCCCAAGCTATCAAATAATCATACTCACACATGAAATACTTGTTAATAAGGGAAACTTATCATAAATACATATAAGGAAAAAGAATAAAATTAAAATGTAGTGATCTAGTTTGTGCATGAAGATGTGTGTGGACCTATCTCATCCAAATATATTAATGGGAAGAGGTATTATGTTCTTTTAATTTATGATTTCAATTGTATTTCATTGGGGGATTTTTCATTGAACATAGGTCTAATGTGTTTAGTTGTGTGAAACAATGTCGAAGGGAAACTAAAAGCATTCTTGGATAAAAGATTCAGAATTTTTGAAAAGTTAAATATATGAAATTCACGAGTATCCAAGTAGAATATTATCTTGAGAAACATGGGATGCGACATAAAGTTTCACCAGTGACAACTCCTCATCCAAATATAGGGGTTGATAGGGGAAATGAGATAATAAACAACATGGCTAAAATAGTGATTATTGAAAAATACCTACTAGAGTAATTCTGGAAGAAAATTTTATTGAAATTGTTCTACATATACTTTAGGTATTTATTATGTCTAAAATAATAAAATACTACATATGAGTTTTGGTATAGAAAAACATCCAAATTTGAAATAATTTTAAATCTTTGGATGTTAGTGTTTTGTTATCAACAAGGAGAAACACCAGAAATTTGAATATCATAGATGTGAGGGGATATTTCTTAGTTATTTAAGAAAAATAAAAAATTATAAATACTTGAATAAGAGGTTGGGAAAAGTATTTGAAAGAAATAATGTCAAAATAAAAAGGAATGAAGAAAATATTAACATAGTGAATAGTTCCCTAGTGATAGTTATGTGGAGGTAAGCAACATATGTGATTATAAGTGGAAAATGATGATTTTGATGAAGATAACAGTTCTGAGAATGATGAATTAAAATCAACATCTTTATATAAGGAGAGGAGACAAGTTGAAATCGATAAAAAAACATCATTGGTGATTAGGAAATGCTAGTCCAAACACAGAGAATGAATTATTTACAATATAAATCCTTCCTATCCAAGGTAGATCCTAAATGTTTTGAATAAGAAACTATAAATGAGAAATTAGGTCAGACTATGAATGAATATCTTGACAAAATTGAGATGAATCAAACATGGGAGATTGTTTTGAGACTAAATGATACAAATTTCATCAGGGCCAAATGGGTCTTCTGGAACAAAAAAATGAAAATGGATTATTAATTAAAAACAAAGTATGACTAGTGTTCATGGGATACACCCAAATCAAGGGAATCTATTTTGATGAGAAATTTTTACTTTTTTCAAGGCTAAAGACTATTTTCTTATTCTTAGACATAATAGTATAAGTGAAATTCAAATTTTCCCCGATGGACATCAAGTCAGCATTGTTGAATATTGTTTTAAAGGAAGAGGTGTATATCATGAATCCAGATGGTTTTCTCATTCATAAAGAGGATAATGGAGTTTTTAGCAATGAAATTCACTATATGGGTTGAAGTAATCATTATGAGAATGGAATTCAAGGCTTAATAAATTTTTTTAAAATATTGATTTTAAGCATGGTGCTGTTAATTATAATCTTTATGTCAAAAATTACATTATTTAAAGGATGATGGTGTTGGTGTATCTGACGTCATTATATTTTGTGGATCAGATAAAGCATAGTGAAAACAGTTTGTATAATTCATGAAATGTCAGTGTGAATGGTTAGTGATTGGTGAAATGAACCTTTTCCATTGTTTAAAGGTGATATAATGAAGTAATGGAACATTTATTTCTCAATCCAAATATGCCAAGGAGGTTCAAAGAAGATTTGAAATCGATAATTACTATGAGATTAGGACTCTAGTGGATAACATAATGAAGCTGTTAGGATTTGATGAAGAAAAGGTGGTTAATGTCAAAGAATATAGTTATATCATTGGAAGTATTTTTATTTTAATAGAAAAATATCCTGATATTGTTTTTCCACATTCCAAGTTGCGTGGTATCATAATAGTCCGAAGGGAATCCACTCACTTTAAGTTATAAGAGTACATTGTTATATAGAAGTAATTGTGTATTTTTGTTTATTTTACAATGATAAATCCCAAATATAATTATTAGGTTATACAAATACAGATTGGTCCAGTTTATACAATTATAAAAAAAACTTCATGTGGTGCATTCTATCTTGGTAGACTATGTATTTATTGTCTAATAAATAAACAAGATTTCCTTTTTTATCACTATAGAAGATGAATATATTATGGCTACTCAAGATTGAACATAATTATTTTTTCTGAAATAACAACATGATGATATTGGAGTTAAAGTGAATTATCTAATTTCAATCCATTTCAATAATTTAGGTGATATAAATCTTGTAAAAATGTAGTCCATCAATCTTGGACAACGAATATTAAAATAAAGTATCATTTTATCAAGAAGAAGGTGGATCATGGGCTTGAGAATTTGGATTATGCATCTAAATAACTATAGGTTTAAAATATTCTAATAAAGGCCTAACCCAATGAGGCATTTTTGCAGCATCAATTTGATCTTGGAGTTTATTCGACACCCAAAACATGAAAAATATGTGGATATGGGACCCCTCCCTCTAAGGAATGGTGTGTTTTTCACTTATGTGCAAATATGTGTTCTTTAAAATGATGGAGCCAAAAAGGAGTTACCTTTAGGTTCATTGAAGAAGGGGGAGAAAATATATTGATCATGAAAGGGGGAAAAGATTATAGGGAGAGCAATGAACTAGAAGGAGTTTTAAAATTTACAATGGTAAAGAAGATTGATCAAAAGTTAAATATCATTATGGATGGGGTTCATGATGAAAGAAGATGACTGTTTTGGTAATGATGTGATTAATTGATTAAATTTGTATACTAATATTATTTCTCACACCAAGTATGTTTCAGGTGGTCATAGATTGTATGTCAAGTATTTCATTGATCCATATATGGAATTGAAATATGTGAATTTTGGTTGAATATTAAAGTAGATTTAAAGTGGTTTTTATGAGAGAGGAGTTAAAAAAAACAAAAGGAGGAGATTTTTGGGAAAAAATCCATCAAGTTACATTTTTATTGTTTTTTAGTTGATTTTTTTATTGAAAAAATTGGTTGAAAATGTCATTTGTGGAGTTCTGATCTAATTATTGAAAAGGTATGTTGAAAAAAAATCCAAGACAGAGGAATTAATTCTATGGAAGTGGTATAATAAATTGTGTGTACAAGGTGGTTCCATATCCCTGTGTTTTCCAAATTTTTGGTCTCAAAAAATTTGGATGATGACTAAATCTTCATGAAATTTGGATTTTTAATGATTCCTTGTTAAAATATAACAATGGAATGGAATTAATGAAGGCTTGGTGTTTCATTAAAGATTTTTGTTTCATAAAGGTATGGTGTTTTGTGAAAGATTAGTGTTTCGTGAAGGTTTGGAGTATTTTTTTCAATACGGATAAGTGTGAAAGAAAGATGATAGGTTATGTGTCCATGAGTAGTTATGTGAATGTGAAATATCTCTGATGTTACATGAAGGTATGAAGGTTCACAAAAAATAATTGAGAGTTTTGAAAAAAATTCCTAGGTGATGTTGAATGTTTCATGAATGGGAGGAAACATATATAAATAGGAGGCTACCTCCCACATTTGATTAGAGGAATCCTTAATGAAAATCCAAAGTCTGTAAATTATAGATGGTGTTCCTTGAAAGATTATTCTTTCATGAAATATTTTAAAAGATCATATGATTCATGATGAAATTAATTCTCATAAAGACTATGTTTGCTTCTCAAAAATTGTGAATATCACAAAAGTAGTGATCATTATGAAAGTATTGAGCTTCATAAAATCTGTGGATTTCAGATGGCATGATATTATTTTTCAAGAATTGATTTTTTTAACGAAGGATGGGAAATGGTTTGTCACAAAAGTAAATATTATGAGAACTAAAAGGTATTACATAGTAAATCCATGGTAAAGTGGTATTAATCATGTGGATAAAAGCGGAACAAAATTAGTCACCAAATGAGGTGTAAAACATTTTGATTTAAGTGATGAAAAGAATATTATTTTGAAGTATTAGTGAGAACACTTTAGTTTAGGGAGCAACGAGCATCCAAAATGAGATTGGTTTTAAGAAAGGTCGGACAATTGAGTCCATTAATTTTTTTAATAGAAGCGCACTTAAGTAGATTTTTCACTTAGGAAAATAACCTTTGTATTATCCTTGGATGTATCATAGTACAAGTAAACGATAAAAATTACTGTGTCTCAGGCATTATTTCATTTCTTTTCATATGTTTCTAGGGTAATGGGAGAGAAGATTTTTCTGTTTAACAATGAAACAAGATCCTAAGGGGAAGTTGTTATAATATGTCATACCTTGATTAAACGACCTTTCAACGTATTTAACCTAGTTGGTATAATAAGAATAATGTCCTCATTTATCTATCAACTAAAAATTTCAAGAAAACTCAACTCTTCTCTATACACCTTCCTCTAAACTCACCCTTAACACCACTAAAATTAAAAAAACGGATTGGTAAAATAAAATTTCTAAATTAGATACCTATCAATTGATTATATTTCATGAGATCCAAAATAAAACCCATTAAAGGAATATAACTTCAATGTAAAACACCCCATGAGATAACACTGAAATATAAATACTTCCATAAAAAACAATGTGAACTAAAATATATGGAAAACTATAAACATATTTTCATAAAATAATTCATAAAATCTAAATGAGAAAGAACCAAAATATATATTAATTTTGATCTTCCACTTATTATTCACACAATCATGAACACAAATCCGTTCCACCATGTATATTTAAGACCTGAACTAAAAGAATTACACATCAACATAGAACCTTGTGTCAATAATCCAAAATCTCAATATGTCTATCCACAATCATATAATACACCTGAATAAAAAAATAACCCCAATAAATGATATGAGAGTATTATAAATATTACAATAAATCCCAAATATGTTTAAGACATAATAAATTTGATCCATCTACAAAGGGAGAGGTAAAAAATATGACACCTCACCTATATGCTATAAAAACATGAATAGTTTTATAAACTAAGGATAAATACTTATTATTTGATCGAACCACCACTTACTTGGACAATGAGAAACCTTAAAAAATGATCTATATCCTCAAACTGGTCAAAAATTTTTCAATCCTCCAAACTCCTCCTAGTATAATAGATATCTGTAAGGCTTCCCATACAACACCTAAAAATTAGTCATTCATTTGTTTTAGTGATATATATAATTATAGGGTAACTCAATAAATGTAAATTGATTCAATAATAAAACCCAAAAATATAAAAGACATGAATTCTACATGTCCCCTAATATCTGTATTTTTCTAATCTATTTTATAATCCAACTAATAATGACGGTAATTCCCAAGGAAAATCTAGGACTAAAAGGACATTTTAGATTCTTCCACACTCCTAAAGTAAAAAAATTATTCCAATTATAGATGATAATTATTATAAAAAGGTTATGTTATTACACTTCATCTATATACATCTTTTATAGTGAATCACCTACACCATAAATTATGATTTGTTAAAAATGATACAACTTCATATACTAGTCCAAAACCTCAAAGAAAATTTCATCGCCTCCCTGAGTGGGAGAAATATTATTAATGAAATCCATCTAAATTTCTTCCCATATTTAACGCGGGACACCCAAGGATAATAATAATCTCGTATAAACTCTATGATTTAAATTCACTATTTGATAAACTGTGTATCTCCAAAAAAAAATACAACACTTTCATATTCAACCCCAAACACCAAAACTAATCACTCAGATAATGATATATATTTTATATAATAAGATTCAATTCTATATGTGAGTTATGAAACTCATGAATAATATAAAATCACATTGCCAATAGAAAAAAATATTTTTTTGGAATACACATGATTTTCACTATCCTTCGATAATCATTTAGGTAAATATCGACAAATATAATGATCTCTCTACACATAGACCTTATAATCCCCCAACCAAGACACTTCTACCAACACTGTCATCAAATAATTAACATTAATTTAGTATATAGAAACATCATCTTTGAATTACCTTATATCGATATGTGTATGTGTGTGTTAAAGTTTCTATAATGTACTCTATATACCTATAGACTCTCTAGAATGATCTCAATGTGACTTCCTACTGAGAACATCCACCAATGTATTTCCTTTACCTAGGGTATAAAAGATCTCAATGTGATGGTCCTATAAGAACTCCATCCACCTATAATGATGTTGATTCAAATATTAGTTGATAAGATATATCTCATTCTCTTATGATATATGAAAAATAAAAAATTACTCATCGATATGATAATGTCTCAATAGATTTAGAGAAAACACTACCACTACAGGCCCAAATTCATGGGTATCAGTGTTACTCTCATAAGGATGTGACTATCATTGGTCATGGGGGAGTGATGAGATTCGAATTTTTCTTTTTTTATTTAATTTTAATAATGAAAATTATGATATATTATTAACATAATAAAAATTAAAAACATTTTTAGAAACTTTAGGATTAAATAAAATTAAATATTTATATACCTTAAAATAAAGTTTTAATTTATTTAATTATTTTTGATATTTTAATAGTTAAAAAACTGAATTTATGTTTTTTTGAATTATTTTATTTTATTGATTTAATCCATGTGAAATAAAATAAAATAATGTTCAGTAATGAAAAAAATGAGCTCATCAAAGGATCTTTAACTGAATCCCACAAACCAACTCTATGAATTAAATCTCAATACATGCCTGTAGATGATTCTAGGTGAGCATGGATTATAGGACCTAACCCATTGAGACCCCTTCTGGATGGTGATAAGCCAAGTGTTTCACCCATTCCCACCTTTAATAGTCTCTAGGCAAGCTACTAGCACTATGTAGGTATATCCCACAAAATTGAATGTTTTTTTTATAATGAATCTTTATGAAAAGCACACCTAAAAACATGATATTATAATGAAATATATTAAAATAATGTAGCTATAATATATTAATAAAATTAATTTGATAATTTCTATGATCCATGATGGAGAACACTGAATAATCCATAATTAAAAATGAAAAAAACTGGATAAGGAATAACTAACACAACAATTGATATAGAGAGGTCCTGACAATGATGATCTCCATATATAGTCACTTAATACTACCACCATCTCCATTTACTGCTATGATTTAATAACATATTGTCTAGAAATATGACCACTGAATTTGTTACCATGAGAATAACACACAAAATGTGTGGCTGAAGACACCCATGAATGGGTGCGTATATATATACACATTAAGACTCAAAAAAATGAATAGTAATAAGGACTATTCAACCTAAAAATTTAAAAAGGAAATAAAAAATAAACTAGAATAACATATACATTATTTAATGACGAGATACCATTACATAGGAAAAAATTCCACTCCACATAGCCTAGCTATATGAGAATTATAATGAAGATCCAAAAAATAAACTAACCCAATAGTTAACTACATCACCACTATAGAACTGTAGTGGAGGGCCCTCCCATATCAATTGGATATATTTTAGTTTAGCAGGATAATAAAATCTAGTGAAGTATTTCATGCCCTAAATGGGCTCTTACATAAGGATAATACCAACTCAATATATAGAGGATCTCACACCTTGAGTATTTGTGGGTAATACAAAACCTATTAGATCTATATGCATACCATACAGTTCCATGAGTAGGCGAGGTAATATTGTTCCTATATATGTATTGTGGTGGTCCATCACCATATCATAATGATGCTAATGGGGGAGTTCTAAACCCAATAACACTATAATATACCCAAAAAATCCCTACCACTAGATTTACTAATCTAAAGAGACTAAAATAATTGAATCTCACTGTGTAACATCTCTAATTATGAATAGGTGTTCATAAGATCATTTTATGTAGAAAAACTCTCAGGATTTACTTCACACAAGCCTATATTGAAGTCCTAATAAATGAGACATGAGAAACATATAGGGAGGGAAAATTTAATGAAATTTTCTATAAGGTTACATGTAATATATCCCCTAAGCATCTACTTGGTCATGTACTACCTTTCCCCATGGAATATAAAAGTCAACCTATATAATTTGTATGATAGGGTACAAGATGTTTAATAATGGTAGGGATCTTAAATTTTTTCTTCAATACATGAGACCTACCATATTGAGGGAACACCATATTTTCTATATGGTACAAAATATGTGACACCAACATGGTTTATATAGAGTATAGTAATAACCAAACAAGTTGTGTAGTATTTATAATATATAATGATCCTTAATGGTCACATGGAATATAGTATACAGATTATGCACACTAAATAAAATTAATGTCTACTCAAATTTCCATGTGATATTTATAATTCAATAAAAATTCAAGCACTAAAGTTAGGTAGGTCTATACTCTTTTTTATTCTAAACAACACTTAATGCAATCATGTATTTATGATTAGATTTATAAATTCACTTATAAATCACATCATTGTCCTCTTCCTTTCAAATTACCCAGCTTTAACATTCACCAAATAACCTATCCATGGATATAGTTAATTTAAATCTTAATATCTATACATATCCTATAAAAAAGGATTTAATTCACCTTGTATTCCATTTTCACGCCACAATCACTATAGTCATGTTGGTATCATGAAATTGGTCCATCCCATAATCTATCACAACCCAATGAACATCCTTTATTCCACAATCTTTATTGTTGATCCTCAATTTTTTTGTTTTCTAAAATTTTTATAACATGATTAATTGGACAATAATTTTCAAAAAACATGTAAAAATGAATAAAGGGGGTGAAATTATAATTAATTTTGGTGGGAAACCAAAGAATCCTCAAATATAAGAATAAAAAATAGAAATTTCAAGGTTTAACCACCTATATTCATCATATAATTTATAGAACCGAAGGTATACCACACAAAAACCATGAATTTCTAGGAAAAATAGAAAAGGATAAATTGAATTGGAAATGTGTTTTTAGGGAACAATCATATAAATGGAAAACCGCACTTCAAAAAAATAGAGAAATAAAATAATAACAAAAACCTACATAAATATTTTATTGATCATTGATGAAGAACTCACCCTCATAAATCATCATTGGAAACCCATGTGAATAATTATATTCCTCTAGTTATGTGTATTATCTTGATTTTTCTTGGATAATTCTATTATTCCCTCCTATACCCTCTCAAAATCTAGGGTTATATTAACTAAAACTACTAAGTGGAGTAAATAAAATTGAAATATAGTGTAATTAGGTAAAATTAATATTGAGATCAACAAATTAATTAACCGATTAAATCAATCTAAATAATTAATTAATCTACCCATGATGGCTCAAACTCTAGAAACATGGTGTGTATGAAACTTATATCACATATAGGGTAATACCACCAAACTAGGCTCAACCATGGTATTGTATTTCCTCTACAATAATCCATTGAATTTTTTTTTCATTTTTCCCATAGAATCTCATGCACTGACTAAGAATATATTTTATTTCAATATACTATTATCTAGTATCAGCTGACCGAGTAACTCCACATATGATCATCGACTCATCCCAAATTTTTTATTTAAAATATTATGCTTGATTCAAAAATTCAAAACCAAAGTCTCTATATCCTCCATATTATTAATAGTTTTAACCTTGAAAAGAATAACCTATAAGAAAGCTGAAGTTAGTGAGCCTATATTTGATTATCATGCTCCCATGAGCTCTCCACAAGTTTCTTACTCTTCCAATCTATGGGAACCAATGGAATAAAATACCCATTATGTTCCTTATCATCTATATCATTGAGTAGAATCTTTTTCTCTAAGATATTATCCCCATCCAAGATTTCCACCTCACCCAAATTAGTGATGTGTGACATGTCATGCACATATATACATAGCTATGAAGCATGGAAGATGTCATGCACCTCATGCAATAGAGCGGGAAGCACCAAGTGGTAAGAAACATTTCCACCCATGCATATAATCTAGAATGGTCCTAGTAATCTTAGAGAAATCATTCCCTCAAACAAAATTTCCAAAATCCCTGTCATAGTAGACTTTCACGAACACATGATCTCCATCCTCAATCTCCAAATACATATATTGTCGATCCTTGTAAGACTTATAGTGGATCTTAGTGGACCTTGTCTTTTATTGGATCACATATCCTTATCCATTATAACCCAAACCAGATACAACCTGATCTATGATGACACTATAATCATCAACAACTATGTGGGTAAATTGTAGGGTCTCTCATGAAGGGCGTTGAAAGGTGTCATACCAATGGTGGAGTCATATCTATTTTTGTACATAATACACCAAAGTAAAGTGATTCTTAATTTGAAAATAGAAATACAAATAGTAATCCCTAACAAAATCCTCAAGAACTTGAATTTTTTCTAGATATATCCACGAATGTATGGGTGGAATGTATTGATAATATGAAACTAATTACTAAATTACTCTTATAAACCACTTCATAACTAGGGCATGGGATATAATTCTAATTAAGAGTTAATATTATAAGGTAACCCATGAAATTAAATGATTATATTCATATAATAGTATCACAAAATTTCCAATAAACTCTGCTCCCAAATTCCGAGGAAGTGGGCTAACTTGGATAGTTAGTCAATGACCATTGAAATAGAATTATGAACTCTCACCAATAGCATGAACCCTATAAAAAAGTACATTAATATACAATCATACCTTTACTACATATCCTCATGTGAATGAACCAAACATGTGAATAATATATTCCCTTCCATAACCAACTGAAAAATTAAGCTTCGAGAGATAAACTCAGCAACACTCTACTTTATCCACGACAAAAAAATGTGCTGAAAAGGTAGCAATATATATTTTACACTCTAGGATATAGAGACATGGGTAAAGTGTGGAAATACAATAAAAAATCATTAAGTATCATTTGTAGAATGATATTATATACTTTTAAGAGGATAACATGTTCCCCAACATCAAAATATCCATCGGGTGATTCTTCTAAGAATATACAGTCATGAAAACCCTCAAAATCGATGTCTCCCTACTAATCCTCCAACACATGTTGAAGAAGATAGTGTTCTACCACCATTGATAAAAGAAAACACACTTATAACTAATTAATTAATGTTAGATACTGAAATTATTACTGCATAGATGCCTCTTCCAACAATAAAAAACATGGATTTATTTCAAAGGAACATGCCACCATGTTTCCCTTTTCAAGTGTATAGACAATCAAAAATTAATAATCATTAAATAACTATAAATAGTGCATATGTCTTTGGTTAATAACACATAGAGAAATGAAATATATGATACCATAGTGGTTCAAGTCAACTTCAATCTTCTCTATAATATAGTATTGTTGTTATGTCCTCAGGGTGAACACCACCACAGCCAACAAAAAATCATTGGTCAAAAAGTGATGATTATGAGGTCAATTACCTAGAAAAATTGGAAATAAATGCTTAAAATAGCATTAGTACACAACCAATCCTCGTTCTAGATGCATAAAAAAGCATGCAATTGACTCCCTCTAATGTAGCCTGAAAATAGTGGCACTCATTAAACATTGTTTCAAATCCTAAAAAGCACTATAGTACCACTTGAACCAAAATAATGGATAAACCTTGCCAGTAAAGGTATTAATAGACCCATAATTATAGATAAGTCTTAAAAGAATATCTGATTATACCTATGAAATATTTCATGATGGTTTCCCTTGGGAACACTATTCCCAAAGTCATTGGCAAGATATTAATTACCAGATTGGGTGGGATCATCAAAGATCACATTACACCACATCAGTTTGAATTTTTTCCAGGAAAAAGCATACACAATTGATTATTAACTACCTATGAAAGTTTAAACTTAATGAAATTAAATCTGAAGAAAGTGAGATTTTCCCTCAAGATTTACATTTCCAAGTATTTTGATACCATCAAATGGAATTTTCTTTTTGAGGTCCTAAGAAGGTATGGCTTCTCCAATGACTTCATTAGATTGATCTTTATTATTCTCAATTCTTTATGAATATCCATTTTGGTTAATGGACCCCCTAGATGTTACTTCCAATTAACTAGGGGTGTTCATTAAGGGGATCCACTATTAGGGATCCTATTTTCAATCACTGAGGACTACATGAGAAGACACTTCAATGAACATACCCACAATGGGATTTATAATCAAATTAAAGATTCTAGAGACTCCATCATACCATCTCATTTTCTTTATGTTGATGATATTTTAATTTTTGGGAAATCATCAAGAAAGACTATCTATGCTGCTAAATCCTTCTTCAATCATTATGAATATTTGGCTGGTCAGGCTATCAGTTGGAAAAAGTGCTTTATCATTTTTAGAAAAGGAATCCTTATTGGGATGAAAAAAATAATTATTAGAACTATTGTGGTGTGAAAGGGATAACTTATTTTTACATACCTTGGTGTTCCCTTGTTTTGGGGGAAGTTATGATGCCATTTTTTAGGGAATATATATTTTGGAATCATTAATCAACTTTCTAGGTGGAAGGTAAAGTCCATGTCGCTGGTTGGTAGGGTAATCCTTATTAACTCGGTTATCACCTCGAAATTCATGTATTTATTTTCCCTATATAGATGGGAAAAAGTCTATTGAACGAACTTCAATGCATGATTATAAACTTGTTATGGATAGGTTCAGTGCAAGAAATAAAACTTGTAATAGTTTCTTAGAGTGATTGTATTAAGCCTATTGATATGGGAGTTCATGTGTCAAGGATATCAAAACCATTAATGAGGCCCTCATAAACAAGTTCACTTGGAAATTTCTATATTCAAATGTCCCTTCTATTGATTTTTTGTTAAGAAGATTCAATAAGAAACTCTTAAATTTATACCCACACTACTTTACTTCATATGTCTAGCCCTCCATCAAGAACTCTTTTAATGATATAAAGTATCAATTGAAATGGATGTTCAGTAGGGATTCTAATCTTAATTTATGGCATACCCCATGGATGGACATTCCCATTGACATAACTATTGTTCCCTCTACTGTAACACCTCAATATTTTATAGTAATTTGTTTTCTTTAAAGTAATTCAATGGCTTGCACTACACACAACAGTGAGTTCTAGTGCACCACGACTTACCAAACTAGCCGTTCAAAATAATGTTATGAATAGTATTGAATGAATTTTTAATTTTATATACTCCATATAATTTTAACATACATATTATGTGTTTCTTAGACATAATATAAGAACAAATTATTTTTTTCAAATAAAAGAAGTATTTTTCAAAAAATGAAATTTTACCGCCTTTTAATGGTGAAACCTTTTTAAATACAATTTTTTACACTTTTATATACAAAATTTGACAAAAGAAATATTTTTATTAAAAGCGGGGCATAAAAATTTAGTTTGGATAAATTTTCGGTGCCTTTATGATAACTTTCATACATTGATGAAAAGTGAAAATACTAAATTTTAATTGAATCTAATTTTATTATCAAAATAATTTATAGTGATAAATTATAAATTTTAATGGTTTTGAAGTATAATTAGATTATAGTTTTATCATTTAATGCAATTTTGGTCATTGGAAGTAATTTAACATTTAAATTGGACATAAACACATATCAATCTTTTGATAGTTTTTACTTCTCAAAAACCCGCTTCTGGTTTTGACAATGAGAATATTTGGTTAAATAAATTAATAAAACTTCTATATTTTTAATTTGGTAAAATATACATAATTTTTGAATTTGTAATATACAAATAATCTATGGGTTAATTTTTTGAATTTTTCTAAAAACATTCAATTTTTTATGAATAGTGAAAACATTGCATTATTATTTAAAGCCAACTATATATTTAAATAATTATTTTTAATTTAATGTTATTTAAAATTAAAAATTGATACATAATATCTATATTAGTCCAATTTAATTCATTGAAGTCATTTTATAATAAGATTTTATGTAAAAAAATTAATTGTACTTATTACAGTATTTTACTCACATTCTAGGCACATTTCAAAATTTGCATAAAACATAATTTTACTACTTCTGTGAATTGAATTTTAAAAATTATGAAAGACAGGGTTGAAATCATTAAGTAAAATGTTTTTCAATAGGATGAAAATAATTTTGGGTGAATAGTAACTTTTGAATTTTATTTATCACGGTTAAAAGTAAATAGGGTAATTAAAGATATAAATGATATTATAATTACCCTAACACATGTCCTAATTCTATTTGACAAGTGTATTTTGACCAAAATCAAACTTAGGAAAAAAATATGATCCTTTTTGATCAACTTGGATTTGATTAGGAAATTTATTATATTTTATTTAAAGAAGAGTTAAAAGTGTTAAATTCATATTTTAATAACAAAAGATTTTTTAATATAGGGTTACACATAAGATAAATTAGAATATAAATATTAATTAGAAATATAAAAATATTTCCAAAATCATGGTATTTTATTTATAAATTTGAGACATTAAATAATTAAATTTATTTACGACACAATGATGATGCAGTAACTACATTATTAATGAAAGACTAAAATAATTGATGTTATAAATATTAAAATAAATGAAATTGGAAATTTGGAAGAAATCCACAAATTTTATAGATTAATATGAAATTTTAGACTCGATTAAATTTATTTTTTTCTAATAAATTAGTTTTTTATGATTTTCAAAATTAACCAAATACTTAATAGTGTCAAAATTGACATAAATAATTTTTTAAAACAAATACTATTTTATTAAATTGTATAATAGTCTAAAAAATCTAAAGATTTTCCAAAGGACTTATATAATGATAAATATTTCATTAATTAACCACTTTAGGTTGTCTTCTAATTTTCTAGTATGTTTATTAACCATGAATTATAATAATACAAGAAGACATCGTAAAAGTTAAACTATTTAACTAAGAGTTAAATCTAAATGATAAGGTTAATATGGTTACCTAAACTTATCTAAAACCTATTGGTTGTGAGGTTTTTGACCCATTCCCACTTTATCCTTCAAAATAAATTCATTTTTATCCATTCGAAATAGAATATGATTTTATAATAAAATACTATTTCTAGATTTTTCCTAAAGTGACCCTCACCTCTCAAATAAAAGGTTACTTCCCCTTCACTTAATTTCACACCTCCAAAGCATTTTGTCTCAGGCAAACCCTACTAGAATATCCTATCAAATACCCTTAATTCAACCTAGATCCCTTAATTTGATCTAAAAGTCAACCTAAAAAGCCCTTTCGTTCAAATCTAAAAAAAGAACCCGAAGAAGATGTAATTACTTCATCACCTCTTTCAAAGTTATTTTATTCCTCCACTTACTCTTTATCTATTGTTTCCATACTAAAAAAATAACTCCAGTACCTTCCACATAATAAGATGTTATTATAAATATTCTACAACTATATTCATTATTTTATCCATCCTATGAATGAAAAAGCTACTATACGAGCATACGTACGACTTACAATCTCTACAACGCAATGAGATTTCATTCTCCATTGTAACCATTCAAGAATAATATTCATTTTATGATTAAAAATAATGTTTAATAACTTAATATAATTCTGGATATGAATCAAATACATCCTATCCATAAAAAACCTGAGTTATGTAACAAAACATATAAAGGAAAACAAATCAGTTGACAACCAAAACAATGATACTACTGAAATATCATTAACAAAGAAATATTACAACACCATATATGATATCATATTTATGTATGTGGTGATTTTATAATTTAATAATAATAATTTTACCATTATATAGGAGGTTAACATACCCTAAACTAAGGAAAAGTACAAGGTAAGGGGTTTTTGTCTCACTTTTTATTCCTCTGAGATTCATGATATATTTTCCACTATTTTCTTTTGTGTGGTGTATGTACTTCCCATGATTTTATTGTTTGTGTAATATACATTAATTTATGGTAATTTATATATTAATTGTATTATCCTTATTTCATGGAGTGTATTCTTCGTAAGTTACTGAATCACTAAGGGAACTTCTAATTTCAATTTCAACTCATTGGATTTTATGCACACTTCATTGATATTTTACACCAAGATTATGTGTGAAATCACTATTTATTTATTTATGTAGTAGTTTACAGTCCCCTTTTGGTGGATATACTATTTATACACATAATCAATCCATATATAAATTCTCAAGTCATTGATATTAAATTGATAAGGGTAATCTAATCTCAATTTCCTTTCATTGAGTTAAACATCCAAGTCATTGGTTTTGTTTTTACAATAATATGTGTGAATGTACTGTGATTGATTTACACTGAATATTCAATCATATTGAGTGTATTTCTATTTTTACACATAATTATGACATTTATTTATCATTAATTTAATGATACGGTCTTCATAATGGATTTTGTCTCAATTTAAATTCCATTGATAATTCTATGTTGTTATGCACCAATTCAGTTTTATATGGTGTATATACTATTCATGGACATATTATATCATGAATTATTTTATCCTTATGATATTATAATGTTTTTATTAATTTTATTCCTCAATTAATTGTATTAAAGCGTCTTCCATTGGGTTAGGAAGTCTTTAACTAAAATATTATTTTAAATGTTTTAAAGATTTATTATTCTTAGTATTTCCCATTAATGTCCTTGTTTTAAAAATTGTTTTAAAGATTTATTTATATGGACATAAATTTTTTAAAATTAAAATTTATTTTAAAATTTTCAATGTGGTATGGGACATTTTGATTCAAAAATCACTTCTAAATGACTTCTTTGATACATAGTGTAACTTTTAATTGTTTTCAAGAAAATGGGATATTTCTCCCAAATAGTTTTGATTATTATATTCATCTATTTCAGTATCCTTCATTGGATTTTATTCTTGATTGAGGTTTATTTATTATAATAAAATCTTTCATATTGTATTTAATGAGTTATGATTGACTGTGGATGTTCTATTTTTATTCCATTCATGGTTTTTGGTTAAAGTATTGAAATTTCATATGCTAGTTTTAATAGAAATGTTTATATTATGTTTCACACTTTTCTTATGAGGAATGTATTGGAATTAGTAATTTATGGGTAGGGCCCACTATATCCCCTCGATGCATCGATAGGTCTCATGAGACAAACTAGTTTCTTGGAACATTGCCTTGACAAAATTATTATTTTTAGTCTTGGGAGGAGGCCTTGACTATGTGGTTATGATGTATGAAATTATGAATTCCATCATTATGAAATTAGCTATTGATATTACATGTGATTATTAGACAAGTAAAATATCCATATAAATAAGTAAATGGAATTATTGGATTTATCTTTTCAATATTATGACGAAGTTTAAGCTTAAGAGGCTTGTGTATTAGTCTTATACATTGCCTTAAATGTTTATGTTTTCTTATAATAGTTTTCACTATATTTTTATCCTTACTGAGCATCTGAGGTCACCCCTTTCTTATGTTTTATTTTACCTCAGATGTGAATATGTATATTATGATTGACCTACATGAATAGGCTAAGGGATATGAGTGTGTTCAAAGGAGACCAAATGTTGTATTTTTTCATTTTCATAATGAAATATAAAACGTATGTATGTATCTAGTACGTCTAAGGCTACTAAACTAATCAGTATTTCATGACATGGTCTATTGTTATCATTCCAATGCTATGTAATAATTCATCATCTCTGGGTAACTAGGGTTGGGGAATTATCATTGGTATTAGAGGAAGTTTAGTAAAATCCTTGGAAACTAGATTTAGAAAAACTCTGATTAGAGAAAATTACCTTAAGATAAACTTTGAGGATTAATATAGAAGAACATCCAAGAATTTTGGTAATGTAGATATTTTGTGAATTTTACAAGCAATACATCCCTTTCTAGATATGAGTATGTAGAGGTAGATGTGGCACCGATTTATCTTGGGGTAAAACCTAAAAACACTACATGGAGATAGACTCGAATGGGAACTAGTGCACGACAACGGGTCTTTCTACACTCTTGGTTACAACACTCCTGGGGGATATTCTTCGGATAATTCACATTTTATTTACAAACCGATTTGAAGGATTTTAATATAATATGAGAAAAAATAACCTTGATTAATTGTAATGTGTTTTAGATAGAAAATAAGGTGTCATGATATTCTCTAAATGATTTCATGACTATTGTTACTCACACTATTTCTTATGGTGGCTGGATTCCAAGGAAGTCATAGTAACATTGAACATGATGTAAATGGTGGTCACGATGGTGGAAATTATCATATAAATGGAATTTTGATAGGAGTAAAAGATATCATGTTCATGCCATAGAAGGTTTCCAAAAATATGATCAATAATATATACATTAACCAACTCTCAAACTCAACAAAGAAGTGAAAGGAAAAGAATGATAAGAGCTTCATAAGTGGAGAACATGTAGAAAAGATAGCTCAATTTCCATCATGCAAGAAATATGGAAGGATATAACAAGAAAAGTTTCTTAATTAAACAAAGGAATTCACTATGTGTGGTAAATAAGGACATTAAGTAAATAATTGGTGAGAAAAATGAAGAGTACTATGGAAGAAAATAAAAATGATCCTAAGAATCCATTTAAAGTCATTTTCCATAAATACAGGGTTTCTGGGAATTACACAAGTAAATGAACTATTCTATAGGATAACCACTAGGTCATGTAAGAACCTGTGAGGAAATAAATGGATGGAATTTTTTTAAAAAGTATTAATGCTCTTTGTTTTTGCGATTAATTTGGAAGAATTTTTTCATGTATTTGTAACCCTGCAGTTTGTTTTGTGAAAAATCTATTTGAGGAATAATTATATTTTCTTTTGTGGATATATTTATAAATATCCATTTAGGATTATATGATCCTTGAATCTTAGGCAATTACATGTTATTAATTTTTGGGATGAAAATGCGCGGCATTAGATAAAATTTGTGGTTAAATTTTGTTATGATTATTTTGAGGAATTTATCTCATTTTTGGAATATGATAAAATATAGTTTTTGAAAAAGAAAAACACATAGATAGAGTGAAAACCTATCGGGTCAGACAAAGCTGTGGGAATCGCACCCACAACAAAAGTGCGACTAGGATTTATTGCCTACCACTAGACTACGTGACGTCCTTAGTTAGGGTGACTAACAGTTTTTAGTTAAATTATTTTATAGATCAATAATAATTTGATTTGGGATATTATGTTTTATAAAATGGATATCCTTAGTATAGGAAAAATGATTCGGTGATTAAGTGATAAATGTTATTTTGGAAGACGTTCGCACTATTGGGAACACTATATTTCTAAGGAAAATAGAATACTATGAGATTTCATTTGAGGAGTAATGATGGATATTTATTTTGGAAGAATCTACGTTTTTTATAGAGATTTGGGTTATTAATGGAAATGATTAACCTATCATAGAGAATATCTGATTTGGTTAATTACACTTCAGTATGAGACTTTAAGAGTAGTTGATGTTATTTGGGGATAAATTTTATGATTTGATATGAAAGACTATGCGATTAAATTCTTATGAGTTTTGGATTTCAATCTTAGTTTGGATTATATTGAAGGATTTTAAGGACAATTGCTTATTGAATGGAATTTATTGAACTGTTGGAATTGTTTGTTTAATTTTAGAAATTAAGATTCCAATTTCTTTCTATAAAGGATTATTCATTTTGAGTATCATCTAATATTTTATTAAACATTTTGGTTTTGGATAATCTCTAAATAAAAGGGAAATATATAGTTCATCCATTGTGGATTATGTGATTCTTTAGAATTTGATTCGAGCACTTCAAGTGTTACCAAGTCATTTTGAATACTCATAATTTGGAAAAAAGATGAGTTAGTGGTAGAAATTTATTGAAGGATAAAACTCTACTTCAAAAGTTAGTATATATATTTATTTTCATAGTAAATCTCATAAATAAATTCCTCCTCTTTAAAAAATGGAACTTGAAACAAAAAACTTTATACATTTACTTTTCCTACTGGGAAACTAATGACCACTTAACCCATCACAAGTTTGTGGTTTTCTTGTTGTTAACTTTCTCCTGATCATGTTTTCTATCATTACCATCAGAACATTACACTTATTTTATCTTATATATCCATGTTTTCCTACATGTAATCATAGTATGGGTTACCTCAGGTGACATTTGTACTTCTCTTTCTTTGTTTTAAAGTGATAGTTCTATTGACATTTATTCTGATGTGAGACATTCAATAAATTTCACAAGCCTAATTTTTAAATTGAGAGGACAGAATTTCCAAAATGGGGGAAGAATGTAACACCCAAAGATTTAATAGTATGTTAATTTATTTAAAATAATTCAAAAGCTTGCGCTACACGCAAAACCGAGTTCAAGCGCACCACGACTTACCAAACTAGCTGTTCAAAAAGACATTATGAATAGTATTAACTGAATTTTGAATTTTATATACTCCATCTAATTTTAACATCCATATTATGTATTTCTTAGATATAATATAAAAAAATTCAATTTTTCAGATAAAAGAAATATTTTTCAAAAAATGAAATTTTATCGCCTTTTAATGGAGAACCATTTTTAAATCAAATATTTGACACATTTATATATTAAATTATAAAAAAGAAACTTCTTCTTTAGAAACTAGACATAAAAATTTAGTTTGGATAAATTTTCGATGCTTTTCTGATAACTTTCATATTTTGATGAATATTGAAAAATACTAAATTTTAATTGAAAAATACTTTTTAATCAAAACAAATTATAGTGTTAAATTATACATTTGAATTGTTTTGAAGTATAATTATATTATATTTTTATCATTTAATCCAACTTTGTTCATTAGAAGTAATTTTACATTTAAATTGGACATAAACACATATCAATCTTTTGATTGTTTTTACTTCAAAAAAACCCGCTTTCTAATTTTGACAATGGGAATATTTTTTTTAAATTAATTAAGACAACTTCTATGATTTGAATTTGGTAAAATAGAAATATTTTTTGAATTTGGAATATCAAAATTATCTATTGGTGATTTTTTTGTATTTTTATAAAAAAATTCAATTTTTCATGAATAGTGAAAAACACTGCGTTTTTTTAAAGCTGACTATTTATTTAAATGATTATTATTTATTTAAATTTATTTTAAAGTCAAAATAGATAAAAAAAAACCTATATTAGCCTATTTTAATTCATTGAAGTCATTTTATAATAAGATGTGATTTATAAAATTTTATTAAATTTTTTATCGTCTTTTACTCACCTTCTAGGCACATTTTCAAATTTGCATAAAACATAATTTTACTGCTTATTTGAAATTAATTTAAAAAATAAGAGGGAAATGATTGACATCAGTAAGTAAAATGTGGTTCAATAGGATGATGTTTTTAGTGAATAGTAACTTTTGAATTTTATTTACCACGGTTAAAAGTAAATAGGGTAATTAAATATAAAAATGATATAATCATTACCCTAACACATTTCCTAATTCTATTGGATAAGTGTATTTTGACCGAAATAAACCTTAGGGAAAAAATATGATCCTTTTTTATCAAAATGTATTAGATTAGGAAATTCATTATATTTTATTTAAAGAAGAGTTAAAAGTGTTAAATTCATATTTTAATAACTAATCATTTTTTAATATGGGGTTATATATAAGATAAATTAAACTATAAATATTAACTAGGAATATAAAAATATTTCCTACATGAAAGTATTTTATTTATAATTTTTAGACATTAAATAATTAAATTTATTTTTGACACAGTGATGATGCGATAACTCGTTATTAATGAAAGACTAAAATAATTGATGTCATAAATATTAAAATAAATTTAAATTTAAACTTTTTATGCCATAAATGAATTTTATAGGTCAATATGACATGTTATATATGATTCAATGAATGTTTTTTCAAAGAAATCAGATTGTTATGACTTTCAAAAAAACCAAATACTTAACAGTGTTAAGATTGACATAAATGAGTTTTTAAAACAAATCATATTTTATTAAATTATATAATAGTAATAAAAATATAAGGTTTATCCAAAGGACTTATATAATGACATATATTTCATTAATGAACCACTTGAGTTTCTCTGGGACTTTTATAGTATGTATATTAACCATCTATTACAATAATACATGAAGACATGGTAAAAGTTAAACTATTTAACCAAGAGTTAAATCTAAAATATAAGGTTAATATAGTGACATAAACATGTATAAAACATATTGGTTGATAGGTTTCTGACCCATACACACCTTATCCTATAAAAAAAATCCATTTTTAGCCATTATAAACTGAATATTATTTTATAATAAAATAATATTTCAATATTTTTCATAAAGTGACCCTCACCTCTCTTATAAAAGGGTACTTACCATTCTCCAAATTTCACACCTCCAAATCCATTTGAATTATCCAACCCCGACTCAAATATCCTCCCCAATACCGTCACTTCATCATAGAGGCCTTACTTAGATCATAAACCCAACCTATAGAGCCTTTTTGTTCAAATCAAAAGGAAGAACCCGAAGAAGAGGTAATTACTTCCTCACCTATTTCAAAGTTATTTTCATCCCCAAATTCCTTTTTATTTGTTGGTTCCATACTAAAATAATAACACCATTACCTTTTACATAATTATATTTTATTTTAAAAATGGTACAATAATATTCATTATTTTATCCATCTTATGAATGAAAAATTCACCATACGTGCATACATATGACTTACCTTCTCCACGACGCGATGCGATTTTGTTCCCCATCGTAACCATTCAAGAATAATTTTTATATGATGATTAAAAATAATTTTTAAGAACTTAATATCATTTGGTATATGAATCAAATACATTTTATCTATAACAAACATGACTTACATAACAAAACATATAAATGAAAATGAATTAGTTAACACCCAAAACAATGATAATACTAAAATATCATTAACAAGGAAATATTATATGATCATATATGATATCATATTTATGTATGTGGTTCTTTTATAATTTTTTAACAATTATTTCAAAATAATACAGGATGTTAATGTACCCTTGACTATGGAAAAGTACAAGGTAAGAGGTTTTCATCTCACTTTTTATTCTTGTGTGATTCATACAATATTTGACACTATTTCTTTTTGTGTGGCATATGTACAGTCCATGATTTTATTATTTGTGTAATATAATTTAATTTATGGGTATTTAAATCTTCATTGTATGGTCATTATTTCATGGAGTGTATTCTTCATAAGTTACCAAATCGTTAAGAAAACTTGTAATTTCAATTTCAACTCATTGGGTTTTATGAACACATAATTTATTATTTTACTCAAATATTTTGTGTGAAAACACTATTTATTTATTTATGTTGTAATTTACACTCCCCTTTGTGTGGATATTATTTTTATAAACATAATGAATCCATTGATAAATTCTCAGGTCATTAATGTGATCTTGATAAGGGTAATCTTAACTCAATTTACATTCATTGAGTTAAACATTCAAGTCATTGGTTTTGTTTTTACAAGAATATGTGTGAATGTTCAATGATTGATTTACAATTAATATCTAATAATATTGAGTGTATTTATATTTTTCACACATAATTATGTCATTTATTTATCATTAATTTAATTATACAGTCTTTATAAGGGATTTCTTCTCAATTTATATTCCATTGAGACTTCTTTGTTGTTATGCACCAATTCACTTTTATATGGTGTATATACAGCCATTTGAAATATTATATCACTAATCCCTTTATTCTAATGATATTATAATATTTTTATTAGTATTATTCCTCAATTAATTATATTCAAGCATCATTCATTTGGTTTGTAACTCTTTAAATAAAATATCATTTTAAAATTTTTAAAGGTTTATTACTCTAAATCCTTCTCATTGATGTCCATGTTTTAAAAATAGTTTTAAGGATTTATTTATATGGACATAAATGTTTTAAAATTAAAATTTCATTAAAAATTTTCAAATTGGTATGGGATACTTTGATTCAAAAATATCTTCTAAATGACTTCTTTGATACATAATGAAACTTTTAAATGTTTTTAAGAAAAAGGCGATATTTCTCCCAAATAGTTTTACTAATTATTTTCATCTATGTCAGTATACTTCATTGTATTTTATTTTTTATTGACATTTATTTATTATAATACAATCTTTCATATTGTATTGAATGAGTTATGTTTGACTATGTATGTGCTATTTTTATACCATTCATGGTTTGTGGTTAAAGTATTGACATTTCGTATGTTAGTTTTAATATGAATGTTTATATTATGTTTCACAATTTTCATATAAGGAATGCATTGGACAGAGTAAGTGATGGTCAGGGCCCACTATAGACCCTCGATGCATCGTTAGGTCTCATGAGACAAACTAGTGTCTTGGAAAAAGGTCGTCAAAAAATTATTATTTGTAGTATTGGACCGAGGCCTTGACTATGTGGGTATGAAGTCCAGCATTATGATTTCCATAATTCCAAAATTAGTTATTGATATTACATGTGATTATTGTACTAGTATAATATCAATGTGAATAAGTAAATAGAATTATTTGATTTATCTTTTCCATATTATTCTAAATTTTAAGTTTAAAAGACTTGTGTTTTAGTGTTACACATTTCCTTAAATGTTTATGTTTTATTATGATAGTTTCTGCTATATTATTATCCTTTCTGAGCATCTGAGCTCACCCCTTTCTGAGGTTTTATTTTTCCCAGGATGTGATGAAGTATTATATGGCCGACCTGCATGAATAGGATAAGGGATATGAGTGTGTTCAAAGGAGATGCAATGTTTTAGTTTTTCTATTTCATAATGCAATGTAAAACATATGTATATATCTAGTACCAACAAAGATACTTAACTAATCAGTCTTTCGAGACTTGATCTCTTGTGATCATGCCAATGTTATATAATAATGCACTGACTCTGGGTAATTAGGGTCCAGGCATTGCATCTTATATGATCCCTATGATTGTAGCAGATATCAAAACTCAACATACCATTGCTTTCAACATTCTCTTCCCTCAAGTTCTAATGGAAATACTGAGGTACGATTTTATGGATGAGGATGACATGATTTGGAAACCCAACTGAAATGGACACTTAAATTAAAATTATTACTATTTGAAAAAAATTTATGGTTCCAATAAACCACTAAAATGGATGCCAAAGTACAAATCATCCTTCATTCAACCATCAAGGCTTAGTGTCCTATGAAGGTTATGAAAAAATCGACACTCTACAAATAACCAACTGAGGAAACAAGGCATCGAATTGTATCTACAAATCACTTTTTTCCTAAGAGATGAAGAGAATACGCCTCAAATATTTTAGAACTATACTTCCGTGAAGAATTTTTGGAATAATATCAGTATTTTATTCGGTATTGATTTTTATTTGTACAGTCACCAGAAAGAGATCCTTCTACACATCAACACAAGTGGGAAGAGTGAAAAAATTCCCAACCTCTTATCGGTGGCATCTACCCCATTCATCCAAATAATTTGGCCATCCATAAATCAATTCCTTTTCAACAATCAAACCATATTTACACATGTAGGATACATTTCAATTCATAAGGATATCCAAACAATTGCAGTTGTTCAAACATGCATCATGAGAAATTATTTTTCTGATCTGTAGACACTGCAGAAGCTTGGATTTTCCAAGAAACTAAGGATTCCACCTTCTCTTAAGTTCATTCAATGGACCCCCCCCCCCAATATACTCCTAAATTACTGTCAACATTTATGGAGGAGCAGTTGGTTCACTTAGACCATCATGTTATGGGAAAGTCTTCCAAACCTATCAAGGACTCATTAAGGGAATCTTCCATCACTTTATATGGCAAGGTAATGATTATGAAGATGATCTTTGGGTTGTTATTTATTAAATTAAGCATGTTGTATATCATAATTTGTCACGACCCATCCTTGGGGCCCGTGTCGTGACTACCCCAAGCACGCCTTCCATAGGCCAGGGGCTGGCGACTAGCACCCAGGCGTAAATCCCGGTAAAAAGGGAAGGCATTGCCTTTGTAAAGTAATACACAAACACCACAAAGCAAGCAGATAGAAGTAAACACTAAGTAAAAACTGGTACAACAGTAAGTACGGAAAAGTAAGTGGGCCAGTATACAAACCCAAACTGAAAGTAAAGTACAACTATAAAGGGAAAACAACAACTGAAAAGTAAAGCCGCAACGTCGAGTTGTCCACTGGAAATCCCACCTGAAGGGTGGGTACAGATAGCCTCCACTGCTCCTCGGGTCCTGCCGACCGCTCCGAGTACGTCCCGCCTAGTGGTCCACCTCCAGGTACCGTCCTACTCCGCAAGCCTCAACCATGATCAGCGTTTTCCGTCATCTAAAACCAACACAACGTAGTGCGGGCATAGCCCTTGCAGGGGTGAGTATAAGCTACTCAGTAGGGACCCCGAGACCCCCGAAGGTCTCCCAGAATCCAGAAAGAATAATCCACAAAAGGAAGATACAATCACGAATTAATATCCAACACTGCTTAGGTATAGTCCCATACATATACCTAAGCCATCAATTCCAAGTTTGGATCCAACATCCGAGCCCAAGTACAACCCAGTCCACACAGGAAAGCAAAACGTAAATCCACACCGGATAGCACAACTCAATCCACATAGGAAAGCAAAACGTAAATCCACACAGGATAGCACAACACAATCCACATAGGAAAGAAAAACGTAAATCCACACAGGATAGCACAACACAATCCACGTAGGAAAGCAAAACATAAATCCACATAGGATAGCACAACACAATCCACATAGGAAAGCAAAACAGGATTCAGCTCACATAGGAATACTACTTCGTAAGACGATAGAGATGATCAGATGTATCCACTGATTCATCTAAGTCATCGGACCCACAAAGGATCTGTAGGTACTAACCCCCACAATGTCCCACACAGGATCGATCATGAAGTTGAACCCATAGCTATTGGGAAACTCATTCTCTATCAAGTACAGTGGTTATGCCGCTACAACCAAGCGCTTCCCTCTTACCTTGGACTGCTGTAGTACTCCACCTATCGAGTACTGTGGGACTGCTGCTACAACCAAGCGCTTCCCCCCATGGGTCTACCGCTACAACCAAGCGCTCCCCCTCATAGCCTCTAGAGGTACTCCTTCTGTTGAGTACCACAGGTCAGCCGCTAAAACCAAGCGCTCCTTCATCGTGGGTCTGCCGCTACAACCAAGCGCTCCCCCTCATAGCCTCTAGAGGTACTCTTTCTATTGAGTACCGCGGGTCTGCCGCTACAAACAAGCACTCCTCTGTCGTGGGTCTGCTGCAACAACCAAGAGCTTCCCACTAGGCTATCCATAACACACCGAGTCGTTCGATCAGCAGTCGTCAAGTCTCAACCGGCTCTAGGGTTTCCGCACACAGCATGCTCGTTCCGAGAGGGTCCACTCCACGAGCCAAGAGGTTGATGCATCAACTGACACATAGTCCGTAGTTGATGTATCCCAAAAGTACCGTAGTGGTCACTACCGAACCCACGGCGGATTCCCGTACTATCTTCATTGTCGTCGCAGACGCAGCCAGCTCTAGGGTTCTCGCACACAGCAAGATCGTTCGAGAGGGTCCTCTCCATGAGCCGAGTGGCTGATATATCAACTGACACATAGTCCAGAGTTTATATATCCAAAATTTCCGTATCATCAACAGGAACTCAACGTCGCAGACGGCGCGTCAATCGGACACCCGGTCTGAGTTTTATTGGCCTTTTCGTCCCAGGGGCCCGGTTGGTTTTTAAGGAAAAACCAATACGACCGTACTCCACCTGCATCCAAACCTCGGGCAGATTAAGCCAAAATATCCTTCTCACTTAGAGGAATCCATCAAAGTCGACATCACCTCAATTGGACGTCTGGAGCTCAAGTTATAAGTGTTTCCGCTCCGAGGGCCCGGTTGGTTTCGTGTACGAACCAACTCGGCCGAACCCAAAGTACTCCGAAACCTTGATTGTGATATACCGAAACGACCATCTCGATCCAAGGATCGCATCTCCGCTGACGACGCGTCGATCGGAGGCCCGTAGCTCAAGATACGGGCAAAAGACCGAAAAGGTCCGAAAACGGGGGGTCTGGGCCCGGACCGACCGGCCCAACCCCCCCTGGGTCGGCCCGAACCGGGTCGACCCAACCCGGGTCCGGGTCCGACCAGGTTGGGCATGACCCGGCCCGGTCAGGGTGGCCTGGCCTAGCCTGGGTGAGACCCGGCCCAGCCAGCGCGGGCGCGGCCCGACCGCCAGGGGACGGCTCGGCCGGTTACGGCCTAGCGGCGTGGAGGGCATGCTGCCCCCGCGTGAGAGTACCGTGGCCCCGCGTGGTGCCGCCCCTTCCAGCAGACGCGGCAGCCGGCCGCATCCCATCTCTCTTCGGACCCGCGCGGTCGCAGGTCTGCCAGCCGCCGCCACGGCTTCAGCCGCGGAGGTTCTCCTCGCCGGCGCGCCAGGCGTCGCCGCCTTCCGCCACCGGCGCCGCCGTGCCAGCGTGGCGCGCCGAAGGTTTGCTCCGCGGACCACCGGATGAGTTCCGGTGGTCGGAAAGCTTTTCCGTCTTCTCCAAAAGTCCTCCCGGGGTTCGTCCTTCACTGCGAGGACCCCATATCGCCCGTGCGGCCTACTTGGTCGACGTCCGCCGTTTCGCACACCAAGAACGAAAGGGGCGGTGGGTTCGGACTTGTTCGTTAGACAGAACCCACCGCGTTAGCGGCTTAAAAGTCTCACAACAATTTTAATAATGAAACACCGCAAGTAGAAATCACAAGGATTCAATAAAACAAACCCCTACCTCGCCGTTGTCGTCGAATGAGAGTTCTTCACGGAATTGACCGTTGCGGAAGAAGAAGATCGTCGCGTCGTGGAAGGGCGTCGCGTCATCGCGGTATACGGCGTCGCGTCGACGATCTCCGAGGGTTAATGAAAACACACAGATTTAATTTCACGAATTAAATCCATGTTAAGGATAAAATCCAAAAAGGAATTTAAAAAGATCTGTAATCTCCTACCTCAACGGATGATCGAAGATTTGTCTTGGAAGAAGGAACGTTGCAGAAGAACGTCGCGGGAGGAGAATCGTCGGCGTCACGGTACACGGCGTCACGTCATCGATCTCTGAGGGTTCAGCGTTCTTCGTCGCCTTACATCGAAGGCCGGCATTCTTCGCATTCTTCGCGAAGGAGGACGAAGATACAGTTTCTCCAAATCCTCTCAACAAGCAACCCCTCAATAAAAAAAGGGTGTTGGTCTTATTTTATTATTATGCCAACAGTTTGAAAAACAGGTTAATAAACAAACCATTAATTTTGTGAATTAATGGTAACAACTTAACTGCCCAACTAATAGGGGCGTTAAGAGTTTTAGAAAACGCACCAGTTGACTTCATTAAAGAGGATTTTTCGCGGGTGCGTTACTTAGAGGAAAAGAAACGGTGGGGATCGTGTGGGCCCCACCTCACAAATATCCTACCAAGAGGGTAGGATATTTTGGGTTGCACCCTATCCTCTTCAACTTAGCTTAAGTGGATTTATGTGGCTTTAAGTGATTTTAAGTGAAATAAAATAAAGTTGTCGCACCACTTTATTTTATTTTCTTCACTTAACCCCAAAAATTAAAAACCACACCCGAGCAAACGCAACTCCAGAATAGGCGTTTCTAAGAAAATATCGGCGCTGCGATTTCATCGATGCCCTCAGAATTCGATTCCGAGCACTGGTTCAAAAGTTAGAAAAACCCGCTCTTTAGTTCACTGAACGTACCTGAGCCAATCTTTGGAAAATGATTCCGGGCACACCGGGCCTCGGAATCACATGCCGTTAGAAACTGCGTTCTTGTAAAATTCCAACGAAAATTAAGAAAAAAATTCTTTGAAATTTATGGGTCTTTACATCACTCCCACCATAGGGATTTACATCCCTGTAATGATACATCATAAACTAGGGAAACAAAAGCGGGTACTGAGCACGCATCTGAGCCTCCCGCTCCCAAGTGCTCTCCTGGAGGTTCTCGTGCTGCCATCTGATGCGCACAAGATGAATCGACCATCCACGTAGGACCCGCTCCCGTCGATCCTCAATCTCCACTGGGACCTCCGTAAAAGTCACCCCATCATCAACGCCCAGCTCCCCATGGTCAATGATATGCGTCGGGTCGTGCACGTATCTCCTCAGCTGAGATACGTGGAAGACATTGTGCACCCAGTGCAATTGAGGTTGTAGAGCCAGGCGATAAGCCACCTCGCCAATCCTGCCGAGGACCTGGAATGGTCCGATGAAGCGTGGAGACAACATGTTGCCTCAGCCAAATCTCTGTAACTCACGTTGAGGTGTGACCCGTATGGAAACGTGGTCGCCATCCTCGAACTCTAGTGGTCTCTGCCTCCTGTCAGCACAAAACTTTTGTCGGCTCTGAGCTGTCCCCATCCGCTCTTGGATGACTTGGACCTTTCTGGTCCTACTCGAGCTGCTAAGATTTCTTCTTTGCCGAGAAGAGAAATCCAGTCTCATCCCTTGGATGAACCACGTTATTCGCCTAATACAGTCAATCCCGTCATGGATGATACAATCCCATACCAAGGATGACGTCGTAAGGCCTCGACGCTACTACCAAGAGATCCAACCGTTACTCTCGCCTCCAAGGGTTGAGTCACACTGTCGGCATCAGTGTGTGGTCACTGGGTCTCCTCCAGTAGGTATCTCAAAGGGAGGGTCAAGTCAACGGTTTTTAAACTGAAACCTCTTAGTAACAACAAAAAGAGAGGACAGGAAGGTAAATGCCAAAAGAAAGGTGTCTTTTATTACTGCAGCTCAAAGTACAAAGACACAAAACATCTTAAAACAAACATCAAAAACGCTAGAAGCAGCATAAACAAAAGTATCCAGGTCAGGATCTAGTCCTGCTCCTATCCATCTGCTCTCGGAGCTCCACAATCGTAGGCCTCAGCTGCCTATAGCTGAGCTCTCCCATGTCCACCAGCTCCCTGCGGTCGGGGTGGACCTCCTGGTTGTGGTGGTGGAAACACCTCGAAGCGTCGTCCACCTCCAGCTGCACGGACAACTCCTCTGCCTCGCCGGCCTGCCCCCTGCGGACCACCACAGTCGACCCGCTGCCTCTGCCTGGGTGGCCTCTCAACTGTCTGCTGCTCCTCGGCAAGGCGGGTCGGGCAGTCACGAGCCATGTGACCAACCCCGCCGCATGAGTAACATTGTCCGCTCATGGTAAGTCATTGTCCACCACGGGTGCCTCTCACAAATGATCCTGTGTCATGCGGTCGAACACCGATAGGTCTAGTCCTCTTGGACCCCTGCGTCATCTGTCTAGTGCCCACTGCAGAAGACTATGCCGCATGCCGGCTAGTGGTGGGTCCTACTACTGGAGACTTCTCAGCAAGGAAACTCTCCACTAAGAGGGCTCGCTCCAACACCCCTGTCTATGTCGTAATGATGTGAGAAACAACTGAAGCTCTGATCTCTCACCTGAGCCCCTGCTAGAAGGTTAGGGCCTTGAAGAATGGGTCTTGTACCATGTCTATGGAATAGCGCGAGAGATCGGTAAACCTCGCCGCGTACTGGGCTACTGTCATGCTGCCCTGCCGCAGCTATAGTAGTTCCTGGATGCGCACCGCTCGGAGGGTGGCTGGGAAGAACTCTGAGTGAAAAATGATCTCAAAGTCTGTCCAAAGGAGTGATGCCTCGTCGTGCACCTGGAGCATCAAGCTCCACCATCTTCCTACTGCCGCATGCAGGAGGCTCACTGCAAGGACCACCATAAGGTCTGCTGGTGTCCTCACTAACCGGAAAACTCGTACAACTCCCTCCAGCCAGCAATCGGCTGCATGGGGGTCCGTCTCCCCGCGGAACCTGGGCAGTCAATGGCGCTGGAACTCATGCAGTGCACTAAGGCGACGTGCATTGTCAGCGGCTGGGGCTGGAAGAATCGGTGGCTCTCCGGGTAAAGGTATCGTCAGTGCCTCAGCTGTCAAAGGCCCCTGCACCGAGGCCTCGTCGCTCGGTTGGATGTCGTCACACTCAACTCTCGGAACCCTAGCTGGCTACCATCGTGGGGCCATCCTGAAAAGGAAAACAGTGTGCCACGGTCAGAACAGTATACCTGGTGAGCTGATACAAAGTAACCACAAAGAAAACTTGAAACACACATGCAATCAATGTTTTCGTGTATTAAGTTGTAAATCAGAAGTCAGGGTCCTGGTGTACGGATACGTCGGCCGCCGCACCAACACTGGACTCCCTGGACTGATAACCACACCCAATACGCTAAACACTATTACTTCACATAGAAAAAGATCAGAGTCCCAAGTTCTGCGGTAGAACCAAACTCCTCTAATACCAATTGTCACGACCCGTCCTCGAGGCCCGTGTCGTGAATACCCCAAGCCCGCCTTCCATAGGCCAGGGGCTGGCGACTAGCACCAAGGCGTAAATCCCGGTAAAAAGGGAAGGCATTGCCTTTGTAAAGTAATACACAAACACCATAGAGAAAGTAGACAGAAGTAAACACTAAGTAAAAACTGGTACAACAGTAAGTGCGGAAAAGTAAGTGGGCCAGTATACAAACCCAAACTGAAAGTAAAGTACAAATGGAAAGGGAAAACAACAACTGAAAAGTAAGCCGCAACGTCGAGCTGTCCACTGGAAATCCCACCTGAAGGGTGGGTACAGATAGCCTCCACTGCTCCTCGGTTCCAGCCGACCGCTCCAAGTACGTCCCGCCCAGTGGTCCACCTCCAGGTACCATCCTGCTCCGCAAGCCTCAACCACAATCAGCGTTGTCTGTCATCTGCAACCAACAAAACGTAGTGCGGGCATAGCCCGTGCATGGGTGAGTATAAGCTACTCATTAGGGACCTCGAGACCCCCGAAGGTCTCCCATAATCCACAAAAGATAATCCACAAAATGAAGATACAATCACGAAGTAACATCCAACACTGCTTAGGTATAGGCCCATACATATACGTAAGTCATCAATTCCAATTTTGGATCCAAAATCCGTGCCCAAGTACAACCCAGTCCAAACAGGAAAGAAAAACGTAAATCCACACAGGATAGCACAACTCAATCCACATAGGAAAGCAAAACGTAAATCCACACGAGATAGCACAACACAATCCACATAGGAAAGAAAAACGTAAATCCACACAGGATAGCACAACACAATCCACATAGGAAAGCAAAACGTAAATCCACACAGGATAGCACAACACAATCCACATAGGAAAGCAAAACAGGATTCAGCTCACACAGGAATACTACTTCATAAGACGATAGATACAATCAGATGTATCCATTGATTCATCTAAGTCGTTGGACCCACAAAGGATCTGTAGGTACTAACCCCCACAATGAACCACACAAGATCGATAATGAAGTTGAACCCATAGCTATTGGGAAACTCCTTCTCCATAAAGTACAGTGGTTATGCCGCTACAACCAAGTGCTTCCCTCTTACCTTGGATAGCTGTAGTACTCCACCTATCGAGTACTATGGGCCTGCTGCTACAACCATGCGCTTACCACCATGGGTCTGCCGCTACAACCAAACGCTCCCCCTCATAGCCTCTAGAGGTACTCCTTCTGTTGAGTACCACAGGTCAGCCGCTACAACTAAGCGCTCCTTCGCCGTGAGTCTGCCGCTACAACCAAGCGCTCCCCCATGCTGCTACAACCAAGCGCTCCTCCATCGTGGGTCTGCCGCTACAACCAAGCGCTCCCCCTCATAGCCTCTAGAGGTACTCCTTCTGTTGAGTACTGCGGGTCTGCCGCTACAACCAAGCGCTCCTCCGTCGTGGGTCTGCTGCTACAACCAATCGCTTCCCATTGGGCTATCCGTAACACCCCAAGTCGTTCGATCAGCAGTCGTCAAGTCTCAACCGGCTCTAGGTTTTCCACACACAGCATGCTCATTCTGGGAGGGTCCACTCCACGAGCCAAGAAGTCGATGCATCAACTGACACATAGTCCAGAGTTGATGTGTACCAAAATTACCGTAGTGGTCACTACAGAACCCACGGAGGATTCCTGTACTGTCTTCATTGTCGTCGCAGACGCATCCATCTCTAGGGTTCCCGAACACAGTAAGATCGTTCGGGAGGGTCCGCTCCATGAGCTGAGTGGCTAATACATCAACTGACACATAGTCCAGAGTTGATATATCCAAAAGTTCTGTATCGTCAACAGGAACTCAACGTCGTAGATGACACGTCAATCGGACGCCGGGTCTGAGTGTTATTGGCTTTTTCATCCTAGGGGCCCAGTTGGTTTTTAAGGCAAAACCAACCCGACGGTACTCCACCTGCATCCAAACCTCAGGCTGAGTAATCCAAAAGATACATCTCACTTAGAGGATTCCATCAAAGTCGATGGCACGTCAATTGGACGTCTGGAGCTCAAGTTATAATCATTTCCACTCTGAGGGCCCGGTTGGTTTTGTTTACGAACCAACCCAGCCGAACCCAAAGTACTCTGAAACCTTGAGTGCGATATACCAAAATGACCATCTCGATCCAGGGATCGCATCTCCACTGACTTCACGTCGATCGGAGGCCCATAGCTCAAGATACGGGCAAAAGACCGAAAAGGTCCGAAAACGGGGGGTCTGGGCCTGGACCGACCGGCCCAACCCCCCTGGGTTGGCCCGAACCGGGTCGACCCAACCCAGGTCCGGGTCCGACCCAGCTGGGCGCGACCCGGCCCGGCCAGCGCGGACGCGGCCCGACCGCTAGGGAACGGCTCGATTGGTTACGGTCGAGCGGTGTGGGGGGCATGTTGCCCCCTCGTGAGAGTACCGTGGCCCCGCGTGGGGCCTCCCTTTCCAGTGGATGTGGCAGCCGGCCGTGTCCCATCTCTCGCTGGACCCGCGCGGTCGCGGGTCTGCCGGCCCCCACCGCGGGTTTATCCGCGGCGGTTCTCCTCGGCGGCGCGCCGGTTGCCGCTGCCTCCCGCCGTTGTGCCGGAGTGGCGCGCCGGCGGTTTGCTCCGCGGACAACCGGATGAGTTCTGGTGGTCGGAAATCCTTGTCGTCTTCACCAAATGTCCTCCCGAGATCCTTCCTTCACTGCGAGGACCCCGTATCGCCCGTGCGGCCTGCTTGTTCTACGTCCACCGTTTCGCACACCAAGAACGAAAGGGGGCGGTGGGTTCAGACTTGTTCGTTAGTCCGCACCCACCGCGTCAGCGGTTTAAAAATCTCAAAAGAATTTTAATAATGAAACTCCATGAGTAAAAATCACAAGGAATCAATAAAACAAACCCCTACCTCGTCGTTGTCGTCGAAAGAGAGTTCTTCGCTGAATTGATCGTCGCGGAAGAAGAGGATCGTCGTGTTGCGGAAGGGCATCGCGTCGTCACGGTATACGGCGTCGCGTCGACGATCTCCGAGGGTTAAAGAAAACACACAGATTTAATTTCACGAATTAAATCCATGTTAAGGATAAAATCCACAATGGAATTTAAAAAGATCCGTAATATCCTACCTCAATGGATGATCGAAGATTTGTCGCGGAAGAAGGAACGTCACAGAAGAACGTCGCGGGAGGAGAATCATCGGCATCGTGGTACACGGCGTCGCGTCATCGATCTCCGAGGGTTCGGCGTTCTTCGTCGTCATACGTCGAAGGCCGCCATTCTTTGTGTTTTTCACGTTCTTCGCGTTTTTCGTGAAGGAGGCTGAAGATACAGTTTCTCCAAATCCTCTCAACAAGAAACCCCTCAACAAAAAAAGGGTGTTGGTCTTATTTTATTATTATGCCAACATTTTGAAAAACAGGTTAAGAAACGAACCATTAATTCGGTGAATTAATGGTAAAGACTTAACTGGCCAATTAATAGGGGTGTTAAGAGTTTTAGAAAACAAACCAGTTGACTTCATTAAAGAGGAGTTTCCGCGGGTGTGTTACTTAGAGGAAAAGAAACGGTGGGGATCGTGTGGGCCCCACCTCATAAATATCCTACCAAGAGGGTAGGATATTTTTGGTTTCACCCTATCCGCTTCAACTTAGCTTAAGTGGCTTTAAGTGGTTTTAAGTGAAATAAAATAAAGTTGTCACACAACTTTATTTTATTTTCTTCACTTAACCCCAAAAATTAAAAACCACACCCGAGCAAACGCAACTCCAGAAGAGGCGTTTCTAAGAAAATACCGGCGTTTTGATTCCATCGGTGCCCTTAGAATTTGATTCTGAGCACCGGTTCAAAAGTTAGAAAAACCCGCTCGTTCGTTCACTGAACGTACTCGAGCCAATCTTCGGAAAATGATTCCGGGCACACCGGGCCTCAGAATCACATGCCGTCAGAAACTGCGTTCTTGTAAAATTCCAAAGAAAATTAAGAAAAAAAATTCCTTGAAATCTACGGGTCTTTATATAGTTGGAAACCATTAAGGATTGAATCTGACTCACAACTTGCGGTCAATGAACTCAAAGCATAAACTAGAGACATGCCATAGAGAATCCTCAAGCACTGGATTGAATGTCTCCATCATACCAGACACCTCCATCTATGTTTATCTCATGTCTATAGGGAATCCTATGTAGTGAAAGATTCCATTTTGAACATGGAAATTATAGATATGAGTACCATGTGGTAATTTAGGGTACTTTAGAATTGTTCCATGTTGGTTGATGATGACATGCGGGGTGTGAAACACTCTTTCTTATGTAAAAACCCTTGTAATGCTTGACTTTGTATGTCTATTTACCATTTAATAATTATAGGATCAGATTATCTGGACCTTGGATCTTCTTGGTCAATTTTATTATGCTTTTATGATGAATAGATGATAATTTCATCAATCAACAAAGTTGTTCAAGAAGTACAAAAGATCCAATTCATGTGGCCCATAAATATGGTAAAGACAATGATTATTTCGAATGGTATCGCTAGAAACTTATAAAGTGTATAGAAAAATTGTAATTCCATATTCAAGATATCCTCCTCATGAACCCAAATATGGTTAGAGTTACACCTGAGATCGAACATCAGAAAAACATTTCTCCAATCATGTAGTCGATAATGTTATAAATCCACAATAGAGGGTATTTTTTTTACTAACACCTGATTCAATTGTTAATAGTCCAAAAAACTTCAAATTATCTTATTCTTATTCTTTGAAAAAAATTCAGGGCTAAGAAAGGGACACATTGGTTAAAATAAATCCTTTCTTCATAAGGTTTAGAAATAACACCCTCAGCTCCTCTAGCTCCATCAGGGCTATCCAGTAATATATAAAAGATATCAGAGTTTCCCCAATGTGAAGATCAATATAGAATTAAACTCATTGATGGGGAGGAAATATTACCAAATCTAGGGAGAAAATGTTTATATACACCTCTACCACAACTCATAACTGATCACCTGATGTATCCACCACATAAGGATCCAATCTATCGAATCAATGGGTGATCAGTTAAAACTTTATATAAAAGTTCCCAACCCATTTCAATAAAAAAATTCCTCTCACCCAAGGAGTATCTCATTCTATTAGATCAAATATCCTAAAATTTCAATAGTAGTAATCAATCCATGCTTGTATTGAAGATATAAATTCTATACCAAAGACAATATCATATTATTTAATCACTATTATGGTGAGGTTGCATGAAATCCTCTCTCTCTAAAGTGAATGATTGTGTCTCTAAAAGATGAGAGTGTACTTGGGTTCAGAACCTATAATAGTTTCTAATAGTAAAAGTTGGTATATGGTATCTATATAAATATTTTCCTCTTCTAATTGGGATGAAATAATGAGAGAATAGATCATTATAGTTTCAATGAGCATGTGTTTCAGTTTGGAAGAGAAACAGATCATTCCTTAGATAGTTTAATGTGTTTATTATTTGTAACCCTCCATCACCTGTATCAAGACATATCACTAAGAACCATCCCAATGAACCCAAAATAAATATCCTAGGTGTAATAATATGGAAGTGTGATATAGTATTTTACTATTCGACATCATCTTCCTAGAACACCATTATCTCCTCTACCAGAATTTCCTCCCTAAGGACCACCCTGTCTTCTTATCAGAGGTCCCCAATCACATTGTTTCTTCTAATGAAGAGGTTTATCAATTTCTTGACTACCCTATACTATATGAATGGTTATGAATTCATGTGAAAGATTATATCACCCCTAAAAGGAATTAAAAATCCTATTAGTAGGCTAAATTGATCCTATGTGTGAATCATGAAATAATAATCATAATGTTTGAAACTATAAATGCAGAAACCATTTTTTCATGAACCTGATTCCTATGAAAATATTTAAAAAATGGATGCCTCTACTCTAGGATAACCATGATCTACATCAACTATTTTCTTCCACTCTCTATGGAATATTTCCATCACAAAGTCTCTCTCTTGAACCCTAATTTGTGAGGGGTTACAAAGGGATTCAACTCATACATCAGTATCACTATAGAGTATGTTCTACAACTTCCATTAAAATAAAAACCTATCATAGATCATATAATTATTTTACCTCAATATATTCATGAAACTTGATACATACTCAGCAACTATCATGAAACAGTGATGTAACTCTAGAATCTTCTAAATGTGCACTGAACTCAACATCACTATGTATTACTCCTTGTATAATAGGTTCTTGGACTAAGACCATGGGAGTGTCATCTTATCAAGAGCATGGATGGTCAATATATTACAATGAATCGTCATTCCATGATAAAGACCTGATGAAAACACTACCTTATTATCTTTAAGCATTTAAATAAGGGTAAATAAATGAATCACTGTCTTGATCCATTTATTAATTGCCTAATGGTTTGGTACACCTCATAACCAATGATACATTTATCACTAGAAAATGAGTAATGTGGTTATCCTATGTGTATCCTTTCCCTACCCCATAGAATAATATGATTCAAAATAGGTGGAAGAATGACTATATATACTATAGAATATGGTTTCTCTAATTACACAATGGGAAACAACACAACTCCATAGAAACATAGTTGAACAACCTCCTGAATTGGCCAATGTATAGAAGCCCTATTGATTAAATGGTTATAAAAAATAGGGTCATTAGATAGAACATGCAAGTCATGACACTGCCTTTGAATCCAAACTAGATATTTATATACTATAATCCTGAAATTTACCAAGATTGGATGCTATTTGTAATGTATATATTAGGATTTAAATCCAAGACATTGAAATTAGTGACCCATTATTATATGATACATGTACCATTGTTTGTTCCATGAAACCAGTAACTCAACATTCCATGTTAAAATAAAAGTAATTTGAGTCCTAGTGAATGGATATGTCACTCATTGCTCCATTATAGGGTTCCATGGACAAGATGTTGAACTCATGACCCTTTAAAGTTTTTTTTTCTAATTTCCCAGACCAAACGCCTATAAACATCTTAATTAAAACTCCATCCCAAGTAAAAACCAAAATTGATACCACTCTTACTTAAAATGATTGTCTGGGAATGATCTTGGGAAATGGTATAATGGGTTTCCCCCCATGCTAACCTCTAATAGGTAAGGGGATCGTGACTACCACTGAGTACTCATATCTCACATAATAGGGTTTAATAGTATAATTCACCTGAAAAAAACATTGAACTCCACACATGAACAAAATAATGTATAATAATAGAAGTAACAAACTATAATATAAAAATAAAATGCTTGTGATAAAATCTATGACACTTAATGGTCAGAAAAATATAGGAAAAATTAAAATGGGAATGATACATTCCCAATAACTAGATAGAAAAAATTTAACCTAATAATGGGGGAGAGAGGTCCCATCAATAATGATATTCAAATTAAATCATCACCTACTACATCCACCTTTTAACTACTATTAACCTCCATGAACACCTGGTCCACTAAGATCAAAATTAAATAATCTTTCATATACATAAGATATTACATGTGTAAGAGAATATTCCCATGTATGGCTGAGTATATAAATACCAATTAAGACACCACAAAACAGTAAAGGAATAATTATAAGTACTTGTTAGGTTAACCAAAAGTCAACTGGAAAAGTGTAAAACACACGAAGAACTAGGATATGATTTATAGGAGAGAAATTATGACATAGAAAAAATATCTTCTTTATACATCCCAAATATAGGAGAATTAGTATGTTTATCTAAAAAACTGGACAACCCAACTAGTAAACCAAATTTTATCCTTGGAACTATGGTATGTGACCCTCACCTCACTAAAGGATAAGTATCTACATAGGGTTATATTTGATTGTATTAGAAGATATTAAATCCTGATTGAGAACTTAGATGAGGTGAATACTTAATTCGTAGATAGATGATATCATCTATTATGTATGTTGGGAAACACTAAACATATCTACGAATGTTAGGGGTCCTACAAAAAAACATAAACATGGTGAAAGGGATGTATTGACCCTAAGAATGCTTCTATTTCGACACAAGATACCTATCATCAGATTTAAAGATCCAAAGAGATTATTCTACATTAATTTCATTACGTATCACAAATGATGACAAAAATGATCACACAAATTCATTATATATGTAAAAACACTCAAAATTTTCTAGTTGTGTGTCTGGATCTGAGTCCTTTGAGACATGATAAGGGAATCCACCATGAATGGAAAAGTAAATTGAATATAACATAAGTGAAAATGATGTGTAGCCCCTCATCATATGATTGGTTGTGTAATTCCTTGACACATGGTGTAGAATGCTTTTCCTACACATTTGGTATGATAAGGTACATGACTGGGGTGACTAGAGGGGTAATCTTAGTGTATTGATAATACACGAGTCCATGTTATCTTAGGTGTACATGAAGTTTCAAAATTATAACATGACGTGTGATTCCCCTGTGGATATTTAGTGTTCACTCTCAGCCAGTCGATACCTATAATCTTGTGATGACATAAAATGCCTCTATAGACACACAATATGTGGTCATGGATGGTACTAACTATATGAAATGTATTTACACATATAATTATATTTGAAACATATAATTCTTTAGAAACACTATCATTTTATAGAGGGATTCATACAACTTATGTTATTCCAAAATACATGTCATGTATTAATTTTTTTGAGCCCAAAATTATAAACTCACCTAGAAATCATGTCATCAATGTCTTCCCCAGCACTGATTAAGAATAAAAATTCATCAGATACTCCATTAATGGATTTAGTACCGATAAAACTTAATTATAAACCATATCACACTAGGATTTCAATGAACCCAAAAATAATAAAGGAGATAAAACCAAAAAAATATTATAGGAGGAAATAAACAATGTCTATCAAGAGGGTCAACCACTAATATTCTAGAAAAATTTTATAGAATAAGAGGTAGGGTATATAGAAACCATGAATTTATAGAAAAAATATAAAATTATAACTTGTTAAGACCATGCTATTAGGGGGGGATCCAGAAATGTTAAAACCATGCTCCAAAACACAAAGAAGGAGGAATGAAATAGTATAAAATCCCAACCTAAATCATGGATCTATCAGTAAAGAATAGAATTCATATTTCGGGAATTATTGGTGATCTTAGTGAATAATTATGTTCTTATGGTTCCATATATTATCCATATTTTTCTCTAATTTTTCTTTAATTCCCTATTATCTATCTCCCTCTAAAACTAAGGATATTTAAACAGACCCCAGTGGGAGGGATTAAATAGATTTAATTATTGTTTAATTTGGTAAAACTCCTAATCAATTTAATTAATTAATTAAAACAATATTTATAACAGTCAAATTATCTAACTTATCCACCCGAGATGGTCTAATATTAAGAACCCCAACCCATATGAAAAATATACCTCTCATAGTTTAAGAACTACTATAGATTCAACATTTACCGTTACCCAAAATGGCCATTATTTGCAATAAAAATGGGTTAATGTACTATGTTTTGAAAAAGAGAGTAGATTTTATCAGAGCTTAAAAATAATTAACAAAGGGTGACATTTATCATTGAATTTTTAGCATTGACAGATTATGAATTTATTATCACAAAGACTAGCTCTAATAAAAACCTAAAAGGTTATTTAGTGATGCTATGTTATATATACTCTCTATGTAGAAGCCCTAAAACATGTATAATATCTGAATATTAAAATATTACAGAACAAATGTAGTAAAAATATTATAACAACCAAATATTACATCTTAAAAATAAAAAACCCAACTAAAATATTATAAATAAACCTAGATAATGTGGTTGAAATATTACATTGCTTGATATTTAAAATAAAAAAAGAATTAAAAATAAATTACATTTCAAAATAATTAAATTTACATTGTACCATCATTTCTATTTAAATATTGCACAATATAATTTCTGAAAAACAGAAGTACATTGATGTATAATTTAATTACAATGGAAAATAATTAAAACTGATAAAAAATCATAATTAGATTTCTCCAATGATGAACATAACCTCAAATAAAAGTGTGTACTACAATAAAAAAATATTTTTTTAGTAATAGTATATAAAAAATAAAATAAATATAATTTTATTTTCATATGATCCATGATAAATTTCAAATGGCACTTTTGATAAAATTAATCTTTCAATCATACTAAGATATTCATCTATCATATTGATGTGAGGTAAATTCCTACACATAAAAAGCGGCATGTGGATTATTTCCCAAAAATTATGTACCAATATGAGTTTGTTTCCTTAGTTATGACCCCTATATAGATGATTTTACAATTATTAATACCTGTAATAAATTTGAAATCATACTTTTGACCATATTGGAAAATTAATGCATCAGATTGATGTTTCATTTCTTAACAGGTATCACCAATGATTTGAGGATTATTATCCTAATTTGTAACATAAATTTGAACAGTTCTACTCAGTTTTCACCCCTTGGTGGGTGATATTTCATTTTAATAAAATTTGAATGGTAAAATGGTAATTTGGATCATATTGTAGAATTTGGACATTATATTGATACACAGTTAATTCCAAGAAATAAAAAATTGTTTTTGGATCATCATAATATGTTATCAGGGGTATTTGAACTCATTTACCCAGTTTTGTCCCCTTTTTGTGAACCTAACACTTTTATAACAATGTAAAGGAGAAATAACACTTTTGATCATACTATGAAATTATGGTATTGGATTGACATGAGATTGAATCCAACAGAAAAAAAATGACTTTAATATCATTGTATAATTTTTTTTGTGCCAATAAAATCCCATTTTATTAGTTTAAACCCCTAAATTAGTGATTTATCATTTATTAATAATTATTAACAAATTAAAATCATATTTTCCATCATAATGAGTAATACATACATAATATTGATCCACAATTGATTCCCAAATATCAAAAATTATTTGAGCTTCTTTTTCCTAATGATATATTCCAATAAGAACTCTCTTTATTTGTTTTGACGCCTTCATGAATGATATTTCATTTTAATAAAAATACATTGGTGAAATTATACCTTGGATCATACCATGTAATTTAAGAATCAAATTAACGGTCGATTGATTAAAATATATTAAAAATGAAATGGGGAACATTTTCATAATATTTCATTTAAATTTGAGTTCATTCTCTCTTGTTTACTCCTTATGGGTGATATTTCTTTAAAAAAACATATATGGGAAATGGTACTTTATATTTTAATAATAAATACGAGCATCTGATTTATGCTTGGTCAATTAATATAGATAAAAAATGTTTCAAGGATCAATATCTTATGTTTTCATGGTAATATGAACTCATTTTATTGGTTATAACCCCTTTCAATTAATTTTTTACTTTAATAATATTCTAAATCTAAAAAGGCACATTCAATCATGTCGATAAATTTTTGTATCAAGTTAACATGCAGTTGATTTAAAAAAAAATCCTAAATGAATAAAATATTGTTTTCCTAATTCTTAAATTAAATCAAATCTTTTTTTCTATGATATAATCCCTACATAAGTCATTTTTCATTTACTAATAATTGTTAAAAATATAAAATAGTATGGTCCTTGTTATTGGGAAATCTGGACATCATATTGATGCACAATTGATTCGTATAAATCAAAAATTATTCAAGGATTGGTTTTTAAGTGTTCACATAAATATCAACTTGTTTTATTTATTTTTACCCATTAATATGTGATATTCCATTTAAAATAAATAGAGTAAGGTGAATTGATACTTTGGATTATTTCACGAAATCTAGGAATCAGATTGTAGTTAATTCTTATAGATCAAAATTGATTTGAAGATCATCTTTCTATGTTTCATGGTAATAAAAAAAATTCCCTTGATTTTAACCCCTTTTTAGAGACCTAATAATTTTACAACAATATAAAGGTCAAAAGAAACCTTCTGTCATACAAGGAATTCTATGTAGCAGATTTATACCAGTTTGATTCCTATAGATCTGAAATGAAATTAATATTATTTTCATAATTTTTACACCAATATGAAATTATTTTCTCAGTTTTTAACCCTACATGATTGATTTCCCATATACAAATAAATTTTATCAATTTTAAATCATATATTTTATCATACCAAGAAATCTAGGAATCATATTAATGCGTGGCTGATTCTTATAGATCAAAAATTATTTAGGTATTTTGTCCCAATATTTTACCCAAATCAAAACTCGACAACTTGATTTTAATCGTTTGATGGATGATATTTCATTTTAAGGAAAATAAAATGGTGACATAATACTTTTGATCATACTGAATAATATAATCATCATATAGATGATCAATATATTTTTATACATAAAAAATGACCATAGGATCATTTTACAATGTTTTCATATCAATTTGAAAATGTTTTATTGGTTTTGACCCATTGAGGGGTGACATGACATTTTAATAAAATAAAAAAGGTTAAATGGTACCTCTCAACTTATGAATAAATATGATCATCAGATTCAATCATGGTTGATTCATACAGATCATAAATCTTCAATGTATAATTAACCAATGTTTCCATATAAATATGAACACATTTTCTCATTTTGAACAATTTTAGGTGATTTTTTTACATTAATACTAATTAAAATGTGAAACATCACATTTGATCATACTGATCAACAAAACATGATCTCCATGAAATAAAAACATAACTACAAATGTAATAAGAATCCACCTCATAATGATTTCTAAAAACAATTTGATACTATGAACTTTACTAGATATGTTCTAAAAATATATACTTCTTTATTAGAATATATAGAATGTCGAAAATCTAATAAGTAATAGGAAAATATTTACAATGAAATGATCAATAAATATTATATAAGAATGTGTAATTACCTTCAGAAATTTCTCATTGAGGTTGATGTTTGTTGAGGGCAGATAATATCATTCATGGATTTTCTAATGTAACATCCATAATTATTTTTATTATTTTAAAAAAAATTAATGAAACATTAATAAAAATAAGTAAATTTTTTTGATATTTTATTCGATAATGAAATCATATTATATATATATAAATTTATATCTATGTGAACATACTTTTCTTAATCATCATTCCTATATAATGATTTTCATGATATTTAATGATCACCCTATCAAAAACAAATTATCTTTTAAATATAATTTAAAACATATAATTTTATATTTATATGTAAAATGATTAATCTGGTGAATTAAATATTCACAATGTACATCATGTGTGAACAATTTATAAGAATTCTATGATTTGGATCCAAAAAATAAACCTTTATAGTATCTAAATTAAATATAATGATAATTTAGTGGGCCATAAAAATAGAAATGAAAAAGTGATGAAAAAATAAAAACATATTTTATTTTATTATATTATAATTTATTATCTATTATTATAGGCATAAACAAGATCATGTCATATGTTATTTTATTTTCAGAACACCACAACTAGTTCTTCTTTTTATATAATTTCTTCTTTATATTAAGTTTTTTCTAAATGATATCATGATTAATGGGAAAAAAAATTTATTTGTAGGGATTTCCATTTATATAGTAGTGATATATACATTAGAAGAAAATTTTAATATTTATTGACCTTAATTAACACGATAAACAAATTATCAGAAAACATATTGCAATTATCCAACATATATACATTCAAAATTGAGACTCACATCCATTCATGATTGAGAGTTTCATTTATACTGAAATTAACAATAAATTTTATAATGATATATCTTTATATTTTTTCTTTAAATTCAATGTAAGCCATATTGTTATTTTTTATTGTTGGGTCTATAATAACATGTAATGTTAATAAATGTCACATTATAATTATTAGGGTAAATTTACTCTGATAAGGTACATTTGATTTCATGGTTATTGTAATAGATTATTTGGATTTGAGAATCTCTTTCACCTTATATCTCTATGTTTATAATTGAATACTGATTTTTTACTTTTTTAGTAAATGTTAAAAAATTTCAAATGAAAAAATAGTTATAAGAAAAGAAACATTATCATCATGAATATTTTTTAGATTAAATTTCCATGATACAAATTTTACAATAAAATTTTTGATGATGTTATCATTTAGATCTTCTTAGAGAAAAGGTATCTTGAAATTCGACTCATGAAATGCATGAATCCATAATCTCATGTGATCTTTTGGGATATTTTTATTTGTTATCACATCCCCTTATATATTTTCCATTATACCCCTCTCACCAAGGAAATGGGTTGGTTATGATAGATAAAAATCACAATCACCTTCATCTAATAAAACTTTAGTATAAAAAATTTATCAATTACTATAAGATTAAAATTTAGAAAAAAACTATTATGAAAAAATTGATTACCTTGAGTAAGGTAAGAATTTGAGGGGATTTTCTAGACATAAAGATACTGGAGTTTGGATCTTTATTTAGTGATTGATATTCTATTACTTGGTAACTTTGGACCCTATAAGTATATTTTTCCATCAAACAATACATGATAAAATTTTATTTTATAAAATATATTTGTGCCAACATGTATTTCAATTTTTAATTTTCACCCCCTATGAATTTTATTTCTAAAAATATGCTTGAGGTAACACTCTAAATCTTGAACCTCTAACATGGCCATATTATTCATGCATATTCAAATATATTTTTAGTATTAATTCTTCTAGTACAACTGATGATAATTTTTTTCCTCAAGCACAAAAAATACCAATATAAGTAGATATTTTTATATAATAAATTTATAATGCATAAAAATTTACTATAATGTCATATTTATCTAGGTTTTTCATAATTTTTGTTTGTTAATATCTAATATTTTCCCTTTTTTATTTATACAAGCATCCTTTCATATCAAATAATGTGGTATAGTAGTGAATTTATATTCTAATTCATCTATATTCATATAAAAAATGAACATAATTTTGTTTTTGTTTCATATTACATAAAAGTATTACAATAGATTTAAAATACATACCATTTTTTCAAGTTAAGTGTACCACATAATAACATTATATTATGGGTATATATTTTTTGATTGATTTTTTTTATTTTCAAAACTCCATTACTTCTTCATAAATTTATTTTTCAAATAAATATGAATAATGTAAATAATTTTAAAAAATAATACCAATTAATATAAACATGAAATCAATCATCCTTGCAGAGAATAATTAAATGAATCCATATTTATTATTTCATCACATGTTTATACGTAGATGGTGGGTGGGGTTTTAGTTTACCCTTAGAATCCCTCATATGTCACTTCATCATAAGTTTCTAAAAGGTTCTATGGTACTTTTCAATGACTATAAATACGAATTTATCTCTATAGTCATCTAAAATAGATATGATTTTGATGGGATAATGTAAAGAAAATATCTATTTAATTGTATAATTATCATTAAATTGGAGTAGTTATATATCAATGTTTCCCCAATTTATTCCCAAATGACTATCTTTAATGTAGACAACCCTTTGTTTCACATATCTCTAACAATAAGAACTTTCATTCTTACTGTGAACCTAATGTTACTAATCAAAATTTACTAGTTGGCCTCAATAGGTTGGTAATGTTGATTCCACCCAACCTCGAATTTTTTTATCTTTGATTCTTTTTTTAATAACTTTTGTTAACATGTTGGTGTTATGCGACTCCTATTTTCCTCCATCCACATGTTATTGACCTGCTATAAATTTCCTAGTTTCAACATCATTAGTGTATTATTTCTTTGGATTGGTTGCATCTGTGTGTGGAGAATTAATTTTATTCTTGATTAATTAAGTATTTAATTTTGATTATATAAATACAATAGTTTATACATAATGTTATAATAAAAATCATTATATATTAAAAAAGATTAAAATATTGATTAAATTAAATTTTTTCCTTCAAATTTTGAAGGTATTTGGATCCTTTATTGAGCATATAAATCTTCTACTTGTATTATTCTATAATTTACAAGAACACTATCTATATTGGGACCACCATAAAATGACTTTGATATCCCAATGAATGGGTCATCCCCAATTGAATTTTCATTTGAACCTATTGTTGCTTTAGTCTCTAATAGAACAATGAACCAATTTATATTTTCATGATATAAGACATAAAATTATTGAACTTTCTATGATTCAAATATTAATAGTTCATAATTGTACCCTTGCACACTGAAATTACCCTTCAAGGAACCCAAATCATCAAATTAAATTACACTTTTGTTGTCAACCCATTTGAATTGGGAAATTAGTACTTGAATTGTTGTATATTCCTTCTTGTATCTTTGTTCAATGATTGGATATTTTGTAATATTCACATAAATTGGATTTCCTTCCTTGGTACAAGATACATGCATCACCTAATCCATAACATTAACTCCATTATTTTTAATTTTACTACATTTATCGTGTTCCTCTATATAGAATATATAATTTTTAATTATATAATCAATTCATGTTAATAGATTTACACCTGTCCCTCTACCTATCCATTAAAGTCATTCAGAAATTGAATTTGTATATTTAGATAACTCATTAAAAATATGATCTAAAAACAATATTATAAACATATTATTATTTGTATTTTACAACTATATTTCTGGCCTTGATGTATTCAAATTCATCAGAATTATATTGTGGGTTTTAATATACTGAGACTTATTTATATTCATTATGTAAAATGTAAAGTTGATATTTCTATTTATCTATAATGGAAATTTTAACAATATTTTTTTATAAATTACTTCAACCAGAGGGATTCCATGACAATGAGTTTTTCATAGGCCAATGCTATCAAATTATAATAGTTTTCAAGTTTATAATTCAATAACATCTTTAACAATATATCACTATTTAATAAAAAATTACAGATGAATTTGATAATTGACACACCCTTTAAAGATATTCATATATATTCAATGGTTTATATTTATTAATAATGAGAAGGACCACATAGTCAAATATCTCTAACCAAGTGTACCATTAAATGGATAATTATATAAAAGAATGGTAGTGGAAAAACATATCTATTTTATATAATATAACTTCAATTTCTGTATTCATGGTTGGAAACTATAATGAATTTATTGTAACATCCCAGGTAAATAAAAAATAAAAAATTATCTTTTTTATTAATATTTTGTGAATTAAATATTAATTTTACTTTAAATGGGTTGCTATGTTCGATGGCGTACCTAATACACAACAATGGGTTTCTTTGAAATCTTACATTGCACACTAATAATATAATATTATTATTTTAAATGGTAGTCAACACCTAGTCATTATGTTGGTGGGAATGAAAAAAACTAACTAAAATATGATTATACATGTTTGTTAAATGTATTTACATTTATCCAATAAAAGATAGAGGCTTAAAATTTGAATAAAGTTAATTTTAAGCATAATTTACTTTAAAAGGTCGATTTACAGCCTTTTAATGGAGAACCCTATTTAAATATAGTTTTAGTCACTTTTATATGTTCCATTTGACAAAATAAAATTCTTCTTTAGAACCGGGACATCAAAATTCACTTTTAGTAAATTTTTGGTATCTTTTTGATAAAATTCAATTTTTAATGAAAAATGAAAAATGTTGTATTATAATTAAAAACTTCCTTTTAATATAATTTATTTATATGGTTATATTATCTTTTTAATTGGTTTTAAAGTGTAATTAGATTATATATTTACCATTTAATCAAATTCTGGTCATTGTAATTAATTTCACTTTGAAATTAGACACAAACAAGTGTCAATCTTTTGATAGATATTGTTTCTTAAAAACATGCTATTTGTTTTGACAATAGAAATTAATATTAAATTAATTAAAAAAAACTTTTATTTTTTGAATTCTTCAAAATAGACATCATTTTTCAATTTGGATATCAAATATAGCTTAGTCTTAATTTTTGTTATTTTTCTGAAAAAAACATCAATTTTTGATGAATAGTGAAAACACTTAGTAGTAGTTAAAAAACTGACTTTTTCATTTAAATAAAATTTTACCACCTCTGTGAATTGAATTTAGAAAATCCAAATACATGGTTGTTATTAGTATATAAAATGTGGTTCAATAAGATGAAAATAATTTTTGGTGAACAGTAACTTTTGACTTTTTTACCGCGTTTAAAGATAAATAGGATAATTCAAGGTAAAAAGAATATCATAAAAATAAAAAATTACCATAACACTTGTCCTAACATTATTGTATGAGTCATGGCTGACAAAGGGCATCTTTGGGTCGATTTTGGGACCCCATGGAGCCACTTAAGAGTGATAATGACACTTTAGATTAATTAATTTAAAGTGAAGACAAAAATGACACAAACAAATATATTTTAGTAAATTAATTTTTACATAGGGTTATATAAGTCATCCTTTCAACTATAAATATTCTTTGGAAAGATAACAATATTCCATACATCATGGTATTTTTTCATTATTTTTAGACATAAAATAAATTAAATTATTTATGACAGAATAATGATGTAGTATTTACCTCATTAATAAATAATTTTAAAAAATAAGATTATAAATATTAAAATAACATCCAAAACTTGTCCAATTCTTATTGGATGAATTTATTCTTACCATGGGTCAACTTATCTTCTACTTTAATCATTTTTTGACCTTTTGAAACTGAAGATAGATTATAATAAAAAAATTGTTTCTAACTTTCCTAAAGAGCCCATCCTCCCCTTATAAAAGGACACAACTTCTAACCCATTAATCACACATCTCAAGCCCCTTGGCTCATCCAAAATCTACCCAACTAAGATCACTACATCCCACTACTCCTCCTATAAGCCTTATATTTGGCATAAGTAACTTGAAGAAGTCCTTTTAGTTCAAACCAATGGAAGTTGCCCAAATTAACGGTAACGATTTCTTTTAAATTCTTTTTTTACTTCTCCAACCCATAAACTCTTTTTATTAATTTATTTTATAACAACACCATTATATTAAATATAATAAGATATTTTTATGAGATTTATTATAAGTACACTTACACACACCTCTATCTAATGGGTGAATAACATACTGTTTCTATGTATGGAAAACTAATGCTTCATGAAACGATGATTGTTCAATTATCTTCTACTACCTCTCATGGTGGAAATTAAGATGGAAATATATTTATATATGATATATATATTATGTTTATGTTTTCTTTATTCTTCTGTATTTCAATTTTATATCATACCTTTATGGTTTCCATTATGGGTAAACGCGATAATTTCATTTGATGTAGTGCGGACTACCGCCCCCTCAAAGTGACATGACTCGTTCGTACCATACATGGTACATATTAAGGATGTATTTAATGATATTATATATGATACGATACTAGAATTATAATATACCTATGTATCATTATGTTATAATTCCATTAAATATGAAATATAAATGAAAGTAGTGTTCATGTGTACGTATGGCTTACCGTCTCCATTAACGGTGCATTTCATTTCTTATCTCCAAATGTTATGTACTGTTATAAATAAATGTATATACTGAATATATATTATATATATGATATCTAAATCATGAATATCACTCAATATATAATTAACTTTTGACCACATTAATATCTTGTAAATATAAGAAGTTCATTTTTGACTCAAGTACCATATATCGACAAAAAAACCGTTATTAACTTAAATGATTACATAATGTTTATAACATAGTAATAAGTGATATAAAGGAATAATGAACTTGAAAAATTCTCTTAAACAAGTAGAAATTAACTTTAGTTTATTATTCAGGAAATTAAATAACAAACAGGTCTAGTTGGACATGAGGTATGGGGCTTTGTCTCAATCTCCTTTCTTTGAGGCATATTTTGATAATATAAACCTTCTTCTTTTACAGGGTGTAATATAAAACCCTTTGAATTTTTCTTTCACTCAAATGGGTTCTTCTTTCTATGAAGCATTTTTCTAAATGACAGAAGGACTTTTTTTAACGTTTGTGGCGATAATGACCTCTCTGTCACTGTAATAGTTATTTTTCTTCCTCTATAAGTATGAATGTTTTCTATAAACATAAAGGAAATACCTTATGCTTCTTTTGGATGTTTTGGTATTGAAAATGGTTTTTGAAATGGATTAATTATTTCAATATCTTAAAACTATTTATTGTGATTGCAAATTAATTGTTATTAGGTAAGTGTTTATATTTGCAATATTTTATGTGTTATAATTTTATAATCGTACTTGGACATTAGATGGGCAGTTATGTGATAAACCAAATGATGGGTGGTTCCGTGATAAACCAGGATGGGTGGTTACGTTATAACCTCCAATGCATTTGGTATGTAAGTCATCTGTATGGCTATTTCATTTAGTGATATGTATGGAAGTCGACCACATGGTTATTCCACTTAAGAATGTTTATGTCCCAAGTTACCATTATATGTTATGTGTTCTTTATATGGGTTTTATGGTAATATTTTGGTTACAAAAGGGTAATAAATTATCTCTTATTCAATGAAGAGTATTTACTACTTCATAACGGTGAAAAGTATTACTTATGAGAAAATATTCATGGTTTACTTGTTTTTTTTGAAAAAATAACAGTTTTCCTTATTTTTGTATCCCTTACTGAGATTTTTATGCTCATCCCAATTTTTTGAAATGTTTTTCACAGGACATAAAGTGGAATAGGGTCAAGGATGGGTTCAAGAAAATGTCATGCTGTCTAAAACATGGAACTAGACATGACTCTTTTTTTTTCAATAGTTTTTATTTTGTAAAAAAAATAGAAACTTGGTAGATGTGTCTACATGGATTTTTCAAGTCCTCATGTATATGTTTATGACATAATTTACTAAAACTCTAAACCAAGAAAGATCCTCAATGTGAATTATTTTTTTAATTCAATATTATGTATTGTTTTAATGGTGACTCATCATAGTTGGTATCAGAGGTCGTTTTATACAACTTTTAGAGATTGGGTTTTGCAAAATTATTATCCATAAATAAATTTATGATAATATTGAAGTGATATAGAATTTACAGATTACCATGTTGCTTTGCCTAATATATTTCTGTTTTTAAAATAGTTTTGTGTAGAGGAAACAAGGCAGTTGTGATGGGAAGGCATACAGATCGAAATGACCTTCAAAATCAGAATCCTGAGATGGTAGGAATTAGAACAGAACAGTTTTTTGTATTGTTGGATCAGTTGAATTAGGTGATAAATGGTGGTTGTGTTTATTGATGATATTTTGGTTTATTACAAAAGAAAAGAGGAACATGAAATTAATTTAAGGGTTGTCTTGAACATCTTAAAATAAAGGAAAATATTTATGAAATTCAGCAAGTGTGAGTTTTGGTTACAAAAAATTTCTTTCCTTGGTCACATTGTTCCAAAAAATATCATAACTATTGATCCTTCTAAAAAAAATTGTTGAATAATGGATAAGACCCACAAATATAACCAAGATATGTAGTTTTCTTGGTTAGGCAGGTTATTACCAGAGGTTTGTTGATAAATTTTCACAGTTATCTAGTCCAATGACTTAGTCAACTTGAAAAGGTATTAAGATCCTTTAGACAAAAGAATGTAATGATTGTTTTCAGGAATTGAAAAGAAGATTGGTGAATGCTCTAGTTCTGAAACTACTTTCTAGAAAGGGTGAGTTTTTTATTTAGAGTGATGCTTCATTTAAAGGACTTGGATGTGTCCTTATGCACAATGATCAGTTAATTTCTTATGCTTCATGTTATTTGAAACCTCATGAGTTAAATTACCCTACACATGATTTGGAATTAACTGCTGTTGTTTTTGCTTTAAAAATTTGGATGCATAATTTTTATGGAGTAAAGTGTGAAATATATACTGATCACAAAATTTTAAAGTATATATTCACTCCATAAGAATTTAACATGAGACATGGGAGATGGCTGGAATTAATCAAGGATTATAATTGCACGATCCATTACCATCCGAGAAAAGAAAATAAATGGATGATTCTTTCAGTTGAAAAGGTAATGCTACATTAACCTTGTTACATTTGGAACCATATCCTTTGATTGAAGACATGATCAAATTTTGCATAGAAGATTTTGGTGTAGGAAATTATTCTGTTTTGTTTTAGGTGTCAGTAAAATCATCTCTCTCAGACAAAATTAAGCAAGTGCAGAAGGAAGATAGTGAGTTGCAGAAAAGGGTAGAGTTGGTTCAGAAGGGTATCTTTCCCGACTTTAACATTGATAATGATTGTGTTTTGAGGTTTGGGAAGAGATTATGTGTGCCTTGTGAATCACAGTTGAAGAATGAGTGGTTATTTGAAGCTTATAGTTCACCGTTTTCAGTTCATCCTGGAAGTACTAAGATGTACAAAGATCGTAGAGAGTATTATTGGTGGGATGGAATGAAAAGAGATATTGCTAACTTTACTGTGAAGTGTTTGACTTGTCAACTGGTTAAAGAAGAGTGGAAATTAATGAAAGGAATGCTTCAGTCCTTACTTGTTTCAGAGTAGAAATGGGAAAATATATCCATGGACTTTGTTATGAATTTACCAAAGACATCTCGAGGTAATAATGCAATCTGGGTTATTGTTGATTGATTGACTAATTCTGCTCATTTTCTTCCAATTCGAGATACTTTATCTCAAGATAAACTTTCTCAATTATATGTTAAATAGATAGTAAGGTTACATGGTGTTACCTTCTCCATTGTATCTGATCTTCATAACAGGTTTAATTATAAATTTTTTAAAGGCCTTCATAATTCATTGGGTACTAAATTAAATTTTAGTACATCTTTTCATCCATAATCAGATGTGCAATCAGAACGAACAATTCAGACTTTGGAGGATATGCTATGTGGTTGTTCACTAGATTACCAGGGAAGTTGGGACTAACATCTTTATTTGGTTGAATTTTCTTATAATAACCGTTTTTATTCCAGTATACATATGGCTCTATTTGAGGAAATATATGGAAAGCATTGTCGAACTCAGGATTTTTGGGATTATGTAGGTGAATGGAAGCTTATGTAACTAGAATTGGTAGAAGAGATGGAAGAAAAAGTGAAGTTGATTCAAAATAACATAAGAACAGCTCATAGAAGATAGAAAAGTTATGTGGATAACCGTAAGAAAGTTCTCTCTTTTGAGGTAGGTGATGATGTCTTTGTCAAAGTTTCTCTAGGGAAAAGTGTGATGCATTTTGGAAAGAAAGGAAAGTAGATTCTGAGGTTCATTGGACCTTATGAAATCCTAGAGAAAGTTGGATCAGTTGCATACAGACTGTCTTTACCTCCATGTTTATCTCAGGTACACTATTTTTTTCATGTTTCAATATTGAGAAAGTACATGCCAGATCCATCTCATGTTTTGAGACCAGAGGTAGTTCAGTTGGAAGAGAATCTCTCTTATGAGGAACAGCCAGTCCAGATTCTTGACCATAGAGAGAATGTGTTGTGGAATAAGGTAATTCACCAGGTAAAGTTTTTGTGGAAAAACCATATGGTTGAAGAGTCAATGTTGGAATCTGAAAATGCTATGAGGGATAAATACCCCCACTTATTTGATAAGTCAAAAAATTTGCGAGGGCGTAATTTCCAAAAGAGGGAAGGATGTAACATCCCGGGTAAATAAAGAAATAACACATTTCCTTTTTTATTAATATTTTTTGAATGAAATATTAATTTTACTTCAAAGTGATTTATATGTTCGATGGTGTACCCGATACGTAACAATGGGTTTCTGTGAAATCTTACATTACACACTAATAATATAATATTATTATTTTAAATGGTAGTTAACTACTAGCCATTGTATTGGTGGAAATGAAAAAAACTAACTACAATATTATTATACATGTTTATTAAATGTATTTATATTTATCCAATAAAATTTAGAGGCTTAAAATGTTAATGAATCTAATTTTAAGCATAATTTACTTTAAAAGGTCGATTTACCACCTTTTAATGGTGAACCCTCTTTAAATATAGTTTTGGTCACTTTTATAGGTTATATTTGACCAAATAAAATTCTTCTTCAGAATCAGGACATCAAAACTCACATTGGGTAAATTTTTGGTATTTTTCTAAAAAAATCATTTTTTAATGAAAAATGAAAAGTGATGTATTTTAATTCAAAACTGCATTATAATAAAATTTATTTATATTGTTATATTACCTTTTTAATTGGGTTTAAAGTGTAATTAGATTATATTTTTACCATTTAATCCAATTCTAGTCGTTGGAATTAATTTCACTTGAAATTGGACATAAACAAGTGTCAATATTTTGACAGATATTGTTTCTTAAAAACACGCTATTTGTTTTGACAACGGGAATTAATATTAAATTAATTAATGAAAATTTTATATTTTTAATTTTATAAAATAGAAATCATTTTTTAATTCTAAATATCAAATATATCTTAGGCTTAATTTTTGGTATTATTCTGAAAAACATTAATTTTTTGATGAATAGTGAAACCACATAGCAGTTGTTAAAAAACTGGATTTTTCATTTAAATGAAATTTTACCACTTCTGGTAATTTAAATTTGAAAATCAAACATACATGGTTGTTATTAGTGTGTAAAATTTGGTTCAATAAGATGATAATAATTTTTGATGAATAGTAACTTTTAACTTTTATTTACCACGGTTAAAGATAAATAGGGCAATTCAAGGTAAAAAGAATATCTTAATAATAAAAAATTACCATAACACATGTCCTAAACTTAATGGATGAGTCATGGAATAGCATGGTAATCTTTGGGACGATTTGGGGACCCCATATAGCCACTTAAGAGTGACAATGACACTTTAGATTAATTAATTTAAAGTGAAGACAAAAATGACACAAACAAATATATTTTAGTAAATTAATTTTTACATAGGCTTATATAAGTTATATTTTCGACTATAAAAATTATTTGGAAAGATCAAAATATTCTATACCTCATGGTAATTGTTTATAATTTTTAGACATCAAATAAATTAAATTATTTATGACATAATAATGATGCAGTATTTACCTCATTAATAAATGGTTTAAATAAATAAGTTTATAAATATTCAAATAACATCCAAAACCTATCCAATTCTTATTGGAAAAATTTATTTCTACCATGGGTAATCTTATCTTCTAATTTAATGATTTTTGGACCTTTTGAAACCGAAGATATGTTTATAATAAAATAATTTTTTCAAACATTCCTAAAGAGCCCCTCTTCCCCCTTATAAAAGGATACCAATTATAACCCATTCCTCACACCTCTCAAGCCTCTTGGATCATTCAACCTCTTCCTAATTAAGCTCCCTAAATTCATATCATCGGCTTAGAATCCTTACCTTAGGCATAAGGAACTTCAAGAAGTTCTTTTGGTTCAAAACAAAAAAAGTCACCCAAATTAATGGTAATAGTTTCTCTTAAATTCATTTCTTTTATTTTACTTCTCCAACCCATAAACTCTTTTTATTACATTATTTTATAAAAAAACCAGTATCCAAAATATACTAGGATATTTTTATGATATGTATTCAAACTACACTTACACACACCTCCATCTAATGGGTGAATAACATACTGTTTTTGTTGATGAAAAACTAACGCCTCACGAAACAATGATTGTTCAATTATATCCTACCGCCTCCCATGGTGGAAATTAGGATGGAAATATATTTATAAATGATATATATATTATGTTTATGTTTTATTTATGCTTCTGTATTTTCCATTTATATCATACCTTTACGGTTTCCATTATGGGTAAATGCGATAATTTCATTTGAGGAAGTGTGGACTACCGCCCCCTCAAAGTGATATAACTCATTCATACCATACGTGGTACATATAAAGGATGGAGGTAATGATATTATATAAGATACTATACTTTAATTATAATATACCTATATATCATTATTTTTTCATTCCATTTAATATGAAATAGAAATGAATGTAGCGTTCATGCGTAAGTACAACTTACCATCTCCATGAACGGTGCATTTCATTTCTTATCTCCAAATGTTATGTACTGTTATAAGTACATATATATATTGAATATATATTATATATATGATATCTAAATCATGAATATCGGTAACATCACAAGGTTTTTTGAAAATAAATTGAAAATGCTTGAAATTTTGTTTATGGTATATATTTATAAGTATCCTTTAAACATAATTTTATTTCTTCTATGTTTTGAATTTCAAGAAACTGTCATTTACAATTGTGTTTAGTATGTTATTTAGAGTCTGATGAAACAAACTTGTTTTTTTGGTGAATATTAACCTACCCTTATGAATAGTAACCTACCCTTATGAATAGTAATATGACCCTTATGAATAGTAAATAAGAGGAACATTACCTATGAATAATAAAATAAAATTTAGACATCTTAGAAAGTGAAAATTTGACCTTAGTAATTGTTTTTGGTATTTTATAAGTCATAAATAAATAATTATAATTAATTAATTAATTTAAAAGAATATTTATTTTCCTGTAATGTATTTATAAATTATTGAATCAATGTATAATAGTTTTTAGATAATTTTATAAGAACCTACATAATTTTTGAAAGAACTATAAAATCAGTTTTAATCTTAAAAACTGTTTTTTTTAAGTAAATTATGATTTTATTTAAATATTAAATTAATAATATTTAGAAAATTATTTTTGAAAAATGGACTTCATTTTTGGATTCTACACGTCGAAAAATGGTTGGGGTAAATTTTTGGTATTTTTCTGAGAAACTTGAATTTTTGGTGAATAGTAGAATACATTAATTTACCATATAAATACAAATTAATTAAAACCCACTATTCCTGACATCACAAGTGATTTAAGCACCCAAATCCCGAACTCACATGTCTTATTTACTATTATTAGTCATCCAATACTCACAATTCCTTGTCTTAGGTGAAATTAATAAACTAATAAATTTTATATTAAGGGAACCCCTCTCCCCTCCACTATAAAAGCCACCCTTCACTCCCTCTTTTCCTCACACCTATCAAGCTCCAAGCCTTCTCTAAACTCTGCCCAAACATCTTCCCTATAACCTCCCCCACATCCAAAAGCTTTTGGTCTCATCAAAAGACCAAGCCTATCTTCCTTAAGGAGGATCTCAAGAGGAAGATTCTAGAGGTAATTTCTCTCGCTCTTCTCCTTTAATTTCCTTTCAAGTTCAAGTTCCTTTCTTGATCTCTACCCACCTATATTAATCCAAATTGTTTTGTAACTCCAGTATTATACATATACTATAATTTTTATGATTCTAATATCACCCCACAGCCTTTCCCTATTCCTTTTATTTTATTAAAGAGAACTTTGTTCATGAGGTGTTAATTTACCACCTTCAAAAACGACATGCTCTCTTCTTCCATTTCTACCTTTAGATCTGGTCATGAAACCATTTTTAGGGTTGAACCAGAATATTTTATATGTATTATGTTCTATTTTAAGTTCTGGAAATAACCTATGGCCATATTACTAAGTGAAATGTTAATATGAGTTCATTGTGATCCAAAAACCGCTCAAATTAACCCAAATAATCTTCATTTAATTATTATCTAATGATTCGTCCACATGAATCTAATATAACTCATTATAAAATCATTCAAGATTCTGTAATATCATTAATAACATGTAATATCAGTTCTATATGTTTACCCATGATCTACCCAAACATCAATTTAAGAATACAAGTGGACCGCTCAAGAAAACCATGAAAACGAACATCCCCGATCAATGTTTTTAAACTCTATAAGTCATCCAAAGGAACATAATATGAAATAATGAAACTAGAATGAAACCTATTAATGTATAAAAGGTTCTGGAATTTCTAATTAATGAATATAATGTCATTATACAGGACATTAAAGAGAAGAAGGCATTCGAGTACATGGTAAGGGGAAATCTCGAACCCAATTTTTCTTCCTTCGGGTTCTCCCTCTTTCACTCCATTTTTGATATGGTTACTCCTAAGAGATCATTTGTTCATAATTTACATTAATTTTTTGGGATATACATATTCCATCCACTCTATTAAGTCTCACTTCAAGTATATGATGTTTATAAGGGACTTTTCTTCTAAAAATCCTCTTTTTAATTTTGGTTTTACAAGAATCAAAAGAAATGTTTTATGCTATTATTTATGTTGTATTATTATGTTTTAGTTATTGGGAATTGTTTATGATTAAGGGTGGGACCTATATTTCCCTCCAATGTATTGGGTATGAGTAAGTTGTAGGTCGGCCGTATGGTTACTCCACGTGTAACTGTGATGGTTACACAAAGTATGGTAGCCGTGAGGGTTACAAATTTTTAAGGTAGCCAAGATGGTTACAAGATTATGTAAGTAATTCCCCAAGATACCTCTATGATTATATTTATTAATGTGTGGATCTTGTGTAAATCTCATGTTACACAAAGTAAGTATTTCTGGGTGGAAAGCATGTCTTTTGAAAATGTTTTCATACGTCATGAGTATTCATGGACTAATGTGATTTTTCCTTCTTTTTAATACCTTACTGAGCTTTTGTGCTCATACCAAGTTTTTAAATGATTTTTCACAGGTTAATGGATGAGTAATACAAGGAAGGAAGACATGTTAAATGTTGAAGAATTTTCAAGGAGTCTTGTTTTAAGTTTTAATGTTTTATATTCTGAGGAAAGTGGAAACTGATTTTATGGTATCGACTATGTACAATGTGTAATGTTATGAATGTTTTGTATTAATTCTCTAAAGCTCTAAACTTGAAAAGATCCTCAATGTAAAAGGAAGTGTTTTCTTGAATAAATTCAAGATTATGTATGAAATAAGTGTGTGTCTTTATAGTTGGTATCAGAGGATGGTTTAGATAACTTTAGGGGTTCAGGTGATGCTAATAGAATACAATAAATGATTTTCACTCTATGTTTAATTTGTTATAGCATTTAAAGATTACCATGTTGCTTCATCTAAGAAATGTTTGTTTATAATGGTTTTCCGTAGAAGGAACATTGATGCTGAAGAGGAGAGGCACCGACAGAATGAAATCCTTCCTGATCTACATATTGGAATGGTAGGGATTGGAACCGAGCAGTTTGTGACAGTAATGGCTCAGCTAACGCAGGCTTTAAATGGTGGTGGAATCCATGCAAGAGAACCAATAGAGGTACCCCAACGGAACATGACAATGGTGGAACATTTTATGAGACAACATCCTCCTGCATTCAATGGATCTTCTGACCCAGTGGCAGCATAAGGATGGATTAAATCCCTTGAAAAGATATTTGATGTTATGGGATGTTCGGACAATCAAAAGGTAAGTCTTTCCATTTATCGTTTTGAAGGGGAAGCTGATCAGTGGTGGTAAATGGTAAGGAATATCAGGGGTAGAGAGGATTTTGATGCCTTAGTGTGGGATGAATTTAAAATTCGTTTTCTTGAAAAATATTTTCCTAAGGTGGTGCGACTTAGAATGGAGAAGCAATTCCTTGAATTGAAACAAAATGAGGAAGATTCAGTGGCTTTTTATGAAGAGAACTTCACCCAACTGGCGAGGTATGCTCTAAATCTTATTCTGGATCTCGATAGAAAAATCAATCGTTTTTACTCAGGATTTAAGCCAAGGTATCGAAGGGCGTTGGCCTCCTGTGAATTCAAAAGTTGTGAGAAACTTGCCCGATGTGCTGAGAGGGTAGAGATGGAATTTGCTGACGATCACATACATTTTGGAAATAAAGAGAAGAAGAGGTACCGTTGGCAAGCAATGGGTAAGAATCAACCAAAGAAATCTGATGGTAAGAAAATCCAATTTCCAGTTTGTGAAAAGTGTGGCATGAAGCACCCTGGGGAATGTCTTATTAAAACTGGGAAGTGTTTTAAATGTGTTAAGTTTGGACATATGGCCCGAGATTGCAACGAAAATGATCCAAAGACTAATCCTGATAAGAAAACTATAATGTGTTTTAAATGTGGTGAGATGGGTCACTATGCAAATGCATGTCCAAAGAGAGATCCAAATGATGCAAAGAATCCATACTACAAGCAGAAAGGTGTAGTGAGATTCTTTGTGACTATGTCAGCAGGTGTTGGGCCATCCAATGAAGTTGTATCAGGTACTTTGTTTGTTCACTCAGATTTTGCTAAAGTTTTGTTTGATACGGGGTCTACACATTCCATCATCTCTTAGAAATTTTCTAGTATTTTTGAAATATCACCTCAACAAATGAGACCTGAACTTGTTGTTAAAACACCAGGGGGAAATGTTATAGCAAAGAGGAATTATAATAATATTTTTTATTGTGGTATGTGGAAAGACTTTACCTGCAAACCTTGTTGTTTTATTCTTAGTCGAGTTTGATTTTATTCTGGGGATGGACTGGCTTTCTGATTATCATGCTAAGATTGACTGTAGAGCTAAAGAAGTTGTTTTTCAAAAAGAGTTTCAGTTTGTATACAAGAATGAACCCATAAATTTGATAACATATCAGGAAGCTGAGAAACTACTGAAAAATGGAAGTGAAAGTTATCTTTCTCATATTATTGAAAACAAGGGAACTATTCAAATTAATGATGCGTCAGTGGTAAATTAATTCCTTGATGTTTTTCCTGAGGAGTTACCCAGTGTCATACCTAAATGAGAAGTCAAATTCACAATTGATTTAGTTCCTAATGCTAAGACAATTTCAAAACCCCCATATCGTATGTCTCTAATAGAACTTCTTGAATTGAAAAATCAGTTGCAGGATTTGCTTGTCAAGGGCTTCATTCGTCCCAACACTTCACCATGGGGAGCCCCTGTTTTGTTTGTTAAAAAGAAAGATGGTTCCATGAGACTTTGCATTGATTATAGAGATTTGAATAACATTACTATTAAAAACAAGTATCCTTTGCCTCATATTTATGACTTGTTTGATTAGATCCAGGGAGATCAGTACTTTTCCAAGATTGACTTGAGATCTGGATACCATCAGCTGAAGGTGAAGGAGGATGACATCCCGAAAACAGCCTTTCGTACTAGATATGGGCATTATGAATTTGTTGTTATGCCATTTGGGTTAACTAATGCACCTGTTTTATTCATGAATCTTATGAATATAGTATTTCATGAGTTCTTGGATAAGTTTGTGGTTGTATTTATTGATGACATTCTGGTTTTTTCTAAAAATAAATTGGAGCATGAAAAACATAAAAGGGTTGTTTTACAAACTTTAAAAGAAAAGAAACTATATAGAAAATTCAGCAAGTGTGATTTTTGGTTGCAATAGATTTCTTTTCTTGGGAACATTGTAAATAAGGATGGAATAACAGTTGATCCTGCCAAAACAAAAGTGGTTGATGAATGGCCAAGACCCACAAATGTTACAGAGATTCGTAGTTTTCTTGGCTTAGTAAGTTATTACCGACGGTTTGTTAAGAACTTTGCACGGTTATCTAGACCAATAACTAAGTTAACACAAAAAGGGGCTAAATTTGTTTGGATAGAGGAATGTGATGTTTGTTTTCAGGAACTAAAGAAGAGATTGGTTAATGCTCCAGTTTTGGCCTTACCTTCCCGGAATGGTGAATTTGTCATCTACAGTGATGCTTCTTTGAAGGGACATGGTTGTGTTTTGATGCAGAATGGTCAGGTAATTGCCTATGCTTCAAGACAACTTAAACCTCATGAGCTAAATTATCCCACACATGATTTTGAATTGGAAAATATGGTTTTTTGCTTTGAAAATATGGAGGCATCATCTATACGGAACCAAATGCAAAATATATACTGACCATAAAAGTATTAAGTATATATTCACTCAGAAGGAATTAAACATGAGGAAGAGAAGATGGCTAGAACTGATAAAGGATTATGACTTCACGATCAATTACCATCAGGGAAAAGAAAACAAAGTAGCGGATGCCTTAAGTTGGAAAAATCATGCATCATTAACCATGCTACATTTGTAACATGATCCCTTGATTAATGATTTGATGAATTTTGGCTTAGAAGTTGTTGGTGCAGGGAATATATTTATTTTTTTCAGGTTTCAGTGAAGTCTTCGTTGTCATACAGAATTATGAAAGTGCAAAGGGAAGACCGTGAGCTACAGAAAAAGGTAGAATTGGTTAAAATGGGTAAGTTTCCAGAATTTAATCTTGATAAAGATTGTGTTTTAAGATTTGGAAAAAGTTTGTGTGTGGCTTGTGATTCCCAGCTGAAGAAAGAATTGTTGTGTGAAGCTCATAGTTCTCCATTTTCTATTCATCCTGGAAGTACTAAGATGTACAGAGACCTTCGAGAGTATTATTGGTGGAATGGGATAAGAAGAGATATTGATGATTTTACAATGAAATGTTTGACATGTCAGCAGGTTAAAACAGAGCGGAAATTACCGAAGGGGATGCTTCAGCCTTTGCCAGTGCCAGAATGGAAATGGGAGAATATATCCATGGATTTTGTGGTGGGACTACAAAAGACTTCTCGAGGTAACAATGTGATATGGGTTATTGTTGATCGGCTAACAAAGTCTGTTCATTTTCTTTCTATTAGAGATACAATGACATTAGATCATCTTTCTTGATTGTACCTCAAGGAGATTGTCAGGTTACAAGGAGTTCCTCTTTACATTGTGTCTGACCGAGATCCCAGGTTCACTTCTAAATTTTGGAAGGGACTTTAGAAGTCTTTGGGCACAGAGTTGAATTTCAGTACAACTTTTCATCCTCAATCAGAAGGCCAGTCAGAACGAACGATTAAAACTTTGGAGGATATGCTTCGAGCTTTTTCAATGGACTATCAGGGAAGTTGGGATCAGCATCTTTCATTAGTTGAGTTTTCTTATAATAACAGTTTCCATTCCAGTATTCAGATGGCACCTTTTGAGGCCTTGTATGGAAATCGGTGTCAGACTCTTGCATTTTGGGATGAAGTCGGTGAAAGAAAGTTGATGGGGCCAGAATTAGTAGAATAAGTGGCTGAGAAAGTGAGGATGATCCAGCAACACATGAGGACAGCTCAGAACAGGCAGAAAAGTTATGCAGATAACAGAAGGAAAGACTTCTCTTTCGAGGTATGTGACTGTGTTTTCCTTAAAATCTCTCCTTGGAAAAGTGTGATGTGTTTCGTTAAGAAAGGGAAACTAAGTCCACGGTTCATAAGTCCTTTTGAAATCTTGGATAAAGTTGGAACAGTTTCATACCGCGTAGCTTTGCCTCTGAGCTTATTTCAGGTACACAATGTTTTTCATGTTTCGATGTTGAGAAATTATGTTTCAGATTCATCACATATCTTGAGGTCGGAAGCAGTTCAGTTGGAAGAGAACCTTTCTTATGAAGAAAAATCGGTTCAGATTCTTGATCGAAGAGAACAGGTATTCCAGAATAAGGTAATCCACCAGGTAAAGGTTTTGTGGAGAAACCACGTGGTTGAAGAAGCAACATGGGAGTCTGAAAATGCTATGAGGGAAAAATACCCTCAGTTGTTTAATAAGTAAATAAAATTGTGAGGACGCAATTTTATGAAGGTGGGGATAATGTAACATCCCAAGGTTTTCTAAAAATAAATTTAAAATGCTTGAAATTTTGTTTAAGGTATATATTTATAAGTATCCTTTAAACATAATTTTATTTCTTCTATGTTTTGAATTTCAAGAAACTGTCATCTACAATTGTGTTCAGTATGTTATTTAGAGTCTAATGAAGCAAACTTGTATTTTTGGTGAATATTAACCTACCCTTATGAATAGTAACCTACCCTTATGAATATTAATATGACCCTTATGAATATTAAATAAGAGGAACATTACCTATGAATAATAAAATAAAATTTAGATATCTTAGAAAGTGACAATTTGACCTTAGTAAACGTTTCTTGTATTTTATAAGTCATAAATAATTAATTATAATTAATTAATTAATTTAAAAGAATATTAATTATCCTGTAATTTATTCATAAATTATTGAATCAATGTATAATAGTTTTTAGATAATTTTATAAGACCCTACGTAATTTTTGAAAGAACTATAAAATCAGTTTTAATCTTAAAAACTGTTTTGTTAAGTAAATTATGATTTTATTTAAATATTAATTTTAAAATATTTAGAAAATTATTCTTGAAAAATGGACTTCATTTTTGGATTCTAAACGTTAAAAAATGGTTGGGGTAAATTTTTGGGAATTTTCTGAGAAACTTGAATTTTTGGTGAATAGTAGAATACATTAATTTACCATATAAATACATTTTAATTAAAACCCACTATTCCTGACATCACAAGTGATGTAAGCACCCAAATCCCGAACTCACATGTCTTATTTAATATTCATATTCATCCAAGACTCACTATTCCTTGTCTTAGGTGAAATTAATAAACTAATCAATTTTATATTAAGGAAACCCCTCTCCCCTCCACTATAAAAGCCACCCTTCACTCCCTCTTTTCCTCACACCTCTCAAGCTCCAAGACTTATCTGAAATATGCCAAACATCTTTCCTAGAACCTCCCCCACGTCCAAATTCTTCTGTTTTCATCAAAATACCAAGCCTATCTTCCTTAAGGAGGATCTCAAGAGAAAGATTCTAGAGGTAATTTCTGTCTCTCTTCTCCTTTAATTTCCTTTCATGTTCAAGTTCCTTTCTTGATCTCTCCCCACCTATATTAATCCAAATTGTTTTTTAACTCCAGTATTATACATATTCTATAATTTTTATGATTCTAATATCACCCCACACCCTTTCCCTTTTCCTTTTATTTTATTAAAGAGAACGTTGTTCATGAGGTGTTAATTTATCACCTTCAAAAACGACATGCTCTCTTCTTCCATTTCTACCTTTATATATGGTCATGAAACCATTTTTATGGTTGAACCAGAATATTTTATATGTATTATGTTATATTTTAAGTTCTGGAAATAACTTATGGTCATATTACTAAGTGAATTGTTAAAACGAGTTTGTTGTGATCCAAAAACCGCTCAAATTAACCCAAATAATCTTCATTTAATTATAATCTAATGATTCATCCACATGGATCTAATATAACTCATTATAAAATCATTCAAGCTTCTATAATATCATTAATAACATGTAATATTATTTTTGTATGTTTACCCATGATCTACCCAAACATCAATTTAAGAATACAAGTGGACCGCTCAAGAAAACCATGAAAACGAACATCCCCGATCAATGTTTTTAAACTCTATAAGTCATCCAAAGGAACATAATATGAAATAATGAAACCATAATGAACCCTATTAATGTATAAAAGGTTCTAGAATTTCTAATTAATTAATATAATGTCATTATACAGGAAATTAAAGAGAAGGAGGCATTCGAGTACAAGGTAAGGGGATATCTCGAACCCAATTTTTCTTCCTTTGGGTTCTCCCTCTTTCACTCAATTTTTAATATGGTTACTCCTCAAAGATCATTTGTTCATAATTTAATTTAATTTTTTGGGATATAAATATTCCATCCACTCTATTAAGTCTCACTTCAAGTATATGATGTTTATAAGGGATTTTTCTTCTAAAAATCCTCTTTTTAAATTTTTTTTTACAAGAATCAAAAGAAATGTTTTTATGATATTATTTATGTTTTATGATTATTTTTTGGTTATTGGTAATTGTTTATGATGAAGTGTGGGACCTATATTTATGTTCAATGAATTGGGTATGAGTAAGTTTTAGGTCGGTCGTATGGTTACTCCACGTGTAACTACGATGGTTACACAAATTATGGTAGTCGTGAGGGTTACAAATTATTAAGGTAGACAAGATGGTTACAAGATTATGTAAGTAATGCCCCAAGATACCTCTATGATTATATTTATTTTTGTGTGGATATTTTTTAAATCTCATGTTACACAAAGTAAGTATTTATGGGTGGAAAACATGTTTTTGAAAATGTTTTCATACGTCATGAGTATTCATGGACTAATGTGATTTTTCCTTCTTTTTCATACCTTACTGAACTTTTGTGCTCATCCCATGTTTTTAAATGATTTTTCACAGGTTAATGGATGAGTAATACAAGGAAGGAGGACATGTTAAATTTTGAAGAATTTTCAAGGAGTCTTGTTTTAAGTTTTATTGTTTTATATTCTGAGGAAAATGGAAACTGATTTTATGGTATCCACTATGTACAATGTGTATTGTTATGAATGTTTTGTCTTAATTCTATAAAGCTCTAAACTTGAAAAGATCATCAATGTAAAAGGAAGTGTTTTCTTGAATAAATTCAAGATTATGTATGAAATAAGTGCGGGTATTTATAGTATCTCTTTGGATATAATTAACTTTTGACCACATGAATAACTTGTAAATATAAGAAGTTCGTTTTTTACTCAAGTACCAAATATCGACAAAATGACCCTTATTAAATTAAATGATTACACAATAGTTATAACATGGTAATAAGTGATATAAAATGAATAATGAACATAAAAAAGTTTATTAAGAAAGTATAAATTAACTTTAGTTTGTTATTCATGAAATTAAAGAACAAGTGGGTCATGTCGGACACGAGGTAAGGGCATTCATCTCAATCTCCTTTCATTGAGGAATATTTCGATAATACATTCCTTCTTTATTAAAATGGTGTATAATAAAACCCTTTGACTTTTTCTTTTATTCAAAGGGAATATTTTTTCTACGAATCATTTTACTAAATGATAAATGGAATTTTTTTAATGTTTGTAGCGACAATGACCTCTCTGCCTCCGTAATTGTTATTTGGCTTCCTCTATAAACCTTAATGTTTTCTAAAAATGAAAAGGAGATCCCTTATTCTGTTTTTGGGTGTTTTGGTATTGAAAATGGTTTTTGAAATGGATTTATTATTTCAATATCTTTAAAATATTTCTTGTGATTTCAAATTAAATGTTATTAGTGAAATGTTTATATTTGGAATATTTTACGTGTTATGATTTTATAATGGTAGTTGGACATTTGACAGGTGGTTACGTGATAAACCAAATAACGGGTGGTTCCATGATAATCCAGGACGGGTGGTTAGGTTATAACCTCCAATGCATTGGGTATGGATGTCGGCCGTATGGCTATTCCATTTAGTGATATGTGTGGAAGTCGACCGTATGGTTATTCCACATAATAATGTTTATGCCCCAAGTTACTTTTATATGTTATGTGTTCTTTATATGGGTTTTATGGTAATAATTTGTTTACAAAAGGGTAAGAAATGATCTCTTATTCAGTGAAGAGTATTTAATACTTCATAAAGGTGAAAAGTATTACTTATGAGAAAGTATTCATGGTTTACTTGTTGTTTTGAAAAACTAATAGTTTTCCTTCTTTGTGTATCCCTTACTGAGCTTTTTATGCTCATCCCATGTTTTTGAAATGTTTTTCATAGAATATAAAGTGGAATAGGGTCAAGGATGGGTTCAAGAAAATGTCATGCTATCTAAAACATGGAACAATACATGACTCTTTTTTTCAAGAGTACTTATTTTGGGAAAAAATGGAAACTGAGTAGATGTGTCAACATGAATTGTTCAAGTTGTCATGTATATGTTTATGGCCTAACTCTCTAAAACTCTAAACTTGAAAATATCCTCAATGTGAATTATTCATTTAATTCAAGATTATGTAATGTTTTAAGGATGGGTCCTTATATTTATAACATTATATCATATGTATTTGAGAAATATGAAAATCTAGGTTAATGGGTGTCATTTCTTTTTAGGAAAAAATGTAATGTAAATTCATATACATTAAATCTGGTATCCAAACATGATTACCATTGAATTTTAGAGTCTTTACCTTTAAATTATTCATTGATAACACATTCATGATATTTAATGAATACCCCATTAGAACCTTCACACCATTAAATATGTTAAAAATTTAATATTATTATTTTATGGGTAGAGTGTAGGACACTAATGGAAGAAAAGTATATATTTCACCCTTCACTAGTGCTAACGCTTCCCTTATCCTCATGTAAATCATTTATGACCTAGATTTAATGTCTCTTTTCTATGGATTATTTATTAATGTGACCATAACATTATCAAATATATACTTATAGAGTCATAAAAATTTCTCAAGTTAAAATAATTCCAATATGGTAATTCAAAAATAAAAAATAGATATCATTTTAGAACTTGTTTCCATAAGTTTTTAAGGAATTATTTACCGAAAATAGTGATAATATCCTTTACTTTATGAATTTATAAATTCCATGTTAATGGATATGGTGTTGTACCTTTTTTTACATTGAAGGATTTTATCCAGGATCTGTATTTATGTCTTTGAGGTAAAAATTTATTATTCCCTAAATACACAATCTTATAGGAATACTTGAACCTAACTGTGTGAGTACCATATTTGTAGACAATAAACCCCAATATTTCTTTTGTGTTATATCATTAAAAAATTCCATAAATATAATGTTAATTTATCCTACCATACAATATAGATATGAATGAGAAATATTCACATATATGATAATCATACAATGTAACACCCATATCCAACATCAATTTGAGATCTTTGATCAATGGATCCAAATAAAAACCAATATCAGTGCCGTGTTATTTTGGTCTACATATAATGAGAGATAGAATTATGTATTTGTTCTTCCTAGAAAACCAAGTTTGAAATTTAAAATTAACCCAAATAACTTACCATGTATGTATGTACTACTTTGTACACCAAATAGATTCATTCAATTAATATATAGTGTAATAAAGAGGCTTCTCAACTCATTTCTAAATTTAGGATACTCACTATCAAGTTTCATCCACTGAGGAGAGTCTGATGGGTGACATAGTTTCCCATATTGAAATAGGGTATCTGTGTGGCACATCAATTTTATATAAGTTTCCACATATATATATATATATATATATATATATATTGCTATATAAAACATGGATTTATTTGAAAGTATCAAAAAAATTCATAGGACTTGGTTAATCATTAGTTTATCAAGTCACTCCAAAATTAGTTCATTTTTTATGGGATTCCTCATCCATGTGAAACAATATACAGTTATTTGTAAAGACATGTATTCTTTTAGATATCATTCCCATTGAATATATAATTTATTAGTTTCATATATTCATTAAGGAAGATTATTTTCTTTTGGAAGCATATCACTCCAGAGACTAAGTAGTTATGTAATAATGATGGTGTCATTATATTCGATATCATATTTCAAATTATATAGCTTGAGTTTGAATTTAAAATGTATATATTTAGTTAATTTTACATAAAATGGTCTATTTACAAAACTCTTTAACTCTCAAAAAACTTTGGAAAATCGTGAGTTTCATCTTCAATTTCCATTTTCATTTCTTTAATATGATCTTCATTATCATGTACACTTGTAATAATTTAAGATTATAAATAATTCATATTGTCATTCCTGTAATTATCTATATTTAATTTTTCTTTATGATTAATATATAATTTATGGGTTCAATATATTTTTGTAAGAAACCAAGTGTTCTTAAAACTCCTCTATAATAATGTTTATTGAATAATAACAATGTAAACATGGGAAAATTATTTTAAAAGTGTTATATGAACACTCTATTGAAAACATGCTGAAATATTTAACCCCATCCCTATTATTCTTTTTTATATCATTAAAATTAATTTATATTTGATTCATTTACATCCTAATGGGTTTAATAATATTCATATTTAACAAAAAATAAATAAATATATAGTATGTATACATATAATGTATCCTCTTTTATATCCATAAATTATGTAAAGTACAACTAAAAAAATATAATTATAATTTTTTATAGATACCTATTTAAATTATATTATATAATAGATTTAAAACTGATGTTTTATAATAAAATAAAAAATATTTACATATAATAAAGCCTATGTTTTGAAAAAAATTAATTCTTCTGTCTTGGTGTAGAATGTTTTCCTAGTGTGAAGTAGTTAATTTCTTGAGAAATGAGATGGTTATTTTCATGGAAATTTAACGATTAAAACATAATTTTGACTAATATTATTATATAAATATATATATTCAGACACACATAAACACACAAACACATAGACACATAGATATATAAATAATCCAACACACATTAAAAACATATATACAAATATAATTATACATTTAAAAAATGAAACTCACACACACGTAAATAAATTAATAAATATATACATAAATATAAGAAAATATAATTTTCTATGTCTTGTTTATATAAAAAAAATTAATCATACTCACCAATCATTCTCATTTACAATATAGTTATTAAATTAACCAAAACCATAACCCAATTAATCATCATGAATACTTTAATATTTATAAAGAAAATTTAATTTAAAAAAATTAATAACATTGATTTATTATCTTCAAATGAACTAATCTACTAATTCTACACCTGATTGAACAATTATTTTTTCATTATATTGCTAAAAAATTCCATTTAATTGATAAACACCATGTTCATTATAGAGAATCCCATTTATGCATTAATTTCTGACAAATGAATTTTTTTTATAAATTTATGTTTATAAATAACAATAATAACAAAAAATTGTGGAAATAACGAATGATTGGGGAACCAAAATAGAAATCACTTTGAAAGGGTCGATTTGTATAAAGAATAGAAAAGAAAAAGGCAAAAAAATCAGCTATATATAAACACATTGGAGAAGCAATATTACATAAAAATATAGGAAGGCAAACTCATTTTTTTTGAAAACACATGAAATAATGAATAAAAATCCCTAATAATAATTTTTGATTATCAAACATTGGGGTTTGAGGTTTGATTTCTAAAAAGAAAAAAAGTTTAGATGTAATAGAGGTTATATTTCAAAAGAACTTAAACATAGTGTGAGGAGAGAAACAATCAATCAGGATTATTTTCGAAATAAGTTAAATTATTTTATCGGTGCTATCTAAAAATGTGCTAATAGGAACTAATTTAATCATCACTAAAATAATAAGAAATAGAAATTAAATATTTTGTAAAAGATTTTTTAGCACCAATAAAAGAAGTATTTATGAGTGTTTATTTTTAAATCATATAAAATATGGTTTAATGATGATGTAATCTATCACTAAATAAAGAATAAAAAATAAATGAAAATGAATGAATAAATAAAGTTATTTATATAAATATTTTTTTAAATGAATTACACTAACTTTTAAAATTACAATAATACTAAAAAAATGAATTTATATAAACTTATTATATAAATTATTGGTATATTAAAAATATTATCGCTTATTAAATTTAAAAAAAATTAATATTAATCATATAATTATCAATGATATTGAAGAAATAGTGAATCATAACATCAATTACTAGATTTATAAACACATAAAAATGAATAAATAAGTAATATTAATTATATAAATAATAAATTTTTTAAAAATGGATTATACAATCCATTTAAATTACAAAAAATTTAAAAAATGGAATTGAATAAATCAATTATATAAATTTAAATCAAATTAAAAAAATTAAAAAACAATAATTAAAAAATAAAATTATTATTTATTTAAATCTGAAACATATTGAAAAAATTAAAAAATAATAGATAAATATTAATAATGAATATATATTGAAACTAAATAAATAATATTTAATGATAGAATATTAAAAATAAATAAATTAAATTTAATAAATTACATAAATGTTTTAAAAAAGGATGAATACATAACATTAATTACTTGAATTAAAAACACATAAAAAATGAATAAAAGTGAATAAATAATATGTATTTTATTTTATAAATAACACTATTATTAAAAATGTATTATATTAACCAATTAAATTACTGAAATACAAAAAGATCCATTTAAATAAATAAATTGTACACATTTTTAACATATTGATAATATTAAATGTAACACCCCAAGACTTTATAGTATTTTTCTTTTAGAATAAATTTATTATTTTTCGTACATTATTTCTACAAAACACCAAGTTAATATTACATTTCATATAATAATAAATTTCTATAAAGCTTCTGTTAAACACAATATAGAGTTTTACCAAACAAAAATATATTATTAGAACATTATTATAATAAAAAATGACATATCGATTAAATTAGCAGTTATATATAGTTTTAACCAATTATAAAATTATATGGTTTATAAAAATCTAAAATGAACTGATTTTCTACCAGTTGATTAGAAATGTAAATATATACCAAATAAATTTAAAGGAAATGTTTTTCTTTTTATGCTCCAAAAATCATTTTGTCTAAAAAATTTAAATTAATTACAATTAAAGATTGATATTAATGAAATATATATTTTATAAATTCAATAAAATATTTTTTATATTCATCCAATTGATTTTATATTCATAATATAAGAATGAATCAAATTTTAAACATTAAAATACTATATATTTTTAAAGGTAGTTTTACAGCCTTTTGATGACACACTTGTTATAAATATATTTTTTGACACTTTTAAAAATTCTATTATAAAGAATAAACTAATTATTTTAAATAGGAATATAAAAATTTAAATTGGTCAATTTTTTTTTATTTTTAGGAAAGTTTCAAGTGTCGATGAATATTGATAAAATATTGCATTTTAATTAAAAACATATTTTTTGTATAATAATTTATAGTGTTAAATTATATTTTTAACTAGTTTTAAAGTATTATTTGATCAGTTTTTAATAAGTAAATCAAATTTAGTTTATTCTAGTCAATTCTATAATGAATATTAATATAAAAATATTTGAATCATTTGATTGTTTTCTCTCTAAATACTCATTTTCTTTTTTCATAAACTAGATTAATTTTGAATTAATTTCTAAAAATTATTTGTTTTAAAATTTTAAAAATGGATCAAATTTTTTGAATAATTCCATTCAAATATTGTAAATAGGTTTGTTCTTTTTTGTTATTATGAATAGTAACTTTAGTAATTTTTCAATTAACATGGTTAAAGGTAAATCGAGTAATTAAGTATTCAAATATTATTATAAATTTTAGAAAATTACACAAATTTTTCCAAATTTTATTAGATGAGTATGTTTTAGCTAAAATGATACTTTTTTACATTATTATAACCTTTTTAAGCCACTTGGATGTCTGTATGAAATTTATTATAATTTATTTAATTGAATGTTGAAGATGACATACTCAAATGTTTAATAACTATAATCATTTCTAATATATGGTTATACAAATGAAAAATTATACTATAAGTAGTCTTTTTAAATATAAAATGTTTATCTTCATCATGGAAATTTATTTGAAATTTTTAGAAAATAAATAATTACCTCAAAATCTTACAAAATAATGATGTAATATTATTTTAAATAGTGGGAATAAACAATAAATGATTATAAAAATATTAAAATAAATATAATTTGGCATAAATAATTCCATCCACTAATTTTATAGATAATAATGACATTTTAGAGATATATTAAAAATTTTGGTTCTAACATATCTTGTTTTATTGATTAATATAAACGTTAAATCAAAGAATACTATCAAAATTGTCATTAATGTTATTTTAGAATAAATAATATTTTATCAAAGGATATAAAATTCATAAAAATATAACTTTTTTAAAACTATTGGGTATATGATTAAATATTTCATCAATGGCCCATTTAGGGTTATTTGGACTTTTTAGAGTAATAATATTAACCCTTACGGAATAAAAACACATGTTGTCACGGTAAGAGTAAAAGGGATTAATTAAGAGTTAAAGCCAAAAGATAAGGGTAAGAATAAGACCTAAAAATTGTTTAAAAAATATTTCATGAGAGTATTTCAACCCATAATCAACTTATATAATAAATAAATAAATTTTTATCGATTTTTAATTTAAAATTAATTTATATTAATTTAACATTTGGAGAGTTTTTTAAAGTTCCTCTCACCTCAATTATAAAACGGAACTTCCTCCCTCACTTTATTAAACCACTTTGATCCTTATAGCTAGGAAAATTCCTGCACGTTTCTCCTCGAAACATCCATAGGCAAGTTATTTATGTAATGTTTATCTAAAATTATCAACTCTAGATCTATTAGTAAGGGATATAAAAGAATTCCACTGAAGAAGTGGTAATTGTTTTACCAATGCATAAATTTCATTTCATTTTTTAATTACTATTTATGTGTTGATTTCATAATAAAGTAAAAAACATTGTATCATATATATTATAAGATGTTATTTTTATTATGGAACAATAATATTCCCTCTTCTATCCATCCTACAAAAAATGAAAGCAACATAGGTTTGAATGTATGGATTACCATCTCAACGACGTGGTGTAATTTTTTTTTTCATCAACACATTATTTGGACGGGTATAATGATGGATAAAATAGATATAAATAATAAATATAATGTTATATTAATTATGTATAATTAATATAAAATCTAATTACTTTACATTTTACCATTCAGGTAATGATGTCGTCTCTCATGCGTATGTACAACCTACCATCTCCCTGATGTGTTAGGATTCATTTTCCACGTTAACCATTAACATTTGATTACAGAAATTTATATAATGATGAAATATTATATATATGAACTTAATATTATTATGGATATGAAATAGATATATCCTAGTAATATAAAAAAGGATATAGACGACAAAACATGCATTAGAAAATAAAGTAGTTGGCACTCAAAATAGGTGTAATAACGAAATATTTTTAACAAAACGATATAAAGAGTTCATATATGATATCATAAATAAGTATATGGATTGGGTATAAATTAATGACATTATTTAATCCATTATATATGAGGTTAAATCACATTCATCTAAAAAAAGTAAAAGGTATGTGTTAATCTCACAATCTCATTATTATTCGAGATTGTTTATACATAAGTGTCTACTAGGGAAATTTTTAATGATTTAATTTGGGTATTTTCAAAGTAAAGAGGGTATATCTCTCTAGAAATTTTTAATGATTTAATTTGGGTATTTTCATCTATGTAAACATCCTTTATGGAATTTTATGATTAATTGAGGTTGATCAATTATGATATCATATATCATATTTTATTATATGTTTTTACAATGAATTTTTCTGTTGATATTCTAGTTTGATACCATTCATGGTTTATGGTTAAAGTTTTCACATTTAATAAGCTAGTTTTTCAATACAAATGTTTATGTTTTTTAAGTTTTAACCTTTTCATATGAGGAATGATTTAAATTTACTAAGTGATGGTAGGGTACCGCTATATCATCTCTATGCATCGATAGGTCTAATGAGACAAACTAGTTTGGGTATTGGATGAGGCCCTACCCGTTTATGTATGGTATCAAGGCTGAAGGCTTGACAATAAGTTTTTGATGTCCTCCATTATATATTCCACAATCATGAGATTTTTTATTGATATTCCATGTGATAATTAAATTATTAGAATTTCTATGTGATTATTTATATAAAATTATTTTATTTTCATTTATTCTTGAAATGTGATACATAATATTATGTTTTAATTTCACATGTTGTCATTAATTCACCTTGCCTTATTGTTTATGTTTATTATTATACCTTCCATTGTAAAAATACCATTAATAAACATTTAATATCACCCCTTTATTATGTATTATTTTTTCATTGGATACCAAGATGTATATTATGATTGATATATAGGGTTAATATAGAATAATAATTAGTGCTCTCAAAAGATTTACTATGTTGTATTTTATAGTTTCAATTGTAATTTGTGTTTCAAGTATGTACTATGGTCTGCAATATTGCTAAAACAAACAGTCCTTTGGGATTCAAGTCTTGTATCTATGAAAATTTAATAAAGTGAGGCTTCATATCCAGGATTCTAGGGTCGAGGTTGTTGTAGTTGGTATCACAACAAGTTTACCAGAAATCTTGGAAACTAGATTTAGAAAAAATAGATTACGGAACATAACCCTAAGTAATAATTTGAAAATAAGAATAGAATAAAATCCCAAAGAAACCATTTTTATGATTATAAGACTAGATACAAATAATTTTTTCAATTTATATTAATTATTTTTCTAGTTTTTGGATTATAAATTATGATATGATCTAACCTAGTGTATCTTTTCATTTTGAAATGACACATAGTATAAGGAATGTTATACTCACTAATAAACGTGATCCAAAGTGTAAAAAGGATCAAATATTTCTTAGTATTAATGAAATATTTCTAAGTGGAATAGTATCTCCTGAATTCTCATTATATAAGGACATGATATCATGTGATAATGGGACAAATAAAAATTACTCTAAATATTATGGATTTAAAGGGAAGCACAAGAATTAGATAAACATGGGAAAAAATATAAAACAAAAAATGGAAATAATTATTTTCCCATATGAAGAAGAATGTTTAATATTATCATATTGGGATTAAATAATTATGTCATTCGAGTATTTTATAAATGATGTACTTGTTATAAAAATTATGGAAAATAAAATGATTGTACTATAGTACTATCTCATTAAATATTTTAGATCACACATTGAATGTTACTAATGACTAATAAAAGTGACTTATTAGTATGCTAAACTTTTGGGAAAACATATGGTTTAGGGAAAGATAACCCTTAATTTGTTCTTAATAATAAGATAATGATGTTAGAATAAATTGATGGTTTTCTTGGAAAAATTTAATTGGATAGTACTAGCTACTTTGGAATCGATTAAAGGTTTTTTTTGAAAAAGTGATTTATTCCATAATTGACAGAGTTTACAAATTTTTTTATTTTAAGTAGTATACCCAAAAATCTTACGAATAAGTAATAATGCATGTTTTCAATAATTTTTTTTGTAGCTAAATTTATTACCATGTTTTAAGAGAATAGATAATAAATGTATTCACTTATTTATAACATGAAAAATAATATTTGCTTCATCTTGTGTACAAATTAATGATAAGTTCATTTTAGAAAAGTTAACCATTTATGAAATGGTCTAAGTTGATCTTTAGAAACGTTTTTAGATGTTAATCTTTTATGTCTCCATATAATGAAACTTGTGTTATGAAATAGAGTAAAAATAGTCTTAGGCACAACCAAAGGATATGATTGTGTTTATGAAATAGAAATATATCATGTAATTATATTCATATAGTGTGAAATAATTCCTCTAATTTAGGAAAGGTATATAAAAACCAAAAAATGTTATCCCAATACCTTATTTTTTTTGAACCATTAGTATTTTAAATAATCATAGATTTATGTATTTGATTCATCAAATTTCCATTTACCAATTACTTGTTTGGGATCGATGACCTCAATCAATACCTAAATATAATTATGATTTTCTTCTATGTAAGTATCTATACATGCCACTAATTTCATCCTAATTATATTCAAAGTTATATGTTATTCCATGTGGAATTTATTCTTTTATTTCTCTTTTTTTAATATAATAGTATGTTAACTCTTCTCACGATGTGGGATTTCAATAAGATAATTTTCAAATATAAAACACTAGAAGATGAATTTCAAATTGTGAGGATGTAATTTAAATAATATGGGGAGAATGTAATTCCATAAGACTTTACAACATTTATCTTTTAGAATATTATTTTCTATCATGATTTATACACAAATAAAAATTTAATATTATGTTTCACACAACAACGACTTTCTTTGATAGCTTACATTACACGCAAGATATATTTTTACTAAATGACAATATATTCTTAAAATATTTTTATAATAAGATATAACCAAGAGATTAATTTAGTGGATATGAATAGCATTAACCGAAATATGAAATAATGTGTTTTATAAAAATATATGATGAATTCATTTTTTAACAATTGATTAGAAATTAAAATATATACCAAATAAATATTAAAGAACATTCTTTATTTTTATTCTCCCCAAGGCATTTTTTCACACCTCAACCATGGATATTCTTTTATTTTATTATTTTTATGTATTTGGATATTTTTTTTCAAGGATTGGGTTGACTCCTAGTTTGATGTTTTGAGTCTTTAATTGAGGAATTGATGTTATGGGATTCATAGTAAGGGGAACATAGTTTGATCATGGTGAAGGGAAATTGTGCGGCATATCCCAAGTAACTATACAGCCTGTGTTGGGTGTCCAGTAGTGAGGTGCACAGGTTGAACATAGTTTTGGAAACTATGAGGTTTGGTTTTTCGAACTGGATGGAGGAATCTAGAATGATTGGCAGATGGTTTGGGAACCTTGCAACTAGTCTATGTGCGGTTTCCCTCTTCTACCGTATAGGGAACATGGTTTGTTCATTGTTTTTATACTCTGTGGCCAAACCATGCTAGTTTCCCAGTTCATTAAAAATATTGAATTTACCTCTTTTCCCCTCAAACATTTTAACCCCATTTTGGGCTTTCCTTCTCTCCTTTGACCTAGGTGCACCAAATAGATCACAAACCCTACCCTTTTTGGAAGTCCATGTATTTTTGGTACTCCCCCTTTGAATCTAAGGTAAGTTTATTTGGTGTCTGGTTGTTTTCTCCCTCTCCCATCATTATACTCTAGGGTTCTTGGTGTTTTCTTAGTGGGTTTTCTCTTGTTCGATGTTCAGTTTTTTCCTTGGATGTTAAGGTGTGCATATTATCTCTTGGGGCACATTCTTCCTCCCCCTGAAGTCTCACTTCATTCATACACTATTGAGGTAGGTGTTTCAATTATTTTCCTTTCCATCTCATTCCATTGATGTCTGTGAATTTTTAAATAATAGTAAAATGTGATTCCAATTCGTGTATTTTAATTTTTTTTCTTGTTATGATGTTTTCATGTTGCTAAAAATAAGTTAAAGTGTGTTTTAAAAAGGGCTCTGTAATTATGTTGCAATGTTTTGCACACAGGGTGTTCATTAAAATGTCAATTATTCTTTCAAAATGAGACTACATGTTTTGGTTTTTTTTCAACCTTTTTTATACTCTGATATCTTTTAGGAATTATGAATTTGAAATTGTGTGTATAAATTGGTGATTTGTGTGGCGTGAATCATACGTGTGGTAAGTTATGTTAGTTGGAAAACATGTGGTGTTTCTTTAAAAATAGTGTTGGGTAACTTCATAGAAGCCTATGGTGAACCATTGGATATGGTAACTTCATTGTGTTCCGATATGTACACATGGATGGGAACGAAAATGATAATAGTCTAAGATAAATGTGTTCAACTTAAAAACCTAAATTTCAAAACACTCATCTCTCCTCCCCATTTTGTAATATCAAATGTTGTTGCTTTACTAGTGATTCCATGGTTCTCAAATGACATGAAATAGATTTTAGGATTTTTTTTTAATGTATTTTGTTTTTGGTAATCTAAGGTTAGATGGATTCTAGATGGCATGAAATCCCATCTGGCAGCTTTATATATTTTTTAGGTTTCAAGTTGGTTTTTAAATGGTGTTTTAAATGGTGTTTTAAATGGAATTGGATTTGTAACCTAAAGGCCCATTTGGAATTGTGCATATGAAATTGATGTTTTAAAAATGGATTGGAATTTTTTTTTGATATATTGGATTTAGTATTATTGGAGGTTTGGTTAGCACTTTAGGTTGTTTTGGAAATGGATTCTGGTTTTAAAAGAGAAAATGATCAGTTATCACTTTCTAATGTTCTGAAAATTGTTTTAAAGCTTGAATGATGTGACGGCCTGATTTTCACCTAGGAATGGTTTATTGTGAGATAAACTCTCCTATATAGGATTCATCTATGCGGCTTATCGTTTGGGTGTTTTTTATTTTTTGGGTATGCATGTTCTATGGTGATAGGTAATTTGAGTCACGCATGGGAGAGCCTCCTCCTTTCACCATGTATGTTTACCATGGGTTTCTTGGATATTCATAGGGGGTCAAGTGATAGTTTCTTATCGATCCTAATTAGGAGTGTTGGTATCTGTTGAATATTTTAGAATCCAGGTGGGTTGTGCCACTAGTGAGGCTAGTTTATATCTACAAGTTGGTCATTGACTATAGATATGCATCATACATCGATAGGTGTGTCCGATCTGAGTACATACCGAGATCATTCTAAGGATGTTTAGGAAATTACCATGGTTTCTATCTATATGTTATTTTTTATATTCTATTACACATTGATTCCTATTTAGAATAATTATTCTATTTCTTACATCCTCGTATTTCATGATTTAGTTTTGTTTTAGTATTTGGTTCTAAAATTAAATCAATTTTGAAAATGGAAGGTCGTGTTTTTTGGCTATAAAATGGTGATCTATGGAAATTTACAAAATGTGAAATCATGTTTTTATATCTATAATTCAAACCAATGATTTGGGATGTGTCGAGAAATTAAATTTATGGATTCTATATTGGTTTCATACTGAGCTGTTTATGATCACACCTTACTTTTACTATTCAGTGTTGGTTGGACAAAGATATTTTGTAGGATCAGGTTTCTGGTTGACTGCTCACTATTAGATCAAGTCTGTTTTTGTGGTTTGTGGGGACCAAGAGGTCACATAGTGATTGTGGTAGGGCATTCTTGTTCTAGTTTGGTTCTTAGTATCTTTTGTTTTTTTTTTCTAGTTGTTGTATATAGATCAGTTTGTATATATTATCGAGATCCAGTTGTTGCTGGCTATTTCATTTATTTTGATTATTTGTTTGATCATGGTTATTGGGAAAAAATCATCCTCACATGGTTTATATTTTATTCTATACACTATTTTCAATCCTATGTGGATCTGTAATTCCCTTAATACCATGTCTTAGACCGGGTCAGATGTCAGTTTAGATGGAATCCTAGCATGGGTCATGAAAAAATGGTATCAGATCAAGGTCCTTTGTTATCTGGGATGTCTAGTAGATTAGACACTAGGAATGATAAGAATCATGAGGTAGGAAAGGGAAGAGTGTCACAAACCCTTTCTCATTTAGATACTCATGTTTCTCGGGTTAGTCATGAATGTGAGACTTTTTTGTTGACTTGAGTTGATGAGGTGATTTGTTGATAAGAAGCCTATCCCTGTTGAGAGTGGTTATTTCAGATTAGAATCTCAACATCAGAAAGAGTTTTTTAAATATATGGAAGAAGTTACTAAAGGAATTGATATTATAGAAAAATAAAGTCATGATGTCGAAGACGATAGTGTGTTCAAACAAATAGAAGAAAATTAACAAGAAGAAGAAAAAGAAGAACAAAGAGAATATGAAGAAGAAGAAGAGGATGAAAAACAAATTGATTATAAAGAAGATATTCATTCTAAGAAGATGTCTTTTAGAACATATCACGCTTCCTCAAAACAATTATCATCTTTGGGAAATTATAAGGAACAATATGTTAGTCAAGAGAAAAAAAATCCCCATCATTTAAAGAATATTAATCTTCATCTCATAAGGATAAAAAATGCAGAACTAAAAAGATTAAGGTAATAAAAGGATTTTTGTTGATGCAATTGAGATTTTTGATGAAAATCAGCATGGATAGAAAATTGAAAAATATTTTACAAAGGAAGACAAAGGAAAATCATTTTAAGAAGAAACCAAAACCAACCATGTCATACCTCCCAAAAACAATCAACAAGAGATACATAACCCAATACAATCATAACACAGTGACTCGACTATACCATTCATAATTTTAGAATATTGGAGAACAAATTTCGTTACATCCCCAGACTGGAAACCAAGTTTAATTTGATTTTTGATAATCAACATGAAAATCATATTTAGTGAAAGCTTTAACTGATAGATTGATATGTTTGGAATATGATATCAAGATATTTAAAAAATGATTAATGGATCAGAGAAAAATATTTAATTGGATGGTAAAATTATATCATGGTGTTGATAATGATATAAATCATCATGATGATAATTTTTAAAAGATTAATAAGTCCTTGAATGAAACTGATGGTGCTATCAATATTCATTCTAATGACATGGACAATAGAGTAATGTTCATTGAGATGTTTCAAAATTCAATTGAAAATTATACTCAATAAATCACATATTTATAAGGGATATTAAAGTTTTTGATACATGATATTTCAATATTCATGTTCTATAAAGATTAAATTGTTTATTTGAAGAATCAGAATGACGTCTTATTAGAATGAATTAAAGCATAATAAGACAAGGATATGCTCCAAAAAAAGATTATGGTGTAAGATGAAATGTTTCAGATTCAAGAGGAAAGTTTATAGGATCTTGAAAAAGTGAAATTTTTCTTAGGAATATTTAATTGTAAATATTGAAGAATAAACGAAATAATTCATGAAGTTGAAGACAATAGTCATATATTGGATTGTATGGAAAGAATAATTCCTTTTCTTAAAATCTTATTATAACTCTTCTCATCTAGGTTTAATTAAAAGACTTTTCATCTAGATACAATTTGTTTGAATGTTTTACAATTATTAATTTTATCAATGTTCATTCATTCGTTCTATATGATCAAGTACTTTATTATTATATTTGTATAGTTGTCTCTATAACTCCTTTTCAGGTATTACAAGACTCTTCCCCATTCCATTTTGAAAATAAAAAATGTTGAGAAATTTATACAATGAGAGAGAATTTTATATAAGGGGTAGATGTTTTAATTAATGGGGAGAAATAATTCTAAAAGAGGATACTAGGATCCTTAGGGGAAGTTCTTATCCAAATGGGGATTTATTCATGTTCATAATTGTATTCAGAATAGTTATAAACTCAGTGGGAAATAAGTATTAATGGTTAATTTCAAATACAGTGTTCTTAAAAATAAAAATGGACTCAATCTTTTCAAATTTATTTTCTTTTTAAGTCTTGGGGTATTTGTTTTCTAGAAAGGGGGATATTTTTGATTCAAAAGTAACTTTTTGAATTTTTTATTCCAATTATTTTGTAAATAAAAAACTCTTTATTAAAAACATAATTAACTATATCTATCATGTCCAAAGTATTTTAATAATGTTTTTATAGAAAATATATAAGTTTTATAATGTTTAGGGTTAGCTTTAAAGTATATATTAATAGAAACCTACTTTATTCATTTCAATTACCGTAATTAGTATAGAACCGATAATGAACAGAATCAATTTTATCAAATCGAATTTAAAGACTTTCTATCTTAACATTGTAATAAAGAACGTCTATATAATTGGGATTGACATCAGAACCGATATCATGGGAATTATATTCATAATGAAAATCATAATGGAATTATATAAGAAAATCCATTGGATTTATATATGTTTAAAATCAAAATATGAAAAAACATATTATTTTGTAAAGGAATACATTTTACACAACAAATGGTGTATTTCATAATAATGTCATGAATTATGTTTTAATACGACTGTTGATGTTCCAAGTGTCTAAGTACATGAAACATTAATAGAGAAAATATGATCAAAGGAAGATCAATATGGCCATTGGGAGCCTTCCTATAAATACTTGATCATTTAAAGAGTTCACAATGATAAGAAGTAGTGGAAAACTGTAAGTTCCAAAATGGTCATAGATACCCTAAGAGGGGGGGGGGGTGAACCGGGGTATGGATTTTTTTTCAAAATATTCATACCCCACTAGATCTTGACCACTTTATCAAAATGGTCACATTGTTTTCACTTGTGTGTTTATTATTAAAACTTCCTTTCTTATTTATCTAATTATAATGCTTTGGATAGAATGTAGGGAAGCAAGTAGGCAGACAAAAATATTTTTACTTTATTCACCCAAACTAAGCTATGTCCAAGGATCATACAATGATGATGTGCCACTTTAAAAAATCTACTGAAGCTCACTGCAAATAATGTTCGGTCTAGATCACTTCAATTCCCATGCTCACTTCCTTTACAATGATTAGGGTCAGCTAATTTTATTTCCAAAGGTCATTCCTTATTTATTTCTCCCTAGACCACTACCGGTAGAAAGGATCACCTTCTTCCACTTCCTTTGATAACTCCTTTATAAAGGATCCACTCATAGTTTATGGACTTGTAGGTCCCTTCATTATCACTAATGAATACGGACTCAATTATAGATAGATTCTCTGTTGAAGTTCCACTTTCATCCACAAATGAATATAACTTTTCCACTGAACATTGGGGAATATATTTTAAAAATCTTATGAAAAGAACACTACCTTTGCAAAGCTCCCACTTTTACAGAGCTTAAACAAGCCTTTGCAAGGCACCAACCTCTTCAAAAAATATCATAGGTTCACAGAGCACATAGGTTCTCAAGGCTCACTAGATCACATAGCTCTCTAGATTGCAGAGCTCACTGCTTCTTAGAGTCACACTGGTCTTTGCAATTTTGCAATGCTATACAACCCTTCATAAATAACACATCCTCTGTAAATCCAAACTGGCCTTTGTGGTGCACCTTCCTTTCATAGAGCTCAACTACATCTACAAATTACCTTTATATTCGCACAACTCCCTACTCTATGAATCTGATTTTAAATTAGAGAGCTTATGGTTTTTCATTTGATCACACTACTTTTCTAGAGGGGTTGAGGCCTATTTATAGGATATTCCACCAACTCGAGAACCTTCCATAAAAATTCAGCACCATGTCAGCTGAAATCACAAGGCTTTGAAATATCTTCCAAAATTATCTATATATCGTGAAGAACCACAAAAAATTTCGTATCGTAGAGATCTTCGTAATGATAGAGTGTTCCATCAATTCCTTTTCACCGCCGTCAAAATGCCCCCTCACAATGCTCTTCACCTTTGCTGTTCGTGAAGATTTTTTTAATCACATAGCTCACCTTCACCATTCATCATGTCTTTTTGAAATATAATTAATTAATCCCATCTTCACAAAACTCATGATTTTCTATATTTTGGTGAGATCTTCAAGGAAATACACTTTTCATAATGCTCAAGAAACACCAATTTTTTTACCCCAAAAATTTGACAAACATTGCAAAAAGACACCCCCATGTATGTTCTTTTGTACCACCTTAAGATATTCATTACTTTGTTATGGTTCATTGTCAACATTTAATGTCAAAAAAATATCTATAACCTGAAAATTAACCATGAAAACCTACTTTTTAAACAATAACAACCAACCCAAAAATGCTATAATGTTACCTTGAGGGATTTTTGCTCAGCACAAACACATGTAGAGACACTGATCAAAAAATCTATTGATTTTTATACTATGAAATATCTATGATGCTTACAAGAGTGATCATATTATTATTTTTAATTAAAACCTTACTGAGTTAGTTTTTTGTAATTTACATGTGCATCTTCTTATGAATATGATCAATGGATCATGGTGATAACGAGATAAAGAAGACGATCACATGAATACGATTGTGGTATCTCGAGGATAGTGAGATAGAGAAGTCAGTCACCTGAATATGATTGTGTGATTGTAGGGATAAGAATACATATATGCCGATCATCGCATCGAGGGTTTGTGGGGATAGAAAGATAGAACAAATCATTGTATCAATGGATCATGTAGACAGAGAGACAGACCAATCATCATATTGATGGATTTCCCTGGTAAGGTAAATACATAATTTTTTTAATTATAAAACCTAACACTTTTATCCTAGGTTATTGTATACCCTTCCCCATGGAATAAAATAATTTTATTTGTCTACTAGTTTTATTACAAGTCATTATTTCTGCAAAAATTACAATAGAAAGTGAATCCTTTTATCTCCATCTTTATATTTGTGTTTTTATCATAATAGATTTAATTATGATACCTTAATTTTACTATAATTGCGATTCTATATGATTTAAGATAGAATCATTACATTTTTATTACTCTGATTTATCATAAACATTATGATTACAATACTTTTTTGAATACTCTGATAATGTTTTTTCTTATATGAATACGATTAAAATCCAAATATCTTTCCAACGCTTACTGATTAAAATTCTATATACAATCAAGATAGAATCTCATTATGACCCATGGATATACATATTAAAATCTACTTGATTATAATATTTATTTTATCAAACCCAATGACCATGTATGATCACAATTTAAATACTAAAGAGGTATTGTGAATATGATTATTTTAACAATGTTAAAATAATTTTATTAGGTAAAAAATGAATGTTTTAAAATTTAAATTCAACACTATTTTATTTACCCATATACATGGAGAATTTTCCCAGTCAAGAAAGTTATATCACTAAGAGGGGGAAGGGGTGAATCTGTAATATCATTTTCTTATATGCTTTCTTGCAACCTTGACCTCATATTATAGATTACTTTAACTATTGAGATCAAATTAAAACACACATCCACAGGAATAAAAGTATTTGCAAGGGTTTCTATACAATTAGAGAGCTACATACTTGTTATGGTTAGGAAATAATCTAATGCCACATAATCTACTAGAAAAAAATCCTTTTTTTGTGAAATACAATGAGTAGGATATGACCTATCACTCATGTAGAACTATGTAAACAATTAAATAGTGTGTGTGCTCTTTCAAGCATAAATGATGTCATTAAATGTTTTTTTACAATCATTTTATAGTGATTATTTATAAACTTTCACAAATTTAGATTTTCAAAATAATTCACCACCTTATTACATAGTGGTTTGTAAGAACTTCCAGGACATTGTAATAAATCTCAGTTCTATTTTCCTAGTCTGATTATCCCAGTCTGATTTCTCAATACAAAACATCTTACTATATCATAATATGATTGTGAAAATTATTAAAACTTTCTTCCTCAGTCTAGAAAATCCACTATAAAAATTATAGACTTATTACCCATCCTGATATGATGACCAGAAGATTACGATGACAAGATAGATATGATAATTAGATGAATACAATGATCAGATAAATAGGTTACAACATTGTATCTTCACATTTTACTTCCATCAGACCCAAATTTTTCAGGAAATAGAGTCTTGAAACATATTCACCCAACAAATATATATCATTTCTCTGTTATTTATTTAATAGTACATCAGTCAAATAAGTACAGTGTACTTCTCAACTTTTATACTCACCCCAAATGTGGTTGGGGATGGATTCCTAAAAACATTCTTGCTCTACCAAATTACATGAACTTTTTTGTTTCCTTTAATTTCGGGTGCATCTTAACTGTCAAAAATGGTTATCATCCCTCCATGTTTCTTATATATTCTTCTCTAATCTTCTAAAAAATTGAAATTTCTTCAAAAACATCAAATTGAATTGATTTTTCCAATACTTTTTATTCATTATAATTCTTCATACCAATTATATGTATGATAAAAAAAACATTTATTATCTCCTTTGAAAACAATAGTATGATTTTGTTTCTCCATTATGATTTCTTGAAACGATTTCTTCATTAAGTTTATCTGCACCAAATGAAAGACTATCTGGCCATTCAAATTTCATCATTATGATGAAGATTGAATATTATTTCAAAATTCTACAACTGCTTCAATTTCTTTTTCTTCAGACCGATGATCAAGTATCAATTCGAATTCTATTACTCTTGACCCAATTGATAAAAGCACTTGAAAACCAACTAGAGTTCTTATATTTTCTTCCAAATAAGATCCCCATCAAGTTCATTCTCTAATGATTTATATCTTTTGGATTTTTTTTGACTAAAAACCTGTACCTTTGGATTGTAAAATTTTCTACAATTATCCCCAGCCTTCGAAAAATATGAATCTGATGAACTCATTGCAATGATCTTGATATTGGAGAACTTCAACTTCACAAAATAACAACATCTTGTATTATGACTATATTCATGAATTTGATTATGTTGAATATTAGATTTAACATCATCTGACTTTGATTATGTTGTTAAATGGCTTAAATTGTATATTAATTACAATATAAAGCATTATGACTTACCAATCCTATAATAACATCTTTATTTCCTACTCATCTAGAAGAAGATTGACATGATTACGATTAGAATACATATGACTGGAATCCCCTAAACTCCATTTCAATCGAGATATGATTAATCTAAGTATAATTGGAAATAATGATTATCCTCCTTTAATTCATCAAGATTCCATTATATGTTTCACAACTCACTTTTAATTTTTGAGAAATACAAAACATGAAAGAAACATCACATTTTTATCATAGTCATATAGAATATGATCTTCCCCATTATGATCAATCATTTCATTCTAGATTCAGTGTGAATCTAATTAGCCTTTTCTTCCTTCTAGCTTCACTTGAATACAATGGACTTTATAAGAATTGTGTGTATAATTTCTTGAATACGATGGATAGTTTTATTTTCATAAAAAAATTTATTTGATTTTCATTTCTTCTTAAACTTCCTTGGAAACAAAATACAATGCCAGAATATGATCATCATCCTTATAATCTTGGTCCTAAAAATCTCCTCCTTTGGATTTTTTTGTCAAAAAAGGTTCATAGACCACTAAATATGTTTCATCGAGATATATATTACTTATCAAAAATTCAAATTCTACACGAGCAAGATCATTACATGAAACAAGAATTAATGACAGCAATGAAATTCTATCCAAAAGTAGTGATCATGAAAAATTCCTTTGTCTTTCATCCTAAGCTCTTAAATTATACTGGAATAGAAAAATCTATTTCCTACAACCACTCTAAAAATGATAGAATATTTAACATAATTACATTGCTGGATTCACATCTTACCCACAAATCCCCCTTTTTAAATTCCTTTTATAGGATATATTTAAGAAACAATTCTATCTGTTGAAAACACTATCCATATGTATTATTATATACGAGAAAAAGAACATACCTAAACCTTGTTGAGTAAGAGGTTAAATTACCATGTTTAACCTCAATTTAGAAAAGGATTCCTTCAGTAAATGATTTTTGAAAATTGAAACAACTTTTTCTAAAGAAGGAAAATAATCTAACTTTAATTCATTATCCTCAACATGATTTTTAATTAAATGATATTTTATATTAGTATGTTTTTAATGAAAATTATGCATAATATTTCTAGATATATTGATATCAATTTGATTATCACAACCAAAAATCAAGGGTAAATCCACTTCAATAATTAAGTCTTATAAATGAGTTTTCATCCACATAAGTTGGGTAGTGGATTGAGTAGTGGAAACATACTCAACTTTAGTATTACTAAGATTTACCAAATTTTGTTTCTCTATAGTACAAATAATAAAAATTTCACTAAAAAATAATACTCTAATAGATGCGGATCTTCAATCATCAACATTTTCAACCCAATCAGCATTTGAATACCAAAACAAATCAATAATTTTTTTGTTTTCACACCTGATTTTAAATTTTTTTACCTTTTATATATCTCCAAATTATATTTCTATCCATCAAATGTGACTCTTTTGGAGTACTCATAAATATTTCACATAATGTAATAGAATAAACAATGTAAATTCATATGGAAATAAAATAAAAAAACATACATTCATCTTTTGGAACTCTTTATAATCCACATTCTTTCCTTATACATCATTAATCAGTGTGGTTTCTACTGATATTAGTGTGAAAACAAATTTTTAATTTTCCATACAATATCTATTGAGAAGTTCCTTATAATACTTTTCATGAGAAATAATAATGTATTTCTTATTTTGTAAAATTTTTATCCAAAGAAAGTATTTCATTTCCCCAACATGGACATATCAAAAAAATTATTCATTTCTTTAGAAAATATTTCATAGGATATTTCATCATTTTGATCAATGATAATTTCATCAACATAAACAATTACGTTGAGGGAATAAACCTAGATTTTTTTAATGAAAGGTTTTATATCAACTATTCCTTTCTTAATTATCATCTTCCTTAAGAAGGTATCAAATTTTGAATATTGTGACCTCAGAGCTTGTTTTATCCCATATAAGGCTTTCTTAAGCTTATACACAAAACATTAATATTTACCAATAGGAAATACACAAGGTTGTCCAATGTAAAATTCCTCATCAAGATCACCATTCAAGAATATGGATTTAACATCCATTTGATATATTTTGTAAATATGTGGTGAAATAATTGCAAGAAATATTCTTATAGTTTCTAATATTTCCACCAAGGAAAATGTTTCATCAAAATAAGTTGTTTCAATTTTTGAATAATATTTTCACACTAATATTTCATTGTTTATTATCACTTCACCTTCTTCATTCAGCTTGTTCTATAAAACCAAATTTGTACTAAAAACATCTGTTTTATCATTATTAGGAAAAAAATTTCACATATCATTATTTTCTATCTAATACTATTATTTATTCAGGGCCTGAATTCATTCTGCACACACAAAGTCTTATTTAACATCATTAATATCCACTTTTGAATACTTGGATATATGTGTAATTGTAACACCCCGAGCTTCCACGATACGCTTCTCATTCAGTAATACAATAGCTTGCATTGTACGCAACTTCGAGTTCTAAAACACCGCGACTAATCAAAGTAGCCGTTATGAATAGTAATACCTTCTTTTTGAAATATTATAAATTTTATATGTCAAAATGGACTTCATTTTTGTATTCGTAATATCGAAATTAGCCTATGTTGAATTTTTGGTATTTTTCTGAGAACTTCTAAAATTTTATAAATAGTGAAAAATACTTAAAACAACTTTTTTAATCAAAATAATTTATAGTGATAAATTATAATATTTGATGGTTTTAAAGTATAATTAGAATATATTTTTACCATTTTATCCAATGGTGGTCATTAGAATTAATTTAACATTGAAATTGGACATAAACAATTGCCAATCTTTTGATATAAATTGTTTCTTAAAAACACGCTATTTGTTGTGACAGCGGGAATTATTTATAAAATTAATTAATGCAACTAATATGTTTGGAATTTTGTAAAATAGACATCATTTTTCAATTCGGAATATCAATTATAGCTTAGGGTGAAATTTTGGCCTTATTCTGAAAAACTTCAATTTTTGATGAATAGTGAAACCACTAAGTGGTTGTTAAATAACTGATTTTTCGTTTAAATGAAATATTACCACTTCTGTGATTTGATTTTCAAAAATCCGACATACATGGTTGTCATTAAGAAGTAAAATGTGGTTCAATGGGATAAAAATAATTTTTCGGTGAATAGTAACTTATTAAGTTCTTAATCGCGATTAGTGGTAATTAGGGTAGTTTAAGGTATAGATAATACTTTAATAATATTAAATGACCTAGACACATGTCCCAACCTCATTGGTTGAGTCATGGCCGACCAAGACAAGCCATGGCCTAACTTGGGGACCCCATGGATCCACTTTTGTTGGGAAATAACATAAATTACTTTTTATTTAATGTTAAAGTGAAAATGACACTAACATAAAGTGTTTTACTAAAACAATTTTTAAGTAGGGTTACACAAGTCCAAATTTTGATTATAAATAGTCATTGGAAAGATAAAAAGATTTCCTATATCATAGTATTTTTTTTATAATTTTAGACATTAAATAAATTAAATTATTTATGACATCATTATGATGCAGCGATGACCTCATTATTTAACGATTTTAATAAAATGAATAGATAATGTAAAATCCAAGGCTTACACTTGTCCAAAGCCAATTGGATGAGTGGATTTCGATGCCTTATCACCTTATCCACGAATTCTATCAATGTGGGACCTTTTAAAACCGAAACACATTTTCAAATAATGTAATGTTCCTTTACTTTCCAAAAGTGCCCCTCCTCTCCTCTTATAAAAGGCCCCCACCTCTACCTCATTTCACACACTCTTCAAGCCATTGGCTCGGCCAACCCCTGCCCATTTGCTCTCTCCACATCCCTCTCCTCATCCTAGAGGATTCCCTTTGGGCAGAATCCTTTCAAAGGAAGCCTTTAGGCTCAACTCAAAAGGAGTTACACTTTTTAAGGTAATTCATTCTCTCATGTTCTTTTGTTTTATTTTGCTTCTCCAACCCCCTAAACTCTTTTTATTTACTTCTTTTGTAACAACACCAGTATCTTAAATATACTAGGATGTTGTTATAAGATTTGTTTGAGCTACACTTCCACACAACTACATCAAATGGTTAAAGAACATAAGGTTTCCGTGGATGGCGAAATTCTGCCTCCCGAAACGATGATTGTTCAACACTCATTTAACACCTTCAAAGGTGGCCATTATGATGTCACTATTTTTATATATGATATATAATATGTTTATGTTTTCCTTAAGCTTCTGTTTTTTTCATTTTGGGCATACCTTTATGGTTTCCATTATGGGTAAAACACGATATCTTCATTTTAGGAAGCGCGGACTACCGCCCCCTGAAAGTGATTTGATTCGTTAATACCATATGTGGGATGTGTGAAGGATAAAGTTAATGATATTATATATGTTATTATACTGGAATTATAATATACTCTCATATCATTATGATTCCATTCCAGAAAATATGAAATAGAAATGGAAGTAGCGTTCATGCGTACGTACGGCTTACCGTCTCCATGAACGGTGCATTTCATTTCTTACCTCTAAATGTGATGTAATATTATAAATGAATGTATGTACTGGATATATATGACATATATGATATCTACATCATGAATACCATTCTGGATATAATTAACCTTTGACCAAATTAACAACATGTAAGTGTAAGAAGCCTATTTTTGACTTAAGAACCAAATACCGACAAAATGAACATTATTAACTTAAATAATTACATAATGTTCATATCATTGTAATAAGTGATATAATAAGGATAATGAAGTTGAAAATGGTTCTTAATAAGGTATATATTAACTCTAGTTTATTATTCAGGAGGTTAAAGAACGGTTGAGTCAAGTCAGACACGAGGTAAGGGAAATTCTTAACCCAATTTCTGTTCTTTGGGTTAATCTCCTACTTTCAAATTAAGTCATGATATTGTTATGTATTATCTTGTATTCGTACTTTCTTTATGTGTACTTATAGATAATACACATAATATATCTATTTTATTTATAAATGATCTTTGTAAGGGAACTTCTTAACCCAACTTCAATTCTTTGGGTTAATCTCCTACTTTCAAATTATGTCATGATATTATTATGTCCTATTTTGTATTTTTATGTTATTTATGTGTACCTATAGTGAATACACATAATATATCTATTTTATTTTAAAAATGATCTTTGTATGGGACTTCGTCTCAATCTCCTTTCGTTGAGGCATATTTTATTTTATACACAACTTTCTTTTATACGGTGTATAAACCCCTTTGACTTTTACATTTATTCAAAAGGAATCTTTTTACACGAAGCGTTTTACTAAACGACAAAAAGGGAATGTTTTTCTTTCCGTACTTATGCGGCGACAACGACTTCTCCGCCGCCGTGACCATTATTTGAGTTTCGGCTTCCTCTACAAGCCATCACTTTTTTTTAATGAAAAATAAATACAAAGTTTTAACTTACTTTTATTTTGGTATTGAAAATGGTTTTGAAAGCGTTTTTATTATATCAATGTGTTGTATTGATATCTTGTGATTGGAATGTGGAAATGTTATGTTTCCTTTATGCATGTTTTATGTGATATGATTATGTTATGGTTTATGATATGTTTAAACCTATTCATATGAGGAATGTATTGGACTTAATAAGTGACGGGTGGAGCCCGCTATAGCTCCTCGATGCATCGGTAGGTCTCATGAGACAACTAGACGTGGAATTGGCCGAGGCCCTTTCCCAATTTGATTTATGGTTTTGGCCGAGGCCTTAATCATTTTAGATGTCTTGGCCGAGGCCTTGACAAAATGTTTCAGAATGTCCGGCATTATACATTCCCTCATTATGAAAGTGGTTATTGATATTACATGTGATTATTCGACCAGTAGAATATCCATGTGAAGAAGTAAATGGCATTATCTCATTTTACTTTTGCCATATTATGTTGAAGTTCATGTTTAAGAGGCTTTTGTTTTAGTTATACATTGCCTTAATTGTTAATGATTATTTATGAAAGCTTCCGCATTATTGTTATCCTTACTGAGCATCTGAGCTCACCCCTTTCAATGTTTTAATATTTTCCAGGATGTGAAGAAGTATTTTATGAATGACCTGCAGGGATAGTCAGAAGAGGATATGAGTGTGGACTATGGAGACTTTGTTATTGTAGTTTTTCACTCTATGATGTAATGTAACGTTTACGAATGTATCTAGTGTTTCCAAGGCTACTAAACTAATCGGTCTTTCGAGACTTGATCTTTTGTGATCATGCCAATGTTACGAAGTAATGCACCGACTCTGGGTAGCTGGGGTCGGGGCGTTACAGTTGGTATCAGAGGCAGTTTAGTACTAACCTTGGAAGCTAGATGTAGATAAACTCTGATTAGAACGCATAGCCCAAAGATAGGCTTCGAGGATTAGTATAGAAGAACTTCCTAGAATTTTGGTATTATAGAGATGATATGAGTTTTCCGAGCAATACATCCCTGTCTGGATACGAGCAGGTAGAGGCGGCTCTGGCACAGATGTACCTAGGGGTAAAACCCGAAAAACACCGCTTTGAGCTAGACTCGAACGGGAACTGGAGCACGACAACGGGCCTTGCTGCACTCTTGGTTACGACACTCCCGGGGGATACGCTTAGGATAATTCTCATTTTCTTTACAAACCACTATGAACGGTTATGAGTATATACTTCCTCAAATAAAACCTTTTTATGATTATGGATTATATCCATAAATAGTTCAATTTATGTTAAGTATTTTACAAGTATGGAATTATGTATTTTGATTCATAAACTAATCTAGTTTATGCCATTGTTTAGAAATGGCGCCTAGTAGAAGGAATGGAAACTGTATCAATGCACGAACTCCGTGTAGGGATTGCCCTCCTGCTCAAGATAATTATTGTGGACCTGAAGATACAACTGGTGCTGATCAACTTATTACCATACTGGGACAACTCACGCAGGTTATGAATAACAACCTTACTCGTATGGAGCACCCTGATCCGCAACGTGGAGGATCAATGCTAGACCGTTTCATGAGGCAACAACCGCCAACCTTCAATGGGAGTACAAATCCTACAGTAGCTGAGCAATGGATAAATTCCTTAGAGAAAATATTCCATGCCTTGGGGAGTAGTGAAAGGGAGAAGGTTGTCATGGCAGTTTACCGCCTCACTGGAGATGCCGATCAATGGTGGTCACTAATTCAAAACACAAAGGAAGATGATGAATTAACAAACATGGAATGGCAGGAGTTCAAAGAACTGTTCTTAGAAAAATACTTACCTCGAGACCATCGAGCGGATATGGAAAGGCAATTTTTGAGTCTGAGACAAAAGGAGGATGAGAATGTCGCAAAGTATGAGGCTAACTTTACAAGGTTAGCGAGGCATGCTGCAGATTATATACGTAACCCAAGAAGTAAGATTGATCGTTTCTTTGATGGGTTAAAACCATTTCTCCGTCGAGCTCTAGTGTCACAATCTTTCTCAACATACGAAGATATAGTCTCATGTGCTATCAAGACAGAAAAGGAATTCTCTAAGTCTTATGACAACAAAGTAAAGCAAGAGAAGAAGAGAACGGTGGAACAAGAGACAGATAATGGGAAAAAGGGAAAGAAAGATTTTCCATTATGTGATAATTGTGGGAAGAATCACCCTGGTACTTGCCTAAAAGGAATGGGAGTTTGTTATAAATGTGGAGAAAAAGGTCACCAGGCTCGTGATTGCAAGGTAAAGAAAGAGGCTGTCAAAGTTGAATGCTACAATTGTAGAGAAATGGGTCATTATGCAAATGAATGTCCTAAGCGTCAGGGAAACTTACCTCAGAAAAGGCCAAGGGATCAAGGACAATCTTATGCTGTTACTACAGTTGAAGCAGAATAACTAATGTATTGGTGCTTTTGGACTCAAGGATTATATTCTGGTTATAAGAATAATGTAATATATATATATGGATTGTACTGCAGTACTTTTTGATTTTAGTAAGGTTTTAATATGATTAAGGTAATCATATTTTTAGTATGTGACAATAAGAGAAACTTTTCTTTGTTTGGGGAATCTGATGTTACAATTGATTTTGGAATTTAGAGACCTTTTAGAGAAAGTCTGGATGAAGGTATTTTGGATAACTATAAAGGTTGGAGTGGATTAAGTTGAACTTTGGATAGTATTGTTTAAGGTTAAAACATTTATGAACATTATTTTTGGAATAGTATAGTACTATATTTTTAGGAAAAGGACAACCTGCAGGGTGGGGAATAACCCGTCGCGTCGGAAAAAGCTGCAGGAATCGAACCCACAACCATAGTGCGACAAGCCTTTATTTCCTACCACTAGCCTACAGGAAGTCCCTGGTTATTACAAAATAGTTTTACTAATCTAAATGGTATGTGTTAACATTTTGAACCTTATACAATTAGGATAAATAGAATATTTTTGAGTTCTGTTACCATTTGGAGTAAAAGTTGGGTTTGTGGTAAAACTTTATTAACAAATGAAAGTATACATAACAAGTATGTATATTCCCTTACGTTCTTAGTAAATCTCATAAATAAATTCCTCAACATTATAAAAGGTAACTTAAAACAAAAATGTTGTCGGTTAACTTTTCCAACTGGGGATTCAATGACCGTTTAACCAATCACAAGTTTGTGATTTTCTTATGGTTAAACTTTCTCCTAATCCTGTTTTCTATAACTCTCCATCAGACCTTGATGGTTTGTTTTTCTTCCATATCCATATTTTCATAGAATCCTAGAATGGGCTATATCGGGTGACCTTTGTACTTATCCTGCTTTCTTTTAATGTTATATATTTATTAACCTTATTTTCGATGTGGGTTTTCCTCAAAGATATTTTCTCTTTTCAACCTTGTATTTTCCAAGAAAAATTTCAAATTGCGAGGACGCAATTTATTGAAGGAGGGTAGAATGTAACACCCCGAGCTTCCACGATACGCTTCTCATTCAGTAATACAATAGCTTGCATTGTACGCAACTTCGAGTTCTAAAACACCGCGACTAATCAAAGTAGCCGTTATGAATAGTAATACCTTCTTTTTGAAATATTATAAATTTTATATGTCAAAATGGACTTCATTTTTGTATTCGTAATATCGAAATTAGCCTATGTTGAATTTTTGGTATTTTTCTGAGAACTTCTAAAATTTTATAAATAGTGAAAAATACTTAAAACAACTTTTTTAATCAAAATAATTTATAGTGATAAATTATAATATTTGATGGTTTTAAAGTATAATTAGAATATATTTTTACCATTTTATCCAATGGTGGTCATTAGAATTAATTTAACATTGAAATTGGACATAAACAATTGCCAATCTTTTGATATAAATTGTTTCTTAAAAACACGCTATTTGTTGTGACAGCGGGAATTATTTATAAAATTAATTAATGCAACTAATATGTTTGGAATTTTGTAAAATAGACATCATTTTTCAATTCGGAATATCAATTATAGCTTAGGGTGAAATTTTGGCCTTATTCTGAAAAACTTCAATTTTTGATGAATAGTGAAACCACTAAGTGGTTGTTAAATAACTGATTTTTCGTTTAAATGAAATATTACCACTTCTGTGATTTGATTTTCAAAAATCCGACATACATGGTTGTCATTAAGAAGTAAAATGTGGTTCAATGGGATAAAAATAATTTTTCGGTGAATAGTAACTTATTAAGTTCTTAATCGCGATTAGTGGTAATTAGGGTAGTTTAAGGTATAGATAATACTTTAATAATATTAAATGACCTAGACACATGTCCCAACCTCATTGGTTGAGTCATGGCCGACCAAGACAAGCCATGGCCTAACTTGGGGACCCCATGGATCCACTTTTGTTGGGAAATAACATAAATTACTTTTTATTTAATGTTAAAGTGAAAATGACACTAACATAAAGTGTTTTACTAAAACAATTTTTAAGTAGGGTTACACAAGTCCAAATTTTGATTATAAATAGTCATTGGAAAGATAAAAAGATTTCCTATATCATAGTATTTTTTTTATAATTTTAGACATTAAATAAATTAAATTATTTATGACATCATTATGATGCAGCGATGACCTCATTATTTAACGATTTTAATAAAATGAATAGATAATGTAAAATCCAAGGCTTACACTTGTCCAAAGCCAATTGGATGAGTGGATTTCGATGCCTTATCACCTTATCCACGAATTCTATCAATGTGGGACCTTTTAAAACCGAAACACATTTTCAAATAATGTAATGTTCCTTTACTTTCCAAAAGTGCCCCTCCTCTCCTCTTATAAAAGGCCCCCACCTCTACCTCATTTCACACACTCTTCAAGCCATTGGCTCGGCCAAACCCTGCCCATTTGCTCTCTCCACATCCCTCTCCTCATCCTAGAGGATTCCCTTTGGGCAGAATCCTTTCAAAGGAAGCCTTTAGGCTCAACTCAAAAGGAGTTACACTTTTTAAGGTAATTCATTCTCTCATGTTCTTTTGTTTTATTTTGCTTCTCCAACCCCCTAAACTCTTTTTATTTACTTCTTTTGTAACAAAACCAGTATCTTAAATATACTAGGATGTTGTTATAAGATTTGTTTGAGCTACACTTCCACACAACTACATCAAATGGTTAAAGAACATAAGGTTTCCGTGGATGGCGAAATTCTGCCTCCCGAAACGATGATTGTTCAACACTCATTTAACACCTTCAAAGGTGGCCATTATGATGTCACTATTTTTATATATGATATATAATATGTTTATGTTTTCCTTAAGCTTCTGTTTTTTTCATTTTGGGCATACCTTTATGGTTTCCATTATGGGTAAAACACGATATCTTCATTTTAGGAAGCGCGGACTACCGCCCCCTGAAAGTGATTTGATTCGTTAATACCATATGTGGGATGTGTGAAGTATAAAGTTAATGATATTATATATGTTATTATACTGGAATTATAATATACTCTCATATCATTATGATTCCATTCCAGAAAATATGAAATAGAAATGGAAGTAGCGTTCATGCGTACGTACGGCTTACCGTCTCCATGAACGGTGCATTTCATTTCTTACCTCTAAATGTGATGTAATATTATAAATGAATGTATGTACTGGATATATATGACATATATGATATCTACATCATGAATACCATTCTGGATATAATTAACCTTTGACCAAATTAACAACATGTAAGTGTAAGAAGCCTATTTTTGACTTAAGAACCAAATACCGACAAAATGAACATTATTAACTTAAATAATTACATAATGTTCATATCATTGTAATAAGTGATATAATAAGGATAATGAAGTTGAAAATGGTTCTTAATAAGGTATATATTAACTCTAGTTTATTATTTAGGAGGTTAAAGAACGGTTGAGTCAAGTCAGACACGAGGTAAGGGAAATTCTTAACCCAATTTCTGTTCTTTGGGTTAATCTCCTACTTTCAAATTAAGTCATGATATTGTTATGTATTATCTTGTATTTGTACTTTCTTTATGTGTACTTATAGATAATACACATAATATATCTATTTTATTTATAAATGATCTTTGTAAGGGAACTTCTTAACCCAACTTCAATTCTTTGGGTTAATCTCCTACTTTCAAATTATGTCATGATATTATTATGTCCTATTTTGTATTTTTATGTTATTTATGTGTACCTATAGTGAATACACATAATATATCTATTTTATTTTAAAAATGATCTTTGTATGGGACTTCGTCTCAATCTCCTTTCGTTGAGGCATATTTTATTTTATACACAACTTTCTTTTATACGGTGTATAAACCCCTTTGACTTTTACATTTATTCAAAAGGAATCTTTTTACACGAAGCGTTTTACTAAACGACAAAAAGGGAATGTTTTTCTTTCCGTACTTATGCGGCGACAACGACTTCTCCGCCGCCGTGACCATTATTTGAGTTTCGGCTTCCTCTACAAGCCATCACTTTTTTTTAATGAAAAATAAATACAAAGTTTTAACTTACTTTTATTTTGGTATTGAAAATGGTTTTGAAAGCGTTTTTATTATATCAATGTGTTGTATTGATATCTTGTGATTGGAATGTGGAAATGTTATGTTTCCTTTATGCATGTTTTATGTGATATGATTATGTTATGGTTTATGATATGTTTAAACCTATTCATATGAGGAATGTATTGGACTTAATAAGTGACGGGTGGAGCCCGCTATAGCTCCTCGATGCATCGGTAGGTCTCATGAGACAACTAGACGTGGAATTGGCCGAGGCCCTTTCCCAATTTGATTTATGGTTTTGGCCGAGGCCTTAATCATTTTAGATGTCTTGGCCGAGGCCTTGACAAAATGTTTCAGAATGTCCGGCATTATACATTCCCTCATTATGAAAGTGGTTATTGATATTACATGTGATTATTCGACCAGTAGAATATCCATGTGAAGAAGTAAATGGCATTATCTCATTTTACTTTTGCCATATTATGTTGAAGTTCATGTTTAAGAGGCTTTTGTTTTAGTTATACATTGCCTTAATTGTTAATGATTATTTATGAAAGCTTCCGCATTATTGTTATCCTTACTGAGCATCTGAGCTCACCCCTTTCAATGTTTTAATATTTTCCAGGATGTGAAGAAGTATTTTATGAATGACCTGCAGGGATAGTCAGAAGAGGATATGAGTGTGGACTATGGAGACTTTGTTATTGTAGTTTTTCACTCTATGATGTAATATAACGTTTACGAATGTATCTAGTGTTTCCAAGGCTACTAAACTAATCGGTCTTTCGAGACTTGATCTTTTGTGATCATGCCAATGTTACGAAGTAATGCACCGACTCTGGGTAGCTGGGGTCGGGGCGTTACAGTAATAGCATATGTTGTTCTTATTGTTTGAATTATTTTATGTTGATCACCAATATTATTTTGAGCTTCCACTTAGATCAACATCTAAGGATGAGATTTTAGTGTATCCTCTTCGTCATTGGAAATAGTTGAGTCTGATTCTTCTTCTTGAGTAGGATTACAAATATATGTATCCTTATCAGAAATTTTTTCCTTATCCTTCTCAACTTATTTATCTACATGAGTATGTTTATCTTCTTCTATATTTTCAATAACTTTTACATAAAAAAATTCATCCTATTTCTTTTTTGGAACTTCTATATACTCTTTCATTCAGGGCATATCCAAGAAAAATTCAATCTTCACGTTTTTTCTCAAACTTTATAAAGTTTCCCCCTCTCTTCTTTATAATTCATGGACTCCCAAAAACTCTTAAGTGTATTAAACATTGAGTTTATCTACAATAAAATTCATATTAAGTCATATCAAAACTTTTCTTGTAGAAACATTACTTTTTGGTATACACATTAGTACTCCTGGATTTATTCTAAGAGTAATGAGAAAGACCATATTCAAGTAACAAATTTCTCAACATTTCCCCCACACTTATATTATTTCTTAAAGATACCCCATTTGTTGAGATGAATATGGGGAAATATACTCATTATTAATTCCATACGTCTCAATATAACATTCAAACTATTAATTTTTCTATTCACCACCATTGCCAGTTCTCAACTTCTTCACTGAATACCCACATTATTTCTCAACTTTCCTCCAAAATTTTTTAAACATTTTCATAGAATCTTATTTATCTTATATTTAAATGACACAAGTAATGGATGTAAATTCATTAATGAATGTAATGCAGTACTTATCTCGAATTGTTTATCATTTTCTCATTGGCCCAAAAATATCAAAATGGTTAATTTCATGGGGTTTTCTTGAACAAATATCGACATTCTTATTCATTGAATTTGAAATATTTAACATCTGAAAAATAGTAAAACACTAATATCTTATTATTGAAAAAATTAGGAATACCTCAAAAACAATTTAATTTAGATATATTCCTCATTTTTCATTGAAACAATTTTCCCATTCTCTTATGCCATAATTTTTTCTCTTCTTCCATGCTCATGTAACAAGAATTTCATGCCTCACTAACATGAAATAAGTTCCCAAATTTCTGTTGTCCTCTTGTATTTTTTTAGAAAAGTTCCCTCAACCAAAAGGTCGAGGTAGATAATCATAAAAATTAATAAGAGAACAAGAGACAAAAACAAGGTATCTTATTAGAATCAGACTTATAAAAAGGTATTAGGGACTCGGGAAGGGTATCAGACTAGGTAAAAGGTGAACCAACCCCAATACTCACCAGACCATCTGCCACCATGTTTTACTCTCAATAAACATGTGTGATGATGAAGTTTAGAGCTGAAAGAATATCCATGCATTGCATCCACTCTGCAACAAGCCACCAAGAGATATACTTTTCACCATTTCTGATGGCCTGCACAGTAGTATAAGAATAAATTTACAACCATATATTATTCAAGCCTTTCATTTTCACAAATGAGATAGTGTGAATAATCCCAAGAATCTCTGCCTCAAGAGATCTAGTCATGCCACATGAACCATAGAAGCATCCTTTAACAGAGTCATCATGTACCCTAAAGACTGCACCACAACTGAAAGGTCTAGGATTCCCTTTAGAAGTGCCATATGTATTAACCTTAATCCAATGAGGGAAGGGAGGGATCCAGAACACCTCGATAGTACCCAAAGTAGGTCTGAAATTTCCTTGAACACCCTGATTTTTCATAATCATAAAGTCTTGAATGCTATTGTAGTAGTCACCCAAACAGACCCTAGACAAAACCCATATAGCAACAAAAGCATGAAATGTGAAAAGATTCAAGTAGTATCCCTTTCCATTGTGCAAAGAAGTGTTTTAGTGCCTCCATATTTCATGTAACACATCCACTACAGCCATGTAATATAGGTCCTGAACATGAGCTGAATGCTGGATAACCGAACAGTAGCACAGGAGGGCCTTCATTCCCAAAATTATCAGCCCATCCAGATCAAAAGCACCCAAAACCTCCCTCTATATAGTTGATGTTGTTCCACAAGTGAGAAATAAATGCTATGCATCTTCTCGATGCTGGAGGCATAAACAGCACATGGAACAATTAATCAAACCAAACGTTGGTAGAAACTCATCAGTAGGAAATATGTTATATACAAGGCTCTATATAAGCGTAACGCGGGAAGGCCTAATCCATGTTTTATTTGAAGCAGACAACCAATTATACTCATCATTAAATCCCTGGGATATTTGAGAATAGTATAATTTTCTAGTCAAAACACCATTTCTAGATGGCTCCCATCCTAGAACATCAGAGCAGGATACAAAATTGTGGCGATCGATCAGATCCTCATGTTCAACTTGAAAATTAGATAGAGGATCATCTAGAAAATTCATGATAGAAACCTGCTCACTAGAACCCAGAGTAGTAGACTGAAATCCCTTAGAAAGAATGCCACATGTATAATTATCAGTCTAGATCATAAGGCTGGAGTTTCTGTTCATAATCCATCTAGAATAGGTCATAACCTTATGAAAGGATGATCTAACTACTGGACAGAGAGAGGAAACAGTAAAAGTATTTCTACCCAACCTCAAATTATTAGAAAAACGAGATTTAAGGAAATCCATCGAAACAGAGTTACTGTGAATGATATTCCAGGTTAGGCAGGTTTAAAGTGCTTCATTAAAAAGAGAAATATACTTTTTACCCATGCCACCATATTTTAATAGTCTGCAACAAACCTTCTAGGGGATAGTGACCAACTTCCTCACATGGATGTTGCCACTCCAAATAAAATTCTTAATGTATGTGTTAAGGCATTTGAGAAGTCCCTGGCCATTTATAGACTATAAATGAGTAAACCAACTTGAATATGATAACATATTTTACCAAACTGATTTTCCCAGCCAGAGAGAGACTCTTCCCTTTCCAAGTTGAGATTTTTTCATTGAACCTATCCACAATTTCAGAGAATAATAAATCTATAGGGTGCCCCCAGAACAAAGTAATACATAAATAGTTGAAAGGAAAATATCCTTCTCTAATTCTCAACTCTAAAAGAATCCATTGATTCTTGAGAATAGAGAACCTTTTCCCAGAAGTGAATTGAAGATTTTTTCCAACTGATACATTCCCCAAAGTCACTTTCATAATGCTACATTATATTCATCAAAACAGGAACATTCTTCTTCCCCCCTGAAGGAAGAGTATGATATCATCACTTTATAGAATATGAGAGGGGGAAACTGGGGATCTAGAATCCTGGATTGGCTTAATCTATCCCTGAGAAACCAAGTGAGTGATGAGTCTACTAAGGTAATCTTCTACAATAGCGAATAGAAGGGATGAGATAGGATCCCCATATCGAATTCCCCTGGGGAAAGTAAAGTACCCCATAGGCGATCCATTGAGAAGAACTAAGACATGGACTAAACCAAGATAGGAGGCAATCCATCTAATAAAAGGGACATAGAAACCAAATTTTCCAAGCACTTTATAAATCAATGAACAACCCATAGTGTAAAAGGCTTTTTTGATGTCAATATTTACGGAAATTCTACCTCCTCTTGCAGGATTTATATGCAGATTAAGACACTCAGAGGTAGAATAGATGAATTCTTAGATAGATCCTCCTTTGATGAATCCAAATTGGTTCCATGAAACAATCATACCATCAATACTTGATATCCTGATAGAAATAATCTTTCTTATTACAGTGTAACTTGTGTTAACCAAGGAAATTGGCCTAAAAAATGGATCTCACAAGCATTATCAACATTAAGAATAAGTATAATGAACTGAGAATTAAGACACTGAGGGAGTTCCCTTGTGGAGAAGAAAGAGGAAAATAAATTTCAAACATCACCTTTGATGACATCCCAATACTTTTGGTAAAATAAATTTTTAAATCCATCTAGTCCTGGAGCACTAGAGCTGTTAAGACTGAAAACAACATCCTTAATATCAAATTCTAAAGGGGGAAATGAGGGCAGTATTATCATAAGCAAAGACTAGTGTATGGATGATACAATTCTTTAGAGTTCCCCCCAAAGCAGGACCATTGAAAATACTAGTCTGATTTTTCTTTATCAGAACTGTTGCATCCAAATTCATTATCATTTACTATTTGAATAAAATTATTCTTAGCAACAGAATCAATAGATTTTTTGTACTCACCACATGTCTTTTTATTCTTTATAGTTTGATAAGAAACTTATTCTTTTGATTTGAAGTGTTTTCTATATTTCCCCATAGAAAATGATTTATCTTAATAAACCAATTTATTCCACAATCTTCTAGGATTTATTCCTTCTTCATCACTTTACTCTTCTTTATTTCTTCAGGAAAATTTTCCACAAAGTGACCAAAAACTCTCTATTTAAGGAATTTTAATGTATTTTACCTTTGTATTTACTTGTACCTATTCTTACATTTTAAAAAACAATGATAAAATATTCCCAATATTTTTACATACCTCATTTTCATAATTAGATTCACTAGATTCTACTTCAACAAGAATCATTATTAACTTCTATTTCTTAGTATCCTTAAAATACATTTATTTATTAGCATTTTTTATTTTCATATATTTCTCTCTTATCATTTAATAAGTGATGAGAGTGTTATGAAAATCATATAAAGATAATTTTTTAGGATCTTTATATTCTAATGAAGAAACTTTATCATCAAACATAGCAGGAAGGATTCTGAAGATCCATTCAATGACTGTAGAATCTTATAAATTTTCACTAGTACATTTAATAGTACTAAATAAATCATTTACCCTGGTAAAGAAGTGCCCAATAAGTTCATGCTCAGCCATTTTCAAATCATCATATTTTAACTTCTATATTTTTAATTTCAACTTCTTTACATTTTTATTTCCTTTGTATATTCTTTTCAGCTTAACCCATATAGATTTAGCTGTGGAAATAACTTTTACTCGTAATAATTCACGTTAAGAATGTGATGAAAATAAATCATTCTTATCCATTCTATCGTTTTCAAGATTCTTCATATCAATAGAAGTGTAAGTAATGTTTTCATCAATAGGAGGAAAACCATCTATTTTAGCTTTAAGGACAACATATCCAAGATACATAAGATCTTGAAACATTCTATATTTCTCGATATTGTAATTCTGACCATCGAAAAGTAGAATACTTTTACTATTCATAGAAATTAAAATTATCCATCTTAGTTACTCTTTAAAAACATAAAAAATAATAAGGTAAGGGGGAATTTCCACTCTGATACCGGTTCAAAGTGCACAGTCTTAATGATTGTATCACTGAGAGAGGGAAGGGGTGAATCAGTGATATCATTTTCTTTTATGACTTCTTTCAATATTAGACTCTTGTTAAATATTACTTTACCTACTGAGACCAATTTATACACACATCCACATGAACACAAGTATTTACAAGGTTCACTATTATATAATTATAGCCACGTCCTTGGTATGGTTTTTAAATAATCCAATACCACAAAAATCCACTAGAAAAAAATGCTTTTGTGTGGAATAAAATGAGTAGAATATTCCATTTCACTTCTGTAGTACTATGTAAACAATTCAATAGCGCATGTTTTCCTTTAATAAAAAATGATTTAATTCAATTTTTTTTAGAAAACATGTTTCGATGATTCTTTATCAACTTTCTCAAATCTAGACTTTCATAAAAAAAACTCACTTTCATACCCAGATGATGGTAAAAACGTCCAAGACATTATAAAAAAAACTCAATATGATTTTATTTGACCTATTATCCCATTCCGATTTCTCAATATGGAAAATATGACTGTCAGAATAAAGTTGAGAGAACTTTTAACAATTTCCACCATAGTCTGGAAAACCTACTACAATAATCCCATTCTGATTATCCAACCTGATATGATGACCAGTTGAATATGATAACAAGATGAATATGACAATCAAATGAATATGATGATCAGTTGAATATGTTTAAATCTATTCTCTTCTCATTTTACTTCTATCCTACATTACTTCTTCATGAAAAATAACCCGTAATCTTTTTCTCCCTATAAATGCAGAGTTTCCCCCTCTTCCATTATGAATAGTACATCTATTAGAAAAATACAATGTACTTCTAACATTTTATACAATCCTAAAATGTGGTTTGGGTGGGATTTATAAAAACATTCTTGATCAACCAAATTACCCAAATTTTCATTTTTTCTTGAATTTCGAGTGAATCTTGAATTTCGTTAGCATTTATCATCTCTTCTCATTTCATCTCGATCCTTCTTAAATTTTATAAAACCTTCATCTCTATTTGGAATTTCTTCATAAACATTATCCCCATTATTAAGATTCCAATATAATTTCCTTATTATGATGTTTTTAACAATTTTTTATATAAATAAATACTTTGTTTTAATCTTCAAGGAAACCCTCAGTTTGATTTTGTTTCTCCATTCTGATTCCCCGATATGATTTTTTTGTTTCTCTAATCCAAATGAAACACCACCTTCCCATTCTGATTTCTTTGTTACTATGAAGATAAAATATTCTTTCAAACTTATTCAACCTATTTAATTCCTTTTTATTCATACCGATGATTATGTATCAATTACAATATGATGTCTCTTAACCAAATTGATAAAAGATCTTGAAAACAAATAATATTTATTCTTTCTATTCTGAATAAGATACTGATCAATTTCATTCTCTAAAGACCTATATATTATGGCTTTTTTTCTGACTAAATACCAATACCTTCAATTTATCACATTTTAAAAAATTCCCCCTAGAATTCAAAAAAAATTGAATCCAATTAACTCATTATGATGATCTTCAGACTTGAGAAATTCAACCTCAGCAACCAATTTCATCTTGTATCATGACTTCATTAATGAACTAGATAATGTTAAAGATCATCTTTAGAATCCCATGACTTTGATTGCATTGAGGATCAGATTCAATAGTATCTTACTTACAATGGAATGTATTGTGACTTCCCAATCCTCTAACAACATCTTTATTTCCTACGAAACCTAAACAAAATTGAAATGAATAAAATTATACAACATATGATTGTAATCCCCTTAACTCTCTTTCCATCCATATATGACTAATATAAGCATGATTGGAAACAAATATTCCCCATTTTTTCATCATGATTACATTATAAGTTTCACTAATTACTTGTGATTTGTCATAAATACAATACAACAAAGAATCATCACATTATTATTGAAGTCATACCGACTTTGATTATTCCCCATTATGATCAAACCATTATTTCCAGATTCCAGGTGAATCTGATAATCCTTTTCATCTAGCTATATTCTAAGGAATATGTTGGAATTTTTCAAGCACCATGGATATAATTTCTTAAATATGATGGTCAGCCTGATTTTCATCCAAAAAAGTGAGGAAAATTTTCTTTTCATCTTAAAATTCCATGATAACAAAACAAAATAACTGAATGTGGTCTTGGACCATATCGGCACGGTCCTAAAAGTTTTGAATTGAGAGGATGTTGAATGAAACTAGAGGTGAACTAGTTTTATGTTGCGATCCCATATGAAGTACTGACCCATGCGGAATCCAAGTGAACAATTTAAGGTCCTCTTAGTGTTGATTATTTCTTGGGGAATGTCCCCTAACAATGTCTTCATGTTAGATGTAGACACTAGTTCCTTAGTCTAGTGGTTTGGTTTGATTAAAATATTGTTTTGGTCTTCATTGATATGAGTGAGGTTTTAATATGAAAACCGTTTTTAAAAATGAAAATGAATTATCCCAATGTTTTGGGATTGAAAAAATGTGTTTTAAAATAAGGTTTTTTGGATTGAAAATTTGCAAGGTTCTTGGGGTTTGATAATAAAATGGTTAGTTTGAACCTTCCTACACATTATGGAAGTTCACATATGTGTGGGTATGAATGAAAAGTGCATGCTGGAACTTTTGTGTGGATAATGAATGTTGGAATGAATGGACACATATGTGACGGTTTATAGAATTCCAGGGGTGATTATTAGAAATTAAGGGTTTTGATTGCGATTTTTGAAAAGGGTTTTTAGTGAAAAATTATTTGGGATTGATCTTTCCTTGAAAAATTGGGGTTTTCCAATGAAAATGGATTTTTTATTTGGATAGTTGACTTGGAAGAAGGATGTTTTGAAATTAAAATGGAAGCGGTGATTTTTAAAAATTGGATTTCAAATTTTTTTTGTATGTTTTTGGTTTTTAAGATTGATTTTTTGTCTCAGGATGTTTGTTTTGATTGTGCTTTGGATTGATTTTGGTTTTGAATTGGTGTTATTATTCTATTTTGAATATTCCACCCTTAAAGGTACCCAATGTTTCTAGTGAGTCATATATAGTTCATAATTCTTCTCTATTATTTCCTATATATCGTGGAGATCGAGGTCCGTTATAGGAAAAAGAGTGGCTTGATGAAGTTGATAGTGTATTCAGATCATTGGGAACTTCCAATACTATTTGATTTCATGATGTTCTGGGTTTGTTTGAGGACTCACCCTTGTATGAATGGTGGTTGTTATCCCAACCATCGATGCAATTTGGTATGAATTGGAATGTGTTAAATTCAGTTTTTGTTCGATGGTTTATACCTGAGGGATGAAGATGAAGAAAAAGTAATATCACATGAATGTTCATCAAGGCCATCAAATGGTGAAGGATTATGTTGAACACTTCAAGGTGCCGGTTTACTTTTTTATAGATATGGTGTAGCAAGAAATATAAAAGGATTCTCTTTTAATTAGGGGTCCTCATTCAGATATCATGGAGTGATTCCTCTCATCCAAGGAACTTTGTTTTGAGATGTCGTTGGATGAAGCATTTTTAGCCGAGTTGGTTTCTAGAGAGTAGGAAATAGAAGATACAATATCTCTTACCACACAATAGGGTTCTCTATATAGGGATAGGTGTGTGCCTAAGGAATATGGATTTAAAATTCTCCCTCATTGGGTCTGATTTCAAATTCATTATACTATTTGGTTGTATGCCATTAGTATGGACAGTTTGGGAATTGGAAGAAGTATTGTCACAATGCTCCAAAAACAATCCATTATTGTTACTATCTAAGGCATTAGGAAAAGTTTTGTAGGAAGAGTTACCTAGAGAAAATGTTTTGATCAGGGGATGATAATTCCTAACTATTATGAATAAGATGCTTCAATCTTCATGGCTCTAGCTGGAGGCCTCAGAGTGATGGTCACACACTATCCAGGAATATCTACTAGAGCCGAAATCCTTGGCCCGATTTTCGGTCTCTAGTATTAGAGTGGAGACAGTTCCTATTTCCTATTTTAATTTTATTCTCATTGTGAGTTTCGTTTATCTTTTTAAGAATCATGGTAATCGTGTTTCCTTGTAATCTCATTTTTGTGTTTTGAATGTGGCTATTTAAATCTTTCTTTTCTATTTATGTGTTTTTCCCTTGTATGGGTTGGATTCTTTTTTAGTAGTTCCCATTTGGATATGCTTGAGTTTTGTGGAATTGATGGATGGTTGTTCTGGTTTGGTGTTTCTTTTGAGTCCATTTCATGGGTTTCACTTGTATTGTGGACTTGGGTTTTTGTGGGAGGTTTTTGTTATTTTTTAGAGTTACCTTATTCTAACACTAGACAGCCCAATGTAGAGAGGTTAGAGTTCCCCTTTAGGATCCATTGTGTTGGGGGATTAAATTTTTATAATGTTAGTGGAGTTTTTATGTGGGTATAACCCTCCCATGTCTTTCCCTCATTCTTGTGCTATAGTTTTTTCTCGATTAGTCGAGTTTGACTTGTGGAATGGAAGGTTACCTTGAGGATAACAATTTCTTTTGGATTTGATTAGGCATGGATTCAAGATTCATCTAAATTTTGGCTCATTGATTTTTTTTGGAAGAAAGTGCCTATAGTGGGGAGAATTTTCACACCCATACCTTGTATAGTCTTCTATTTTATTCATTTCCTGGATTTTGGATTTTTTTTATGTTCAAGTTGACTCATGGTTTGAATTTATGAGTTTTTGGTTTAGGAATTTATGTTTTGGGATTAACACTAAGGGGTGCACAGTTAAGGGAAACCATGAAATATAGACTAGGTATGTATGATGCCTTTGTTGGGGGTGTATTAGTGAGGCACATGAGTTTCACATAGTTTGAGAAACTATGTGGCAACTATGTGGGGTTCCCCACTTCCTCATTTAAGGGCGCACATTTAGTGCAATTTTTTCAAACCGTATGGTAAAACCATGCAAGTTTCCTAGTTCATTAAATTTTTTTAATTGGCCTACTTCCCACTCCAATGTTTTTACCCCATTTCAGGATTTCCTCCTCTACTTTGACCAAGGTGCACCAAATAGATCTCAACCCCTCCCCTATTTGTCTCTCTTTGGATCTACGAGGCTCCTCCTTCAAATTTAAGGAATGTTTCTTTGGGTTTTGGAAATTTTTCCATCTACTATGTATCCCTTATAGGGTTCTTGGTGTTATTTTTGTGGGGTTTATCTTTGATCAAACTATAAGGTAAAAGGTCAATGTTTTTTTAATTTCTTTGATGTTTGGGTGTGTAGATTGTTTCTTGGGGAGCTTTCTTCCTCCCCCTAAAATCTCATTGCATTCACACACTATTGAGGTTGGTGTTTCCATCATATTCATTTATGAATCATTCCATTGGTTCTTGTAAATTTCTAAATAATAAAAAAATGTGTTTCACATGATTTTGTTATAATTTACTTTCATGGTATTATGTTTTTATATTGGTAAAAATTATTTCAATTGGGTTTTAAAAAACACTCTTAAATTATGTTGCAAAGTTATGCACAGAAGGTGTTCATCAAAATGTCAATTTTTATTTTGATTGAAATTTTGTGTTTTGGTTAGTGTTTAAAATTAGTTTTATTATTATATCATTATGGGAATATGAATATGACATTATGTGTGTAAATTAGAGATTTGTATGGGATGACTCATACGTGTGGTGTGTTATGTTGGTTAGAAGACATGTGCTTTTTCTTTAAAAATTGGTCAGATAACTTCATGGATTATCCTGGTGAACCATTGGATGTGGGAACATACATGTGTGATCAATAGGAACACTGGGATGGGAAAACAAATGATAATAGTCTTATATAAATTTGTTCAACTTAAAACTGGAATTTCAAAACACTTATCTCTCCTCCTCCTTATCTTATTTAACCTTTTAATATTATACTAGTTGTTATTTGGTTATCATATGACATGAAATTGGTTTAATGATTTTTTTTGAAATTATTACTATTTGGTACTTGAAGGGTAGTTTGTTTCGGAATGGTTTGAAAGCTCGTTTGGCACCTTTATATATTTTTCTTGTTTCAACTTGTTTTTGAAATGGTGTTGGAAATGGAATTGGATTTGGAACATAAAGTATGATTCATAATTGTGCATATGAAAGTTCTATTTTAGAAATTATTTTTATTATTTTGTGATATATTGGACTTAGTAGTATTGGAGTCCGGTTTTTCACTTCATGTTTTTTTGGAAATGGATTATGGTTTTAAAAGTACAAATGACTGGTTAGAACATTCTAAAGTATTGAAAAATATTTTAAAGATTGAATGACGTGATGGACCAATTGGTACTTGAGAATAGTTTTATGTGAGATTATAACCTATATGGAGTATTTACCAAATGGCTTATTGTGTGGGTGGTGATGGTGTTTGGGGTAGGAAAGTGCGGTGGTGGAAGGTAAGGTGAGTCACATGTGTGAGGGAATCCTCATTTAACCATGTGTCTTTACCATCGGATTTCTATGAATATTTAAGGGTCGATTGATGGTTTCTTATCAATCCCAATTAGATGGGTCGGTACCCCTTGGTTGTTTAGAAGGATAGATGGGTTGTGACACTCATGAGTCTAGTTTAGAGCAACCAGTTGGTTATTGACTATGGAGATGCACCATACGCTGAGAGGTGATTCCGATCTGAGTAAGTATAGGGATAATTCTAAGGATGTTTAGAAAATTTTCATGGTTTCTATCTATGTGTGATTTTTTATGTTCTACTACACTTGGGTTTCTATTATAATTTTTATTTATTTTTAGTACAACATGGAATTTATTGATTGAGTTTTGGTTTGGGATTTGGTTCTAAAATGGTAATATATTTTAAAAATGGAATGTGGTGTGTGTTGGTTTTGACATGGTGAGATATGTTTTTTTACAGAAATGAGAAAAAATTATATTAATATCTATATTTCAAACTAGTGTCTGTGGGTTGTTTCGGTAATGGAAATGTATGGATTCTATATTATATTCCCATTGAGATGTTTAAAATCACTCCCTACTTCTACCATTCGGTATCGGTAGATCCAAGTTGTTTCCAAGTTCAGGATTATGGTTCAAATACTTGCAGTTAGAGAAGGTAGGTTTTCATGTTTGGTGGTGAAAAATAGGTTATGTAAAGATCAAGGTAGTGTGGTCGAGTTCTCATTTTGTTTTTATTTTTTATTTTTTTCTCTTGTTGTTGTATCTAGATCAGTTTGTATTTTTTTTTTTGAGATTTAGTTGTTGTTGGATATTTCATTCATTATATTTATTTATTTGATTCTATGTATTGGTCTTTAATCATTTCCACTTAGTTTATATTTGATGTTAGATAACAGTTTCCATCCCAGGGGGATCGGGAATGCCCTTCAGGCCATGTCTCGGATTGGGTCAGATGTCGAGTTGGATTCCATCCTGACTTGGTTCGTGAGACATTTTAGGTTAATAAATTAAATTAATTACAATCAGAGAATGATATTAATTAAAAATATATGTTATACATTCAATAAAATATTTTTTATATTTATCCAATAGATTTTTCATGCATAAGATAAGAATGAATACAATTATTTGCATTAAAAGGCTATATATTTCTAAAGGCAGTTTTACCTTCCTTTAATAGCGCACATGTGTTCATAACTTTTTTCACACTTTTATATATTATATTTGACAAAATTAACTTTTCTTTTGAAATAATAATATAAAAATTCACTTTAGTTTATTTTTTGGTTTCTACTATATATACTAGTCCTAGCTTTCCATCTCCCACTTGTCATTCTAATAATCCTCCACATCCTATTTTCCATACATGTCAGGCCTCTATGCCTCCATTTCACTCCTCCAATCCCTTTCTCTACAATTATCTCCCTCCCTCTCCAACTCCCACATGACCTCCCCATTGTGATTTACCTCTCCCCCATTTTCGTTTCCAATTCTCCTCCCTTATTCTTTCTTCTCCATCCACTGCCTTCACCTTCTCTGGTATCCCCAATCTAGGGTTTCTGTTGTTTCTCTATTCTATAGCTTCACCTCCTTCACCTTCTTCCCCCACTCGTGATTTCAATCCTCTCTTATTCCATCCTCACCGTCCACTTCCATAACTTCCTCTAAATCCCACTCTTGTTTCACATCCGCTCTAGATTTCCCGGTGCTCCTATGATTCCCAATCAAGGTGTCATGCTCCTACGATTCCCACTGCTTCTATAGTTCATGCTCACATTTCCCCACTTCCACTGCTCCTAGGGTCCCTGATACTCCTCCACTACTGTTACTTATTCCCTCTCAAGATTTTCTCTATACATCCCATTTCACCTCTGTCGTTCCTCCAATGGTTCCCGCTCCTATTTCCCCTCCGACAACACTCCTACGGTTCCCTCTCCTATCACCCCTCCTCTACTACTCCTAGGGTTCTTGATCGTGTTTACCCTCACATCATCATGCAGTATCCACAATACACTGCTGGTGTCTTCCACGCTAAACTATCTATCTTCTACTACAGTTCATCCTCATGAATCCCATTAGCTCGTCATATGTTCTCTATTTCTCTTACTACCTCTAATTATTTCACTCAAGTACCCTCCAAATTCACTGCACCCCATTCCCTGATTCCCTCATGCTCATTATTTCCATCAACATCTATTGATACTATTTCTGCTCAATTGATTTTCCAACGATGTGTTTCTCACCCCACAATAGCTATGTGTTTCTATTCACTATCTGAATATTTAATTCACTATTAGTTTGTTCATTGATCATATGGTTTGTTTCTACTATATTTGTATTTCCATCTTTATATGTGTTCTAACAGTTCATGATCATAATATATAATGTTTTAAATGTGTTCTCAAACATTTTATAGAGCCAAAATTTCCTGAACTATTTTACATTGTTACTTATATTTTTATATTTTTACGTGTATGACCTAAATCAGCCTGTGTGACTCTTCCATTTTTTATTGTAGTGATGGATAAGATGTAGCATATTGATTTCAATTGAGAATGATTTGGGGTATAAATAAAGAGATCCTATACCATAATATCTCTCTAACTACATAAATTCTATGAAACATGTAGTCTCTATTTTAATGTTACTGTATATTTTACATACATGTGTTAGGACAAAAGGTTTTTTTTTAGTAGATACCTCTATAATGTGAAATGACGTATTTTTCATGGGCACCACTAGAAAATTGTGACTTACCATCTACACAAACATTCATGGTTAGTCTATATTATGTGGGTTTATATAGATAAATTTATTTAAACTAACTTTCAAAACATTTGTTTATCAAAATATTTTTCGCGGGTTTAATTATCTTTAATTTATTTAGAGATTTTTTCTCTAGTAGTAAGCATTTTGTGCATAAAATATATTAAAAAAATAATTTTGGTGTAATATTATGTTTCTATTTAACATTTTAATGCCTTCATATTTGAATCATTATAATTTTTTTAAATGCAGATGGGTCACCATTACAAATTTGTAGGAGTTGATATAAATGTGGGGAGTCTAAATCTATTCAAGGAACCCTACTTAAGAAGATTTGTATGATTTTTAATTTTACCAAGCACAAATACCATTAACCCTATTATCACTTCCCATTTCTCTAATTTTCTTATAATACATTTCAACCTTTGTGGAATCAATATATTAAATGAATCTTTATATCCATCCTATCTATAATAGAAGGTGAATATGGAATTATATAGTGTTCATTTCATTTTCCATTTAGTGTTTTTTGACTATGTAACACAATGTTCATGGAAATGTTTTAAACTCATGAATTAATTGAGATTTGAATGTGTTTGGAGTCATGATAGAATGGTTTTACTTACAATTATGTTGCATGTATTGGATTCTATGGATCTTTGCTTGCCTGAAGGTATTTTTCACAAACTATGTATTTATTTTCCCACTTTCAAATACATGTAATATAGGGTGTTTTGTGTGTTTATTATGTGGATTTAGTGTTCATATTATTTTCAAGATCCTATTTGACCTTCAAATAATCCAACCATTTTTCCCTTTTCTGTTTTTGTTTAACTAACTTGGTTATGGCTCTGTCCCCACTGACTTCTCTGAATTATTCGACATACCATGAAAGTGTAGCTCTTGGAGAGAGCAACTAGGTGGCCCTATATTAAGATGGCACTGAAATTTATATAATTAAATATAGGTAGTTGAAGCATAAAAGTTTCAAGATTATTTATATGTAATTTTTTCCTATTTGTCATTCATAGATATTTCTATAAGGTGTTTTGGGTTTTTCTTATGTGGATGTAGAGTTAACCTTATTTTTAATATCCTATTTGACCTTGAAATAATCCAACCATTTTTTCTATTTTCTTTTTGTGTTTAACTTAATTGGATACACTCCATCCCCACTGAGTTCTCTATATGGTTTGATATACAATGAAAGTGTAATACTTGGAGATAGCATCTTGGTGTCCCTATATTAAGATGGAACTGAAATTTAAATAATTACATATAGGTAGTTGAAACATTAAGGTTTCAAGATTACTTATATGTAAGTGTTTCCCTATTATTCATTCATAGATATTTCTGGACTTCTTAATAAAATGTTTCCCTATTAGTCATTCATAGATATTTTTTGGACTGTTTATTGTATATCCCAAGAGCTCTTGGGATTTAGATCAGGGAATCCATGCCTAGATGCGGTATATGATCAGTTTGGATCCTCAAATATAAATTCTATCACCTTTTGTAGGTATTTATTATACATCAAATAATTGATCAAGATTCTCCATATTTGATTATTTCCTTGGGTTATTATGTGGCTGACTCAATATTATTTGTTTTAAAATTTTAAATTCTTGTAATGTGTAAATCATTTCAATTTTTTTAATTACCTTCATATTTAATTTTTATAATTTCTATAATTATATTTTTTTTCTATTTCATTCAAATAACTTTTCTATGTCATCTACTCTTTCTATGTGCATTTGGAATACACTAATTATAGGCCAATTTGATTTGAAATTCAGGCTTTCAATGGATTTTGTAATATATATGCTCACTGAGTTGCTTCAGTTCCAAATAATGATGTATCACACTTTTACTCAATCTAAAACAAATCCAATGGGCTTTTTCTGGGAAACTAGGTTTGTTTATGTAATGTGAATTATAAGGGAGCTTTTTCTATGGTACTGTTGTTACATATCCATTACACTTCCCTTTTCTTAATTTATCTGTTTCCATTATTTAGGTTTCTAGTTCATGGATATTAACGTTACGTGAAAGATCGATACTATATGACTCATCCCCAGAATAAATATCATAGAATTCATTGAAAAATTGTTAATACATCATTATTGCTCTATTTTTTAGTGAAAATGTTTTTTATTGAATAGTTGTGAGTGTTTGAGCTGATATTACGTAAAGCAATTTTCATGAAATGAAAAATGAGATGTGGGCGAGTTTAATATGGGCAAGGGTAGGCGTTGATATATTTGGTTTACTCAAGGTTTTCATAATGGTGAAACATTAATGTATTTTTAGTATGTACATATTTATGGTTCAGATGTTTGTGTCCTATATAGAAAAACATTAAAACACCTAATTGCGTTGGATTTTCCTATTACATGAATAACTGTAAGCATCTTTTGGGGTGTAAGAATTTTGTAAAATTTTTTAAACTATTAATATTAATAATTAAAATATAGATACTCAATTAAGAGAAAGGTATTTATTGAAAATGAAGATCAAAATCATGAAGGTGAATTATGAGTTATAATCCCATGTTTGTGAGATTTTTACTTGGCTATTATAGAGTTGTATGTGATTCTAGTAGCTACAAAATTGAAGGTTTGTGGGATTTTTTTAGTATAGATTCATATTGAGATATTTATTTTTAATATTTTTATTTACTGTATGAATATTTTAATTATTGTTAATTATATAATTCATTTCTTATGGTATACATGGAAATCAATTGTAGGGTGGGGGAGTTCCTCTAAAAAACAACATGAAACCAGTTCCAAGATTAATTAGTTCTAGAGATATTGGGTAAGATTAATTGTAATCTTTAATTATGTTGTTCTTCAATAAAAAAACATTGCTACTGTTATTTTTCTTAAAGCATAAATTTTTCAAGGACATCCAAACTATTATTCAACTGAGAGTTGATCAGGAAATTGGAATAGTTTTTGAAGTTCCTAATGGGTTATGCTTGAAGATGGATTTCTATAAAAGTATGTATCCATTGAGTTGATAAATTGTTGGGTGTTAAGATTTCATTGGAAGATATTTAAAAATTTCACTACTCTATAAAAGCGTATCCTGAACATGCATAATGGATAAAATACATTTTTGGTGAAAAAAGAAAAATCATAGTCATGTAATTAATATTAAATATGATAATGTTTTTGGTAAAGGTAAAGGCACATCAAATCCTGATATGGATGATTTTGGTTGGCATGATTTTTCTATATTGGTTATTCAGTATCCTGTTTTATTTCACAATTTTGTTTTATTTCGTCTCCATATCAGAGTGATTATTGGAAAATGATCACAATACTGTTTGTTTTCAAACGAATTTTATGGTTCCATTCATTTAAATGGGTATCTTCTAAAAATTAAAATAATTGTTAATTCAGAAACCAAATAAAATAGTACATATTTCTTCAAAATGACCATCTTATGTGATTGATTCTATAAGTAGTTTTTAATAGATGATGTCGAACATAACCTACATGTTATATGTGATAATGTTTTCCATTTGATTTTATTTGGTATTTCAGGCAGTATGATTTTGGTTTTATTATTGGTAAAGATAAGGATGGAAACTATAAGTAATGAGAGTATGCAATGCAATTCATTCCAATTTGTTTATCGAATTGAAATTGGGTTTTGTAGATTCTAATAGAGGGACCGAAGGGAAATGTGGTTGTGACTACTACATTGCATGACTTGATGAATGCCCCCTTTGATAAGAAAGTCACAACATTATATATTAAAATAAAATAAAGACTGTAACTATTAATGAAATTTTTAGGGTTTTGGATGGTCCATCTCAGGTTTGGAATGATTTTATATTTTTAATTTGTCATCCCTCTTGGTCAATTTTAATGCAATTTAGCTTTTCTCAGTGCCTATGTTTTTCATGATATCTTTGATTTTTCAGGGTAGGAAGGGAACAATCAACCAGATTTATAGAGGAATGTTTTACCTGATGAAAGTTATTTTAAGATTTTTGGGATGTTTTTCGACATATATCTTATATGTGTAAAGGTGGTCCGGATCTAAAAAATTATTTTTTTGCATAACCCCTACACAAAAAAATCTACCCTTTCCTTTTTTTATCTTATGGTGTTTGGTATGGATGTCCTTTAATCCCTTTTCCACTATCTTGGAACACGTTAATGGAAAAAAATTCAGAAATTTCTCTACATCACCAAAATATTCTCTTTCTCTGAAGAAATCACAAGAAATAGGGGAATATAATTATAATTATACGTGTGAAGATTATGTGCGTATTTAAATTTCAATCCTTATATTGGTTTGTTAATTATTTCATTGCATTTAAACATGGGGGTAGAGATGGACTGTACTCTGTTAGTCAATCACTATGTGAAAATCTTGTTATATACTCATTTAATGAATTTTTTCCCTTTTATTCATGACTAAATATTTAAAATTTTATTTGACTGTTTTCTAATTGTTTCCTTGGTGTGCATGTAAATACATAACTGGGAATTTGATTTATTTCATGTGGTATGTTTTATTGATTTTATTCCCTATTAATTTTCCGCATTCTAATTTTATATTTGTTGTCTTTTATAGATGAATTTATTTCATGTTTTATGTTTTATTTTTATTTAATAATTCTATTTTTTAAGGATTTCTAATTTTATGATTGGATGTTTTCTCCTACAGTTCAAGATGCAGTTAATGGATTTTAATACTGGCCTTATATGGAAACTGGTAGTTAGTATATCCTTCTTATTTATTTTATAAGTGCTTATGAATACACGAAGAAGTTATGAAAATGTGTCTGATTATCAAAATTCTAATGGAAAACCACCACTCTATTTCAAATGCCTCTACACCCCAACCCAAATGCAATTCACCGTGTTATTTTCAATAAATAGAAACAATTTTTTTATTTCTTTATGAATAAGACTGATTCATCATCATCAGAATATTTGATGCTTGTCTTTATGTTTTTGTACTTTTCTGATACATTATTAAGAGAAACAGAAAGGTGGATAGTGGTTTTATAGTATCTTTTCACACGAAATCAGATTTTGAGATCATGGATGATAGTTTCAAGTGGTGGAAGTGTGGTAAGAAGATGGCCAAAAGCAGCCCCAATCCAAGGTAATGGGGAAATTTATAATTTTATATTTTGAATTTTTTCTCTTTTATTTATTGATCTTCATTCCTAGATCGCAACCTTTATTCCTCATTTCCTTCTTCTTATTCCCTTTTTTATCCCATCTATGATTTTCACTTCCCATTAAACAAAAATTACAAGTTGAATTGAATTGTTTTATGAAGTTCGATTCCCAGATCTGTTCTCCTTGTCCAGATATTAAAAATCCAAAAACATATCTCTTGTTTTGTCCCAAACCTTCTATTAAACTCATTCAATAGTTCTTTGATCTGAATGTAAAGAAAACACTTTTTAACATTTTTTTTATTATCCTTAACCCCCTTATTAGTTTTATAACTCATTGAGGTTTTAAAATTCTGTAGCCCTGTGAGATTTTTTTCTTATATTCTTTTCCCATTTCTATAGATAGTTATCCTCTCACCTAAATTATGGGCTTTTTAAATGAATTAATTTACACATATTACATTATAATAAACTTCTACTTTACCTGTATAGAGTTGGAGTGTAGGTGTTGATCCACTATGGGAAACATACATTACTTGAATGTCGCATTGCAGGTTGGCCGAAGCCTATGATGGCATGTAGTGAAGTGGAGTGCAGGGTCTGATCCACTATGGCCAACATGCATTACCTGTATATAGTTGAAATTTATTTATAATCTCCCTTCAGTGTTAGATATTCCATTTTATATATACTTTCTTTTTTGAATTATTTTAATGGTGTGTCCATATGTTATCCAATTTTATTCAATTTTTTTGCAGCAATAATTTGTGATTAAAAAAATATTTAATATTTTAATTTCAAAGTAACATTTACAAATAGACTTTTCTTATTAAATAAAAACCATTAATTTAATATTCTGTTCGTATGCACGGATGTGTACTAGTTTTTCAAATTCGTTTCATGTTTTGATGAATAGTGATAAAATATTGCATTTTTATTTAAAATAAAATTTTCATCTAAATAATTTATAGTGTTAAATTATTTTTTTAATTGATTTTAAATTATAATTATATTAATTTTCTATCAGTAAATCGAATATATTTTATTGTAATCAATTCCACAATTAATTTTGATATAATAACATTTTAATCTTTTAAACTTTTTTACTTTTGAAAACTCATTTTCTCATTTTATCAATGAGATTAATTTTAAATTAATTTATGAAAATTATGTGTTTCAAATTTAGAAAAGTTGATTAAATATTTGGAATTAGTGGGTAAAAATTATTTAAATAAGGGTATTTTTTTTGAATTAAGAATTTCAACTTTAGTAATTTTTTATTAATACTCTTAAAGGTCAATCGAATAATTAATGGTGAAAATAATATTATAAATATTATAGAATTACTGTAACACTTGTCCAAATTTTATTGAATAGGTAAGCTTTTGACCACAAACATATTATTTTTCTGAGATTATAACCTATTTATGCCACTTGGAGTAGAGTATGATATTTGTTACACTTTAGTTAAAGAAAAGCTAAAGATGTCATGATCAAACTTTTGATAACTACATAATTTTTAATATAGGTTTATATAGAAGATAAATTTGATATTAAATATTAATTTGAAATATACAAGGTCTATATTCGTCATGGAAGTTTATTTTTAATTTTTAGCAAATAAATAAGTACCTTAAAATTTTACAGAATGATGATGCAGTAAATATTAAATTAATGGGAATATCCAATTAATGAGTAAAAAATATTTAAATAAATATAATTTGACATTATTAATGAAATCCAGGAATTTTATAAAAAAAATTCAAAATTTTAGTTATATATTAGAATTTTTGGTTTGAATATATTTTGTTTTATTGATTTTTGTAAAAGTAAAAGTAATGAATATTGTCAAAATTATCATTAATTTTATATTAATATCAATAATATTTTATTAAATGATATGAAATTCACAATAATATATAATTTTTCCAAATTATTGAGATAATATTAAATATTTTATAATTAACCCATTTAGGGTTTGTTTAGAAATTGAATTTAACTATATTAACCCTTAAGGAATAAAAACACATGTTGTCATGTTAAGAATTAAAGGGATTAATAAAGGATTAACGACAAAAGACAAGGGTAAATAAGACCTAAAAGTTGTTTAAAAATTATTTTTTGAGAGGATTTAGACATATACTTGTATTATATTAAAAATATATTATTTTGGATCTATTTTTAAATTAAAATTAATTTATATTAATTTAATATTTTGAGAGTTTCCTAAATTGCACCTGACATCAATTATAAATAGGAACCTCCTACATCACTTCATCAGACAACATTGAGACTTCTAGATCAAACCAAACCTTCCCATTTATTATAAAAACATCCTTAGCTGAGTTATTGAGGTCCTGGTCATCCAAAAATACCAACTCTTTATCAATTAAGAATATATCTAAAGGAAATCCACCGAAATAAGGTAATTATTTTACCAACTCATTCAAGCTCAATTTTCTTATACTTTTTCTTTAGGTGTTTTTTCCTTAATAAAGTAATAAATATAGTATCATATATATTATGATATTTTATTATTATTATGGGGAAACTTATTTCATCTTTTATCCATCCTACAATAAATGAAAGTACCGCGCGTGCGTACGTACAACTTAATGTCTCCACGTTGTGGTGTCATTTTTCATCACCAATTTATTTAGATTGGTATAATGATGGATATAATGTATATAAATAATAAATATGATATTATATTGATTATTTAATATTAATATACAATACAATTTCTTACCCTTTAACCATTAACAGAATGATGTTGTCGCTCGTATGTACGTACAACCAACTACCTGCATGATGTGATTTGATTTATTTTCAATTTTAACCATTCAAAAAAGATTATAAAAATATATATAATCAGTAAATATGATATATATAAACTCAAAATAATTATATATATGAAAGAAATATATCATATACATTTGAAACAAGACTTAATGTACAAAACATGCATATGAAAATGATGTAGTTAACACCATAAATAAGGGTAATAATGAAATATTATTAACAAAATGATATAAGAAGATCATATATGATATAATATATATTGATACGGTTCTGGAATAAATTAATAATATGATTTAAATAGTTATATATGAGATTAAATCACATTCAACTAATGGAAATTACAAGGTAAGAGTTAATTTCACAATCACATTATTATTCAAGATTGTTTATAAGTAAGGATCTGCTGGGGAATATTTATCATCCATGTACAGGTTTCTGAAAAATGTTTTCCAAAATATTTTAAATATTATAATACAATATTTTGATGTCATTTTACCCATGTTCATCTCTTTATAAATTGGTTTTAAATAAATATTTTTTCCATTTTCCCAATGAGGTACTTTTTGAATTTTTCGACAAAAATAGGGAATAATTTTTTTACTTACATGGCCTGAGTGGATTTTTCCACAATCGTGATACATTAATGTCTTGAAGCTTCTATTACAATATTAAAAGATTATTTTCAGTGAAATTTTTTCATTTTATAAAGGAATAGATTTTAAATAAATTATTTCAAAGTAAAGATGGTATTTCTCTCATGAAATTTGTAATGATTTTATTAGATTATTTTCATATAAGTCAACATCCTATATTGAATTTGATACTTAATTGTGGTTAAAATATTATGATATCATATATTATATTTTATTAATTGGTTTATTATTAATTTGACTGTGGAGTTTTTATTTTGATACCATTCATATTTTACAGTTAAAGTATTACATTTTATATGTTAGGTTTTCAATATAGATGTTTATATTCTTTATATTTCACCCTTTTCAAATGTGGAATTAATTAGACTTAGTAAGTGATGGGAAGAGCCCACTATATCCCCTAGATGCATCTACAGGTCTCATGAGACAAATTAGTTTGGGTACTGGCTGAGACATTACTCATTTACGTATGGTGTAATGGTCGACACCATGATGATATATTTATGATGTCCAATATTATAAATTCCCTTATTATGAGGTTAGTTATTGATATTTAATGTTATTATTTTATTATTATAATATCCATGTAATTATTTATATGGAATTATTTTATTATCATCTATTATTTCCATCATATTATTATGATTATGTTTTAATGGGATGTGTTGTAAGTTATTCACCTTGCCTTATTATTTATGTTTATTTATGATTGTTTCCATTGTGTGCTTAACCTTATAGGGAATCTGTGCTCATCCATTACATATGTTTTTTCCCAAGTATTCCAAGATGTCTGTTATTATAGATATGTAACGTTAATCTATGAGAATATTGGTTCTCTCTAAGGATTGACTATGTTGTATTTTACAGTTTCAATTATAATGTCTGTTTCAAGTATGTAATTTTGTTTCCAATACTCCTAAATCAATCTATCCATTAGAATTCGAGTATTTTATCTATGATAATTTATTACTGTGAGGCAGCGGCTCTGGGATACTCGGGTCGAGGTCATTACAAAAAAAATATGAATAAAAATGGATTATAATTAATCTTATAAATTTCAAACCTATTGAAAATACTAAAACGTAATAAATAAATATGCATAAATAAATATTAAAATTTTAATAAATTCCAAAAAACAAAAAAAAAATATTAAAAATGAATAAATAATAAAATAATAATTAACATTAATAAAAAATAAATAAATATGACTAAATTAAAAAAATATTTAAAAATTGAATTCATAACAATAATTACATAAATTAGAAATACCAAAAAAATAATAAATAAAAAAAAATTATATAAATAACAAAACTATTTATATGAATTATACTATAGATTTCAAAATATTAAAAATTTCAATTAAATATATTAATTTTATAAATTTTTAACATAATAAAAATAATAAAACATAATTAATAAAAATGAAAATAATATTTATTTAAATTAAAACCATATTGAAAATATTAAAATATTATAAATAAATATATAAAAATAAATTTTTAAAAATAAATTTTAAAAACCATAAAAATTAATAAAAATTAAAAATTAATAAATAATGTTTAATTAATGAATTCTAAAATTAAATATACTAGAAAATTATTCTTAAAAAATTGAATTCGTAAATTTTATTACATGAATTATAAACACTTTCAATATAAATAAAAATGAAAAATAAATATTATAAATTATATGAATTATAAAATTATTAAAAAAAAGAATTATATTAACATTTTAAACTGAAATAAAAATAAAAGTGAATTTGAATATTTTAATTATATATATTTTAAAAATATTAAAAAAATTAATCTTATTAAATAAAAATGTATAAATATTACTGATAAAAATTACAAACATTTTGAATATATTAAAACATAATAAATAAATATGTACAAACAAATATTAAAAATTTAATAAATTCCAAAATTATTAAAGATGAAAAAACCTTAAAAATGAATAAATTATATTATATAAATTTGTATTAAAAACTAATAAATAATAATGAATAAATTTAAAAAATATTTAAAAAGACAATTCATAATAATAATTTGAAAAAATAAAAAACTCAAAAAATAAATAAAATGATAAACTAAATAATATTACACATATTAATAAAAAAATATTAAAATAATATTATATCTACCTTATAAATTAATATTTTCTTTCAAAAAAACTTTAGAATAATTTGAATATATAAATTTCAAAAATAATAAAAATATTAAAACTTAAGAAATAAAAATGAATAAGTATTATTTATATAAATTATACACATATTGAAAATATTTAAACTTATTAAATAATTATTAAGAAATGAATAAATTCAAATATATTGAGAATTCATAAATATTAAAAATGAATAAATTATATTTAATGAAATAATATTGAAATTGAATAAATTAACATGAATTAATTAATTTTTTAAACAAAATTGTATCAATACATTTTTTTCATGAATTGCAAACACCTAAAAATTAATAAATAAGTAATACCAATTATTTAAATAAAAATATAATCAAAAAAATTATTATTACATGTTGGGGTTGTACCCATTTTTATTATACAATTAAAATCCTCTTTTTAATTGGGTTGAGTTGTAACCCTTACATGATGCAAAGGGCATGTGGCTTGAAAGCCCATTTTTGGCATAGAAGCCCATTTTTTAACCTAAAGGCTCAGTTTGTGAATTGCACTACATCAATATTTACTATTACATCAGTCCTTGTTGTAGTACGTGCCATCAATTATAATGTCACCACTGCTACAATACCCTATGATATCCCCTCTCATATCAGGGGTCATCGGGGGCTAAACCCCCGACCTCATATTATCGACAAGGTTGTCTTACCAATCGATCAACACCCCAACTACTATTAAAATTCAATTATATTAAAAATTTAAACTATAAAAATATTATAATAATTATTTCAATAAATTAATTAGAAAATTTTTAACATATTAAAAATATTATAGCCTAACAAATAAAAATTAATAAATATTAATCATATAAATCAAGAAAATATTTAATACATTAAAATATAATAAATAAATATGTATAAAATTTTTTAAAAATGAATAAATTCGAAATATATTAAAAATATATAAATATTAAAAATGAATAAATATTAGAAGTTTTTTTCAAATATAAAATATTTAAATTAATTTACTAAGTAGAAACAAATAAATAATTGTTGCATAATGATTCAAATTAGAATAATATTAAATGAAAATTAATAAACATTAGAAAGGAATATAAATTATTTATATATATTACAAACATATTAAAAATATAATATATAAATTTATAAATGTAAATATTTTTTAGAATGTTTCTTCAAAAAATACAATTAATCATGAAAATATAATATTAAAAGTTAAAAATTATATATATACATATTTTCAAATAGATTTGTAGTTTATAGTATATAGAGGTAGTATTATATATAATTAAATAAATATATGTATATATTATATTTTAACATACATATAAATACATTTTTATAGTTCACATATATGATATTTTATATAAAAAATGAAAATGAATGATTTTCAATAACATAAAAACTGAATAAATATATTTAATTATAGTATATGTATTAAAAAAGTTATAAATATAATTTTAAATGTATTAATAAATATATTATGCTAATGATATTGTAAACGAGTGGTACATTCACTTTCTTTCCATATATAAGGCCAAGGGTTCAACCCTTGACTAAGGTGGTTACTGTAGCAATATTGTATTAGCATACTACAAGAACACTATAATAGCCACACTATGAACCAGTGGACTTTCAATCCATTTCTTGGGCCTAAGGATCACTTGGGATTCCAGTTAATTCATGTATGACATCTTGGCCATCAGAAGCTGGTAAAAAAGGAACATGAATGGACCAGGATATACCTTGGTGCATCAGGAACATAACATAATCATGTAGTGGCATAACAGTTTCAAGGTGGGAGACCTTCATAGAGATATGACTACATTAATAGTTACCAACCAGTCATCCATCCTCTAATGTGGGATTGATTGGTGCCTTTCCAAGTGACTCTCAGTATTGTGGGATTGATATGATCGTATGGAAAAATAGGTTAGCAGTGTTGTGGGGCGTATTGCTTATATCACTAGGTAGGAGACTCGAAAGAGATATGGGTGTTCTGAAACCCATCAGCCGGCCATTCTCCCACAAACCATTGTGTGGTGGAGGATAATTGGATCATGGTGCACCAACAAAGAAAAATGAAATGACTTTGGTTGGGAGATAATAAAACACTCATGATTGGTTCCATGGGTGCAATGACACTTTTAGTAGGGGTGGAGTGGCTAATGACTAAAGGAACATCATGTTTAGGAATTTAATGTAAGGAGATGCAAATTATTCGGACTTTGGGTTGTTGAAAAATTAGGCCATCCATGTTCTAAGGCTTATCGGCCTCTAGGATTTCAAATCATGAATTTAAATAATACTATTCTATTGGGTGGTTCCCATTTTTTGTTGGGATGGATGATTCCTATATCACTGGGGTTCTAGGATGTATATGTTTGGTTTCATGTAATCCAAAATACATATAATACATTAATAAATATATTAACATTCTAAAAAATTATGAATAAATTTATTATTGAATGTATTATTTGTAATGGAAAATATTATTATTTATATAAATGAATAAATGTTTTATAAATCTATGATTAATATAAATGTAGGAATTAGAAAATTATTAAAAATTAATTTTCACGATATATCATTCATTATATAACTATAAAATTATAAATAATTTTTTTAATAATTTTATAAAAATGTAATAAAAAGTTTATAGTTATATATAAATTATTATTACTAATTATAAATGTATATGTAGGATAGAGATGAATAAAAAGGTATTCGGGGGGGGGATTTCCTTTAAAAAATTAAAATAAAACAATCCATGTTTAAAAATTAATTTTAAAAATATTAATGAAATTAAAACGTTTTGAAGAAATAAAAAATGAATCAATATTGATAGATCAAAAATATAATTAAATATAATAATAAAATTACAAGAAAAAGATAAAGGGAGATTCAGGAATAGATTTTTACGTCTGTTTTATGGATTAAACAATTATAATAAATGATCAAATAAATTATACATGTAACTAAAATTTACGAATGTAAATAAGACAAGATATACGATAAAGAATTTAATCAGTAGATCTAAAAAACCCAGTATATATACCACCCAAATTTCTTTAGGATTTAATTTACTAGTCCCTTATCATTAATCGTATCCAATAAACCACAACACTACCTTGCATCTTAGGTTATTGAAATAATCCTGAAATACAATGGAAATTATCTCTTTAATGGGGAGGCTAGAAACCTAAAAGGAATAGTCTAATTCCTTATTAAAATAATATAAAGAAATATAATTTCACCCACTCTAATTATACTGATCAAAAATCATTTAAGAAGGGTGAATAATATAGAGATTCTATTAGATCAATCACATTTTATCTAGGTTAAGATTCCCTTAATGGATACAACGAAATATCAGGAGAGAGTGAGAAAACATTGGGAGTAAAAGAACAATATTACAATTTGGAAAATAGACAATAAAGGGAATGGATATTTATAAAGATTTGTCTTTGAGAGAAATTTAGGATAGGATTTTTGGAGATACTAGTCATAGTACTGTTGTCACAGATGATAATTATAAGATAATATTTGGTCCTAAAGTCCAAAAGAGTATTAAAGAAACATCACATTTTTATCATAGTCATATAGAATCCGATCTTCCCCATTATGATCAAACCATTCATTCCATATTCGGTGTGAATATGATTATCCTTTTCTTCCTTCCATCTTCTCTTGAATACGATGGACTTTTTAAGAATTGTGTGTATAATTTCTTGAATATGATGGGTAGTTTTATTTTCATAAAAAAAAGTTATTTGATTTTCCATTCTTCTTAAAATTCCTTTACAACAAAATAAAATTCCCGAATTTGATCATCATCCTTATAATCTTGGTCCTAACAATCTTCTCCTTTGGATTTTGTTATCAATAAAGGTTCATAGATCACTAAATATGTATCATCAAGATATAGATTACTTATCAACAATTCAAATTCTACACTAGCAGGATCATTACGTGAAACTAGAATTAATGACAGTAATGAAATAATATCCAAAAGTAGTGATCATGAAAAATTTCTTTGTCTTTCATCCTAAGCTCTTAAATTCTACTGGAATACACAAATCTATTTCCTATAACCACTCCAAAAAATTATAGAATATTTAACACAATTACATTTCTGGATTCACAGCTTACCCACGACTCCCCCCTTTTAAATTCCTTTTATATGATATATTTAATAAACAATTATATCCATGGAAAACACTATCCATAGGTATTATTATATAGGAGATAAAGAACATACCTAAACCTTGTTGAGTAAGAGGTTAAATTACCATGTTTAACCTCAATTTAGAAAAGGATTCCTTCGGAAAAGTTTTTTTGAAAATTTCAACAACTTTCTCTGAATAAGGAAAATAATCTAGCTTCAATTCATTATCCTCAACATGTTTTTTGATTAAATGATATTTTATATTAGTATGTTTTGAATGAAAATTATGTACAAGATTTTTGGAGAGATTGATTTCACATTGATTATCAAAACCAAAAATCAAGGGTAAATTTACTTCAATAATTAAGTCTTATAAAAGAGTTTTCATCCACATAAGTTGGGTAGTGGATTGAGTAGTGGAAACATACTCGAATTTAGTATTACTAAGAGTTACCGGATTTTGTTTCTTTACAGTCCAAATAATAAAAATTTCACCCAAAAATAATACTCCAATAGATGTAGATCTTCAATCATCAACATTTCCAACCTAATCAGCATTTGAATCCCGAAACAAATCAATATTTTTTGTGTTGTAACACCTGATTTTGAATTTTTTTACCTTTTATATATCTTAGAATAATATTTCCATTCATAAAATGTGACTCTTTTTGATTACTCAAAAATATTTCACATAATGTAATAGAATAAACAATGTAAATTATTATGTAAATCAAATAAAAAAACTTACAATCATCTTTTGAAACTCTTTCTAATCAACATTCTTTCCTTATACATCACTAGTCAACGTGTTTTCTACTGATACTTGTGTGGAAACTACTTTTTAATATTCCATACCAAATCTATTGAAAAGTTCCTTATTATACTTTTCTTGAGAAAGAATAATGTATTTATTATTTTGTAAAAATTTTATCCCAAGAAAGTATTTCATTCCCCCTCCATGGACATATAAAACAAATTATTCATTTCATTTGAAAATATTTCATAGGATATTTTATCATTTTGATCAATGATAATTTCATCAACATAAAAAACTACGATGAGGGAATAAACCTACATTTCTTTAATGAAAGGATTTATATCAACAGTTCCTTTCGTAAATATCATATTCCTTAATAAGGTATCCAATTTTGAATATTGTGACCTCAGAGCTTGTTTTATCCCATACAAGGCTTTCTTAAGCTTATACAAAAAACATTAATATTTACCAATAGTAAATACACAAGGTTGTCCAATGTAAAATTCCTCATCAATATCAAAATTCTAGAATATGGATTTAACATCCATTTGAAATATTTTGTAAATATGTAGTGAAACAATTGCAAGAAATATTCTCATAGTTTATAATATTTCCACCAAGGAAAATGTTTCATCAAAATTAGTAGTTTCAATTTCTGAATAATCTTTTCACACTAATATTTCATTGTTTATTATCACTTGGCCTTATTCATTCATCTTGTTCTTGAAAACCAACATTGAACTAATAACATTTATTTTATCTTGATTAGGAACAATTTTTCACATATCAATATTTTTTATCTTATACTATTCTTTAGTCGGGGCCTGAATTAATTCTGCATACACAAAGTCTTCTTTCACATCATTAATATCCACTTTTGAATACATGGATGTATGTGTAATAATATATGATGTTATTATTGTTTGAAATTTTTTATGTTGATCACCAATATTATTTTGAGCTTCCACTTACATCAGCATCTAAGGATAAGATTTTAGTGCATCCTCCTCGTCATTGAAAATAGATGAGTCTGATTCTTCTTCTTTAGTAGGATTACAATTATATGTATCCTTATCAGAAATTTTTTCCTTATCATTCTCATCTTATTTATCTACATGAGTATGTTTATATTCTTATATATTTTCAATAACTTTTACATCAAAAAAATTCATCCTATTTATTTTTGGGAACATCTATATACTCTTTCTTTCAGATCATAGCCAATAAAAATTCAATCTTCACATTTTTACTCAAACTTTATAAAGTTTTCACCTCTCTGCTTTATAATTAATGGACTCCCAGAAACACTTATGTGTATTAAACATTGAGTTTTTCTATAATAAAATTCATATTAAGTCATATCCAAACTTATCTTATAGAAACATCAGTTTTGGGTATACACAGTTGTACTCCTGGATTTCCTCTAAGAGTAATGAGAAAGACCACATTCAAGTAACATAGTTCTCCACATTTCCCCCACAATTATATTATTTCTTTATGATACCCCATTTTTTGATATGAATATGGGGAAATATACTCATTATGAATTCCATACTTCTCAAGATAACATTCAAATTATTCATTTTTGTATTCACCATCGTTGTCAGTTCTCAACTTCTTCATTGAATACCCAAATCATTTCTCAACTTTCCTCCTAAATTTTTTAAACATTTTCATAAAGATTTATTTATATTTTATATAAATGACACAAGAAATGGAAGTAAATTCATTAATTAATGTGATGCATTACTTATCTCAAATTGTTTATCATTTTCTCATGGGCCCAAAAATATCAAAATGGTTAATTTCATGGGGTTTTCTTGAACAAATATTGACATAATTATGCATTTAATTTATAATATTTAACTTCCAAAAATTAGGGAAACTCTAATATCTTATTATTGAAAAAAATAAGAATACCTCAAAAACTATTTATTTTAGATAAATTCCTCATTTTTCATTGAAACAATTGTCCCTTCTCTTATGCCATAATTTTTTCTCTTCCTCCATTCTCAAGTAACAAGAGTTTCGTGCCTCACTAACATGAAATAAGTTCCCAAATTTCTATTGTCCTCTTGTATTTTTCTTAGAAAAGGTCCCTCAAAAAAAATTTAGAGGTAGATAATCATAAAAATTAAGAAGAGTACAAGATACAAAAACAAGGTATCTTATTAGAATCAGACTTAAAAAAATGGATTAGGGACTCATGAAGGGTATTAGACCAGGTAAAAGGTGAACCAACCCCAACACTCACCAGACCATCCTCCACCATGTTTTCCTCTCAGTAAACATGTGTGATGATGAAGTTGAGAGCCAAAATAATCTCCATGAATTTCATCCACTCTACAAAAAGACACCAAGAGATATACTTTTCACCATTTCTCATGGCCTGCACAATAGTAGAAGAATCACTTTACACCCATATATTATTCCAGCCTTTCATTTTCAAAAATGAGATAGTGTGAATAATATCAAGAATCTCCACCTCAAGAGATCCAGTCATGCCACATGAACCATAGAAGCATCCTTTAACGGAGTCATCATGTGCCCTAAAGACAGCACCACAACCAGAAGGTCTATGATTCCCGTGAGAAGCACCATCTATATTAACCTTAATCCAATTAGGGAAGGGAGGGATCTAGAACACCTCAATAGTACCTAAAGAAGGTCTGAAATTTCCTTGAACACCCTGGTTTTTCAGAATCATAAAGTCTTGAATGCTGTTGTAGCAGTCACCCAAACAGACCCTAGACAAATCCTGTATAGAAACAAAAAACTGTAACGTGAAAAGATGCAAGTAGTATCCCTTTATATTGTGCAAAGAAGTGTTTTAGTGCATCCATATTGCATGTAACACTTCCACTACAGCCATGTAAAGAAGGGCCTGAACCTGAGCTTAATACTGGATAACCGAACAGCAGTGCAGGAGGGCGTGCATTCCCAAAAATATCAGCCCATCCAGATCAAAATCACCCCAAACCTCCCTCTATATAGCCGATGTTATTCCACAAATGAGAAATAAATGATCTGCATCTTCTCGATGCTGGTTGAATAAACAACACCTGGAACAATTAATCAAACCAAACATTGGTAGAACCTCATCAGTAGGAAATCTGTTATATACAAGCCTCCATATAAGCATAAGGCAGGAAGGCCTAATCGATGTCTTCTTGAGAGAATAAAACCATTTATACTCTTCATTAAGACCCTGGGAAATTTGAGAATAGTATAATTTTCTAGTCAAAACTCCTTTTCTAGACTGCTCCCATCCTAGAAAATCAGGATAGGATACAAAATTGTGGTGATCGATCAGATCCTCATGTTCATCTAGAAAATTAGCTGGAGGATCATCTTGAAAATTATTGATAGAAACCTGCCCACTAGAACCCAGAGTATGAGGCTGAAATCCCTTAGAAAGAATGTCACATGTTTAGTTATCAGTCTAGAACATAAGGCTGGATTTCTTGTTCAAAATCCATCTAGAATAGGTCATAACCTTATGAAAGGATGATCTAACTGCTTTCCAAAGAGAGGAGACAGTGAAAGCATTGCTACCCAACCTCAAATTATTAGAAAAATGGGATTTAAGGAAATCCATCGAAACAGAGTTATTGTGAATGATATTCCAGGTTAGGCATGTTTAAAGTGCATCATTAAAAAGAGAAATATACTTTATAACCATGCAAACATATTTCAATGGTCTGTAACAAACCTTCCAGGGTATAGTGACCAACTTCCTCACATAGATGTTACCACTCCAAATAAAATTCTTAACGTGTGTGTTAAGGAGTTTGAGAATTCCCTGGCCATTTATAGACAATAAATGAGTAAAACAACTTGAATATGATAACATATTTTACTAAACTGATTCGCCTAGCCAGATAGAGACTCTTCACTTTCTAGGTTGAGAGTTTTCCATTGACCCTATCCAAACTTTCAGAGAAGAATGAAGCTATATGGTGCCCCCAGAACAAAAGAACACCTAAATAGTTGAAAGTAAAATATCCTTCTCTAATTCTAATCTCTCAAAGAATCCAGTGATTCTTGAGAATAGAGAACCTTTTCCCAAAAGTGAATGGAAGATTTCTCCCAACTGATTCATTCTCCAGAGAAAATTTCATAATGCTACATTATTTTCATCAAAACAGGAACATTCTTCTTTCCCCATGAAGGAAGAGTATGATATCATCAGACTATAGAAGATGAGAGGGGGAAACTAGGGACCTAGAAGCCTGGATCGGCTTAATATATCCCTAAGAGACCATATGGGTGATGAGTATACTAAGGTAATCTTCCACAATAGATAATAGAAGGGATGAGATTGGATCCCCCTATCGAATGCCCCTGGATAAATTAAAGTACCCCATAGGAGATCCATTGAGAAGAACTGAGACATGGACTGAACCAAAAAAGGGAGGCAATCCATCTAATTAAAGGGTCATCGAAACCGAATTTTCCAAGAACTTTATAAATCAATGACCAACCCATAATGTCAAAGGCTTTTTTGATGTCAAGATTGACAACAATTTTACCTCCTCTTATAGGGTTTCTATGCAGATTAAGACACTCAGAGGTAGAACAAATGCATTCCTAGATATATCTTCCTTTGATGAATCCAAATTGGTTCCAAGAAACAATCCTAGCCGTAATACTTGATAGACTGTTAGCAAGAATATTACTTATTACCTTCTAACTTGTGTTAACCAAGGAAATTGGCCTAAAAAATGGATCTCACAAGCATTCTCAACATTAAGAATAAGTTTAATGAAATGAGAATTAAGACATTGAGGGAGTTCCCTTTTAGAGAAGAAAGAGGCAAATAAATTCAAACATCACCGTTGATGACATCCCAATAATTCTAGTAAAAGAAATTATTAAATCCATCCAGTCCTGGAGCACTAGAGGCATTAAGACTGAAAACAACATCCTTAATCTCAAATTCTAAAGGGGGAAATGAGGGCAGTAGTATAGGGATGATACCATTCTTTAGAGTTCCCCCCAAAGCAGGACCATTGAAAATCCTAGTGATATTTTTCTTTATCAGAACTGTTTCTTCCAAATTCTTTATCATTTACTATTTTAATAAAATTATTCTTAGCAACACAATCAATAGATTTTTTGGACTCGTCCCATGTATTGTTATTCTTTATAGTTTGATAAGAAACTTATTCTTTTTATTTGAAGTGTTTTCTATCTTTCCCTAGAGAAAATGATTTATCTTAATAAACCAATTTATTCCACAATATTCTTGTATTTATTCCTTCTTCATCACTTTACTCTTTTTTATTTCTTCATGAAAAGTTTCCACAAAGTGACCAAAAACTCTCTATTCAAGGAATTTTAATGTATTTTACCTTTTTATTTACTTGAACCTATTATTATATTTTAAAAAACAATGATAAAATATCACAAATATTTTTACATACATCATTTTCAGAATTAGATTCACTAGATTCTTCTTTAACATGAAACATTATTAACTTATATTTCTTGGTATCCTTGAAATACATTTATTTATAAGAATTTTTTATTTTCATATATTTCTCTCTTATCATTTAATAAGTGATTAGAGTGTTATGAAAATCATATAAAGATAATGTTTCAGGATCTTTATATTCTAATGAGGAAACTTTAGCATCAAACATATCAGGAAGGATTGTCAAGATCCATTCAACGACTGTAGAATCTTATAAATTTTCACCAGTACATCTAATAGTACTAAATAAATCATTTACCCTGGTAAAGATATCCCCAATAAGTTCATGCTCACCCATTTTAAAATCTTCATATTTTAACCTCTATATTTTTAATTTAAACTTATTTAATTTTTTATTTCCTTTGTATATTCTTTTCAGCTTATCCCATATAGCTTTAGCTGTGGAAACAAATTTTACTCTTAAGAATTCACTTTAAAAATGTGATGAAAATAAATAATTCTTATCCCTTCCATCATTGTCAAGATTATTCATATCAATAGAAGTGTAAGGAATGTTTTCATCAATAAAAGGAAAACCATCTATTTTAGCTTTAAGGACAACATATCTAAGATACATAAGATCGGGCAACATCATATATTTCACGATATTGTAATTCTGGCCATCAAAAAATATAATACTTTTACTATTCAAAGAAATTCAAATTATCCATCTTAGATACTCTTCCAAAACATCAAAAATAATAAGGTAAGGGGAATTTCCACTCTAATAGCAGTCAAAAGTGCATAGTCTTGATGATTGTATCACTGAGAGAGGGAGGGGGTGAATCAGTGATATCTTTTTCTTTTATGATTCCTTTCAATATTAGAATCCTGTTAAATATTACTTTACCTACAGAGAAAAATTTAAACACACATCAACATGAACACAAGTATTTATAAGGTTCAGTATTAAATAATTATATCCATGTCCTTGGTATGGTTTGGAAATAATCCAATACAAAAAACATCCACTAGAAAAAAAATACTTTTGTGTGGATTAAAATGAGTAGAATATTCCATTTCACTCATGTAGTACTATGTAAAAAATTCAATAGCGCATGCGTTCCTTTAATAAAAAATGATGTAATTAATTTTTTTTAGAAAACATGTTTCGATGATTATTTATCAACTTTATCAAATCCGGACATTCATAAAAACAATCTCACTTTCATAACCTGAAGATGGTAAGAACGTCCAAGACATTATAACAAAACTCAATATGATTTTTTCAGACCTATTATCCCTATCTGATTTATCAATATGGAAAATATGACTCTGTCAGAATAAAGTTGAGAGATTTTTGAAGAATTTATACCATAGTCTGGAAAACCTACTATAATATTCCCATTCTGATTATCCAACCTGATATGTTGGCCAGTTGAGTATGATAACAAGTTGAATATGAAAATCAAATGAATATGATGATCATTTGAATATGTTTAAATCTATTCTCTTCTCCTTTTACTTCTATCCTACATTACTTCTTAAAGAAAAATAACCCGTAAAATTCTTCTACATATAAATGCAGAGTTTGCCCCTCTTCCATTATGAATAGTACATCTATTAGAAAAGTACATTTTACATCAAACCTTTTATAATATCCCCAAATGTGGTTTGGGTGGGATTTAGAAAAACATTCTTGCTCAAACAAATTACCCAAATTTTCATATTTCCTTGAATTTGTAGTGAATCATGACTTTCGTTAGCATTTCTCATCTCTTCTCATTTCTTCTTGATCCTTCTTAAATTTTATAAAACCTTCATCTATATTCAGTATTTCTTAATAAAAATTATCCCCATTATTACGTTCCCAATATAATTTGTTTATTATGATGTTTCTATCAATTGTTTATATAAAGAAATAAATTGATTTAATCTTCTAGGAAACCCTCAATTTGATTTTGTTTATCCATTCCAATTCCCCGATGGGATTTGTTTTTTTTTCTCTAAACCAAATTAAACACCACATTACCATTCTGATTTCTTTGTTACTATGAAGATAAAATATTATTTAAAACTTATTCAACCTATTTAATTCCTTTTTATTCAGATTGATGATTAGGTATCAATTTCAATAAGATGTCTATTAACCAAATTGATAAAAGATCTTGAAAACAAATAATATTTATTCTTTCTATTCTGAATAAGATACTGATAAATTTCATTCTATAAAGACCTATATATTTTGGCTTTTTTTCAATAAATACCAACACCTTAAATTTATCACATTTTAAAAAATTCCCCCTAGAATTCAAACAAATTTGAATCCAGTAAACTCGTTATGATGATCTTCAGACTTGAGAAATTCAACCTCACCAACCAATTTCATCTTGTATCATGACTTCATTAATGAACTAGATTATGTTTAAGATCATATTTAGAATCACATGGCTTTGACTGCATTGAGAATCAGATTCAATAGTATCTTACTTACAATGGAATGTATTGTGACTTCCCAATCATCTAACAGAATCTTTCTTTCCTAATAAACCTAAATAAAATTGAAATGAATAAATTTAGACTACATATGATTGGAATCCCCTTAACACTCTTTCCATCCATATATTATTAATCTACGTATGATTGGAAACAAATATTCCCCATTTCTTTCATCATGATTACATTATAAGTTTCACTAATTACATGTGATTTGTCATAAATACAATACAACAAAGAATCATTAAATTCTTATAGAAGTCATACTGACTGTGATTATTCTCCATTATGATCAAACCATTAATTTCAGATTCCAGGTGAATTTTATGATCCATTTCATCCAGCTAGATTCTTTTGAATATGTTGGAATTTTTCAAGCACTATGGCTCTAACTTATTAAATACGATGGTCAGTCCGATTTTCATCCAAAAAAGTGAGGAAATTTTCATTTCGTCTTAAAATTCCATGATAACAAAACCAAATAACTGAATGTGATCTAGGACCATATCAGCATGGTCCGAATAGTTTTGAATTGAGAGGATGTTGAATGAAATTAGAGGCGAACTAGTTTTATGTTTTGATCCCATATGGAGTACTGACCCATGTGGAATCTAATTGTACAATTCAAGGTCCTCTTAGTGTTGATTATTTCTTGGGGAATAACAATGTCTTCATGTTAGATGTGGACACTAGTTCCTCAATCTAGTGGTTTGGATTGATTAATATTTTGTTTTGGTCTTGGTTTATATGAGTGTGGTTTTAATATGAAAATAGTTTTTAAAAATGAAAATGAATTATTCCCAATGTTTTGGGATTGAGAAAATTTGTTTTAAAATAAGGTTTTTTGGATTGAAAATTTGTAAGGTTCTTGGGGTTTGATAATAAAATGGTTAGTTTGAACCTTCTTACTCATTATGGAAGTTCACATATGTTTGGGTATGAATGAGAAGTGCATGTTGGAACGCTTTGGTGGATAATGAATGTTGGAATGAATGGACACATATGTGATGGTTTATGGAATTCCATGGGTGATTATTGGAAACTAAGGTTTTTGATTGGGACTTTTTAAATGGGTTTTTAGTGAATAATTATTTGGGTTTGATCTTTCCTTGAAAAAGTGGGGTTTTTCCTATGAAAATGGATTTTTTTTATTTTGATAGTGGTCTTGAAAGAAGGATTTTTTGAAATTAAAATGGAAGTAGTGATTTTTTTAAAATTGGATTTCTAGTTTTTTTGTATGTTTTTGAATTGTGAGATTGATTTTTTGGCTCAGGATGTTTGTTTTGATTATGCTTTGGATTGATTTTGGTTTTGAATTTGTGTTCTTATGCTATTTTGAATATTCCACCCATAAAGGTCCCCAATGTTTCTAGTGAGTCATGTATAGTTCATAATTCTTCTCAAGTATTTCCTATCTATCATGGAGATCGAGGTCCGTTAGAGGAAGAAGAGTGGCTTGATGAAGTTGATAGTGTATTCAGATCATTGGTAACTCCCAATACTATTTGATTTCATGATTTTCTGGGATTGTTTCATGACTCACCCTTGTATGAATGTTATTTGTTTTCCCAACCATCGATGCAATTTGGTATGAATTGGGATGTGTTAAAGTCGGTTTTTGTTCGATGGTATATACATGAGGGTGAAGATGAAGAAAAAGGAAGATCACATGAATGTTCATCAAGGACAAAAAATGGTGAAGGATTATATTGAACACTTCAAGGAGATGGTTTACTTTTTTATAGAGAAGGTGTAGCAAGAACTATTAAAGGATTCTCTTTTAATTAAGGGTCCTCATTCAGATATCATGGAGTGATTCCTCTCATCCAAGGATCTTTGTTTTGAGATGTCATTGGATGAAGCATTTTTAGCCGATTTGGTTTCTGGAGAGTAGGAAATTGAAGATACAATATATCTTACCACACAATAGGGTTCCCTATATAGGGAGAGGTGTGTGCCTGAGGAATCTGGCTTTAAAATTCTCCCTCATTGGGTCTGATTTCAAATTCATTATAGTATTTGGTTGTATGACACTAGTATGGACGGTTTGGGAATTGGAAGATGTATTGTCACAATGCTCCCAAACAATTCATTGGTGAGACTATCTAGGCCATTAAGAGATGTTTTTAGGAAGAGTTACCTAGAGAAAATGTTTTTATCAGTGGTTGATAGTTCCTAAATATGAGGAATAAGATGTTTCAATCATCATGGCTCTAGCCGCAGGCCTCATAGTGGAGTTCACACACTGTCAGGGAATATCTAGTGGAGCCGAAATCCTTTGCCCGATTTTTGGTCTCTAGTATTGGAGTGGAGACAGTTCTTATTTCCTATTTTAGTTTTCTTCTCATTGTGAGTATCGTTTTTCTATGTAAAAATCTTGGTAATCTTGTTTCCTTGTAATCTCATTTGTGTGTTTCGAATATGTCTATTTAAATCGTTCTTTTCTCTTGAAGTGTTTTAAGCCCTTATATGGGTTGGATTATTTTTCAGTAGTGACCATTTGGATATGCTTTAGTTTTTTGGAATTGATGGATGGTTTTTCTAGTTTGGTGTTTGGTTTGAGTCCATTTCATGGATTTCACTTCTGTTGTGGAATTGGGTTTGTGTGGGAGGTTTTTGTTATTTTTGAGAGTTCCCTTGTTCCCACAATAGAAAACCCAAGGTAGTGTGGTTAGAGTTCCCCTTTAGGATCAATTGTGTTGGGGATTAAATTTTTATAATGTTAGTTGAGTTATTATAGTGGGTATAACCCTCCCATGTTTTTCCCTCATTATTAGGATATAATTTCTTCTCGATCAGTCGAGTGTGACTTGTGGAGTGGAAGGTCACCTTGAGGGTCTTGATTTATTTTTGATTTGATCAGGCATGGATTCAAGATTAATCTAAATTTTGGATAAGTTATTTTTTGGAATAAAGTGCCTATAGTTTGAAGAATTTTCACACCCATACCATGTATATTCTTTTTATTTTATTCATTTCCTAGATTTGGATTTTTTTTTTATGTTCGGGTTGACTCATGGTTTGAATTTATGAGTTTTTGGTTGAGGAATATATGTTTTGGGATTAATAGTAAGGGGTCCACAGTTAATGGAAACCATGCAATATAGCCTAGGTAAGCATGATGCTTTTGTTGGGGGTCTATTAGTAAGGCACATGAGTTTCACAGAGTTTGAGAGACTGTGTGGAAATTATGTGGGGTTCACCTCTTCTTAATTTAAGGGTTCACATTTAGTGCAATTTTTTTAAACCGTGCGGGAAAACCATGCGTGTTTCCTAGATCATCAATTTTTTTTAATTGACCTATTTCCCACTCCAATGTTTTTACCCCATTTCGGGATTTCCTCCTCTCCTTTGACCTAATTGAACCAGAGGGCTCCCAAATCCTCCCCTCTTTGTCTCTCCTTGGATCTACGAGGCTCCTCCTTCAAATTTAAGGTATGTTCCTTTGGGTTTTGGAAATTTTACCATATCCAATCTTTCCCCTATAGTGTTCTGGGTGTTATTTTGGTGGGGTTTATCATTGATCAAACTATAAGGGAGAAGGTCAATGTTTTTTTAGTTTCTTTGAAGTTTGGGTTTGTAGATTGTTTCTTGGGGCACTTTCTTCCTCCCCCTAAAATCTCTTTGCATTCACACACTATTGAGGTTGGTGTTTCCATCATATTCATTTATGAATCATTCCATTGATTCTTGTAAATTTATGAATAATATAAAAATGTGTTTCACATGATTTTGTTATAATTTAATTTCATGGTATTATGTTTTCATATTGGTAAAAATTATTGGAATTGGGTTTTGATAAAGGCCCTCATATTATGTTGCAATGTTATGCACAGAAGGTGTTCATCAAAATTTCAATTGTTCTTTTAGATTGAAATTGTGTGTTTTTGTTAGTGTTAAAAATTAGTTTTGTTATTATAACATTATGGGAATATTAATATGACATTATGTGTGTAAATTAGTGAATTTTATGGCATGAATCTTATGTGTGGTGTGTTATGTTGGTTAGAAGACATGTTGTTTTTCTTTAAAAATTGGTTTGATAACTTCATGGATTATCCCGGCGAACCATTGGATATGGGAACATACATGTGTGATTAATAGTAACACAGGGATGGGAAAACAAATGATAATGGTCTTAGATAAATTTGTTCAACTTAAAACCTAAATTCCAAAACACTTATCTCTTATCCTACTTTTCTTATTTAACCTTTTGATGTTATTCTAGTTGTTATTTTGTTATCATATGACATGATAGTGGTTTAATGTTTTTTTTTTGAAATTATTACTTTTTGGTACTCAAAGGGTAGTTGGTTTCGAAATGGTTTGAAAGCCCATTTGGAACCTTTAGATATCTTTCATGTTTCAACTTGGTTTTGAAATGGTGTTGGAAATGGAATTTGATTTGGAACATAAAGTACGATTTAGAATTGTACATATTAAAGTTATGTTTTAGAAATGATTTTTCTTATTTTTTGATATATTGGACTTAGAAGTATTGGAGGCCAGTTTTTCACTTTATGTTTTTTTAGAAATGGATTACAGTTTTAAAAGTAAAAATGAATGGTTGTAACTTTCTAATGTTTTGAAAAATGTTTTAAAGATTGAACAATGTGATGGACCAATTGATACTTGATAACAGTTTGATGTGAGATGAGAACCTATATGGAGTGTTTACCAAATGGGTTATTGTGTGTGTGGTGATGGTGTTTGGGGTAGGCAAGTGTGGTGGTGGAAGGTAAGGTGAGTCATGTGTGAGAGTGCCTCCTCATTTAACCATGTATCTTTACCATGAGATTTCTAGGAATATTTAAAGTTCAATTGATGGTTTCTTATCAATTCCAATTAGATGGGTTGCTACCCCTTGGTTGTTTAGAAGGATAGATGGGTTGTGACACTCGTGAGTCTAGTTTAGAGCAACCGGTTGGTTATTGACTATGGAGATGCACTATATGCTGAGAGGTGATTCCGATCTAAGTACATCTAGGGATAATTCTAAGGATGTTTAGAAAATTCTCACAGTTTCTATCTATGTGTGATTTTTTATGTTCTACTGCACTTGGGTTTCTATTTATACTTTTTGTTTATTTTTAGTACAACATGGTATTTATTGACTGAGTTTTGGTTCTAAAATGGTAATCTATTTTAACAATGGAATGTGGTGTGTGTTGGATTTGACATGGTGAGATATGGTTTTTTACAGAAATGAGAAAAAATTATTTTAATATCTATATTTTAAACTAGTGTCTATGGGTTGTTTCGGGAATGTAAATCTATGGATTCTATATGAGGTTCCCATTGAGATGTTTAAAATCACTCCCTACTTCTACCCTTCGGTATCGGTAGATCCAAGCTATTTAAAGGTTCGGGATTATGGTTTAAATACTTGTAGTTAGAGAAGGTAGGTTTTTGTGTTTGGTGGTGACAAATAGGTTATGTGGAGATCAATGTAGTGTGGTAGAGTTCTCATTTTGTTTTTAGTTTCTATTGTTTTCTCTTGTTGTTGTATGTAGATCAGTTTTTATTTTTTTTGAGATTTAGTTGTTGTTGGATATTTCATTCATTATATTTATTTATTTGATTCTATTTATTGGTCTTTAATCATTCCCACTTAGTTTATATTTGATGTTAGATAATATTTTCCATCCCAGGGGGATCAGGAATGCCCTTCAGGCCATGTCTCAGATTGGGTCAGATGTCGAGTTGGATGCCATCCTGACTTGGTTTGTGAGACATTTTCGGTTAATAAATTAAATTAATTACAATAAAAGAATGATAATAATTAAATATATATGTTATACATTCAATAAAATATTTATTATATTTATCCAATATATTTTACATGAAAAAGATAAGAATGAATCCAATTATTTGCATTAAAAGGCTTTATATTTCTAAAGGCAGTTTTACCATCCTTTAATAGCACATATGTTTTAATATATTTTTCCACACTTTTATATATTATATTTGAAAAAATGAACTTTTCTTTGGAAATAATAATATAAAAATTCACTTTATTTTATTATTTAGTATCTACTATATATACTAATCCAAGCTTTCCATCTCCCATATGTCATTCTAATAATCCCCAACATATTATTTTCCATACGTGTCAAGCTTATATGCCTCCCTTTCCCTCCTACACTCCCTTTCTCTACCATTATCTCCCTTCATCTCCCACTCCGACACAACCTCCCCATTATGATTTACCTCTCCCACATTTCCATTTCCAATTATCCTCCCTTCTTCCTTCTTCCCCATCTACTACCTTCACCTTCTCTGGTATCCCCAATCTAGGTTTTCTGTTTTTTCTCTATTCTATAGCTTCACCGTCTTCACCTTCTTTCCACACTCATGATTTCCATCCTCCCTTCTTACTTACTCACCATCCACTTCCATAACCTCCTCTGAATCCCACTCTTGTTTCAAATCCGCTCTAGATTTCCCGGTGCTCCTACGATTCCCAATCAAGGTGTCATGCTCCTATGATTCCTGCTTCTCCTATTGTTCTCGCTCAAATTCCCCCACTTCTGCCACTCCTAGGGTTCCCGCTACTCCTTCACTGGTGTTACTTATTCCCTCTCTAGATTTTCTCTCTACATCCCATTTCACCTATATCGTTGCTCCAATGGTTCCCGCTCCTATTTCCCCTCCGGCGACACTCCTACGGTTCCCTATCTTGTCACCCCTCCTTTGCTGCTCCTAGGGTTCTTGATCGCGTTCACCCTCTCATCATCTTGCAGTACCTAGAATACACTGCTGGTGTCTTACGCACTAATCTATCTGTCTTCTACTACAGTTCATCCTCACGAATCCCCTTATCTTGTCAAATGTTTTCTATTTCTCTTACTACCTCTAATTATTTCACTCAGGTGCCCTCTAAATTCACTGCACCCCATTTGTTGATTCCCTCATGCTCATGATTTCCATCCACATCTACCACTACTCTTTTTGCTCAATTGAGTTTCCAACGATGTGTTTCTCACCCCGCAGCAGCTATGTGTTTCTATTCACTATCTGAATATGAAATTCACTATTAATTTGTTCATTGACCATATGGTTTGTTTCTACTATATATGTATTTATAGCTTTATATGTGTTCTAATAGTTGATGATCATAATATATAATGTTTTCAATGTGTTCTCAAACATAGTTTAGAGCCAAAATTTCCTAAACTATTTTACATTGTAAATTATATTTTTATATTCTTACTTGTATGACCTAAATCAGCATGTGTGACTCTTCCATTTTTCATTGCAGTGATGGATAAGATGAAGAATATTCATTTCAGTTGAGAATGATTTGGGGGATGAAAAAAGATATCCTATACCATACTATCTCTCAAACTACATAAATTCTTTGAAGCAAGTAGTCTCTATTTTAATGTTACTGTATATTTTAGATACATGTGTTAGGACAGAAGGTTTTTTTAGTAGATACAGCTATAATGTGAAATGATGTATTTTTCATGGGAACCACTAGATAACTTTGACTAACCATCTACACACAAATTCATGTTGGGTCTATATTTTGTGGGTTGATATAGATAAATTCATTTAAACTAACTTTCAAAACAATTTTTTATCAAAATATTTTTCACAGGTTTAATTATGTTTAGTTTATTTAGAGATATTTTTTCTAGTAGTAAGAATTTTGTGCATAAAATATATTAGAAAAATAATTTGGGTGTAATATTATGTTTCCATTTAACATTTTAATGCCTTCATATTTGAATCATTATAATTTTGTTAAATGTAGATGGGTCACCTTTAAAAATTTGTAGGAGTTGATATAAATGTGGGGAGTCTAATTATATTCAAAGAACCCTACTTAAGAAGATTTGTATAATTTTTAATTTTACCAAGCACAAATACCATTAACCATATTATCAATTTCCATTTATTTGATTTGCTGATAGGACCTTTCAACTTTTGTGGAATCAATATATTAAATGAATCTTAATATCCATCATATCTATAATAGAAGGTGAATATGGAATTATATAGTGTTCATTTCGTTTTCCATTTATTGTTTTTTGACTATGTAACACAATGTTCATGGAAATGTTTTAAACTCATGTATTAATTGATATTTGAATGTGTTTGGTTTCATGATAGAATGGTTTTACTGACAAATGGGTTGCAAGTATTGGATTCCATGGATCTCTACCTACTTGAAGGTATTTTTCACAAACTATGTAGTTATTTTCCCACTTTAAAATACATGTTATGTAGGGTGTTTTGTGTGTTTCTGATGTGGATGTAGTGTTCATCTTATTTTCAAGATCCTATTTGACCTTAAAATAATCAAACCATTTTTTCCTTTTTTGTTTGTGTTTAACTAACTTGGTTATGGATCTGTCTCAACTGACTTCTCTGAATTATTCGACATACCATGAAATTGTAGTTCTTGGAGAGAGAATCTTGGTGGCCCTGTATTAAGATGGCATGAAAATTTATATAATTACATATATGTAGTTGAAACATAAAAGTTTCAAGATTATTTATATTTAATTATGTCCCTATTTTTCATTCAAATATATTTCTATAGGGTGTTTTGGGTTTTTCTTATGTGGATGTAGAGTTAATATTATTTTCAAGATCTTATTTGACCCTCAAATAATCCAACCATTTTTCCTCTTTTCTTTTTGTTTTTAACTAACTTGGATACAATCCCTCCCCACTGAGTTCTTTATATGGTTTGACATACAATGAAAGTGTAGTACTTGGAGATAGCATCTTGGTGCCCCTATATTAAGATGGAACTGAAATTTACATAATTACATATAGGTAGTTCAAACCTTAAGGTTTCAAGATTACTTATATGTAAGTGTTTCCCTATTAGTAATTCATAGATATATTTGGACTTCTTATAGAAGTGTTTCCCTATTAGTCATTCATATATATTTTTTGGACTGCTTATTGTACATCCCATGAGATCTTGGGATTTATATTATGGAATCCAAGCCTAGATGCGGTATCAGATCTATTTGGATCATCAACTATCTATTCTATCACCTTTTGCAGGTATTTTATATACATCAAATAATTGTGTAATATTCTCCATAGATGATCTTTTCCTTGGGTTATTATGTGGCTGACTCAATAATCATTGTATTAAATTTTTCAATTCCTGTAATGTGTAACTCATTTCAATTTTTTTAATTACCTTCATATTTAATTTTCATAATTTCTATAATTTATATTTTTTTAAATTTCATTCACATAACATTTCTATGTCATCAACTCATTCTATGTGCATTTTGAATACACTAATTATAGACCAATTTTTTTTAAAATTCAGGCTTTCAATGGACTTTGTAATATATATGCTCACTGAGTTGCTTCAGTTCCAAATAATGAAGTATCACACTTCCACTCAATCTGAAACAAATACAATGGGATTTTTCTGGGAAACTGGGTTTGTTTAAGTAATGTGAATTATAATGGAGCATTTTCTATGGTATTGTTGTTACATATCCACTACACTTCCCTTGCCTTAATTTATCAGTTTCCATTATTTATGTTTCTAGTTCATGGATATTAATGCTGTGTGAATGAGATATACTATAAGACTCATACCCAGAATATATATCATATAATTCATTGAAAAACTGTTAGTACATCATTATTTCTCTAGTTTTTAGTTAAAATGTTTTTTATTATATAGTTGTGAGTGTTTGAGCTGATTTTATTAGAGCAATTTTCATGAAATGAAAAATGAGATGTGGGTGAGTTTAATATGGGCAAGGGTAGGGGTTGATATATTTGGTTTACTCATGGTTGTCAGAATAGTGAAACATTAATGTATTTTTAGTATATATATATTCATGGTTCAGATGTTTATGTCCTATATCGAAAAACTTTAAAACTGCTAATTTTGTTGGATTTTTCTATTACATGAATAATTGTAATCATCTTTTGGGGTGTAAGAATTTTGTAACATTTTTTAAATGATTAATATTCATAATTAAAATAAAGATACTCAATTTAGAGAAAGGTATTTATTTACAATCAAGATCATAATCATGAAGGTGAATTATGAGTTAGCATCCCATGTTTTTGAGATCATTACTTGTATATTAGAGAGTTGTATGTGATTTTAGTAGCTACAAAATTGAAGGTTTGTGGAATTTTTTTAGTATATCTTAATATTGAGATATTTATTTTTAATATTTTTATTTATTGTATGAATATATTAATTATTGTAAATTATATAATTCATTTCTTACGGTATACATGGAAATAAATTATAGGGCGGGGGAGTTCCTCTAAAAAATAACATGAAACCAGTTCCAAGATTAATTAGTTCTAGCAATATTGGGTAAAATTAATTGTAATATTTAATTATGTTATTCTTCAATAAAAAAACATTGGTACTATTATTTTTCTTAAAGCATAAATTTTGCAGGGACATCCAGACTATTATTCAACTGAGAGTTGATGAGGAAATTGGAATAGTTTTTGAAGTTACTTGATGGGTTATGCTCAAAGATGGATTTCTATACAAGTAAGTATACATTGAGTTGATAAACTGTAGGGTGTTAAGCCTTCATTGGAGTATATTTAAAAATTTCACTACACTATATAAGAGTATCCTGAACATGCATAATGGATAAAATACATTTTTGGTGAAAAAATAAAAATCATAGTCATGTAATTAATATTAAATATGATAATGTTTTTGGGAAAGGTAAAGGCACATCAAATCCTGATATGGATGGTTTTGGTTTGCATGATTTTTCTACATTGTCTTTTCCCAATGCTGTTTTATTTCACCATTTTGATTTATTTTGTCTCTATCTCAGAGTGATTATTGGAAACTGATCACAATATTATTTGTTTTCAAATGAATTTTATGGTTCTATTCATTTAAATGGGTATCTTATAAAAATTAAAATAATTTTTAATTCAGAAACCAAATAAAACACTACATATTTATTCAAAATTACCATCTTATATGATTGATTCTATAAGTAGTTTTCAATAGATGTTGTCAAATTTAAACTACATGTTGTATGTTAAAATGTTTTCGGTTTAATTTTATTTGGCATTTCAGGCAGTATGATTTTGGTGTTATTATTGGTAAATATAAGGACAATAACTACTTGGTATGAGATTATACAATGCAATTCATTCAAATTCTTTTGTCAAATTGAAATTGGTATTTGTAGATTCTAATAGAGGGATAGAAGGGAAAAGTTGTTGTGACTACTACATTGCATGACTTGATGAATTCCCCCTTTGATAAGAAAGACACAACTTTAGATATTAAAATAAAATAAAGACTGTATCTATTAATGAAATTGTTAGGGTTTTGGATGGTCCATCTCAGGTTTGGAATGATTTTATATTTTTCATTGGTCATCCCTCTTGGTCAATTTTAATGCAATTTAGTTGTTCTCGGTGCCTCTGTTTTGCATGATTTCTTTGATTTTTCAGGGTAGGAAGAAAAAAATCAACCAGATTTATAGAGGAATTTTTTACCTGATGAAAATTATGTTGAGATGTTTGGGATTTTTTTCTACATATATCTTATATGTGGAAAGGTGCTCCGGGTCTAAAAAATTATTTTTTTGCATAACCCCTCCACAAAATAAAAATCTACCCTTTCATTTTTTTATCATATGGTGTTTGTTATGGATGTCCTTTAATCCCTTTTCCACTATCTTAGAACAGGTTGATGAAACAAAATTCATAAATTTCACTACATCACCAAAATATCCCATTTATCCGAAAAAATCACAAGAAATGGGGGAATATAATAATAATTATATGTGTGAACATTATGTGCCTATTTTAATTTCAATCATTATGTTGATTTATTAATTATTTCATTGCATTCAAACATGGGGATAGAGATGGATTGTACTCTGTTAGTCAATCACTATATGAAAATCATGTTATATCCTCATCTAATGAATTTTTTCCCTTTTATTCATGATTAAATATTTACAAATTTATTTTATTGTATTCTAATTGTTTCCTTAGTGTGCAAGTGAATACATAACTAGGAATTTGATTTATTTCATGTGGTATGTTTTATAGATTTTATTCACTATTAATTTTCAGCATTCTAATTTTATATTTTCCACCTTTTATAGATTAATTTATTTAATGTTTTATGTTTTATTTTTATTTAATAATTATATTTTTTATGGATTTTTAATTTGATGATTTGATATTTTCTCGTATAGTTTAAGATGCAGTCAATGGATTTTAATACTCACCTTATATGGAAACTGGTTGTTGGTATATATTTCTTATTTATTTTCTAAGTGATTGTGAATACATGAAGAAGTTATGAAAATGTGTTTTATTATCAACATTCCAATGGACAACCACTACTCTGTTTCTAGTGCCTCTACACCCCCACCCACATGCAAGTCACCATGTTATTTTCAATACATAGAAACCCTTTTTTTAATACATTATGAATAAGACTGATTCATCATCATTAGAATATTTGATGCTTGTATCTATGTTTTTTTACTTTTCATATACATTATTAAGAGAAACAGAAAGGTGGATGGTGGTTTTACAGTATCTTTTCGCACGCAATTAGATTCAGAGATCATGGATGATAGTTTCAAGTGGAGGAAGTATGGGAAGAAGATGGCCAACAACAGCCCCAATCCAAGGTAATGGGGAAATTTATAATTTTATATTTTGAATTTCTTCTCCTTTATTTATTGATCTTCCTTCATAGCTCTCAACTTTTATTCCTCATTTCCTTCTTCTTATTCCCTTTTTTATCTCATCTATGATTTTTAGTTCCCATTAAATAAAAACTACATGTTAACGTGAATTATTTTATGAACTTTGATTACCAGATCTATTCTCCATGTCCAGATATTAAAAATCCAAAAACATATCTCATGTTTTGTCTCACACCTTCTATTAAACTCATTCAAGAATTATAGGATCTTCATGTAATGAAAAAACTTTTTAGCATCTTTTTATTATTATCCTTAAAACCCTTTATTAGTTTTATAACTCATCGAGGTTTTACAATTCTGTAGCCCTATGTGATTTTTTTATATTCTTTTCCCATTTCTATAGATAGTTATCCTCTCACCTAAATTATTGGCTTTTTAAATGAATTAATTTACACATATTACATTATAATAAATTTCTACTTTACTTGTATAGAGTTGGAGTGTAGGTGCTGATCCACTATGAGCAATATGCATTACTTGAATGTCGCATTGCAGGTTGGCCGAAGCCTGTGATGGCATGTAGTGAAGTGGAGTGCAGGTGATGATTCAATATGGCCAACATGCATTACCTGAATATAGTTGAAATTTATTCATAATCTCCCTTCAATATTAGATCTTCCATTTTATATATCCTTTCTTTTTTGAATTATTTTAATGGTGTGTCCATATGTTATCCAATTCTATTCAATTTTTATGTAGCAATAATTTGTGATTAAAAAAATATTTAATATTTCAATTTCAAAGTAACTTTTACAAATAGAATTTTCTTTTTAAATAAAAACCATTAATCCAATATTCTGTGTGTACGCACGGATGAGTACTATTTTTTCTAACAATTTTCATGTTTTGATGAATAGTGATAAAATATTTCAATTTTATTTAAAATAAAATTTTCATCTAATTAATTTATAGTGTTAAATTATTTTTTTAATTGATTTTAAATTATATTTATATTAATTTTCTATTAGTAAATCCAATTTAGTTTATTGGAATCAATTTCACATTTAATTTTGATATAAAAACATTTTAATCTTTTAAACTTTTTTACTTTTGAAAACCCATTTTCTCATTTCATCAACGAGATTAATTTTAAATTAATTAATAAAAATTATGTGTTTGAAATTTAGAAAAGTTGCTTATATATTTGGAATCAGTGGGTATAAATTATTTAAATAGGGGTATTTTTATGGAATTAAGAATTTCACCTTTAGTAATTTTTTTATTAATACTCTTAAAGGTAAATCGGGTAAATAATGGTGAAAATAATATTATAAATATTATAGAATTACCCGAACACATGTCCAAATTTTATTTAATAGGTAAGCTTTTGACCCCAAACATATTTCTTTCTAAGATTATTACTTATTTATGCCACTTGGATTAGAGTATGATATTTGTTACACTTTAGTTAAAGAAAAACTAAAGATGTCATGATCAAACTTTTAATAACTACATCATTTTTAATATAGATATATACAGAAGATAAATTCGACATTAAATAGTAATCTAAAAAATAAAAGGTCTATATTTGTTATGGATGTTTCCTTTTAATTTTTAGCAAATAAATAAGTACCTTAAAATTTTACACAATGACGATGCAGTAAATGATAAATTAATGAGAATATCAAATATATGAGTAAAAAATATATAAATAAATATAATTTAAAATTATTAATTAAATCCAAGATATAAAAATTTCTAAATTTTAGTTTTATATTAGAATTTTTTGTTTGAATATATTTTGTTTTATTGATTTTTGTAAAAGTAAAATTAATGAATATTATGAAAATTGTCATTAATGTTATACTAATATAAATAATATTTTATTAAATGATATGAAATTCACAATAATATTATATTTGGAAAAATTCTTGAGATAATATTAAATATGTTATAATTAATCCATTTAGGGTTTGTTTAGAAACTTAATTTAACTATATTAACCCTTAATGAATAAAAACACATGTTGCCATGGTAAGAATTAAAGGGATTAATGAATGATTAAAGACAAAAGACAAGGGTAACTAAGACCAAAAAGTTGTTTAAATATTATTTTTTGAGAGGATTTAGACACATACTAGTATTATATTAAAAATATATTAATTGGGATCTATTTTTTAATTAAAATTAATTGATATTAATTTAATATTTTGAGAGTTTCCTAAAGTGTACCTGACATCAATTATAAATGGTAACCTCCTACATCACTTCATCACACAACATTAAGAATTATAGATTGAACCAAACTTTCACATTTATTATAAAAACATCTTTAGATGAGTTCTTGAGGTCCTGGTCATCCAAGAGACCAACTCTATATCAATTAAGAATAGATCTAAAGTAAATCCACCGAAATAAGGTAATTGTTTACCAACTCATTCAAGCTCATTTTTCTTCTACTTCCTCTTTAGGTTTTTTTTACATAATAAAGTAATAAATATGGTATCATATATATTATGATATTTTATTATTATGGGGAGAACTTATTTCAACTTTTATCCATCCTACAATAAATGAAAGTATCACACGTGTGTACGTACAACTTAATGTCGCCACGTCGTGGTGTCATTTTTCATCACCAATTTATATAGATTGGTATAATGATGGATATAAATGATAAATATGATATTATATTGATATGTAAAATTATTATACAATACAATTTCTTACCCTTTAACCATTAACAGAATGATGTTGTCGCTCATATGTACATATAACCAACTACCTCCATGATGTGATCTGATTTATTTTCAATGTTAACCAATCAAGAATGATTATAAAAATGTATATACTGAGTAAATATGATATACATAAACTTAAAATAATTCTATATATGAAAAAAAATATCATATACATATGAAACAAGACTTAATGTACAAAACATGCATATGAAAATGTAGTTAACACCAGAAATAAGGGTAATAATGAAATATTATTAACAAAATGATATGAGAAGATCGTATATGATATAATATATATTGATATGGTTCTGTTATAAATTAATAACATGATTTAAATAGTTATACATCAGGTTAAATCACATTCAACTAAAAGAAATTACAAGGTAAGAGTTAATTTCACAATCACATTATTATTCAGGATTGTTTATAAGTAAGGATTTGCTGTGGAAAATTTATCATCCATGTACAGGCTTCTGAAAAATGTATTCCAAAATATTTAAAATATTATAATACAATATTTTGATGTAATTTTACCCATTTTCATCTATTTATCAATTGGTTTTAAAGAAATATTTTTTCCATTTTCCCAATGAGGTACTTTTTGAATTTTTCGACAAAAATACAGAAGAATTTTTTTACTTATATGGCCTGAGTGGATTTTTCCACCATCTTGATACCTTAATGTCTTGAATCTTCTATTACAATATTACAAGATTATTTTCAATGAAATTTTTTCATTTTATAAAGGAATAGATTTTAAATAAATTATTTCAAAGTAAAGATGGTGTTTCTCTCAAGAAATTTTGAATGCTTTTATTAGAGTATTTTCATATATGTCAACATCCTTTATTGAATTTGATGCTTCATTGTGGTTGAAATATTATGATACCATCTAATATATTTTATTAAGTGTTTTATTATTAATTTGACTATGGAGTTTTTATTTTGATACCATTCATAGTTTACAGTTAAAGTATTAACATTTTATATGATAGGTTTTCAATACAAATGTTTATGTTGTTTATATTTCACCCTTTGGAAATGTGGAATTCATTAGACTTAGTAAGTGACGGGAAGAGCCCACTCTATCCCCTAGATGCACTTTCAGGTCTCATGAGACAAATTAGTTTGGGTACTGGCTGAGACATTACTCGTTTACGTATGGTGTAATTGTCGACACCATGATGAAATCTTTATGATGTCTAAAATTATGAATTCCGTTATTATGAGATTAGTTATTGATATTTAATGTTATTATTTTATTATTATAATACCCATGTGGTTATTTATATGGAATTATTTTATTATCATCTATTCTTTCCATCATATTCTTAGGATTATGTTTTAATGGGATGTGTTGTAAGTTATTCACCTTGCCTTATTATTTATGTTTATTTAGGATTGTTTCCATTGTGTGCTTACCCTTATAGGGCATCTGAGCTCATCCATTACTTATGTTTTTCCAAAGTATTCCAAGATGTCTGTTATTATAGATATGTAAGGTTAATCAATGATAATATTGGTTCTCTCTAAGGATTGACTATGTTGTATTTTACAGTTTCAATTATAATGTATGTTTCAAGTATGTAATTTTGTTTCCAAGACTACTAAATCGATCTATCCATTAGAATTAGAGTCTTTTATCTATGATAATTTATTAATGTGATGCAGCGGCTCCAGGCTATTGGGGTCGAGGTCGTTACAAAAAAAATATGAATAAAAATGGACTATAATTAATCATATAAATTTCAAACCTATTGAAAATACTAAAATGTAATAAATAAATATGTATAAATAAATATGAAAAATTTAATAAATTCCAAAAAACAGAGAAAATATAAAAAATAAATAAATAATAAAATAATAATTAATATTAATAAAAACTATATAAATATGACTAAATGAAAAAAAAATATTTAAAAATTGAATTCAAGACAGTAATTATATAAATTATAAATAAAAAAAGAATAAATAATAATAATAATTATATAAATAAAAAAACTATTTATATGAATTATACTATAAATTTATAAATATTAAAAATTTCAATTAAATATATTAATTTTATAAATTTCGAACATAATAAAAATAAAAACACATAATAAATAAAAATAAAAAAAATATTTATTTAAATTAAAACCATATTGAAAATATTAAAATATTATAAATAAATATATAATAATAAATATTAAAAAATAAATTTAAAAAATCATAATAATGAATAAATATTAAAAATTAATAAATAATGTTTATTTAATGAATACAAAAATTAAATATACTAGAAAATTATTCTAAAAAATTGAATCCATAAATTTTATTACATGAATTATAAACACATTCAAAATAAATAAAAATAAAAAATAAATATTATAAATTATAAGAATTATAAAATTATTAAAAAAAAGAATTATATTAACATTTTAAACTGAAATAAAAATAAAAATGAATTTTAAATATTTTAAATATATAGATTTTAAAATTATTAAAAATATTAATCTTATTAAATAAAAATGTATAAATATTACTGATATAAATTAAAAACATTTTGAATATTTTAAAACATAATAAATAAATATGTACAAACAAATATTAGAAATTTAATAAATTCCAAAATCAATAAAGAGTAAAAAACATTAAAAATGAATAAATTATAATACATAAATTTATATTAAAAACTAATAAATAATAATGAATAAATTTAAAAAAATATTTAAAAAGAAAATTCATAAAAATAATTTGAAAAAAATACAAGACTCGAAAATAAATAAAATGAAAAACTAAATAATATTACATATATTAATAATTTTTTTATTAAAATACTATTATATCTACCATATAAATTTCTATTTTCTTTCAAAAAGACGTTAGAATAATTTAAATATATAAATTTTAAAAATAATAAAAATATTAAAACTTAAGAAATAAAAATGAATAAATATTATTTATATAAATTATACACATATTGAAAATATTTAAACTTATTAAATAATGATTATGAAATGAATAAATTCTAATATATTGAAAATTCATAAATATTAAAAATTAATAAATTAAATTAAATGAAATAATATTAAAATTGAATAAATTAACATGAATTAATTTATGTTTTTTTAAAAATTGTATCAACACATTTTTTTCATGAATTTGAAACACCTAAAAGTTAATAAATAAGTAATATCAATTATTTAAATAAGAATATAATCAAAAAAATTATTATTACATGTTAGGGTTGAGACCCATTTTTATTAAACAATTAAAATTCACTTTTTAATTGGGTTGATTTGTAACCCTTACATGATGCAAAGGCCTTGTGGCTTGAAATCCCATTTTGGGCATAAAAGCCCATTTTTTAACCCAAAGGCTCGTTTTGTGAATTGCACTACATCAATATTCACTGTTACATCAGTCCTTGTTGTAGTACGTGCCATCAATTATAATGTCACCACTACTACAATACCCTATGATATTCTCTACCATATCAGAGGTCATTGGGAGCTAAACCCTCGACCTCATATTGTCGACAAGGTTGTCTTACCACTCCATCAACACCCCAACTACTATTAAAATTCAATTTTATTAAAAATTTAAAATATAAAAATATTATAATAAGGATTTCAATACATTAATTAGAAATTTTTTTACATATTAAAAATATTCTATCCTCATAAATAAAAATGAATAAATATCAGTCATATAAATCAAGAAAATATTTAAAACATTAAAATATAATAAATATATATCTATATAAAATGTTAAAAATGAATAAATTCAAAATATATTAAAAATATATAAATATTAAAAATGAATAAATATTAAAAGTTTCTTTCAAATATAAAATATTTAAATTAATTTACTAATTAGGAACAAATAAATAATTATTTCATAATGATTCAAATTAGAATAATATTAAATGAAAATTAATAAATATTAGAATAGAATATATATTATTTATATATATTACAAACATATTAAAAATATAATATATAACTTTATAAATGTAAATATTTTGTAGAAATTTTCTTCAAAAAATATAATTATTCATAAAAATATAATATTAAACGTAAGAAATTATATATATACATATTTTCAAATAGATTTGAAATTTATAGTATATAGAGGTAGTATTATATATAATTAAATATATATATATATATATTAGATTTTAGCATACATATAAATACATTTTTATAGTTCACATATATGATATTTTATATAAAAAATGAAAATGAATGATTTTCAAAAACATAAAAACTGAATAAATAGAATTAATTATAGTAAATGTATTAAAAAAATTTTAAATATAATTTTAAATGTATTAATAAATATATTATGCTAATGATATTGTAAACGAGTGGTACATGCACTTTCTTTCCATATATAAGGCCAAGGGTTCAACCCTTGACTAAGGTGGCTATTGTAGAAATATTGTATTAGAATACTACAAGAACATTATAATAGCCACACTATTCACCAGTGGACTTTAAATCCATTTATTGGGCCTAAAGGTCACTTGGGATTCAATTTAATTCATGTATGACATCTAGGACATCAGTAGCAGGTAAAAAAGGGACATGAATGGACCAGGATATACCTTGGTGCATTAGGCACAAAACATAAGCATGTAGAGGCATAACTGTTTCAAGGTGGGAGACCTTCATAGAGAGACGACTAGATTAATAGTTACCAACCAGTCATCCATCCTCTAATGTGGGATTAATTGGTGCCTTTCCAAGTGACTCTCAGTATTGTGGGATTGATATGATGGTATGGAAAAATAGGTTAGCAGTGTTGTGGGGCGTAATGCTTATATCACTAGGTAGGAGACTCGAAAGAGATATGGGTGTGTTGAAACCCATCAACCGGCCTTCCTCCCACACACCATTGTGTGATAGAGGATAGTTGAATCATGGTGCACCAAAGAATAAAAATGCAATGACTTTGGTTGGGGGATAATACAACACTCATGATAGGTTCCATGGGTGTAATGACTCTTTTAGGACGGGTGGAGTGGCTAATGACTAGAGGAACATCAAGTTTAGGAATTTAATGTAATGAGATTCCAATTATTCAGAATTTTGGTTGTTGGGAATTTACGCCATCCATGTTCTAAGGCTTATGGGCTTCTAGGATTTCAAATCATGAATTTCAATAATACTAGTCTGTTGGGCGGTTTACATTTTTTGTCAGGATTGATGAAGGATATATCACTGGGGTTCAAGGATGTATATATTTGGTTTCATGTAATCCAAAATACCTATTATAAATTAATAAATATATTAACATTCTAAAAAATTATTAATAAATTTATTAGTGAATGTACTATTTGTAATGGAAAATATTATTATTTATATAAATTAATAAATGTTTTATAAATCTATGATAAATATGAATGTATGAATTATAATATTATGTAAAAATAATTTTCACGATATATCATTCATTATAAAACTATAAAATTATATAATTTTTTTTTAATAATTTTATAAAAATGTAATTAAAATTTATATTTAGATATAAATTATTATGATTACTAATTATAAATTTACATGTAGGATAGAGATGAATAAAAAGGTATTCGTGTGGGGGGATTTCCTTTAAAAAATTAAAAGAAAACAATCCATGTTAAAAAATTAATTTTTAAAATATTAATGAAATTGAAACATTTTGAAGAAATACAAAATGAATCAATATTGAAAGATCAAAAATATAATTAAATATAATAATAAAATTACAAGAAAAAGATAAAGGGAGATTCAGGAATTGATTTTTATGTGTGTTTTATAGATTAAACGATTTTAATAACTGATCGAATGAATGATACATGTAATTAAAATTTCAAATGTAAATAAGACAAGATATACAATAAATAATTTAATCAGTAGATCTAGAAATCCTAGTATATATACCACCTAAATTGCTTTAGGATTTAATTTACTAGTCCCTTATCATTAATGGTATCCAATAAACCACAACACTTCCTTGCATCTTAGGTTATAGAAATAATCCTAAAATACAATGGAAAGTAGATCTTTAATGGTAAGTCTAGAAACCTAAAAGGAATAGTCCATTTCCTTATTAAAATAATGTAAAGAAAACTATTTTCACCCACTCTAATTTTTCTAATCAAAACATATTTAAGAAGGTTGAGTAAGATAGAGATTTTATTAGATCAATCACATTTTATCTAGGTTAATATTCCCTTAATGAATACAACGAAATATCCGGAGAGAGTGAGAAAATATTGGGATAAAATAACAATATTACAATTTGGACCACAGACAATAAAGGCAATGGATATTTATAAAGATTTATCTTTGAGATAAATTTAGGATAGGATTTTTGGAGATACTAGTCCCAGTAGTGTTGTCACAGATGATAATGATAGGATAATATTTTATCTTAATGTCCAAAAGAGTATTTTTTATCCATATAAGTTGGGAACCAAAAATATTTATTGATATTTATTTTTCGTTGAATGTAAAAATTAAAAAAGTGTTTTACTTCATTCTAATCCAATAAATGATGGATTTTCCAAATAGATGACTAGTTCAATTTGTACGTTTCCAATCTAGTTGGTATCCTCAAAAATAGGCACCAAAAAATTAAAGTTCAAAAAATATTACATTAAGATAAAACAATCCTAGGATTTTACTTCATTTTAATAAAAATAAAATATTTAGAATGACTTTAAATGACATTCCTTTGAATTTGAGTGAAAATGATCACAAATTCATACACTGAACATGATTTCAAGTCAGGTCACTATAAGATAAGGTAAAAATTAATTTAAACTTCTAAAAATAACGTTGTTAAAATATTGAATGGATTCATTCAATGTCATTATACATGTTTTATTAATGGGTGATATAATTTACCTTTCATGGTCTATGGAAAACTAATTTGTAAGTTCTTATTGTATTTACATTGGTTTATAAATGCTCCATCAGAATTTTGGGAAATTTTAAAACCAAGGAATAATTTAAGTTCACCCATAACATTCATTTTAAACTTTTTATACCTTAAATAGAAAAATTCATTCTAAATAGATTCTTATGTTTATCCAAAAACAACATCATTTATATAAATTTTAAAAATTAATAAATCATTTGAAAATGTTATGAGAAAATGTTTGAATCGAATTTTCCCATTTCTAAATAAAATGATAAAATAAATTTAGTTAACCTCACATAGAAAAAATGGAGGGCTTATTTTAAAATGTACAAATCATTTGTTAACTAGAAAAGAAAATTTAGAAATTTCAGATTTTTAAAACATGGTGTCCGGTCCATAGAAACATTTTCAAAAGTAAAAGAATTTAAAAAGTAACTTTTGACATCTATTTGAAAAATAATAAAATTATATATAGTCAATAATGCTAATAAATTTTTAATATATTCAATTAATGCTATATGTGAAAATGTTTCTCCATATTCAATAAATTATTCTTGATTATTTACATTAGAAAAAATTCACACCTTATTACAGATTACATTTCCTTGGCCATCAAATTAGTTTTGAAAAAAAAACAATTTAGTGAAAATAATAAGATTATTATCAATAATTTACAAGGAATTATTAACATTTTTCCTTTTAAATTATTTCAAATCCTCTTTTATAGAAATTTTATAATTTTATTTTTTAATATCATCATCAATGAAATGAGTTTCAAGGTGAGAGAAAAAATCATTATGTTTAACTTCATGTAAGACAAACCTTCTATTATTATTTTTTACACCAATTCACTAATTACATTCTCCGGGTGTGATATTTGGATTTAATCTAGGCCATATGTAATGGAATAGATGGGGATTCTAGATCATATTTAAATACATTAGAATAATTATTTTTAGGAAAGGTTAAACTTGGATTGTTAATATCATTATCACATTGTGTATGTGATTTATAAAGGTTCTCTTCAAATTTGATGTGAATTCATTTTTTATAGTTTCAAGAACCTCTTATTGAAGACATGGAAGAATTTATTTAAGTTTGTGTACCCAATAGAAAATAATTTATCTAATTTAATGTAACCAATTCCTTGATTATACTTGGTATTAAGGATAAATCATTTACAACATAAAACTTTAAAGAAAGAATCATTATGAATATTACCTTTTCAATTTTTATAAGGGTTATTTTCTAATATTGTGCTTATGAAGAAAAATTTAATGATAAATAATCTAGTATTAACTTCCACAACCAAAAATAAATAAATAACGGAAAATTTATTTAGGAGATTCCAATACATTTCTCAAAATTTCCTATTTCATCTTTTGACAAACACATTTTTTTGTGGTGTTCTAGGAGTATATAATGATCGATGATGACCCTGGGAAGTAGAAAACCCATCAATGTATTTATTATAAAATTATCCATCATGGTAACTTCTAATAGGAATGATTTTATAGCCTTTTACAATCTCTATTTTTATTGAAAATTTGATATAGACATTAAAATACTCATTCTTATGAGATTAGAAGAAAACCCATGTAAATATAGTAAAGTCATGGATAATTAAAAATGTGTAATTTTACCTCTAATATTAGCATCATGAGTTGGTATAAAAAGGTCATGTTGGACTACATATAATTATTTAGAAGAGTGAAATGGTTTTTATATTGTAAATATGATTACTATATATTTCCACGTTAATAAGGTTGAAAAACTAGGGTATGATTAAAAAAGAATTTATGTAACAATCATACTAGCTTATCATAGTTTAATTTGACAAGGGACTGAATATTACGATGGACTAGGTAGAAATTCTAATGCCAATAACAATTATATTCTGTACATAGAAACATAACATTTAAACTATCAATAATATAATAATTTTTAAATCAAGATTTGGAAAATAAAATCTCTCCATTAGAGTTTAAAACATTAAAAATCATTTTTTAATGTAATTTTAAAAACACTACCACAAAATGAAATATTACTTAGTAAATTACTCTTCAGTATTTTAAAAAATAAAATATTTTTAATTAATGAATACTTTCAGAAATTAATCATACCTATATCATTAATTTTATCTATAGAATCATCTCCATATGTGACATGTCCTCCATTAATTTCATCAAAATGGTTGTTTTAAGAAGGATCACTATACATGTTTCTGAAGAACCCGATATACATATACCAAGTATCTTATTGGGTTTTTTCTGAAAAACATTTTCCTACAAAGGATTATAGGGATTATTGTTTTGGGTACCCATATCTTGGGTATACTTATATAATACAATAGATATTCTTGAATCAAAATTTGTTTAGAACATGCATTTTGATTAAAAAATCAGAAGGGTGATTAATTATATTTTATACCATATCTATTATTTTTATAATTAAATTCGTAATAAAAAATATAAATTAATTTAATAATAATAAATTTATTTAAAAAATATCACATTACAAATATAGAAATTTTTGAAATTTTTGGGAAATCAAGATTATTTTGAAAATAAATCATATTATTAAATTTAATAATAGTTTGAGATCCCAAAAATATATTTAATTTTTTTCAACTTTAATAAAATGGGGAAGAGAATGTTTGAGATTCTTAATTTTAAATTCTAAATATTCAACAATTAGTTTTTTTTAATTTAAAAACTGACATATTTTTTAATTTTAAAAGTTTTATTTTTTCAAAAACCACAGGATTAAAATTATTTTAATAATGTTTTAATTTAAAAATAAGTTAAAAAAACATTAGGTATTTTATATATATAAAAATATGTTCATCATATATTAAATAAGAGGTAGATGTAGGGGATTAATAACTAGAACATGAAAATTTCATTTTATCACATACCTCAACATTAGACATTAGGTATTGGGACTATAGTTTCTTGATTTATATATAGAAATTGAATCTTTACAAAATCTTCATGTGGATTATTTTGGATATTTCCTTTAATTTTTATCATTTTTCTTTTTTTTCAAGTGACAAACAATCTTTATGTGGAATTTATTTTTCCAACCGAATCAACTCACATCCATGTCTTGATTTTCCATTTGTAAGATGTGTGAAGCACTTTTATTATTAATTTATTTTCATACCCTTTTAGAAATTTTAGTAGTTTCAGGTTCACATTTGGAAGATTCATTATTTATAGCATTGAAATATATAGAAATTTTAGTTTTTTAACATTATTGGCCTTCTTTTTTTGGATTTTCTTTACATAATCATCTCAAATGTCATGAAATAACTAATAACTTCCTCAAATACCATGTTTTCACATAATTAGATTTTTTTATCATGGGGAATTTATTTTCTAATTTCACAGTAAAACCAAATCGCTTTTCTAGATAAAATATCCTATTGAAATAGAATCACCCTGAGATTTTTTTCTATGAAAATTATTAGTAAATTGAATAAAAATTTTAGTTATAGATTAACTATAATGCATGAATAAACTTTCAAAGTAATATATAAACATATCTAAATGGGTATAGTTGGCATTGTTATTTCATTAATGAGTTACTCCTAAAAGATTCCAAATTTCATGAGCCTTTATGCATGTAGAAATTTGATTAAATTAATTTCGATCAAATCTAAAATAAAATTAATGCATAACATTACCATCTAATTAAAAAGTAGACATATCATTCCTGGTTCATTTATCTTGTTTCTCGATTTTAGAAGTATAACTGTGAATTATAATCCAATAAATTGGATAGAAAAAATAGTAAAGAAAATAATACATTAGAGTTTTCCAATAATGAAAATCACTACTATAAAAATTGAGTATTTCCCAAATATTTTCCTCCAAGAACACAATGGTGGTACTAAAAATAAATTTTAAAAAATACCATTAATTAAAAATTAGTTAATAATTTTTCATGACAATAAAAATCTCTACAATATTTTGAAAACCAAGAACATTACAATAAAATAAAAACACCCTTGATACCAAATTTAGGTCAATATTGTGTAATATGGTAAGAGGAGGGGTGAATTTACAATTAAAAAAATTAATGAAAAATAATCCAAGTTTATAGAAAATTTTTAGAATGATTGTATAATTTAAAACTATATAAATAAATAAATAAAAAGAATAAATTTTTATAGTGCATAAATACCATTAAATATAATAATAAAAGTTGAGGAATATTGAAAAGATAAATTCGAGAATAAATCAATTAAGTGCATTTGAAGGATTAAACTATATTAAAAAATGCATGAAATAATGTGATGTGTAATTGAAATTAAGGAAATTAAATGAGTTATGATATTTAAGGGTGATCAAAGATAGCTCTAAAAGGTCCCTTATGTCTACCACACCAATCACTTGTGGATTTAATCTATTAGACCCTTGGATTTAACTATAGCCAAGATACCATGGAATTCCATTGATTTTTAGGATATAGAAAGAAACCAGAAATACAACAGACACAATCTCATTAATGGGAAAATTAAAATGCTTAATGGAAGTTCCCCTTTCCTTATTAACTAAATGACTATAATACCATGGTTCACCACTTTAACTGTATTAAGAACAAAGTATAGAAGAATGAGGATGAACATGAATAATTCTTAGGAGAATTTTTTTTAACTTAGTCTGAATTATCTCAAATAATCTCTTGAAACACTTGGAGAGATTAAGAAAATAATGAGTGTGATAAAGATATTAAAATTTTCAACACACAACAAAAAGAAGAAAGAATATTTTGAATGGGAGACTCGAGAGATATGTTATATCATAGTGTTAGAATTTTTGATTATATGTGAAGGTATGTTTTCAAGGTCACTAGTGTCTCTATTTATATGTTATAAAAGCATCGATAATCTTCAATAATTCATTGGGGGAAATTTATCCATTAAAGACTAGATTCCATAAATTTTTACCATTATTCAATGAATTATAAATCGCATCCTATTGATATGTGGAAAAGATCACAACCCCACTGAGGTAGTATTTGTGGAAAAGGGATTAGAGCCATGGCATGGAATCTTGAATGAATTTTTAGAGTTTTTACAAGTTGTGAGGCAGTTACGACATAACATTTGAATTATTGTTTGGAATTTTCCTACAAAGAAAACTGTGGCATCAAAATTTACTTAATGGGATAGCCTTACCTAAGATTAATATATCTGATGTCTAATTATGGTATAAAAAGAAAATATTTTCACCTTTTTATTTGTAGAGTAATTTGAACAGATATGATATGAGCAAGACTGTTTTGTTTTCATTTTCACTACACCGTGATGTTCATATAGAATGTTTGACTAAGCTATGTTATGACATTGTCCTTGTCACTATGTTGTAATTTTCTATTTTGTGGGTTTCTACAGTGTGGTGAATTGTTTTACACCATGGTTTAACAGTGAATCTATTGGACTAGGAACTTCATTCAATGAATTTATTAAGTGTAACGTAACATCAGATAAAATAAAATATGAAACACGTTTAAGATTTTTTATGATCGTTAAATTCAAATAATGATGACAACCACAACAATATATATTGTAATAATTGTATATAAAAAATATAATTAATAATTATCTCTCTTATTTTTTAATTTCACAAAAAAAATACTATTTAATTAAATTTATAAATATTTATACATAAAAATTATTTATAATATAAATTAAAAATTTGTAAAATATAAAAAATTATAATAATTTTATTCTACAATATAATTTCATTTAAATAATTTATATTTTATTTTTTAAATTACTTATACATATATATATATATATACATATGCATTGAAACACACACACACACCCACACACATATATATATTTACATATTCATTCAAGATATCATGAGAGTGTAAATCTCAAATGTCAAAGGATGGGTCACCATTTTCTGACCTAACACGACTCATGTAAGATATGAATGATGACACCATATGTTCTTAATTGACTACATTTATTTATTTATACAAGGTTATCACATATTTATTTAATGTACATATATTTAAGAAAAAATTAAATTAATATATATATATATTATTTAAAAAATATAATGTTATTGTTAGATAAATAAGATATATAAAATATATAAATATGTATAAGTAAATTAAATTGTCCAGAATTACTTTTATCAGTTCTTTTTCAGCACAAATAAATTGCAACATTTTTGAGTTATAAAAAATAATTGATAAAGGTTAACATTTGGCCACAATTTTATCAAGTGATGATAAATTGAGACCTTAATAATAGAAGATTATTGAGTAGAAATGGTCATTGTTACAGACTCAACTATAATATTAGTTTTTCTATATGAAACACTATTTAGAATGAAATTAAATTTACCATGAATTCACACGAATTGGTTAAAAATTATTTATTTATAATTTATTATTATTGATGCGCCACTATGTAAGAAACTCCACATCAAGTTAATAAAACATCTTAAAAATATCATTTAAATTTTAAAAAGTTCAAACCCTAAAACCTAGAGTAACATTTAGAAGAAAAAATAAGTTATTGATAATGAGGTGACCCGCAATGAAAAGGTGAATACGTTAAAGCCATTTCAAGACTGCATAATATAACCCACCATATACCAAACAACAAAAATATTCAATTTTTTAAACATGGATTTATCTGTTGGTAAAATTAAAGTTTTTTTGTAAAAACTATGTCGTTAAATGTAATTGTGATAAAATATTATTCTGTTAGAATTATTATTATTCCAATTTATGATATATATGTTGGTCAAAATGTTTAACAATAGATTAATATTCCATATTTATCTATTGATAATATTATTAGAAACATTTATCTTTGCATCAATACTATTATTAACATTATTACTTTATATGATATTTTAATCAATATATAAAATTAATATCTATTTCGAATTTATATTTTAAATAAAATAATATATGTGAAAAAACTAATATTCATTGTTAAAATTAATATTATATTTAATAATTATATATAATATATTTATTTTACAATGCATATAAATTCAGATTATATTAAAAACCAAAAAAAATGTGGCTTTATTATAAAATACATATTATAAAATAATTTAAAACCATGTTCAAAATCTTATAAAATGCATTAAAATAATGTTTATACATGTTAAAACTCTAAGTGAATTTTCATGAAACTCAAAACATCATCTTCGACCAATTTATATCACACATTAATTTTCACTGTCATGATTCATACTTGAAGCGAGACTATAAATATAGTTCACCCATCTAGTCTTGACATGGATACAATGATGATGACCATCTATAGTATTCCCATATTGGAATCATGAAGAAAATATTCCAAAAAATTTCATGTAGATGGATGAAAGTGGATTATCATCCATAGTATAGTAATATTACCTAAAATCTATTACAAAAATCAACAGTGCCAGTTGTAGACCAAAATGACGCAAAATTAATAAGAAAACCAAATCAAAATTTACAAAAAATGAATTAAAATGAAAAAAATCACGACACCCAAAATAGAATTGGTATCAATCAATTTTTAAAAAATATACAAATATGATCCACCATTTAGATGCCCATTTTTTGAACATCTATTAGAGAAATTCCAGGTGCTAAATCCATAAAAATATTAACCAAAAATACATACCATGTACTAACCTGTAATAATAACAATCATTGTAATTAAAACTAAATAAGCACTACAAAAACAAAATAGAATAGTTAATAGATAATAATAATGATCATCAAAACCAAAATTAAAATGAAATCATATAATATGATCAACATAACATTACTATTTAAACCAATATGATATATTCGTTTATAAAATTACGTAATTTAAACATTTTTTGCTTAATATTTTTCTATATAGAACCTTTGAATATCAATGGTTATGATCTAGTACAAACTAAAGGACAAAAAGAAAAAAAAAATCTATCCCAGAGACCTTTTTATCATATACCTGGGTAGGTACACTATGCATGAACTTATAATCTACCTTAGTCCAATTTTTAAGTTTTCATTCACCCTTTTAAATTAAAAACCTTATGATTTATAATTTATTTTTAAAAACCATTTAATTTCCAAAAGAAATGAAAAAATTGTTCATCAACTAGTTTGGCATCTCCTTTCAAAGCATCCTAAAAAGGTTTAATTAAAGTAATGTTACTATAAGAATGACAATACAAAAAATTTATTATAATTAAATAATAAGGTTTTTGAAAATGTGAATGTGATTAGAGAACCTAACTCATCATTTTTATATAATTTACAATGGAGTAATTTTTATATATGAAGAAATTAAGGGGGAGAAGATGCCACCACCACACTCATTTTTCACTTACATTCAATGAGACTGCCAAAACCCCTATGACTTAAAGTCCACCCAACCATGAGATAGATAAAATAAAACCACATGTAGGTATAGATTCAATAAAATGGATAATATGAATTTAATACACTACAAAAAAAAACACCATTATTGACTTGAGTTGTGTCGATACTAATGGCCTTTACAAAAAATCAACACATGATATATCTCCACCATCAGTGACCTGATATAGTAGTTGCAGGTAACATCATATCAAATTCATAGATATACTATATAAGAAAAATCCTTATAACATGGAATCACAAACAAAGACTATTTTAACCAGTGGTATTTCAACCAAGTAAGGGATAACATGCATCAACAAACATCATTCAATGTGGATTTACCAAAAATTACTTGAGGAAATGGATGATCAATTTATTGGATAGAATTCACTGAAAGAAGTTAAAAAATGGTTTTATCACTAAAAACCTATGATATAAACTAGATTAAGTGCATAATCTTAGTTATGGATAACCATCAATGAGAAACCTGGTTTAACATAGATTCTTTATCTTTAGCATGTGATTATAGGTGAAGGAGTACATGATCAAAGAACAGACTACATTAAAAATTTTAAAATAATAAAATTTTTATTCACTATCAGTGATCTTTTATTATAAAAAAATATAGTGAAACATAAATTTAATGGATGTCTTGTATTATTAATTATCCTATCAAACTCCTGTCAGTGACCGATATATCCAATGTTCAAGTCCATAGTGGGGAAAATTTAATGCACTCCTTATCACATGGCACTGAACTGGGTGAAAAACTAATGTAGGGGAATGGACAATAAAGATAATATTTCACAGGTTTTATCTTGTAAACATATAGATATTGACCCATATTCACAATAAGAAAAAAGGGGATTACCGATACACCATACTCATAATGTATTATTACCTCTAATTATCCAATTATTTTAGAAAACATATAGTTAACAGAACAACATATAGAGATATATATTTTTGGATAAATCAAATAAACCATTTTTTCAATATGGTGGAGTATATTAATACATTATAGAAAATAAATGAACTAATTAATATAATTGTGTTTCCCCTTGGAATGGGGGATGATCTCATTGATTTAAGATTCAAACAATCCAAGCGGTTTCTAACGGGTTTGTTCGTAGAACCGGAAACATCCAATGATTCCATATCCATTTGAACCTATTTTCCAAAGGTAGGCGCTCATTAGTTATGGACTGATGAGGCTTAGGAATTTGCATTGGTCGAGAGGATGGGAGGTAGGACTCATCACACCTTTTTAAGGGAAATTATTGTCTACTCCGGGACTCTCTTTATAGATTTAAGTTATGTTCATGAATCCTTATTACATTACCAAGTATAAAATGAGGTTTCCTTTAGATCTGAAAATCAATAATTGATATGTAGGAAATTTAGAGAATCTTTTATATGTATTCGAGGTTCTTCATTGATAGATAATCATCTGTATTTGTTATAGATTCTTAGTCAATGGTATCCTTTGATACATAAAATTCTCATGGTCATTATGATGACCATAATGGTTTTGAATCCACTTAGTGGGGCACTTGAAGTTTATTTTCATTCAGAAGGACATGGATTATTTCAAAGTTGGGATCATACCCGCAGATGGGCTGGCTATGTATCCTTTGTTTTGGAAAAGGTATCAGAACCCACGTAGTTCAAGTAAGGGAGTATGATGTTTATTCATGATTTATGGATCAAAGAAAATATTTCATGATTACATTTACACTCTAAGCTCACGCGAGTCATGCTCGGTGTGAGAAAGAAGAGGTATTTGTGAAACCAGACAATTGTTCCACAAAAGATGCAATGATGTGGGTCTTATGTGTGTATGACTGCCCAAATAGATGATTATTAAGATTTACTTCAGAGAAGAAATCTAGGAACATGGTCCATTAAGGTATATGTGCTTCATGGAGATTTGGATACTCTAATCTTGGGACTTACTCCTAAGGAAGATACACAAGTTAGGAGGGGACTTATGATTGGGTTTTACTCCTGAGAAGGAAGCCTAGATAAAAAGGAAATTAAGACTGGTTGAAAGAGATTCAGGTTGGGGATTACTCCTGAGAAGAAGGCCCAGGTTAAGGGACATGAAAAATTAATGGACTTGGGGCTTACTCCTAAGGAGGACCATGGTTGGTTCTTACTCTTGAAGAGGATTCCCATATTTTAGAATTTTAAGACTGGGGCTTACTCTTGAAAAGGAGGCCCATATTAATAAGGACTTGGGGCTTACTCCTAAGGAGGATGCCCAGAATTAAGGGAAATTATGACTGGGGCTTACTCCTGAGAAGGAGGACCAAGTTAATGATTCTCTCATCTTTAAAGGATGAGGTTGAATGAATGAAATCTCTAACCTTAGTGATGTAATGATGTGTAAATCACTAGGTTTTGAGAGATCTTCCATGGAATTCCTTTTAGATAAGAAAGTCTATCAAGAAAACATGCCATAAAATGGTGTTGAAGAGTGTCTTGAAGACTGAATCTTGAATAGGAGAGGTGTAATGGAATGAGAGAGTTGAAATGGGCAGTAAGGGCACCTAAAAAGATATGGGCGCGCAAGTCTTGTCAGGCGCGCAGGAACTGCGTGGGCGCGCAAGTCCTGGTCGCGTAGGTATACCAACTTGGCACATGGGTACTTGCATGATTGTTAAGAAGTAGGGTAATACTTGGGAGATCTTTGACCAAAGCCTTTATAATTATCCATAGGTACTTCCAGAAGAGCGGCGCGCAAGTTTCAATGAGTAGGTAAGGAGGCGCGCAAGTGTGTTCATTCCCCTTATGGGTAAAACACTTAGGTGCGCAAGTGTTTGTGAATTCGAACACTTAGACCTTATTCTTCTTGTTTAGACCTTCCATTCTAGGTAAAGAATTACCTTATAAATGTTCGGAAGACTTGATGAAGACACTTGGGCGTTCATAGATTTGTATCTGAATTCTGGAAAAAATTCCTCTTCAAATGGGGGGCCCACCGGGGGTATTTATAGGCTGGAAAAGACCGCGGGCGGTTATCACTTAGGGCGCACAAGTCACTTGCGCGACCATTAGGTGGCGCGCAAGTATACTTGCACGACATTAAGGGAACTTGCGCGACCCTAGGTCCTTTGACTCCTTTTTCAGTCCTTTGTCGATTTTTGATGTTTTCTTCAAAGGATGAATCACTTTATGCTATGTCATTTACCTTTCAATTCTTTTAGACAATGTGATGAAAAGGAGCATCAAAAAAATTCCCCCCTCAGAGTTGGATCTGGAATAATAAGGATGTGACTCTGAGGAAAAGAATAAAACCAAAAGGAAAGAGGTGCGCAGGTGTTCATCACGCAACCATCATCGCGTAGGTGTGAGTCGCGTAGGGCTGGAGCGTGCTGGCTGTAGGCACGCAGGTGGCCCTCCTGGCCTATATATATGTGCTTATTTGTCGCGCATTGCACCAAACATCAGATTTTTGAGCTCTCGCCGCGCAGGTCATCTCAACTCCGCAAGTTGCTCTTTTTTTCGCTTTTCCTTTGTTGTCACGCTACTGTCAAGGTATCTGGACCTGCGCGGTGATACTTGCATGCCAAATACTTGTGCGACACATTATACTTGTGTGACACATCCACACTTGCGTGCCTTAATGACTTTGCCATTTTTTCTGAATTCCTTCACAAATTTTATGAAAATTAAACCCAATTAAGAGTTAATTTATTCAACCTTTGTGCATATTGAATGGATCCCAAGATAATCGGAATGGGTGATGAACTGGAAAGCAAACGTCTTGATGATATGATGGATATCATTCGCCACGATTATTATACCGTCTGTGATAGCACTCTTCTGGATTTGGTTAAGTATTTGAAGAAATGTCACTTTGATTTCCCACAATGAACTTATCTGCCTTTGTATGGCTATGGTCATCTATGAGAAGTCACTATTCTAGAAGCAAAGAACTATCTCCCATTTTTGTGGTTTCAGAATTACACCAACTTTGCTTCAGAAAATATCTCATGTGGAGGAGGATTTATAAATGCTAGAACAGTGTAGAAGGCCCACATGATGCATCATAGACCTTGTACTCCAGATCTAAAACCTCATAAGCCTGAGATGAAACCACATTGTCATCTTTCAATCTTCTGAAATGCTCAGATGGATCAATCCAAAGGCTGGAAGAAAAGTTGGGACTTCGGTCCTGGGGGAGGTGTGAAGCCAACATGGATGTGGGCATACTGGGTGAGACAAACCTGTGCAGAGTTTGTCGAGGATCTGAAAGGTGTGGTGATATAAGAAGTTGTTTGAGTTGGGAAAACATATGTTTACAGACATGATAACTTCGTGCCAGAGATACTCAGCCACTGGAGCACAGAAACCAATTCTTTTTATCTGACTAATGGAGAACTAGGCATCAGTCTGTGGGATGTCCACAGAATCTCAGGGGCTCCCATTGTGGGCAAGATGTGTGATGAATTCATTCCTCCCAAGGTGACTTGGAATGATTCAGAGAAGACTCCAACTTTAGCTCGGGAATTATTTAAAATCTTCCACAGGCTCAAGAGTTCGGAGACCTCGTAAACTCGTTCTAGAAAGGATATTCATCCGGAGGAGTGTATGAATATATTTCTTATTGAGAAGAAATAGAAGGATCAAAAGGAGGAGCCGAATGAGAAAGGATCCAAGAAAAAGAAATCCAAGGATGAGAGGCACACCCATCCTACCACATGCCCAAAACCTGAGAAGAGGGGTGCTCCTGGCACATTATGGCCAACTCTAGAAGCAGGAGAGTTTGAGAAATGGGGATATGAGGTGAATCAAAGGATCTCGAAGAAGACTCGTCTGGCGGGCTTCTTGGATTTGTGTCTCAGCGTTTATCTCTTTCCAGTTAGGGATTGGAAGGGAGGCGTCAGGCCAGGGACCTTTGTCATTGCGAAAAAGTTGGCTGAGGAAAAAATGGTTGGGTTGGCTATCCCCATTTTAGAAAATATTCACATGAGTTTACTTCATGTCTTCATGGGTAAATCTCCTTTAAGAATAGTGGGACCATTCCAAGTTTAATGGGGATGTATCACCACTCACATCAGGACTTACAATGTACAAAATGAATTAAAAATTCTAGGAAGTTCTTTCAGGACGTCAGTGCAAGCATTCTCTGGAGTTTCTCCATTAGATCTTAATGCCTATGACATGAAACTGAGGCTGAGCATGTTTAAGGAATTCAACTTCTTTCCCTATGAAAATCCTCCAACCAGGCGGTTTGTTGATGATGGAACGGACCACTTGGATTTGAGGGCATACATGCTAGCTTGCAGAGATGGTGTGCTAGTTTCCAGGATTGGCGGAGAAATTATATGTGAGGCCTATTCTCCATATAAATTTTCACATAAATTCATGTTTTTGCAACAGATTGTTGTATCTCCCCTAGTACATGTCAGGTTAGAGCAACATTTGATGGTTCCTCGACAACTGTGGCTGCTGATGTCAAGGGAGATAACTAGGGCGGTATTTGATATACCAGTTGAAAAAGCGGCACATAACTTGACTACGTGATATTCCGAGCACTAGATAACATCATACCCTAAAGGGGTGTATAATCACCCAGTTTATCAGGTGGGGAAAAGGAAGAGGACTGTAGAGAAAGAAACCCTTCCTCATGAAGGTGATGCTTCCCCACCTGAAGCTGATTCTCCAGATTCCTGGTGAGTTACTTCATTGAGGTAATTTAATCACTACTACTTTATAAAGAAATAATCCTTATTTTCTTATTCTCTATCTGTAGTTGCAGGAGCTAGGACGAAACTAAAATCAAAGATTGTAGGGCCTTCCTCGTAGCCTTCATATCTAAGACCAGAGGTTGTCCAGACATGGCATAGTTTATACTATGGTACTGAGACCGCCAGGATGGATTTTTCTGAGGATCTACAACTCCCTAGAATAGGGAATCTTCTGGCTTCTACAAATATCCAATATGAGGATAACCCCAATGAAGTGCGGGCTTACATTAGAGAGCTGAAAATTCTCATATATTCCACTGATGAGTCCATTCTAGTCACCAGGAGGGTGAAGGAAATGATTGATCGTGGTGCCACTGAACGGGCTGGTGGTTCTGGAGACAAGGAGTGGCATGATTATATGGCTCCTAAAGATGTAAGTTTTCTTTCCTTATTTGCTTTGCAACTTGATTCCAGTCGAAGATTTGTTACTTAAGGAAATTATTTTCATCATATTTGCAAAGAAAGGAACTAATGAGGTTCCTTCACCATAGTACATCCCTGTTGGTACTGCCATCGGGGCTGCTGCTGAATCTCCTCGTGAACCGGGAAAAATATCTCCAGGCCAGCAGGCCATGAATGAGGAGTTGGACATGACTTTCTGTAACACCCGAGACTTTTATGAGAAATATTTTGTTTTTATTTTATATAAATCATCAAATTAATCTTTCACTACACACAACACTAGCTTGGCTTGCTTTACACGCAACTGTGGCCTTCCTCGATAGCTTGTGTCGTACGCAATACCGAGTTTCACTAAACAACGATATGCTATTAAAATATTATTCAAACTAGCTGTTATAAATATTACTAACTAAATTTTGAATTTTATAACATTTTAATTCAACATATACATTTTCTATAATGAGGTATAAAAGCAAAATCAGTTTTTTTGGATAAAAGAAATATTTTTCAAAAAATACAGTTTTGCCGCCTTTTGATGGAGCACCCACATTAAATCTAGTTTTTGACATGTTTATATGTTCAATTTGAAAAAATAAAATTCTACTTTTGAATCAAGGTATAAAAATTTACTTTGGATAAATTTTTGATATTTTTCTGATAACTTTCATATTTTGCTGAATAGTAATAATACGCTAATTTTTAATAAAAAACAACTTTTTTCATTAAGATAATTTGTATGGATAAATTATAATATTGAACGGTTTTAAAGTATAAATAGAATATATTTTTACCATTTAATATAATTTATGTCATTAGCATTAATTTCACATTCAATTCATAGGTAAAAACATTTCAATCTTTGGCAATGTTTTAACTTCAAAAACCCGTTTTCTTAACAACGGGATTTATTTTAAATTAATTACTGCAACTTATATGTTTTGAATTTTGAAAAATGGATTCCATATTCAGAATCAGGGGGTTCAAATTATGTTAATAGACTACTTTTTATTTTTGGGCATTATGAATAGTAACTACGGTAAATTTTATTTACCATAGTTAAAGGTAAATCAGGTAATTAAGGGTAAATATAAGATTATAAAATTACCCTAACACCTACCAGAATCCTATTGGATGACTAAAAGTCGACCCATATCACCTAAGGGTCGGATTAGATTCATTTAATGGACTTTTTTCCATGAAAATAATTTAATTATTTTTAAAACCAAAGAATGTGACAACATGTCACTTTCTTAAATCTTATAAGTATAATAATTTTAATTTGGTGATGAACTTAATGAATCTTCAAACATGAATAGTCTATAGAAAGATAATACAATTATCTACATCATAGGAATTTATTTATAATTTGTATGGATTAAATAATTATCATTAATTATGACACAATAGTGATGTTGAAATTATTTTATTAATTAATATATCAAATAAATTGTTTCAAAAATATTAAAATAAATATTATATGAACTATTTAATGTGCTAAACTAATTTTCTAGATACATATGACATTTTATGAATCTATTAAAGCTTTTATTTTGAACATATCTTCTGTATATATTTTATTTAAATTCAAATAAATGAATAGTGTCAAAATTGACACTATTGTTATTTTATAAAAATAACATATTATAAAATTGTTTAAAAATCACAAAAATATTTAAAAAATATAAATTAAAATTTATATGGTATAAAATGTCATAAAGTTTCAAATTATGTAGAATTCACAACACATATGTAATTATTTATAATAATTTGAAATTTAGAATATTATTACCACAAATAAAATTAAGTTGATAAATAAGGATAAAGAAAGTTGATAATGTTTAAAATAAATTCCTAACATGTCTAAATTTTATTGGTTGATGATATTACAACCCTATCTCATATAAGATTCGGATATGAGTCATTTTGGAAGTTTTTGTGTGGGGATGGGATTTAATATAAACTAATATTTCTTATATTTCCAAAGGTGCCCCTCTCCTCCCTTATAAAAGGGCACCTCCTCCCTCTCTTCCTCACACCAATTAGAGCCTTCAAGATCATCCAACCCCTGCCCATTTCACTTCCCTACTTCCTTAGAAACCTACTAGAGGTACTGGTCTTATCAAAAGACCAACTCTAGTGCCTTAAGAGAAAGTTTAAAGGAGGCACTTCGAGAAAGAGGTAATACCTTCTACCGTTTTCATCAAGTTCAATTCTTCTTCTACTCCCTCTTATTTAGTTTTTTCATTATGAGGTAATAACATCAGTATCAATCATATACAGATATGTTATTATAAATATGAAACAACCCTATTTCATCTTTTATCCATCCTACGGAAAACGAAATCACCGCACGTGCGTACGTACGGAATACCGTCTCCACGCCGTGGTGTAATCTATTTTCCACCACCACCTTAATTGGATGGGTATAAGGGTGAAAGTAGTGAATATATATGATTATTGTAAAGTGTTATTGATTCTGAAATAGTATACATACACTCCAATACAAATCCACGATCATGGGAACGATATCATCGCTCGTGCGTACGTACGGAATACCGTCTCCACGATGTGATGCGATTCGTTCTACATGATCTTAATTGAATAATTATTATATAAATGAATTTAATGAATGAATATGATATATATTACACTAATACCATTATATAAATGTGGTATCTATAACCTAAAAAGAATAATAAGAATTTATTCGACAAACACGCATAAGAACAAAAAGTAATAAACACCCAAATAACAAGTAGTAATGAAATATTACTAATAAGAAGCTAAGAATATGACCATATATGATATCATAACAATAATTATGATTCTAGAATAAGTCAATAACATTATTTAAATCATTATACAGGAGGTTCATACACTTACGAAGCAAATCGGACCTAAGGTAAGGGAAATATCACAATCTCATTTTTATCTGAGATTGTTTATACTTTGGAATTTACTGGGGTGTATTTTATCATCCACATCCACGTTTCCTCAATATGTAATATTTATATCCTTATACAATATTTTATATCCAATTTTACCCTTTGGTGAGTTTTTAGTAAAAGATATGAAAGAAATCTTTTGTCGTTTTTCGTACGAGGTACTTTTTGACTTTTCCAAAAAAAGTACGAGAAGAATGTTTTTTTAACTTATACGGCAGGAATGGATTTTTAAAACATTATTTCCAAGATGCTTCCCTTAAAAGTTTTCAAGTTTATTTTTAATCAACTTCTTTTAGTTTAGAATTGTATGACATGTTAAGAAAGGAAAAATATTTTTGAAGTAGAAAGGATATTTTCCTCAAGAATGGAGTTCAAGTGTTTTATCACAATTATTTTCCATCTAAGATAATATAGGGTTCTGTTTCTATCCCAATTATTACATTGATTTGATTATGTTGTGATGGAATTATTTTTATGAATTCTTTTATCTTTTATGAATTGTTTTATGATGTCATGTTGTTTAAGAATCCCATTTTTATTACATGAGTTATGCAATGATGTATGATTTATGATTTTGTGGCACACATAAGAATGGTATCATTATGAGATGGGTGGGACCTATATCTCCCTCTAATGCATTGGGTAAATATTGTATATCTCATGAGATAGACATGGCTGGAACGGCTGTTTAAACTGGTTCAGTGAAACAGGACTGAAACGAGGAGTGAACTCGGTTCAGAAATGGACTTTGTACACTAAGATGGTCTTGGCAATGAGTCTTGACTAATAAGAAATGATTATCTATGATTATGTGTGTATGCCACAAAGTTTCAGGTTTTAAGTTATGATTATTGGGAATTCATTTCACTACTATGATTTATCCCATGTTATGAAATTATGCTCTCTTTTACAGGTTAAGATTTCCAAAATGTTATGTTCTTATGAATATGATGTGATTGATATATCTTTTGTTTACCCTTACTGAGCATTTGATCACACCCTTTTGTATGTTTTCTTTTCCCAGGTCAGGAAGAAGCTTATTAAGTAAGATATTCCAAAAGGGACTATAGATATGATGAAATAAATGGGAGACAGTGTAGACTCTTTATGAACCAGTTGTTTATGTTTCCCAGTTTCTAAAGACACTATACCTATACGGTCTTTTAATGGTTTTGTTATATGTTGTAATAAGTACGCTTCAATTTTGAAGTAATAAAAATGTATGTAAAATATGGTTCTTTATACTTTCCATTTGGCAATTCAATTGCCAATAAGGGAGACTGCCGACACTCCCAAAAAGCCAAAAGGGTAAAGGTGGCGAAGGATGAAGTCCACCGCTAAACGCTTTATCAGTAGTGGTAAGTCCTTCGGATAATCATTAATTTTAAACCATGAAAAAGATTGCCCATTTTCCTTGGGATTGCAGGGGCTTCTTCAATTTCCCCTCGGAGGTAAAGGACTGATCCTCCTTTAAGAACCATGGAGGGTGCTGTGGAACAAATGAAAATTCAGGCTGACTAGGCTGCTTCTGAAAAAAGAGCCAACATCTATTCCCAGTACTGCTCCTACTGCTCCTACAAGTAGAGAAGAACCTACACCAAAATCATTGCTGACCACAATAACTAAATCTTCCATCCTTCCTGAAGAAGCTGTCCATGGTTAGGGGCCGTAGAATGAGGGTCGCCAAGAGGACACATCAAATGCTCCCACTGGTGAGACTAAACAGGATTCTGAAATATCATTGGATGAAATGATGAATCATGGCATGTCTTTCGAAGAATTTTATGATTATGCTAAGTTATCATGTGATTTAAAAGACCTTGGGCGTGAGTGCTATCCTTCATTCAGTAAATTTTCTTATAATTTACACTTCTAATCATGACTGAAAATAATATGTAGTTCCATCCATAGAAGTTGCTGAACTACCAATGCCTGAAGAGGGTGTGGACATTGATGTCAACCCTAACATTGCAGAAACATTATCTCAAGTGGAGCTAAACCCCGTAAACCCTCCTGAGACCCATCTTCAAGATGCTGTTGAAATTGGGAAATATGGGGAGGAGTCTTCTCAAGCGCCAGATCTACTGTTAGGTAATGATTGTACCGAGTTTTCAAGATAGACAACAAACTTCCATTATTCTATGAAACTAACCATACTTTTAATGGATCAAACAGGGATATCAACTTCAATGTCTAGAACTGGAGGTGAAGTATCAACCTCTTCCCAAACAGTAGTAGAAGGTGAAGCAACCAGGGTCAGGGGGGAAGGAGCAGAACAAGGCACTTAAGTGCATTAATCCCAAATTACATGCCCCCCAATGATGATGATGTTGAATCAGACCCCGAGGTTCTTAAGGTGCTCAGCTTTTCACGACGCAAGGCATGGAAAAACATATGGAAATTCATATTTGAGGCGCCTTTAGAATATCTATCATTGAAGATCCCTTGATTGTCGTCTCAGTTCGTCATGCTTGGACTTGGCGATTTTGGATACCAAGAGATCCATACCGCGGTGAAACAAGTCATCTTAAGAAGGGAGCATGAGAAAAAGTTTCATGAAGATCTGACCAGGGTGAAGCTGTCAGTCAATATCAGCGAATTTGAGGCTGCAGTATCCCGAGATGAAGCTGACTATACGGCCAATATGAAGGAGCTGAAGCATAAGATCAAGGATAATGTCGTTCAAGAGATGCACCTTCAGCAACAGTTAGATGATGTTACTGGGGAACTTGACCAACTCAATAATTTACTGGAGGGAGCTCAAACGAATGGTATGAATACCATTGTAGATGCCACGAAATAACTCCATCAGGCTGAAAAGAGTGAAGTTGGTCGAGTGCATGAGCTTCAAGTAGCTACTGATGAAGCTCGGGATGCGGTTCATCAAGTGAAGACTTAAGTCGACAGCCATTTGTAATTTCTTGAAAAAGATAAGAGACTCCAATCTGTGGATGTCCTTTTAATTCTTGTGCATCAAATGAAGAACTTTTTCGTCTTTAATCATTTGTGAACCTATTTTCCTGCTACCTTACCTAAGCCAATGGGCCTAGTGATCATATTTTGATTTTTACTAGGATTAATATAAATAACCCTACAAACTTTGAATCTCCTAATTGCTCAATATTACCTAAATCATACAAAATGTATGTTTAGTGAGCTGGAACTTGACTTTTATTCAGAGTTCCTTTGTCTTTTGTGGGCAGTTTAAAGTCATGCACGTCGTACATAGAGAAGTTAATTTTTAAGGTCGAAATAGCTTTGACCAAAATGGATTAGAACTGACTCAATTCCTTGAGAATTTATCTGAAAACATATTATCATACTCAAGTATTAGATAAAATATGTAAACTATAACTTAAGAAAATTTGAATCTAAGGAATGATAGGAAAAAAGCTAAAAGGCATTAGAAGAAGTTGTTCCCAAGAATGAAGTTACCATTATTTAACAAACCCATTAGGGGGTTGAAGTATGCAGGGCCACCTAAGGGCATTGGCTATATAGAAAAATAAATAGCATCTTTTGGATGACAGGTATATTATGTAGACTACTTATTCAAGGCCACCTAAGGGCACGTGCTATATAGTCAGGCAAAAGAACTCTCAGAAATTTAATTTCCTAGTGCTAAAAAGAAAGTGAAAGTTTATGGAGATTCAAATTTTCCAAAGTATAGAGTTTTCTATATGGAAAGGGGTACATGAATATATAGAAGATATTTCCAAACAAGATTATCGAATAACTGGATGGATATCACTCCTATGAAGGTCTGACCCAAATGTAGGGAAGGAGAATATAAACCATAGACTTGAATACTTTCAGATCATGAAAAAGGATATGAGAAAAATATGTTAAGGATGGCTATTTTTACAAATCCCCACATATTATCATTAAGAAAAATAAGTAAAAAAGAGGTTTTCCTCCCAAGAATGAAGTTACCACTATTTAACAAACCCGTTAGGGGGTTGAATTATTCAGGGCCACCTAAGGGCATTGGATGAATAGTCAAATAATAGAATCTTTTGGATGACAGGTCTGTTGTGTAGACTTCTTATGCAAGGCCGCCTAAGGGCACGTACTGCATGGTCAGAAAAAAGAACTCTCGGAATTTCTAGCTATTTCTGATTAGAAGTTAAGATAAGGGTTATGAAGATCTGAAAATATTTAAGGTTAGGATTATGACACATAAATATGGGTATTTTCCAATGTATGCAGAAATACACAAATCAATGCTAACCATAATCATGTTGTGGTTGGGTCCTGAATTGAAATGTTGGACTTCACTACGTATCCCATAAGGATGGGAATAAAACCATACATAGTTCTTGAACTACAGTTTAACGTCGTGTGGGAAAAAAGGATTGGAGACCTTAGTTTAGGTTCGTAGAGCTCGGACCATTATAAGAAATACAAAGTGTGTGTTTTCATGGGAAATTTTTTTTAGCCAAGGGACTGAAAGTGGAATTTGGGGTTACACCCAAAAGGATTGGGGATGGATTCAAGGGACACTCGAACGTTACTACGTATCCCATAAGGATGGGAATCAAGCCCACGTAGTTCTAGAAATACCCTCTTTACAAATTTGGTTTGTATATGTGAAGGGTGAAACGGGACTTTAGTGCAATGATGATTTAACCCAGGATAAAAGGTTCGGGCATTACCATGTATGCACATAGTCTTTGAAATGAAACATGATTGAAAATAAATGTAAATAATGATTCCCTCTCAAGTAAGGGTATCAAAGAATGTTGTAGTTTATTATCATACTGGACAAAAAAGTGATGTATAGTTTAACGTCGTATTGCAAGGAAAAGAGTGAACCAATGTAAAGATATTGATTCTGGTGGCGGTTTCACGAATCAACATCGTATGAGATGGAGGTGAACCGATGTGAATAAATTGGTTTTGGGCTTGAACCTCGAAAGGTTTCCTACGTACCCATACTAGAAGGCTAGGATCAAATTCCGCGTAGTTCAATTAAATAATGAATTAGTAATCAAGTTGATCTTGGGGACAATGACCTAAAAATAGTGTTGGTACTTACACATGGTTAGTAGCCCAGAGAGAGTGTTATGGTTGAAGTTTTCTCTAAGATCACATGATTCATACTCGGTGTGAGAAAAAAGAGTTAAAAACAACTTTAATGATGCACAGTTTAATGTCATGTAGGACATATGAAGGGACTATGCAGTTTAAAGTCTTGCAGTTAAGACTATTGGTGTTGCACAATTTATTTTCATGTAGCATGGACAATGTACAGTTTAATGTCATGTATGACGTTTTAAAAGACTTTTTGTACAGTTTAGCGCCATGTAGTTAGGATGATGGGAACAATATAGTTTAATGTCATGTTGGATAAAAAGAGGATTGTGCAGTTTAATTCCATGCAGTAAGGACAAAAGAAGACACATTTTAACGTCATGTTAGACGTATTATGGAACTTTTTCATAGTTTAACATCATGTTGGAAGAAAGTGCGAATAGTTTAAGGTCATATGCATGGACCATTGGTTATGCAGTTTAATGTATTTCTAGACGTAAGGGACTTCTTTATAGTTTAGCGTCATGTAGTTAGGACGTCACAGTTTAACGTCATGTAGGACGAAAGAAATGAAAATAGTTTAAAGTCATATGCATGGACTCTGGATGGTGCAGTTTAACATCATGATGGACATAAGGGACATGAAAATAGTTTAAGGTCGTATGCATGGACCATTGTTATATAGTTTAACGTCATATAGCATGCACGATGAAGGGGACACAGTTTAACGTCATGTTGGACAAAAAATGATATATTTTGTGTTTATACTAAATACTTCTTCATAAATCTGGCATTGGTTGGAGTAGTGATGAGTTCTCCATCCATCGAGATTAATGAATATGCTCTATTGGAGTAGACCTTATGTATTGAATAAGGTCCTTCCCATTTTGGTTCAAGCTTGGGAGGTTTCTTTCCTGGTATCATTGGAGTTTTTAGAATTAATACCAATTCTCCCTGAACAAATGAACAAAGACGAACTTTTTTGTTTAAATCTCGTCCTATTCGATTCTGATAGACTTCCAAGTGGTGCAAAGTAAACAATCTTCTCTCATCTAACCGTTCCAATTCATTCAATCGCTTTTGAGATTGCTCATTTGTAGATGATTGGTCACAAATGGCTACTCTGAGCAAGGTTAATTGAACCTCAATTGGCAAGACTGCTTCCGTTCCATATACCAATGAGTATGGAGTTGACCATGTTGCAGTGCGGGTGGTGGTTCGATAAGCCCATAAAGCATGAAAGAGTTTATTAGGACATGACTTCTTATGTTTATCCAAAATCTTTTGCAATATATTTGAAAGAGTCTTGTTGAAGGCTTCTATCTGGCCATTGGACGCTGCATGATACCGAGATGAATGATTGGATTTGATGTTGTATTCTTGATACAACTTCTTCACCTCAGATGAACAGAAGTTGGTGCCATTTTCCGTCAATATGGTATGAGGGGCACCAAATCTGGTAATAATGTTAGTCTTGATGATGCTAACAATGCATTAAGAACTGACTTCTTTGAGAGGTATTGCCTCTTCCCATTTGGAAAAGAAATCATTAGCAGTAAGAATATACTTAAACAGCTTGGCCATAGCTGAAGGGTAAGGTCCCACCACATCCATTCCCCATGTGGAAAATGGCCATGAGTATTTAACTATATGAAGCAACTCTGGAGGTTGATGAATGAAGTTGACATGTACTTGGCATGAATGACACTTCTTTGTGAAATAAACACAATCTTTTATCATTGATGGCCAAAAGTATCCAAGCCTTCGAATCTGATGAGACAGTCTATGTCCAGACCGGTGGGCACCACAGACTCCTGCATGCACTTATTTTATGACATCCATTGTCTCTTCACCATCAATTCATATGAAGAGAACTCCATCAAATCCATGTTTGTAGAGAATTTTATCTAGGTGATCTGGGCTATCATAAAGTGTAAAATTGACCACACGTCACCGAATTTATTCTTTCCTGGCTTATCAGGTGGAAGTGTTCCATTTTGAAGGTTTTCCCTGATAGGTGTCATCCATCCTATAGTATGACCATACGGTTCAGGAATGGGACTATTTTCATTAATTTCCTCTACTCTGGTTCGAACATAAGGTGAAATTGCATGACGGTGGGCAATACTGATGGTTGTCTCATCCCGATTTGGATCTTCCAGAGCTGTGGCTATATTAGCCAGTGCATCAGCTTGAGCATTTTGTGATCGCGGGACCTAAGAAAATGTCAGTTACATAGGAAATTCCGCCATTAACTCTCTGACGTAATCATAAAAAGGAATTACTTCTTATTTTCTGATGCCATAATCCTCATTTACTTGTTTGATTACCAGATCCGAATCACCTTTCACCTTTAAGTGATTCACTTGTTCTTGAAGTTCCAACTCCAAGCCTGCAATGAGAGCTTGGTATTCTGCTTCATTATTCGTATCGCCTTCCCACAATAAGAAGGAATAAGGTAACACTTCCTTCTCTAGATAAATGAGAACTATTCCTAAGCCAACTTTGTTGAATTTAGTATTTTATATTTTCCTACCTGTTGGACTTATGGAAGCACCATCAAAATAAATTTCCCATGCCTGAGGAATTTCTTGAATAGAAAAGACTTCTTCATCAGGGAGTTTAATATATGAAGGTGTGTCTTCCATTGAAGGTTGTTCAGCCAGGAAATCAGCAAGAGCTTGTCCCTTTATTGACTTTTGAGACATATACTGAATGTCGAATTGCTACAAAATAACTTCCCACCTTTCCAGACGTCCTGTAAGCATTGGATGACAAAGGATGAATTTGATCGGGTTATTGCGAGATGCCAACTGGACCTCATGATGTTGCAGGTAGTGTCTCAACTTCTGAACTACAAAGATTAATGCTAGGCAGCACTTCTCAATACTTGAATACTGGGTTTCTGCTTCAGGCATAGTCCAACTGAGGTAGTAGAGGCTATTTTGATTCCCAGATTCATTCTTCTGAGAAATAAAGGCACTCAATGATCGCTCTAAAGCTGTCACGTAGAGGATAAGTGGTATTCCTTCAACAGGTGGCATGAGTACCGGTGGTTTCAAGAGGTATTTCTTGAGATTATCAAATTCTTATTGACATTCTTCAGTCCACTGTTAAGTGACTCCCTTCTTCATCAATTTGGTGAAGGGTAAACTTTTTCCTGTCAAATTGGCGATGAAATGCCGAATATACGCTAAGTGTCCTTGAAGTCCTCTTAATTATATCAAATTTTGAGGAGGTGAAATACCAAGTATTGACTTTGTCTTCTCAGGATTGACTTCAATATCACGATGGCGTATAACAAAGCCGATAAATTTTCCTGAGGTTACCCCAAAAGCACATTTTAAGGGGTTCATCTTCAAATTATGTTGTCGATGCTTGCAGAATATGACTTCCAAATCAGTCAAGTGATTAGAACGTTGTTTGGATTTGACCACCAAATCATCCACATAGAATTCAAAAAACTTCCCTAAAATGGGTTTGAAGATACGATGCATGGCACGCTAATATGTTGCGCTTGCATTCTTTAAGCCAAAGGGAATTACCCGGTAGCAAAACACACCCTGAGGGGATCTGAAGGCTGTGGATTCCTCATCTTCTGGGGCCATTCGGATTTGATTATATCTGGAATATCCATCCATGAAGGAAAGTGCTTCATAGCCAGTTGTTTCATCAATTAAATGTTCTGTAATCAGAACTGGGAAATCATCCTTAGGACAATGCCGATTAAGATATCTGAAATCGATGAAAACTCTAATTTGTCCGTTCTTATTCTTCACAGGGACAATATTAGCCAACCACATGGGATATTGAACTTCTCTGATGAAGTTAGATTTGATAAGCATATCCACTTCAGCTTAAATTTTGGAAGCATAAATTGGGCGTGTTCTTCTCGCAACTTGCTTAAATCCTTGATGTTCTTCTGGTAAACCCAAATGATGAGTAGCAACATCAGGATCAAGCCTGACAATCTCTGTATAGTTCCAAGCAAATATGTCTCGATTTTTCTTTAAAAAGGAAATATACATCTCTTGTTCTCCAAGACTCATGGCCGCAATGATTAATGTGGGGTGTGGATCTTATTTTGTACCCAGATTTATTTCTCTGAGTTCATCCACGGTGGTAAAGATACCCTCTTCAAATGCTGGAGGAGTATCTATGAGATCTTCCTCTTCTTATTCAACATGTGTTATTTCTTCTGTTTCTACTTGCATAGTAGATGATAAAGAAGAATTTCCATGATCAGAAGAGATGTTAAAATTTGAACATCTTGAAGAAGAAGCTTCCATTTCTGACCCGATTGATGATGAAGGGTCTTCATTGGGAAATAAAGAGGAGATGATAGATTGAGAATCAAAATCATTGTTCACCTCCGCTATTTCTATAACTTCTTCTGGCCTGATTTGCGAAGTATAGATTTGTTGTATTTCAGCAGATGAAATAAAGACGTCACCATTTGGGCTTTCATCACTACTTGGTGGGTCACCAATTTCTCCCATATTGTCTGGCTCGATTTCCCTAATTGACATTATGGATCTTCCCATAAGAGTATTTTGATTTGGGTCTATCTTGTAAATTCCCCTGATAGGAAACACATAATTTGTACTCACATGTGTAAATGGATTTGCTGGAATCTTCTCCAAACCATATGGAGCATTAACTTTGCTAATCTCCTTTGTTGTGGATTTCTCCCTTCCCTTCATATGATATAATTCTGCCTCAATATATTGAGATTCACATGTCTTGAACGGGGCCTTATCACCATACAATGTCCTAACTTGACCATCGAAAAAATATTTGAGACATTGATGGTATGATGAAGGGATAACCGCATGTTGATGTAGCCAGGGTCTTCCAAGCAAGATGTTGACGGCTGAGTCTTGATCAACAACCATGAAATCTGAATTGGATACAAGATCTCCAAACTGAGTTCTAAGTGTAACTTCGCCCAGTGGTTCTTGATCATTTTTATCATATCCTTGTAACATCATGGTAGAAGGAGATAAATCAGATTCCGTAAGGCCCAATCGACGAAGTGTACGAATAGGCATGCGGTTGACTCCTGAACCATTATCAATGAAGGATCTTTGGACGTCTACATCATTAACCTTGTTAGATAAGTACAAAGGTCTAATACATCCATGCACGAAATCATCTTCATCTTCATCAGTAAACTATATTACTGTATGTCATTCTGCAAGATTATTCTCTACATGGTAGACTTCAGCTGCAACAACTTCATTTTCAAACTCCTGAGGACTTGACAAAGCCTCGATGAGTGCCTCATGAAGATCTTTTGATAGATTCAAAGCATCCAAAATTGATATCTTGGCTGGTACTTGGACCATGTGTTTCAATACATCATACTTTTGATCCAGTGGTCTGCATTTCCCAACAGGAACATGTGTTTTAGCAGGTGCCTTGGATGTTGATGCTTCTTGTATCAGGATAGGAGTTGGAAATATTCCTGGCTTTGGAAGATTGGACTGATTAGATCCATTTACTTGCTGAGAGGAAGAGATGGAACCTTCAACTGATCATCTAGAATAACTGTTCCAGGACTGAATTTGCTATTGGTGGAAGAACATGCATGTTCTTGTTTCGCTTGCTAAAGGTCTCTACCATGAGTTTCTGCTACGCACACAGTTCTAGAAGGGGTAAAATTGGAATAGTGGATTCTGAAAGATCCACGTCTTCCCCTATATCCTGAGCCTCTGGAACTTCCTCTGGTTCCTCTATTTGATATAGGGAATTTGGGCTAATCAAAATCGAAACAGAAACTAACATATGGATCTGTTAATTGAATCAGATTAACAGAACCAAAAATCAACTCTTCATCCGATGAAGACTCTGCCTGATTAGTCTGTTTAGGTTGTTCCATTTGGTGGGATGGTGCCCGTTGCTTCAAAGTAGATGGCATGAAATCTGCTAGAGTCAAAGACAGCTTAGGCTTTGACACATACGCATATTCTTCTGATTGTTCCTCCTTGGAATTGTGCCATTTCATTGAGGATTTTCCCTCTGATAAAGAGGGTTTTGCTGCGGCATTCATGGTAGAAGGCACAGTTGGTTTCTTCAATTGTGTTCGCAAAATAGCATGATTTTGGTTGATCATCTTTCTGACCATCCAATCATCATATTTTTGTGCATTTTTCCTTTTGACTTATTGCCACTCGCCTTCCTCCTCTAGAACTGTAGCAGTAACACATGCTACCTGGGCTGAAGAGCCTTTTAGTTTGACTTTTCCCGAGTCGACCATATTTTGCAGGAGGTCCACGAAAAAAACACTCTTGAATGGAATGCCCCAACATCTAGTGAAATGGTAAATAGTTGGGAAGGTCTTCATATCCTTCCTTGTTTGGACTCTTGGGCCTTGGAAATTGAACCAAATTATTTTCCAGAGCCGAAATGAAATAACCAGGAACTTGTACATTTCTAAAAGAGTAAACTTTGCTTTTCAAATCCTCAAATTATTTTTGTCTTTGATCTCTTTGATCATTTTGACGAAACGGCCTCTGTTGTTGATACTCAGGAGGTGGAGCCCTTTGGTAAGATGATGGTTTTGAAGTAGAAGCAGGTACAAGTGATTGCTTATGCATAACTGTAGCAGTCTCTACTTTACCCATCCTCCTTCCTGGATCTGATGGAATTACACGAGATTTAGCCTTAGTCTGTATAAGAGAATCTTCAAACTGTTGAGTGATTGAAGTAAGGTCTCGAAACCCTCCGGTGTATTTCACAGGGATCAATAGTGTGCGTAATTCATCATGCAGATTTTCCACACAGATTGGCAACATTTCCTCTTGAGGGAGTGCTAAGCGCAGGGAATATGTTAATCCCTTCCAGCGAGCAATGAAATCAGAGACTCATTCATTATCCCTTTTCTTATAGTTTGTAAGATCTAAAATTTTTGTCTTTGGAAAAGTTGAGATGAATTGAAGAAGAAATCGTTGATGGAGATCTTCCCATCCGGTAATTGACAGGGATTTCAAGCTTGTGTACCAGAAAAAGGATGGTCTTTTCAAGGTTGGCATGAAGAATCTGTGTTTCACTGCTTCTTGCTGCTCTGGAGTTCCCATCATAGGATCACAACAAGACATTTAATGTGTCAAATGCTGTCCAGGATTGCCTGATCCATTAAAATTAGGTAAGGGTTACCAAAATTTGATGGGGGAGGGATAGTATCTACCCATTCAGGGTAAGCTCTCTTTTCTGGATGAACCTGAGCACTCTTTCCCTCCATAGCTTCCAATCAAGCTGTTAATGACACAATAGTAGTTATTAACTTTTGAGAAACATCCGGTTGAGCTTGGACCTAAACAGGTGCACTGACTGGAGCTTGGACAGGTATGGCAGCTGGTACTGCAACTGATGGAAGCACTGCCAATTGTTGTTGCACTTGACCCGTAGGATTATACCTATGAGGGTGTACTGATAAAGGAGTATATTCTTGATCAATCTCAGTAGAAACAACAAATTCTATTGACTGGCTGGCTCCAGCACATTTAGGAGGAAGTCTACCCTGAAGTAGTTCCGCATTCATCCTCCTCAATTCTTTCATTTCTTCCTCCTATTGTGCAAACCTTTTCTCTAGTGAGAGTGATTGGCCTTCTCCAGAGGAAGGATATGTAACCTAATTCTTTCCCTTCCCCTTTTTTGATCCCTTTCAGATAAGGGGAAGTGGATTGTTTGAAGGATTACGTAAGTTCTGAGCAATCCTTTGATTTCATATACGCACACCTTCTTCATTTATGTCTGTGTGTACAACTTCTTGAGCATGAACCTATTCATCTGAGTCCCCTGTGTGAGCCTCATCTGATGGATCAGCAAAAATGGCACTAATGACATTGATTGATTCATAATACATTGAATTCCTCCTATCGGAATTACTATGATATTGTCTTCTTCCATGTCTTTTATGAGACATTGCCTTTTGTTGATTCGATCCATCAGGAACTTCTTGTAGAACCATAATTTGGAGAGAATCTCCTGATAATTTGGCTCTGAAGGACCCTGGTACACCCTGAGAGGGGAGGGGTGAATCAGGGTGACCACTTTTTCTTTTAATGTGATGGATCTTGTTCCCACAATGGTAGGAACTTGTCGAACCTGTATGACGATTATGATCAGAAAGCAAACATTCACATGCACAGAGAAGACACAACCCTTTTTACTTGGTTCACCACTAAGGGATACGTCCAAGGAGCATACGCCGATAGGTTGTCGGTCGTACCAAAATCCACTATGCTTCACTAGCGGTAGATTACCAAATTTTGGGTACAATTACTCTGTCCCTGGCTCACTGCCTTTACAAAGGTTCAGGGATAGCCCACTGCTCCCCTCGGGTCACTCCCATTGACTCCCCCTGGCTCACTGCCATTGGTGAAGTCCCACTCAGTTTATAGACGTGAAGGCCTCTTCATCATTTTCATAAGAATGCATCCTCTGTTGTATCTAGATGCTCTATTGAAGTCCGATTCTTACCAGAAGCAGAATATCACTTTTCCTCGAATGTATCAGGTAGTCTCCTGGCTTTCGTGCAGCTCCAAACAGGCCGACGGGATTCAGTAAAACCAGGTGCGCTTCTCCAAGATAGTCGCGCAAGTCCCACTACGGCGCTCAAGTCCAAACTGGCGCGCAAGTGTCATCAATGCACCTGCGCGACGCTTCCTTCCCCGACTTCAAACTTGCGCGGTCCACTTCCTTTCTCTTCCAAACCGCCTTGGGCGCACAGCCAACAACTGGCGCACAAGCTCAACTTGCGCGACAAAACTACCACCTGCGCGACTCGACCACCTGCGCGATGAGAGCTCGAACAATCTCGAAGTCTTGAGCTCCGTCAGAAATGAGAAGGGGTGGTCCAGTATTTATAGGAAAACTGGACCCCCTGCGCGGCGGCGCGCAAGTCCCTCGACGGCGCGCAAGTCTTGTCTCCAGTAACCTCTGTCGCGCAACTCACTTGCGCAACCCAACCAATACTTGCGCGACCTTCTTTACTTAGCCAAATGTTGATGTTATGATCCTCAAAAACATATGGCGTGCAAGTCTTTTATCCTCCAAGAGCTCGGCGCGCAAGTACCTTTGCCAAAAACACTTTACTTTATTGGCCGATTTTCAGGCCCAAAAATTTGGCAAACACTCGGAAACGGCGCCACCTTCACTACTGTTTTCTGCTTGAATGGTATAATCTCTTTGTTGGTACACATCCTAAACTTCCACTAAGGATTGAAAACAAACACAAACCATACACCAAATCATGCTTTGAAGACCCTGGTTCCAACAATCTCCCCATTTGGGTTTGTTGGCAATCAGAATAAATGCAATAGATCTCCAACCATGAGCAAACCCAAAACGCAAGAATCAACTCAGCCAACACTCTAAGTCTACGTGAGAAATGATCGGTGTAGAAAACAAGAGAGGAAGCTTGAATTGGGTTCCGGTGTTTTGAAATTCTCCATGACGCCCGATTGTATCCTTCTTATACTTCTCATCACAGACGCCCGATTGTATCCTTCTTATACTTCTCATCACAGACGCATTTCTTTCCTTGAATTTATTCTTTTCTCCCTCATTGATAATAAAACCAAAGACCGATAAGATGTTCAACGTTCAGCTCAAGCCATACTCCCCCTAGATAGTATCTCCCCCATAAACCTGCATCACATCCATAAGCAGATAGAAACAGTTATAACAAATGGGGAGATGGGATTTCCGGAGCCTCCTTATGCAGTAGGAGGTGGTTGAACACCAAGGTTCAACCGATGCTTCTCAAACACAGCCGCGGACAATGGCTTGGTCAGGATATCAGCCACCTGCTCATCAGTTCCAACATGATCCATTCTAATCACGCCTTTTTCAACCTTTTCTTTGATAAAATGATACCGTATTTCAATATGTTTTGTACGAGAATGCTGAACCGGATTCTTCGTAAGATCAATTGCACTTTTTTTATCACAATAAATCACCATTGGTTGCTGCACCTTATCACCAATATCTGTTAGCTTCTGCTTCATCCAAAGAAGTTGAGTGCATGATTTTGTGGCAGAGATATACTCAGCTTCAGCCGTACTAAGAGAAGTACTTTCTTGTTTCTTACTCAACCAACCGACACATTTCTTCCCAATATAGAAAGCTCCACCACTAGTGGACTTTCTGTCTACCACATCACCAGCCCAGTCAGCATCTGAAAATGCGGATAATTCATTGTCCCTGCCTGCAGTAAAAAATAACCCGAAGTTATGTGTACCGTGAATGTATCTCATGATTATTTTTACGGCTTCCATATGTTCCCCTTTTGGATTACTCTGAAAGCGGGCCGCAAGGAATGTGGAAAAGACAATATCTGGCCTTGTCGCTGTCAGATACAGTAGGCTTCCAATGATCCTCCTGTACATGGTGGGATCAACAGATTCCCCATCCTCATGCTTTCCAAGTTTAGTTCCAACTGCAATTGGAGTTGACATTGGTTTGGAGTCTTGCATATTGAACTTCTTCAGTAGCTCTCTTGCATATTTTTCCTGAGAAATGAAAGTGTATTCCTTCTTTTGAATCACCTGCAGCCCCAAGAAATATGTGATCTCCCCAATCATAGACATTTCAAATTCTGATTTCATGTGGTTGGAAAATTCATCCACTGATTTCTGCCTACTGCCACCAAATATGATATCATCAACGTAGATAAGAACCATCAATTGATCTTTTGGAGAATTATTCACATAGAGATTGTGATCAACTCCTCCTCTTTTGAATTCCAACTTCTTGAGAAATGAATCCAGCCGTGAGTACCATGCCCGTGGTGCCTGCTTCAAACCATATAGAGCTTTCTTCAGTTTACAGACCTTTGTTTCATCAGTACCCAAAACAAAGCCCACTGGTTGTTCAATGTAGACTTCTTCTTCGAGTACACCATTCAAGAATGTTGTCTTAACATCCATGTGATATACTTTATATCCTCTTTGGAGTGCCATGGCAAGGAAAATCCTGATTGAATCCAGTCTAGCCACTGGAGAAAAGGTTTCTTCAACATCAATGCCTTCAATCTAAGAGTATCCTTTACATACCAGACGTGCCTTGTTTCTGATGACACTTCCATTTTCATCAAACTTATTTTTGAAGATCCATTTGGTACCAATCACATTTTGACCTTCGGGTCTCTGGACAAGATCCCATGTATGATTCTTGTCAATCTGATCTAATTCATCATTCATGGATTTCACCCAAGATTCATCATTAGCATCTTCTTCGAATGAGGATGGCTCTACAACTGATAGAAATGCAGATTGCGTGTTATTCCTCATTCTCCTTGTTTGAGTGGGTGCACTCCTGTCCCCAATTATGTTGGATGGATCAATCTCAGCTCTTCGATTTCTCCTACGAGGTTCAGTAGAATTTTCTTCAGTCATAGTTTCTTCTTCAGATTCTTCTTCTGATACAATATCATGATGTGACTGCTGAGAGTTTTGAACAACTTCATCTATTTCTGCATTTGTATTTTCTTCACGTTCACATTCTTCTTGACTTTCTATCACATCAGTATATGACGTCCTTGAAGCATTCTTGGTTTTCTATTCAATTATCTTAACATCATTTCTTTCCACAATTCTTCCCAAACGCTTGTTGAAGCATTTGTAGGCTTTGTTGTTCATTGAGTAACCAAGGAAAATTCCTTCATCTGCATTGTCGCCATATTTCCCTTGATTGCCTTCTTTGTTCCTGATGAAGAATTTACTTCCAAAGACACAGAAGTATTTTAGATAAGGCTTCCCTCCATGCCACAATTCATATGGTGTCTTCGTATCACCCATATAGAGTCCTGTTCGATTCTGAATGTACACTGCAGCTTGAACAGCCTCTTTCCAGTAATGTCGTGGAATACGACTCTCAATCAGCATAGTTCGCGCCATGTTGTTCACCTGTAGATTCCTACGTTCAACAACTCCATTTTGTTGTGGAGTTCTCACAGCAGCTACCTCATGTTGTATCCCATGCTTCTCTAGATAATTCTCAAATTCAATGGACATGTATTCTCCTCCATTGTCAGATCGCAACACTTTGATTATTCGTCCGGTATCATTCTCGGCGATTCACCGATATGTTTTCATGCAGTCAAGGACTTGTCGTTTCTTGTGAATGACCATCACACATGCCATTCTACTGTAATCATCTATGAAAAGGACAAAGTACCTTTCTCCATGTGTTTCGGAAACATTTATTAGACCACAAACATCTGTATGAATCAGATCAAGAAGGTGAGATGCCTTTTTCTTCTTTGGCCGATATGAACTGCAGACCAGCTTCCCACGAATACAAGCATCACAAGATTTTTCACGCTCACGCTTCAGGTTGGGGATGTCCATGACAATTCTCAATTTTGATATTTTCTCTATGTCTTGTTGATTGATGTGTCCCAATCTTTGATGCCACAAATTGTTTTCTTCATCAACAGTCATGTAACATACATTTTCTTCACTATCAACCTGATACAAGTTGCCTTCTGTTCTGCATCCTTTCATAAGTGAATTGCCGGTTTTTCCCTTGATAGTGCAGCCTTTCTGATTAAAATTAACTATAAGTCCTGAGTCACAGAGTTGACTCACGCTAAGGAGATTATGACGTAGGCCATCTACATAAAGGACTTCAGTCTTCTTTAGTTCTCCATTAGCTAATTGGGTACTTCCACTCCCTTTGATTTTCAGAGCCCCATCATTACCAAATTTTACTGTACCATCAACAATCTTTATGATATTCGTTAGTAGGCCGGCATTACCCATCATATGAGATGAACAACCGCTATCCAGAATATAGGTACTGTTGTTTTTTGTAGCTTTGAGGGCTACCTCTGCAAGGTTCGATTTCTCAATCTTCTTCCTTTCCTTCCATGAGACATTAGATTGAGTATACAGAACTGATGGCCTTTCAACTATCTCTTCCGCATACCCAGGTTCTTCATAGTCAAAGTCTTCTTTGAGAGGTGAGAACCTGTTTGAAAGAGAAACACTGTCTTGCTGACGAGACTTGACTTTTCTTGAACTTCGGTATAAGGTGTCTATGTCTCTTCTCTGCCTGCAATTAACTACCTTATGACCAAAGTTAGAACAACGAAAACAATATCCATAGAAATTATTTCTTCTATGAGAATTAGGATATGAGATTGTTCTCCTTTGTTGAGCATATATATCTTCTCCATTCAGATAGCTTCTTGCCTCTTCACAATAAGACATGGTATGGCCCAGATAGCCACAGAACTGACACTTCATGAGAGGAAATGTCTTTTCACTTGAATTTCTCCTCATACCTTCTTCCTTGGGAGAATAGTAAGACTGTCTGTCATTTTTGAAAGTTTGAGGATAATTTTTGGGTCTCCTTTTAGTTTGTATTGAGGGTTCATTTTTCAGCACTCTAGGTAACATTTCATCATGTTCAACTTTCATCTTATCTTTCATTTGGATCTTTTCACTTCCAGCAGTTGATGACTCAGCCTCACAGCCAATTCCACTCTTTCCCATGCAAGCGGGTCTTTGATCACTCAAGATTTTTCCAACCCCATCTGAACCACACTTGGCTCTTGCTAGTAATTCTGCATCAGAGAATCTTCCGAACTGTATTTTCTTCCACGATTCTTTTGGAATTTATTTAGTCTCCAGTTTACTCCTTAGAGTAACTACTTCTTCCTCAAGACCCTCAGCAGTCTTGGATTTTTCATCCAGTCTGGATGTGAGGTCATTGATGACCTTTTCCTGCTCTTCAATTCTCAGATTCAAATCAACTACATCATCATTGCTTTCAATTATTTTAGACTGTACCTTCAAAAATTCTTCCAGTCGTTCAATTTCAGCTTCATGTTGATCAACATATTCAGTTGATTCTTCTACAATTGATTTCCACTTATTGCAGCTCTTACATTTAATCTTAAGCTTACTAACCGCATCCTTAAGTTGCACCTCAGGATCTACACAAGTTCTCAGTTGTTTTTCTCCATCAGTACCTTCTGACTTTTCAACAGTGGTCATCATATAAGCATGGTTCCCAGTTTTGAATTCTGGTTCTTCTTCATCACATAATTCATTGTCATCTTCTTCCTCTTCACAGACAAAACTCTTCCTTTGCATTCTCTTACCATATTTTAAGTCTCCCTTTTTTAAGAACCTTCTCTGAGGCTTCTTGAAGTTTTCATCTTCACTATCATCATCATTGATATTCTTCAAGCACTGAGAGGAAATGTGCCCAACTTTTCCACAATGGAAACATGCGAGAGGTAACTTCCCTTTGAATTTCCCTTTCCCCTTCTGGAACTTCTTTGCAATGAGAGAAAGAATTTCTTTCTCTTCGTCATCATCACCGCTACTATCCTTTGAGATTTTAAATTTATCCATGGCCTTGAATTCCATTTCCTTGCTCACCCGAGTTGTAGCATCTTCTGGTTTGACTCTCATTTCATATGCTACCAAGCTGCTCAGTAGATCATCTAGAGAAAGTTTGGAAAGATCTCTTTCCTCAAGGGCTGACACCTTCGCATTATACAGAGGTGGAAGTCTTCTTAATATTTTCTTTACAATATCAATGTCTTTGATTTCTTCGCCTAGACCCCTAATTGCTCCAACCACTTCAGTAATTCTATTGAAGAAAGAGTCTGCATTCTCGTCTGGATGCATCTTTAGATCATCAAACCGATTGTGTAGCACTTGTAGTTTCGCCTCCTTCACTTTTCTATCTCCTTAATAAATATTCTCAAGTTTATCCCACATGGATTTTTCTGAGGTGCAATTCATCACCTTCAGGTAGATCTGATCAGAAAGGGCTGCAGTGAGAGCATTCTGTGCTTTAGCATCTGCATCGAGAAGTTTCCTATCTGTTTCAGTCATAGCCAGACCTGTTGGATCAGTGACATGTATTCCTTGCACAGTAGAAAAAAGAACTTCCATTCCAAGAGATCTTAGATGAGATCTCATTTTGTTCTTCCAGATCTGGAAATTGCTTCCATCGAAGTGAGGGACTCCCCTGACATTGACCGCGTTTTCCATGACGAAGAAGGTCAGATTCAACACCAGCAACCTTTACCCTCTGATACCACTTGAAGGACCCCGGGACACCCTGAGAGGGGAGGGGTGAATCAGGGTGACCACTTTTTCTTTAAATGTGATGGATCTTGTTCCCACGATGGTAGGAACTGGTCGAACCTGTATGACGATTATGATCAGAAAGCAAACATTCACATGCACAGAGAAGACACATCCCTTTTTACTTGGTTCACCACTAAGGGCTATGTCCAAGGAGCATACGCCGACAGGTTGTCGGTCGTACCAAAATCCACTATGCTTCAGAAGTGGTAGATTACAAAAGTTCGGGTACAGTTACTCTGTCCCAAGCTCACTGCCTTTACAAAGGTTCAGGGATAGCCCACTGCTCCCCTCGGGTCACTCCCATTGACTCCCCCTGGCTCACTGCCGTTGGTGAAGTCCCACTCAGTTTATAGACGTGAAGGTCTCTTCATCATTTTCATAAGAATGCATCCTCTGTTGTATCTTGATGCTCTATTGAAGTCCGATTCTTACCAGAAGAAGAATATCACTTTTCCTCGAATGTATCAGGTAGTCTCCTGGCTTTCATGCAGCTCCAAACAGGCCGACGGGATTCAGCAAAACCAGGCGCGCTTCTCCAAGACAGTCGCGCAAGTCCCACTACGGTGTGCAAGTCCAAACTGGCGCGCAAGTGTCATCAACACACCTGCGCGACGCTTCCTTCCCCGACTTCAAACTTGCGCGGTCCACTTCCTTTCTCTTCCAAACCGCCTTGGGCGCACAGCCAACAACTGGCGTGCAAGCTCTACTTGCGCGACAAAACTACCACCTGCGCGACTCGACCACCTGCGCGACGAGAGCTCGAACAATATCAAAGTCTTGAGCTCCGTCAGAAATAAGAAGGGGTGGTCCAATATTTATAGGCAAACTGGACCCCCTGCGCGGTGGCGCGCAAGTCCCTCGACGGCGCGCAAGTCTTGTCTCCAGTAACCTCTGTCGCGCAACTCACTTGCGCGACCCAACCAATACCTGCGCGACCTTATTTACTTAGCCAAATGTTGATGTTCTGATCCTCAAAAACATATGGCGCGCAAGTCTTTTATCCTCCAAGAGCTCGGCGCGCAAGTACCTTTTCCAAAAACACTTTACTTTATTGGCCGATTTTCAGGCCCAAAAATTTGGCAAACACTCAGAAACGGCGCCACCTTCACTACTGTTTTCTGCTTGAACGGTATGATCTCTTTGTTGGTACACATCCTGAACTTCCACTGAGGATTGACAACCAACACAAACCATACACCAAATCATGCTTTGAAGACCCTTGTTCCAACAGGCTCTTTGTTCCTCTTATGGCTTCTTCCCCAATCGAGAGATGACTGATTTTCTTTGAGGAGGGGATTGATGATTTGAAAAAGTCCCCAGTCCGGTGAACTGGGGCAGGTCCTGCTATCTTTGATAAACTCCTTGAATCCTATTTTTTGATTCCGAGGGATGGTTTAAAGGAGTCCCCAGTCTAGCAAGCTGGGGTGGCTGTTGACATGCTATGTCTGAGACTTTCTTAAAATCTCTCCAGATTTTGTGGATCTTGGTCTGGAAATTAGCTGGATGCATCAATCGACATCCACTTTTATCACATAGCTCGAAAGACCGTTGGATGATTTTGAACACTTCTGTCACTTGATGATGTGCTTGCTCCATACGAGTGTCCTGTTCAATATTCTCGTTTGCTTGATGCAGGATTAATTCAACAACTTGTTCTCTATATTCTTGATTTTGAGAGGAAATAGTTGAAGCCTGTTCTTGGGAAAGCCTTTGATTACAAACAAATCCAGTAGATTGTGGCCGACCATGGGCAATAACATTGCATGAAACCATTTTCGGTGGGTTTTGCTGACTGGAGAGCACAGTGAAATGTAGTGCTCCATGAACACCCCATCCTCTGACATGAATACCAGATGGGGCATTGGAAATTTACTGGCGCAATTTTCTTAGTGCGCCAAGGCATGAACATTGAAGGGATCTCTGCGGCTTTTCAGCCTTCAGATATCGAGAGACTGATAGAGATGTCATGTCAATTTTACGTTGTAACCCTTCTACTATCTTAAAATTATTTTCATATTCATCATAATATAATAATTTCTTTTTCAACTGACAAAGAGTTTTCCATATGTTGAGACGAATATCATGAATCTCATCTTCCATCAACATCTCCGGAATCTCATACTGAGAGTCAGCCAAAGGCCAATACATGACTGGAACTTCACCTTTCACCAGTTGTTTTCTCATATTCAGCACTTTCTCCTTATCATTCAATGAAGATTCTTCTACCTGATTTGACCAGAGCTGGTGCTTCCTTGTTGCTTAATCAGATTCAACAGGATTGGTAGAGAATTCACTGATCAAACTAGAAGATGAATGACTCGGGGGTGATTCGGAGATTGACCTACACCCCGAGATATCGTATGATCAAGAAAGTATTTCACCTGCTAGCAATGAAGTATCAGACAAGACTGGTTTCACATTTTCATGTGCCTCAAGATAAGAGGGATTTTTCGGCACTATATTGTCCACTAAAACATTTTTTGGGAAATGTGCATCACTACTGTGGAGATGACTTTCGCAAAAAAAAATTCATCATCATTGGGAGGAACAATATGGTGGATTATAGAAAAAGATGAGATCTCGTGCTCCTTGGTCTTCTAGCCACACAGAGGGTTATTTCAGCTCTCATCTGAAGATGAAACTTTAAGATAGATCGAACTGTCATGAAGCAATCCTTCTTGAGGATGTGTCTATTGAAGACCTTTAGAATTAATGTTCCCCTATTAGGAAATTAGGGAGTAGAATCTTGGATTCCAACATATAGCTATATGAGGGCTTCAATAACTCCATCATCGAACAAGGCCTTGTTACAGATTGGCTCTTGATTTCTTGACTGTGCTCGGTGGGTCTTTTTCTTAGTCGCCTTCTTACTAGCCTTGGAAACCACTTGTTGATGAAATTGGCTACTCTGAGCAGGTTCATGTGCCTGATTAGGAGAGATGGCCAGGTTAGGCTGACAATCTCAACTCAAATCAGTTGTATGTGCCTGACTTGGTTGTCCGTATGATATTGGGGAGTACGTCCCACGACCCTCTTGGACTGGAACAGAGCTATGTATCTACTTCAGAGTGATCTGTTGATGAGTCACTCCACTGGTAGAGATATATTTATGTGTCTTTCCCTAAGATATTTCCGAAGTTGTTATAATATTCTGGAAAGCATCCAGAATATGAGCAGGGATTTGCTTCTGATCTTTCGACATTGACAGAATGTTCTTGGTGACTTCAGCTATCAAAACGGGGATATATGTCCATTCCGTGCTTGGAGTAGGTGTATTTTCCTGCTCTTATCCTCTTTTCCTGTTAGTGAATCATGATAGTACTCATGTGTGGGGGCAGAGAGTTGAGTCTGCCTCCCATTTGTCGCCAGAACTTTCCGACCGACCTCTCCTGGTGCTACCAAACAAGACTGTTGGTAGGCTTGATCAATACTAGCAGGTGTATGTGCTTGCTGATTGTACTTAGCCAAACGTGGTTGACGAGATCCATCATATGTAGTCAGACGAGCCTGCTGACCAGTTGATGACGTACAAACAAGTGTATGTTCCTGCCTATAGTACTCCGCCGGAATTTCCTGGCGGGATTGGCGTGATGTTGTCAGACAAGTCTACTGGACAACGGAATTAAAACGGATGGGTGTATGTGACCGCTTGTTGCTTGCCACCAAGTTAGGTTGGTGAACTTCTCCGGAGATGGCAGAGATGAGAACCTTCTTACCATTGACTGTATTTCGCCTCTGGTGATTCGTCTTGCCTTCTCGGGTTCGAGGAACCTGAGCCAAATGCCTGGAGTTGACACCCTCATCATATTGAGGGTTCACTACCACACGAGTCTGGCGGCGATTGTTGATAGGAGACCTTGGGAAGAACTCATGTCTGCTTGAATTAAGGCCCTAAGGGACCTGCTCATTCACCTCCCCAGAATAAGGGAGCGAATGGTGATTGTGTTCCGGGGATAATGACACGAAACGGTTGAAGACAGTGGTTAGCACCGCCTACTTCTTGATCACTGGTCGTCGCTTTCCGGACGACCAGGGTGAATTTTTCACTTGGAGGGCTCGTCAAGCAGCCTCCAGAGTTGGAATAGTACCGTTTTGATGGTACTCCTTAACCATAAAATTTGATACCCAGCGTTGAAGACGCTGAGTAGGTGATGTCATCCTCAGAACGGACGACGATCCAACAGGAATAGCAGTAGTGGCATTTGCAGCAGCGGTATTCACAGGTGTGAACTTGAGAGTAGCCATTTCCTAGAATGCAGAAAATCTTGGAAAAGAGTGCATGTTTGATATAACAGATGTAATCACGATAAATTCAGCAACTACACCTTTTGGATGAGCACATATATCAATGATTTTTTTTTGTCCCTCTCATTGAGTTTTAAATAGGGGCCTAAAAAATATGCAAAGCATCATTTTAACTTGGTTAAGGATTCACGTCGGGTTCACTATTTTTTGTTTCCCCTTGGAATGGGGGAGGATCTCATTGATTTAAGATTCAAACATTCAAAGTGGTTTCTAACGGGTTTGTTCGTAGAACCGGAAACATCCAATGATTCCATATCCTTTTGAACCTACTTTCCAAAGGTAGGTGCTCATTAGTTGCGGACTGATGAGGCCTAGGAATTGGCATTGGTTGAGAGGATGGGAGGTCGGACTCATCACACCTTTTTGAGGGGAATTATTGTCTACTCAGGGACTCTCTTTATATATTTAAGTTATGTTCATGAATCCTTATTACATTACCAAGTGTAAAATGAGATTTCCTTTAGATCTGACAGTCAATGATTGATATTTAAGGCATTTAGAGAATCTTTTATATGTATTCGAGGTTCTTCATCGATAGAGGATCATCTGTATTTGTTAGAGATTCATAGTCAATGGTATCCATTGATACATAAAAGTCTCTTGGTTATTATGATGACCATACTGGTTTTAAAGACACTCAGTGGGGCACTTGAAGTTTATTGTCATTCATAAGGACATGGATTATTTCAAAGTTGGGATCGTACCCGTAGATGGGCTGCCTACGTATCCTTTGTTTTGGAAAAGGAATCAGAACCCACATAGTTCAAGTAAGGGAGTATGATGTTTATGCATGATTGATGGCTCAAAGAAAAGATTTCAAGATTACTTTTACACTCTAAGCTCACGTGAGTCATGCTCGGTGTGAGAAACAAGAGGTATTGGTGAAACCAGACAATTGTGCCACGAAAGATGAAATGATGTGGGGCTTATGTGTGTATGAATGCCCAAATAGATGAGGATTAAGATTTACTTCAGAGAAGAAATCTAGGAACATGGGCCATAATGGTATATGTGCTTCATGGAGATTTGGATACTCTAATCTTAGGGCTTACTCCTAAGGAATATTCCCAAGTTAGGTTTGGACTTATTATTGGGTTTTACTCTTGAGAAGGAAGCCCAGATCAAAAGGAAATTAAGACGAGTTAAGAGAGATTAAGGCTGGGGCTTACTCCTAAGAAGAAGGCCCAGGTTAAGGGACATGAAAAATTAAGGGACTTGGGGCTTACTCCTAAGGAGTACCATGGTTGGGGCTTACTCCTGAAGAGGATTCCCATATTTGAGAATTTCAAGACTAGGGATTACTCTTGAAAAGGAGGCCCATATTAATGAGGACATGGGGCATACTCCTAAGGAGGATGCCCAGAATTAAGGGAAATTATGACTAGGGCTTACTCCTGAGAAGGATTCCCAAGTTAAAGATTATCTCATATTTAAAGGATGAGGTTGAATGAATGAACTCTCAATCCTTAGCGATGTAAAGATGTGTAAATCACTAGGTTTTGAGAGATGTTCCACGGAATTTATTTTATATAAGAAAGTCAATCAAGAAAACATGCCATAAAATGGCTTTGAAGAGTGTCTTGAAGATTGAATCTTGAATAGGAGAGGTGGAATGGCATGAGAGAGGTGAAATGGGCAGGAAGGGCACCCAAAACGATATGGGAACGCATGTCCTGGAAGGCACCCAGGTACTACATGGGCGCGCAAGTCCTGGCCGCGTAGGTATACCTACGCGGCACATGGGTACATGCGTGATTGTTAAGAAGTAAGGTAATACTTGGGCGATCTTTGACCAAAGCCTTTAGAATTATCCTGAGGAACTTCCATAAGAGCAGCAAGCAAGTTTCAATGAGTAGGTAAGGAGGCGCGCAAGTGTGTTCATTCCCCTTAAGGGTAATACACTTATGCGCGCAAGTGTTAGTGAATTCTAACACTTAGACCTTATCCCTCTTGTTTAGACCTTCCATTCTAGGTAAATAATTACCTTAGAAATGTTCGGAATACTTGAATAAGAGACTTGGGCGTTCATAGATCTGTATCTGAATTCTAGAAAAAATTCCTCTTCAAATGGGGGCCCCCTGGGGGTATTTATAGGCTAGAGAAGACCCCGAGCGGTTATCACTTAGGGTGCGCAAGTCACTTGCGCGACCATTAGGCGGCACACAAGTATACTTGCGCGATAGTAAGGTAACATGCATGACCCTAGGTCCTTTGACTCCTTTTTCATTCCTTTGTCGATTTTTGATGTTTTCTTCAAAGGATGAATCACTTTGTGCTCAGTCATTTCCCTTTCCATTATTTTAGAAAGTGTAACGAAAAGGAGCATCAATAAATTGTAACACCCCATTACCTTTCTATTAGGTATGTTATGATCTTTTTTTTGGTTTTTTTCTCCATTGGGAGTTTATATTCATCTCTTAAATGGGAAGATACCATTAATAGTGAGGTCATGGACTTTTTAATTTTTATAATTTCCATTGAATTCTTTAATATTTTTTGGGTAGTTACAGGACATGAAATGTGATTACATTTCATGCATTGGTCACTAGATATATGTCATGAATTGGACTATATAGCATGAGAATGTTATATTTCGGGTGATGTAAAAAATCACGTTTTTAATATGAGGTGATTTTTTTCAAACTGAAAAAAATGAAATGGATGTATGATGTGTAAAGGTATTTGACATCATTTAATTACCCATGTTGTAGTTTTTAGGTTGTAGTATGGGTGTTTGATTGATCATTTTATTTTTTATCCTCCTCCACTCTGCCAAATCTTTTACCGTAGGATTTTTGGGGTGTCTTCCTTCCATGCAGAACAATTAATTCATGGATTTATCATTAGGGTTAGGCTCTTCATCTCTATAGTAAAGCATTCCTATCAGTTTCCTTCTTATTTTTGGTATTTGTAAAATTTTTTGTAGGGATTGGTAAATTTATTTTATTTTCTATCAATCATTTTCAGTCATTCATCAGGACTTGTCTTCAGAAGATAGATCTTATAGTTTCCAATCATCATTATTAAAATTGGTTATGTTTTTTATTCTATTGAGGTAGGTGAATTTGTTCAAATGTTAAAATTTATTTAATTGATAATTGTTATTATTGATTTATTGATTTTTGAAATGGAATTGAATGTGTTGAAATTGAAAAGGGAATGTATATAAAATGGAAAAGGGGTTTCTTTCTTTGAAAATTGATTATCCTTTATTTGAAATGGGAAATAGATTTTCAAACCCTAAAGCAGGTTGGCTATGCATTGAAATTATTTTTTAAAATTTTGATCTTCATTATTAAGATGGAAATGGATAAAAATTACATAGTTGTAACCTTAGGTGTATCGAGAAGGAAACACATATAGACTTAGTGTGTGCGACACCACTAATGAGGTAACCTCTTGTATGGTGATGTTCTATGGAAGGCCTCAATGTTAATTAGATCCAACCTTATTCCTTATTAGGCTTGTGTGTGTCTAGTACTTATTGTCCCAAAGTATAGAGCATGGATGGTAGGTGAATTTTTGTTTATGGTTGTTTATTACATGATAGTTTATTTCATAGATGTTGGATCACATGTATATTTAAATTTTCATATGTTTTCTTAATTTTTTTGTTATTTATTTTATTTTATTTTATTTCATGGATATTGGATCACGTGTATATTTATATTTTGGTATCTTTACATTCTTTGTTTCTTGTTATTTATTACATGATAATTTATTTCTTAGATGTTGGATCATGGGTATATTTATATTTTAATATCTTTTAATACTTTGTTTCTGGATCTGAAAATATGGCATGCAATTTGTGAAAACATTAGTAATTTTTTAAAAAGGCCTTCAAATCAATTTATTTAAAAAAAATCTTGTAAAAATCTTTTGTTTAAAATCATGAACTTATGAATTGTTGCTATTATAACTTGTATATATTATTTTATGGTAACCTACTATACTATATTTATTAAACCCTACTTATTATTGTGTTTAGATGTAGACCTTGTTTTTCCAGATTCAGTTAAATTTAAGAGAATTCTATAGCATAAAAGATTCTCTTTACATTACTGTTTCATTTTGGGATAGTTTGGAGGTGACATTTTCTCACAAGGAGACTTGTTTTCTAGAATTTTATTTCATTATAGTATAACTTTTTTGGATTAGTTATATCTCCCATTGTTTTCACATTGTACTCTGGTTGCATATATAGTTGTTTATATATGAGACCAACTTCTGTAATCTCTGTTTTTTTGTACCCAATGATGAGCTGACTTGGGTGATTAGTGTGGTTGACCTGGGATGCTATGTTACATTAAATTGAGGATAAAGCCATAGTTTACTAAGGTAAAGGATATACATTATATATAAAATCAAGCAACACACAATGCTTGGAAGTACATAGTGGGACTCAAACCCGAGACCTCACCAAGACCATGTAAAAGCTGCTACCAACTAAAATAAAACCTCTGGGAAAAGCCCGTATTTAGGTAATGAGGTATAGGTGAAGCCTTGAACTAACTATGTGATACACATCTGCAAAGAGGCCCTAGGTGGCCAACCATGGGCTTGGTCTTGTTCCTAATGAGGTAGAGGGTCCATGATTAATTATTAGAGGCATTATAAGAATTTACTTATGAGGGTTCGAACCCAAAACCACAAGGTCAGGGTACCATAGTCATAACCACTCCACCATGCCCAAATGGAATTAAACATGTATTTAGGTAACGAGGTATAGTTGTGGATTTCTCTACATGCATTCCACACATCCCTAGCATGGGGTAAGGTGGCCAACCTTGGGCTTGGGCCAGTTCTTAATGGGTTAGAGGGTCCATGAGTAATTATTAAAGGCATCAAGGAATTTCCTTAAGAGGACTCAAACGTAGAATCTATTGGTTAGGGCACCACAGCTGTAAATACTCCACCATTCCCCTGTGGGAAAACATGTATTCGAGTAATATGGTGTAGTTTCAACCTTGCACAACATGTGTTCCACAAATCCCCAATGAGGTCCAAGGTTTCCAACCTTGGGTTTGGGCTACTGCCCAATGCGAAAAAGGTTCCAAGATTATTTATTAACAACATCACAGAAATTACCTTGTGAGGACTCAAACCTAGAACCTCATGGTCAGGACACCACAGCCGCAACCACTCCACCATGCCCCATGTGTATGGTCTGTTACAATTTGGTATTATAGGGTTGGTTAATCAGCCAAAAGAATCTTAGTACGACCTGAGTTGTTTCAATGTCATGGTTAGAATGTATTATGATCATTGGAATTCATAAAATAAGTGCAGAAAAGGGGTTTTGATAGATTACTCTCGTTACTGAATCTGATTTTTCGTGGGTGGCTGGAAAATCGTTACTATGTCCAACACCATGTGTTTAGGTTTATTTGAATAAATTTTATTGGGATGTTATTTAAATTGACTTGTATAAAAAGTTTGAAGACTTGGTGTGTGTAAATTCATCTAAATAAACTAGTGGGTAGTTTATTTGGATTGACCAGTTCTATTAAAAATGTGTTTTAGTCTTCTTATTAGTGTCACAAATTATTTAGATTCTTATTGTTCTAAATATTTTTTTGGATTCTTATTTTTAGTTCAAAGTTCAAGGAATTTTCTAGTGGCTGATTGGTTATTTTTTTAGTTTTTAATAGAAAATGAATCCTATAAGACCATTTCCAAATATAATAGGGGAAGCTGTGGTGTATGTTCTGTAGGCTAATCCCCCAGTGGAACCTTCTTTGGATGAAGCATTGATCCATACCATTCATTCTTTGGCGTCAGTGGGCGTAGTAAACCAGGGATGTCATGTGAATCATGGCTCATAATTTACCAAGAATAATCAATGGTGAAAAAGGATAACAAGATTTAGAGGAGTGTCTTGAATATATTGATAGGATCATCAACATTTTAAAGACTCATGAGGATTCTCATGTGGGGGTTTCCACATATATTCTCAAAGGACAATGAAAAAGATGGTGGGACTAAATAGTGCAAGAAAAGATTAACAAAGGTCTAACCTTGAATTATTTCATGAAGACATTCAATTAAAATTATTATCTTGAGACATTAAGTATGAAAAATACATTGGTGTAGCAGATGTTGTAGAAAGGGGATCATACCATTATTGGTTACTCCACCTTCTTCGCTAAACTGGTGCATCTAGCACTGGATATTGTCACCAATGTTTACCTGAAGGATTAGAGGTTTGAGATAGGGCTTAGGGATGGTGTTCAGATCATGATTGTTATTTTTTCCCTTCCGACCATTATGGAGGTAGTAGATAAAGAAAATTAGTCTGAAGTGGAAATTATAAGAAGGATAAATTTTGGTTGATCTTCAGTGTGTGTAGAAATTATTCCAGGGCGCTTCTTCAGGTCAGAAAAGTAAGAGAAAGAGTGTCTAGAAATCCGTATGACCAATTTCAGGGGATTCCAAAGGCAAGAAAGATGTTATTTTCTACCACTGTGGGAGGCGTGGTCATACTAGGCCTCATTTTACAAATTCTCCAAGAACATATCATATTTGTGGGCGATTTTTTAATTGGAAGTGTTTCTATGATAAGATATCCTAAGGAAACAAGGAAGGATCCAATTTAACAAAGGGGTGGTAGGTTTATATTAATTCTCACAAGGGTGGTGTGTCTCATTATCAGTCCAAAAGAGATGTCCAGGTGGCTATTTACGAAACTATTTGTGCAATATATTGTTCTCTAGATAAATCTAAAGTATGTCTAGCTACAGTTAGTGGTACAGAGTTTATTTTATCTTCTATGGTGAAATCTTTGTTTGATACAAGTGCTACTCATTATTTTATATAATCAAAGTCGGTTGATGTGTTGGGTTTTTGTTCATATCTTATGTTGTTCTTGTTATATCATTTCATACATTATGAAATAAGTCCAAACATGGTTGTAAATGTACCGCATGTTAGGTGGTGATAGTAGAATTTATGTAGTCTGAGATTTCATAGTGATTGATGTTGACATATTTGGCCTAATTATTTAAACAGATTAGATGATTATTGAATATAAATAGATATATATTTTTCCCTGTTGGGTGCAGTTCTTATCTTCCAATGTGTTCACTCATGTTTTCTAGGGTGAATGGGACTCTATATTAGGAAGGGCATATCCAATTGTTCCTTATGCCAATTTAATCTCATGCCAGTTTTTTGAAATGTTTCTTAATGCATTTGAACCATGTTGGGGTGTTTGGCTACATGCTATTGTGTTTGAATCCTCTGAGGTTTTTTCAGATGATGTTTTGTCTTGTCACTATAGAGATTGGTCTATTTTACTATTGACATGTTTCCTTGAATGATTCTTTTTTCTATACCATCCTATCAAATGACACCTTCTATGTTGGTCAAAATTAAATTCTATCTTGATGACCAAGATATTAAAGGATATATTAGTTTTAGAATGTCATCATGGTGTTCACCTATAACATTTTATATGAAGTTATACATAAGTTTGAGACTTTCAACTGACTATATGAAGTTAAATATGGTGACTATTAAGAACAAGTTTACTTTACCCAAAATTGATGATATTTTTGATATGTTGAGGGAGGATCGTTAGTTTTATTAGATTGAATTTTGATTAGGGTACCACTAGTTGAGTGTTCAAGAAGATTATCTCCCAAGATAGTGTTCTAGAGTGGATATGTGAATTTTAATTTTTTTGGTGATTCAATTCGAACTCACTGACTCTCCTACGGTATTCCTATATTTAAAGAACCAAATATTTCATTGATTCTTAGACTCATTCATTATTGTGTTCATATATGATATATTGGCATACTCCAAGACAAAGGAGGGGAAAATTGACCATTTGGATATTATTATTCAAACCATGAAAAAAATATTTTGTATGGTAATATTTCCAAGTGTGAGTTTTTGATATGGGAAGTGATGTTTTTGGAGAATCTTATTACTATGAGGTGCATCTCAATTGATCTTGAAAAGGTGAAAGTAGTTATGACTTGTGAGTAGACCAGAAATGGGTTCGAGATCTAAAGTATCTTGGTTTTGGAATGTTAATATAGACGATTTGTTAAGGACTTCTCAAAGATTGTATCATTGAAGATAGATTAAAAATCTAAGATTGTAATGTTTGAATGGAATGAAAAGTGTTAGAGATATTTTTAGGAGATGAAGATGATGTTGTCATAAGTGCCATTTTTTATTCTTCCAGAACTATGTTCAGTTTATGATGTTTCCAATGATGCTTCTAGTATAGGATTAGGATGTGTCTTAATGCATATGAAACAAGTTTTTAGATTATGGATAATTCCATTTAAGACCTATAAAGAAGAAAAAACCTTCCCATGATCTTGAGTTGGAAGATATTATGCCTATGCTCTAAATGTGGAATCACTCTCTCTTTGGAGAGCTGTTTATGGTATATTCTGATAACAAAATTCTGATGTATATATTAACTCAAATAGATATAAACTTCAATAGGGACACTAGGTTGAGCGTCTTCGGACCTTTTATTTGATATCGTATATACCCCCAAGAAAGGGAATGTGATTATTTATGAGTTGACCGTAAAATTACTGATGCTACTCAAAAAAGAGTTAGTTGAACAATGGTCTCCAATGAGTTTGTTTTCTGAGATGATATTGGTGGTAGAAAATGTTTGTGGACAGGTGTTCTTGGAATCTTTAAAAGTCAAATAATCTTTTGATGAGTTTTTTGGACTAAAGAAGACGATGAAAATTAAGAGCCAACTCTTAGGAGAAATCCTAAATGATGGGGAGGCCTTGTGCAAGTTGTCTTTGAATCCCAGTGAATCTTTGTGCATCCATATCAGGTTGGATGTTCTATTTTCCTTGAGGCACGAGTTTCCATATAGCGGACACCATTCTTGTTGGTCTGTGACCCATAGGGTGGAAAATATGTATCATGTATTGAGATGTCTATACCGGTGGTCGGGGATGACGAGGTCCATTTCATGGTTTGTATTACGATGTCTCACTTATCAATGAGATAAGGAATAACGCTGGAGACCAGTAGATTTTTTTCAACTTTTACTCATTCCAGAAAGGAAATGGGATGATATTTCCTTGTATTTTGTCATTATTGTTCTAAAAACACCTTATTGAAAGGATGCAATTTGAGTGGTTCTTTACAGACTCACTAAATCAGTGTATTTATTTCCAATAAAGGAGATGAAAAAAGTGGAATAGATTGGGGACTTATTTGTCTAAGAGATTTTGAAACTTTATTGGGTATCCTTTGTAGTTATTTATAATAGGGATTTGATGTTCACATCTGGGTTTTAAAATGGTTTAGTAAGGTAATAGGTTCACAATTGAAATTGAGCATGGCTTATCATCCACATATGGATGGAGAGAAAGAGAAGGCTATCTAGGTTATTGAGGATATGATATGAGATTGTGTTCTTGATTTTGGAGGATTTTGGGATAGAAATTTTCCATAGGTCAGGTTCTCCTATAATAATAGTTACCAGGATTAGATAAGGATATCACCCTTTGAAATTTTTTTATGGGTGGCCATGTAGATATCCCTTATGTTGGGCAGAGTTAAGAGATAGGTCCTTGTTTGGGCTGAGCATTTTTCAAGAGATGAAGGGGGTGTTGTAGTTGATCCAAAGGTGTTTGACATGGCACATAGTCACCCACATTATTATTCAGACTATATTCACAGGATGTTGGAGTTTGATGTTGTTAATCGGGCCATTCTCAAATTTTCATATTACTTGGGAAATCATTGGTTGGGTAAGCAGGGTAAGTTGGCCCCATGGTTTTTCGGCCCATTTGATATCATTGAGCAACTAGGGATGGTGTCCTATTAGTTTCTTTTACCACATGGGATGAATTACATGCATGAAGTGTTTCGTGTTTCATAGTTGAGGAGGTATATACTAGATATTTCACTTGTTATTAGTGGTGAAGATGATGTTCTATAGACTGATATGACTTTTGTTGAGCATCCAGTTCAGATAAGGGATCACCATGATAAGGTAATACATGGTAAAATGATTCCCTTGGTCTAGGAACTATGGAAGTGCATACAAGATCACCAAAAAATGGGGGATTGTGATTCATTAATGTGGTAGTTGTGGCCTGCTATTTTTATAGATCCATGACCATCAATATTTTCTAGGTACAAAAAGATTTTATGTTGGGGATATTGTAACACCATGTGACCTTTCTATCAGGTACTTTCTGATATCTACTTTTGGTTTCTTTTTTTTCATTTGGGGAGTATTTTTATCACTGATTTGGGAGGATACCTGTAATGATGAAGTAATAGATTTTATGTATTTTCATTATTTCCATGTAATTTTCTTTTATTTTATGGGTTTTTAAAGAATATGTAATCGGAATAAATTATGTGTAATGACTGCTAAATTTTTTTTTTGAACGGTATTACAAAGCGTGAGAATGTTTCAAACCGAGTAATGGGAAAAATAGTATCTTAAATATGAGGAGGTTTTTTTTAGTGTAACATAAAATGAAATGGATTAATAATGAGTAAAGGAATTACAAAATGTTCAATTCCACATGATTTAGTTTTTAGGATTCTATTTGGGTGTTTGAGGGATCATCTGTTATTACAGCCTCTTCCACTCAGCCAAATCACTTAACCTAAGTGTTTTTGGGTGTATTTATTTCATCTGGATCAATTTTTTATTATTGATCAGTTGGGTTAGTCACTTAATCTCTCTGGGTAATAATTTCTCTCTTTTCCATATCATCTGTGGTTGATGCACAATTTGAATAGGGATTGGTAATTTTATTGTGTTTTCTATCAATCATTTTCATTATTTAGTTATTACTTGTCATCTGAAGGAAAATATTGTGGTTTCCAATACCCATTGTTAAAGGCAATTAGGTTTTCTATTCTCCTGAGTTAGGTGGATCTTTTCATGTTTTCTAATTTCTTTAATTTTTTCTTGTTCTTATTGATTACTTGAGATTTGAAATGGAATTTCATGCGTTGAAATTTAAAAGGGAAATGGTTCTCATTTAGAAAGGTTTTTTTTTCTCTAAAAATGGAATTTCCATGATAGGGAATGGAAAATGTATTTTAAAACCTTTAAGATTATTTATTTTCATTTTAAATGGTTTTATAAAAATGTGATATTGGTTATTAAAATAGAAATTGAGAAAAAAAATTAAACAATGAGAACCATGGGTTCATCGAGAAAGAGACACAGGTAGGTTTAGTGTTTGTGACACAACTAGGAGGTAAGAAATCATATATCAATGGTATATGGAAGGAATCTATGTTAGTTAGATCCACCTTATTTATTTTTAGTAATTTGATTTCAAATTATATATTATCCCATAGGATAGAGAGTGGATGGTAGGTGCATTGTTGTTTTTGGTTTCTTTTTATGTGATTTTTACCTTGATTTTGGATCACATGTATATTTACATTTCAGTATCATTGTTCTTTGTTTATAGTTTTATATTAAAAGGTTGTTTATTTAATGGATGTTGGATCAAATGTATATTTATATTTTTGTACCTTTACCTAATTTTTTTCTAGTGGTTTATTACATGATAGTTTATTTCATGGATGTTGATTCAAATTTATATTTATATTTCAGTATCATTACCTATTTTATTTTCATATTTGGAAATATAGAATCAAATTTTGGAAAAATAATGGATCTTTTTAGCAATAGGATTTTAAATAGTATTATTTAAAAAAATATTTTAAAGCTATTTTTTTAAATCTTGAACTTGTGAATTCTTATTATTATGACTTTTATAGATTCATTCGTGGTATCCTACTAGGATCTATTTCTCATACCCTACTTATTCATATGGAATTATATAGTCCTTTTTTGTAGGATTCTGTTAAAGGGATTTTCATTCTATAGCATGAAGCCTTCTCTTTACATTGATATTTCATTTTTGGATTGTTTTAAGGTAACATTTGGTAATAGGGAGACTTGTTTTCTATACTTTTAGTTCTTTATGGTTATGTATGTTTGGATAACTTGTATATTCTATTGCTTCCAATTTTTACTCTGGTTGTATGTCATGTTTTATTATATACGGGACAAGTTTTATTATCTTTTCTTTACCGCACCCTATGATGGTCTGACCCAGGAGACTGTTCAGGTTGACCCAGGTTGGTTTGTTACAAAATGATAGGTTCCATAACTTCCATCCAATCCATGAACATGGAATTAAAGAAAATTTGAAATAAAATTATTAATATTATAATGTTTTAGAATAGTAAGGGTATTTCAAAATCAATGAGAGGATATTATATCATGAGGTATTGAATACTTTGATTATAGTAAAGTACTAATAATTTATTATCATTCATCATGATTATGATTCACAATACATGGAAACTAAAAATTAACCATTCAATTTCTATATCTAGATTTATCATTTTAACATCAATCATGCATAATAACTAAATTATTTATTATTACTTGAATTATCTATTATAACAATTATTTTATGATCTTTTGGTATTATAAAATCACATTGAAAATTACCATTATAAAAATTCCATTTCAACATATTAAAAAATGACAACCTTCATGATTCAACTTCAAATTTTTTCCATTATAAAGAATATATAGATCATAATTTATTTATATATTTTACTAATTGAATTATTTATATTCATTAAATTATTCTATAAAATAGAATTGATTTTTTTAGAGTTTAAAAAACATAAAATCATTCATGTAAAATAATAATGGGATGGAATAAATCATTAATGAGTGGACTATTTTCAAAATCTGAATTGTAAGTAATATTTTCAATCCTATAAAAACTAAAAATAAAACTAAAAATCTAGAAATTATATATAGATTAATAAAAATGATCTATAATGATTAAATTGGATGGGTATAGAAAATATTAAAGATTTTTTTAAACCATGAGTGTATTTGATCCATGAGAACCAATTTCATGGCCACATATAACCAAGAAGATGTTAAAAAATCAAGGATGCGAAAAGAAAACAAAAATCAAGAAGGACATAAAAATAGTGATAAAAATATATTATATAGAAAATAATAACATTACTAGACTTTATTATTTTATCCTATAAGATTCTACCAAGAAACATGTCACATTCTACCCCATTATCCATTCGATAATTCCATGCTTTAGGTTTATCGTTCATGATGATAGGGTAAAATAATACCCCATAGATCCTAAAACCATGGATTCATAATCAATAATAAAAGATAATTTTCTGATATCATGAAAACAATACGGTGAAAAATTCCAATTATAAATAACAATTTTTTTAAATTAGGAAATAATGGGTATAGAGGTTTCTCACCAATATAAACTAATTTAAAAAATGATTATGATTTATTGAGATGAAAAGATTGTGTGTGGTTCTGATTTCAGAATTATATTTCATCCCTCAACATGTCAATAATATCATATTAAGATTAATTATCATTTCAAACACAAAATTTTTTATTATAATCATTGACCATCAACTCCCCATGAAAATTTAAAATACATTTTCACTAATCAGCATCCATTTCATTCATGATGAGGTTTCTTTCACAATATCTCGACGAAAATAATATCAATTAGTATTGATTTGAAATGGAAAATAAATCATCCCATCTCTTAAAAAGGGTCCCAAAATAAAGACCATGAAATATATCTAACAGACTTAAATAAAAAAAATCATTCTCTTTAAATTCAGTTAACTATTGTCAATAAATATATTAACTATTAATGTTACTATATATTACTATATTTTAAAAAAATTAAATACATTAAATAAATAAATTATAAAAAATAATTAAAATTTAATATATATTATATAATTTATTATTATTTAAACTTAAATGAAAAAATGGAAATTATTAATGATAATAAACTAAAATTGAATATTAAATTTTCATTTCATTAATTTTTTTGTAGTCATTGGGATGAAAATAAGAACTAGAATAAAAAATACCCCTTGAGCAATAAAATATTAGGGAAGAGGGGTGAAAATGATAAAGACTTAATGACATAATGAGGGGTCTTCTAAAATGACACAAACTATAGGAGATGAAATAAGTTTTAGGAGACGATGAATAATGTGGTTTTAATGGATATCCATGAATGAGTAATAACAATAGTCTATGTAGATTAATATGGTTCAATTTCAAATTTGTTTATTCTTTGTAAAATACCATGTATGATAGTAAATGATGGTTTATTTTATGGAATGGTAATGTCTGAAATGAATATTTTTTCTCGTTAGTAGATCTCATGGGTTTGAGAATCGATTAGGGTAGGTAACTGATTTTGGTGCTCTATGAACTCTATTTTCTAGTTTTGAGACCACTTTCCCAAAATATACAGTTTAATTTAATAACAAATAATGTCTATGTATTAATAAATTATGTTTTAATTAATAATTCAACTTATAGGGAATTAATTATTCATTACAATTATTGAAAATATATTAGTTTATATCATTAAATAATAATAATGAACAAATTTTCAAATATAAACAGGGGTGGAATAAGGGTTATGTATGTGAATATCTAGTTTCATATATATTTTATTATATTATTTTAATAATATTTATAGTGATTAGATATTTGAGATTTGGACAATGGATTTTACCCACTTCTCTCATTTTTCATAGCCCGTTTCATCCGTCATTTAAATTAGTTTGACCCCTTCCACTATTTCATTAGAAAATTTATCATCCATTTGACATGAGAGAATAATTATATATGGGATGTGGCTAGAATATTAGGTGTTATAATTCACAGGGGGGAGGTATTTTTTCACTCATACTTTATAATTAATGCTAGTTTTTGGTGCGTTTATATAGGATCACGAGCATGTTATCCACCAAAACAATAAACTACTAAATCAGATATGTGTAAAGTTATAAAATATTTTTTGGAAAAGGAATAAAATACACATAAAAAACTACGGATGTAATGATTAACAATATTATTGGAGGAAATATTTTTATCCTAAATGTAATTTAATTTTATTTCTATTCATATCAATTACTTGTTCATGTTTAAAATTTAATTTAACATTTCATGAAATTTTACATTTATATTTAAATTCTTTCAATAATTAAATAAATATTAAAAAATTATTAAAATTGAAAAAAAAATATGAAGAATGATTGATTATGTTCTCACCTCATGAGAAAACCTATGGTTAGCCATTGTGTTGCACCATTGTAAAAAAAATTGAATAGGACCTCATGAGAGTCCTTAGGTCAATTTGGAGCCATTTTTAGGGAGAATTACTTTTTTTCTAAATTTGTGTCAATTCATTAATGTTTTCATTCACTATTATCATTGTTTTTTATTCTCAACTATTTCATTCATTTTGTGTCAAATTGGTTTAAGCATAAACTGTGGTTTTTTGTTCTATAATGAATCATAATAAATTTAAATTTCTTAATAATATAGATGAACATGAAATGATGTTATGTGATTTTTCTCGAAACCAAAAATTTAATTCAAAATTTATTTTCTTGAATATTTCATATAAATTTTTCAATGGTTGTAGAATATATGACAATACGACGTATATAAAAATGCATTTATGGAAGGATTTAACATCAATAATGAACTAAAGGGACATCAAATTTTCATACCCGAGGGCCATCATGAGATGATGATTTTTCAACAGTAGAGGTAATGAAAATGAATACTAGTGACTTTTTACTATTAAAATATACAAAGAATTACCAAGATGCGAGGGAGGAGATGAAAGAAATTATTGCATTGAGGAATGTCACCATATATTAATTTATAGAGTCAAGACTAGAACAATATGAAGAAGAAGAAGAATGAATACTTCTAATTTCATTTATCAAAAATGAAATCACAGAGGTTTATGACCAATTTTACAATCCATTACTTATGAATATTTCCAATATAGTTTTATGTCCCTTTAATAAGGGAGAAAACTTAAATTATATAATCTTAATACTGATAAAATTACTTTATATTATTTTTTTATGATATTTATGTAATTAAAAATATTTAAAACCCTCTTTATTTTAGCATTTATGATTCATCATAATTTTAGAAGCCTTTGATAAAGATATAAATATATTGGGGTAAATAAGTTTTGAATAAATGAAACTAGATCCAAATTTCACTTCGATTGATCCTTTATTAGTTTTAATTAAATTACAAGAAGATGAATCCATTTAAATGAAAATTGTATTTTAATTTATAAAGTAATAGTATTTCATTGAATAAATTTTGGAGTTGGAAATTGAAGGACTAGATTCACATGAGGTTAAGTCCCAACCTCATATAAAATAACCTTAGAAAAAAACTAGAGTATAAAAAAAATTCATGGAGAACCATACTTATTTCCACCACACATAAATTTTTTTTCTATAATTTGGGAGGATTACTTATTGTTTACATTATTTTTGGGTACTCCATTATTATTGATCACTTATGGAATCCCATAAAAATAACATGTTGTGTTTCCAATTAAAGAAACAACACCCACCACATGATCCCATATAACCACTGAAACTCTCTATATCTATGTAGTATAAATTCATATCCTTTAGGTAGTAAAACCCAAGTTTTTTTTAATTTTCAGGCATTTATTTTTTTATTTTTCATTTGAATAAATTTCTATAATTTTTCTTTTCATTTAATTATTTGGCGTATAGATAATATTCACTTCAAAAGTGCCACCAATAAACATTTGATCTATCTATTCTTCCTAAACTTGTTAACTTAATTATGAAAATCAGTTTTTTTTTAATGTGTATAAAAATTTATATAATATTATATATATATATATATATATTTATATATATTAGAAATTAGGTTTAGGGGGAGAGGAAAACTTGAATGTAGTTGGGTTTGAATGTTTTGGTGTTTTTCTATTTTATTTTTCATTTTAATTTGTCTATTCACATGTTTGAAACACATTGGTCATAAATTAGTTTCCAAAATCAATTTTTACATCTATAATCATCAATTTTAGGATTTCATCATTATAATCATATTTTTTTTTTAAATTATTACTGATATGTTATTAGATTTCATTAATTTATTCTCAATTATTCTCTTGATTTTTTTAAAATATATTGAAACTAAAACTCATGAGTGACCATCCAAAATGTATTTTTTATATTTAAAGGAATTATAAGACATTTTTTAATATTCATATTAAAAACCTTACTTTCTTGATTTTATTTATAATATCTTAAGGTTATGATTATTTTTTAGTTCGTTCAAGTTCATTAAACATTTAAAAAATGAATTCTTATTTTGATTGTCTAGCCTTCATTTTTTATTATTACATACCTTTATATTAATCCATGTTAAGCAATTATTTTACAAGGATTTTGTTCATAAGTTGAAAGAATATTTCAATCATTTTATCACTTAACTACCTTCATCATAAAATTACTTTATAATTCCATGTTTGAGCAAGGATGAATGTTATTTAATTTTTTTTATTTGGGTTGAATTTCATAACATACGTGATTTTAAAAGTGGTTTTATCATATTCAACATATTTTTAATCAAGTTTTCACGAGTCATCAATATTTAATATATTTCATTTTATCATCCCATTCCCATGGAAAAAAATCAATATAAAGAAAAATAAAATTAAATAGGAGAGAAAAACATGTGGCATAAAAAATGTAAAGATAAATAAATAATTTTGTAAATATTTACGTGTATAATAAAGAGGATAATTAGCATTGGATTATTTTATTATGTGTCTCTTTTTAGAACTCATGGACCACATAATATAGTTAAAGTGTGGAGTACCATTTATATAAGGTGATTTGTGTGAGGTTTCATTTTACTAATTTTATAAAAAATTTATTAATTATATTTAACAGTAAAACATCCTCTAGTAGATTTTTTTTTAATTCTTACTCTTCTACCATATGTCATAAAAATGAAATTTAAAATTACCCATTATTGAATTAATTTTCAATGTCCCATGTTGTGTAGAAATTAACTTCTTATAAGAATATGGTAACACATGAATTTTTCATGTATGAGAATAAATCCATTTAAATTATCCTGAATAAAGTGTGACATTGAATTTCATGTGAGGTAAGTCAAAAAATGGGAATAAATGAAAATTTAAGGTTAATTTAAATTTGTATAGAAGAGGGTATTAACTTTGAGAAAAATTTTATAAACAAGTAATGATAATATCATTTGTTTGAAAGTTGAAAAATTAAAGGCATTTAATATCGATTCTTTAAATTGGGAATAATTTTTCCCAAATTGTAAAATGTATGTTTGGAGGGGGTGATGATAGATATTTTTTCATATTTTTTTTCAATTTAATTTAAAAAATACCCAAAATTTGGTAATTTAATGGGAATGAAGAAAATTTTTGGATACCTTATAGTAAAAAGGAATTAAATTAACAAATTAAATAATTTTATTATCTAATTAATTTAAATATTTTTAAATTTTATTGGATAAATTTTAATAATAATAATAATAATAATTTTATGAATTTTCTATTTTGAATCCATGTAAATTTTTAGAAAAAGTGGAAAAGGGGAAAAATGGTCTCCTCCTTGACCCATCAATCTGAGTCTAAAGACCAGCCATTTGAAGGGCCAATAAATACAGGCCTTGGGACGGTCGTGGAAAATAATGTGGAATATATGTGACACATTTTTGCGGTAACTTGTAGTGAATGAATAAAATATCTAGATTATAATATATGACCGCATAATACAACCAACCAAAAACCCTAATATTTTTTCACACTTAGAATAAAATTCATGTATGCCTCAAAAAAAATTAATAATAGGCCACCCTTAGCTAAACATTAATGTCATATTACATCATCAATATTGTGGGTGGGGCATTATTATTTTAAAACAAGTGGTTCCCACGTCATATTCTCTCCTCCATGCCTTTCCCTCGACTATTTCAACACCACTTTACACTTTTAACTCTACACCCATGCATTATTTTCCACTATATGACTCCATGTGTATGTTAATTCCTGAAACACCTAACATCTTCATTATCCACACACTTTGACATACCACGATCAAACACCAAGCAACCTAAATGTTTATAACTTTTACCTTCCATATAATTCCTTCTACTATTACCATAAAAATTATTATGAGCTAATAAATCACACAATACACATCTAAGACTATAAATTTACTCCACATGGTATTGAGAAAATTCCTTCAAAGCCATATCACACCCATGAAAATTTAACTAGAAGAAACCTTCGGAGCCATCACTCCTCGTTCCAACTCTGAACTCCTACTACGCTATGAAACTTCCACTACAAAATATATGACTTATACCAACATTAATATTGTAACATATAGTATATACATTGGTAATAATGGGAAATTTGAACAGATATTAAGTTTATTAGTATTAAACTCAAGTAACAACCTTTATTTTTTTAAAAACACATATATTTTCTTATTAATTTTTTAATACCAACATATGATTTACAAACAAATAAACATGTTTCTTTATCTTATTAAAATCTACTATTTTTGTTAAAATAAAGGAATCTATTGTTATTAATTATTATTACCAACATTTTATTATTTAACATATAAATCCATGAATAATATTTAGTCACTAAAAAAAATCATTTAAGAATAATTTTTTCATCACTATGATTTAACAGTTTACTAAAAAAAATATTGATATTGAAAATAATATTTTGATAAACATTTGAAATATGACCCTCTCTATTTGAAAAGAAAATCAAAATGGTATTTCAAATATGTTTTTTTGAAAATAATTCATTTAACCTCGTTACTTTTCATGTTCCTGTTTCTATGGTGATTTCTTAATTAATTTCATTTAGGGTTTCTTTTGTTCTTCATTATCCTACTTTAATAGTATTTTTTAGACTCTATATTTCCTCCATGATTCTTCATTGTGGATCTATTTGGATAGGGATGCATGTATGGTTATGACAAAGATGAAAACAGTGATTAATTTTTTCAGAGGTTCTCCACATTTTATGGTCTTAGGAATCAGTAGCATCCATATAAGATTTTATCTACTACAAGGACAAGCTTACTCCTCACGACACTTAACAGATGGGGGACCTCAAGGATGATGGAACTATATTTCCTATTTTGGAAAGTAAAATTTATAGAAAATTAGTGACCTACTGAGGATAAAAATGAATCATTATGGAGTTGGTTTGGTTATGCCAACCATTTGAAGCTTTGTGATCATTGGTAAATTGTATTATTTATCATAGAATAGTCTCAATTTCTATTTCAAGTGATGTTGTCTTTGATTTGAATAGTGTAACTCTTGCACACTTCTTGTTAAAAGATATATTGTAGAAAAAAGGTTATATATGGTTGTGTCTCATGTATTGTGGGTTCAATGGTAACTATAATACATCTAACACAACAACATACTCTGTATGTAGGGGTATAAATATATGATATTTCATCTTTACTATGTTTTATGAATCTAACCTTTCTTTGAGATTTCATATTTTTATCTATTAAAATAGAATTATTTATTGAAAATACAAAAAAATTAATTTTTTTACATTTTGTTTTTTATTCTATCAAAATCTTATTTAATTTACACAAGAGTTGAATTATTGATAGTATCAACTTTTATAGTGCGCTCTGATCCACAAAATGAGTAGAAGAACTTAATAATTTATTGGGTAATTCATTCCTTTTCATGTTCACTTCTAGTGATCAAATTACATTATGGTTTTTTTTCAAAATTTAGCCTACATATATTGGTTTTATTTAGTATATTTTCTTCTTAAACTCTTATTCAACATGAATTTATACTTAGTGGATAGATTATTTTGTCTCAAGTAACTTCTCATTTGAGTAATATTATCTACAAGTATTATACTTTATGTGAAGTGTTGCTTTTGTATCCATTTACACCAATTATCTTGCTCCATGTAATATTTGTGTGATCTTCTTCTACTTGTATTTCATTGGGCTCAGAGGTACTTATTAGTTATTAGAGATCTTACTAGACCAGAAATTGTTGCATGATGATTTTTTAAAGTGTAAATTAAAAATTATGAACTTACATCTCATGAATTTATGAAAATTAATCTTTGGGGAATGTAATATTTCCTATTATCATGTCAACATAATGTTTTATTTAAATAAAATAGTTTTCTTTGTTTATAGTGGAACATTTTTATGTTTCTTCATAGGAAAACTTTCTTCAACAAATACATACATTTTATTTTCATATTTTGAATAATGATCACTTAAATAGTTGGATTGAAATTAGTGGACGGTGTATTTGATATATTATTTTTTTTCTTATGTTTCTTCAATATCTAATGCTTAATCATTCATTAGAAAATGTAAGAAGTAAAAAATTAAAATAAAAATGAACACAAGTTATGTCCTTAGGTGTTTTCTCTCCACATATCCCTCTTCCCCAATTACCTCCTAATATTCGTCTCTCAAACAGTGGAAATATACACCTGCCACAACACTCTTAGCTCATCACCATGAACCACACCCACATCTGAATCCTTGATTATCTATCATTTCTCTTACTTTCTTCAACTGATGTTCGATTTCATTTTTCCTCTTTCCAGCATACAGAAGAGGTGTTTTTAGGGGAATAGAAAAAAAAACCATTTCCCCATTAATCATTCAATGTTTGGGCCTCTTATTTAGCATACACTTCTACTTTTAATGTTTTAATCACCTAAAATCATGTGTATATAGTGGTTAAATTGAATTAAAGTTTTGGTTTCAGTGAAATTATGATGAAACAATTCTTTAAATTCTTATTCTTATTTTTTCAGAGATCTTAGAATTCTAATTACATACCTCTATCTAGAAAATAATTTGATCACAAAATTTAATCACATTGTTATGTATAAAATTTATCCAACTTCCAAGAACCCTATGAGAATTATGATCCTTTATAAAACCTCTAGGATGAATCCTGGAAGTGTTGTTTTTATAAGTCTTGGCCATCACAACAAGTTAGAAAAGTTGTTCTCTGCTAGTTTAAAGAAAGGGAAATATTTCTCTTTCATAATAATGGAGGAACTGATGTTAATATATACACTGATAATGTTCACATCTTTATGATGACATAATATACCTATAACTATTCATTATTGATCTAAAAAGTAATAAAGGTACACCATCTAGTTAATTTTGGGGTTGTTCTATCAAATGAACTTTTTTATGGTTAGGTGGGAATAATTCTCCCATGAGATTTTTAACATGTATCTTCATGCTTGATTTAGCTTATGGAATGATATTATAATTATTTTGGTCTCATGAGAACATTTTTATCCAAATGATTCCATTTTATATTTGGTTGGAATTACTAATTTTAGTGTATCTGATTGTTCATTGTGAGTGTCATTAGAGAAACGTATTTGAATATAATTTTTCTTTATATAAAGTCTTTTTTTGGATATCTCCCAATCATAACTGGTGAGGAGAATAATCTTATATTTTTTTATTGTACAATTATTGAGTGGGTTCCTCTAATATTTTATTATCAATAGCTTTAAACCCACTCATATTTCATGATTGACTTTTTTTTAGGTGTTCAAGTTGCAAGGGATTAACATACTGGCTTGAGTAGAATGATCAAAGAAAGTCACCAGGTTTTCCCCCATCTTATTTAATACTTAATCGAACATTATAACTATTATAATTTTCATTATATGTAATTTGAAAACCTTATTATGAAATATTTATTGGTATATAGGTGTGGATGATGGTAATAATGATTTCTCATCAAACTATACAGGAACCTCATCTTATATCCCTCATCCATCCTTTGTGGATAAGTGGTGATAGGTTCCACAAACAGTCGCATTCTCTGATTTCAAGTGATCACAATGGAAAATCGGATGTGCCACTTCTAGTAGGGGATACTCATATTCAAGCTGGTGTGGCAGATGTTTTCAGAGAGCATAATCTGTATACATAGATCTACCCTATTCCAACGATGAAATGATATGGGATCCTCGATATAGAGGTCAATGGTGATCAACCTACTCAAAAATTCCCTTACAGCATGAAATATGAATGTGAATTATAAATAGTAGATAAACATTGGTGTCAAGAAATATTGGATAGATATTTTAATTAGAGATATCACTTTATCCGCAGGTGGAAAACTTGCATACTGATTGGGAGGATGACCATGATTTTCATTCCAATGGTTCTTAATTATTTTTTGACTAATGATACACAGTTTTCTTGGTTGTATCTGGTTTTTAAGTGTGATTTAATTTAATAAAAAGGGAAAAAATAATTTATTTAACATGTTTCTTGAAGATTTATGAATTTTTTTGGAGTTGTAAAATAATGTTATATTATTTTTGAAAATGTTATTTTAAATAAAGTATAGTTTTTTAGAGTTTCATATAACATAATTTTATAACTATTATATAATAAATATAATAAATATGTTATATTCAATTATGTTAATAAAAAAAATATAAAAGTTTTGCTATAAATATTATAATACACACATATAATATTTTATTTAAAATAGAATTTATAGTTATTGATTTTTATTGATTCAATATGTTGGTAATAATATTATCAACATGTAAATATGTCATATGAATATATTCCTAAAGAACTTATCAACATGTATATTTTCTATTGGTAACATTATAGTAGCAGGAAAAATGTTTTATCTATTTTAATAACAACTCATGATATAATTTTTTCCAAAAAATTAGTTGACATGAATTTTTTGTTTGGTAAAACGTTTTACCAACAAAAAACACTTTTACCAACAGATATACCCCTATTTGAAAAAGCTAATTATTTTTTATGTTCATAAATGGAAATGTTTCATCTCCTCCAAGTCCCAACTGAATAAGAATTACTCACCATGTAAAGGACATAATACCGCCCAAAAAACCCCTTTACTATAGTGTCTCCATAATATAAAATAGCTTTCATAGCTTGAAAAAAATAATCACCCCTCACTAATGTAAAAACCTCATCATCAGGATCACAGAATCCCAAGAAACCAAGAAACTACTATATGAAAACTATAACCACTTTCAATTAGTGATACTATGATCCTACTCTGGACATTTCAATCATACATTAAAATTAAGTACCCTATAATAAGTTGTGGGATAATTTAGAAATAATTTAAAAACATTAAAAACTATGTATCATATTTCAATGAAATGTGTCTTGAAGTTAACCCTTTCCCAAAAGGAATAATGAAATTCCCACATATCATTCATCCATATAAAGGCCATGGAATATTTTTAGGGTATGCAGAAATATTTTGGAATGAGATCCCATTCCAAAGGGGAATAGTCTAGAATAAAATCAAATAAAAATAATCAAAAAATATAACCCACAATTTTTAATTCAAAATTTCAAGAAGAAAGATATTATACACTATATATTAAATTGGAGGAAATCAATCATTCATAGAATTTAGAATCACTAGGGGAGGTTCCTCATTCAATATTATTAGGTGTCTACCTTATTCTATTGACAAATATATAGTGTAGGGTTATTATTTTAATTTATTTTATATATTCGCTTTTTGTTTTGACCCATTATTAATAACAATAAATATTATTTAATTTTTTTCACCATTCTTCACCCATTCTAACCCTCTCTATCTGCATTTTAATGGTTATCTTATGCATGGATTATATATGGGGGATGATTTTGTTGGGTCGTAGAGGATGGCAAGAGGGGGGGTGAATTGCCTTTTCAAAAATAATTAACAATTTAAAACAATTATCAATGCAGCGAAAATAAAAAAGGCAAGACACAATTTGATAACGAAGTTCGGCTTAATTCCCAAGCCTACGTCTCCGCTCCCAACAAGAACCATTGAGAGATTTATACATCATCTTGCTTTTTAATGGTTGTAGCAAGAAACCCACTAGCCGTTTTAAGGTAGGCTAGAACACCTTCGTACAGCTTGCTTTTTTATTATGGTTGTAGCAAGAAACCCAATTGAAAGAAAGAAAGGAAAAGAGAGGTTTGTTTTAATCCAAACCCAATGAAGAACTAAACAAATAAAATAATACAAACACACGGAATCCTTGAGCGCCAAAAGTGTGAGAGCAGCTGATGGAGAGGGAGCTCAAGCTTCAAGGATGGCAATGGATCACAAGAGGCCTTGGAGATTTGTCGTTAGAGCGTCAAGACATCAAAATATGTTTCGGTAGTGTTCACGGCATTCATGGTTTCTTATTTATAGGAGAAATACCCATAAGCACTTCAATATGGTCGTTGGAGGGCTTCTGGAGCCGTTGGGGGTCAAAAGTACAAGTCTGGTCAAAGCCCAACGGCTAGTTTGACTGGGTACACCGGCTGACCGGTGGTCTCTCACCAGTTGGCCGGTGGTCCACCGGCTGGCCGGTGCTGAGCTCCCGGCTGGCCGGTGGTCCAGACAACAGGCTTTCTGTCTGGGTTCCACTGGCTGGCCGGTGGCACCAGGCAGTGGGCAAGCCTACTGCCTGGGTACTCCGGCTGGTCGGTGGGAAAAGACAGGTTGGCCAGTGCCCATACCGGCTGGCTGGTGCGCTAACACCGGCTGACCGGTGGCTCTGGAAGAAAGTAATGCTTCTGCCAGAGACCACCGGCTGGCCGGTGGGAATCCACCGGTTGGCCGGTGGACTCAGAGAGTCCACTATTCAACCTTCTTGGGCCAACTCCTGGGAAATCTTTTTCCTAGCATCAAAACACTTGAAAACAAGTTAGAACACGATGAGAGTGATTGTGATCATTAAAATCCAAGAGAGAGATGGGTACAACAATCTCCCCCTATTTTGATGATCACAATCACAAAAGAGAAAGCTTTAAAAAAGGATATGCCAATTGAAAACTTAATTAAACATTTTGTACATGAAAATATATTAGAGATCATTTCAAAAAAGATAAATTGAAGAGATGTACCATGTATTGAAAATGATCTTAATCTAAAGATAATGAGTCATTTTGAAATTGTAACCATAGGTCGTTTTTTTAAAAGGACCTATGAAATCAATAACTTACCGGTTTTAAAAAAAATTGAACTTTTAAAGTGAGCACTTTAATCAATTGAAATATGAAACTAGTAAACAGAGAAATTTCTCCCCCTTTGGGATTATCAAAATAGGAGGTAAAAAGAAAAAAAAATTATAGATAAGACAACTTGAAATTTATAAAAGATGAAACGTTACATAGAGAGTTCAAAACACAAATACAAAGACAAGTCAAAAACAGGAAAGGCTCTATTCACTCCTAGAGGGCCGAGAGTGACGACGACGCTTGAAGGTCGAAGGAGCTGGAGGAGCCTGGACCGCCTCGAAGCGACGATCAAGAGAGTCGATCCGAGAATGAAGCTGATCAAACTGAGAGCTGAAGAAGGAAAACTGCAAGTCGAGCCGGGTCTCAATTTGATCCTGGAAGCGTAGGAATTGATCATCTGTCACTGACAAGCCACCAGCATCAGCAGGAGGGGGCACAGCCTCAGCAGGCTCAGGTGCATGATCATCTGCTCCAGCTTCCTCACCAGCATCAGCCTCGGCATCACTTTCGTTGTCACCACTCCCATCCTCTTCATCGTCATCACTGTCCTCACTATCTGAAAGAGGATAAGCAGCGGCAATAGCAGGAGGCATGGCATGGGATGGAGGATGTGAATGAGTCTGAGGAGAGTAAGCCTTGAGAAGGCCATCCTTGTCAGTGATCCACTCCTGACGCCAAGGGTGCCAACGGATGTTCATCCGTTGCACCATCATAAAATTGACGATGCTATCCTTCTTTGGCTGCTCAAAGGAAGTAGCATGGAGAGGCACATCAAGGAGGGTGAAGATTTTGGTCAAAAGGTGACCAAAAGGTAGAGTTTTGGATCGTTGCGAGTGCTCAGCCACATAATTCATGGCTCGGAACAGGAACCGGACTAAATTGAAAAGAATCCCTCTGGTAATATAAGAGAGAAGATAAATATCAATGAATTTCACCGTATCATGATCACTGATACGGGGCGCAAGAGAGGTCTGAATAAGGCGCTCAATGATTCTATGGTTAGGGGTGATATGGGAGAGCTTGACAATTGGATTGTTAGGTTGTCCTGTGAGATGCTCAAGAGCGACAGCTAAATCAAAATCAGGGTCCCAAGGAAACTCCCCCTGAGAAAATGCATGAGGCCCGACATGACGAACTCCTAGCATTCTGGAAACCTCCACAGATATGAAAGTGATAGGTTGCCCAAGAGCGGTGGTGGAAATGGTATCGGTGTCGTCAGAAACCGACCACGTCAAGTGAGCATAAAACTCTTTGACAAGTAAAGGATAAATAACATCCTTCTCAGGAGGTTCAAAAAAGGAATGCCAGGGTTGATATTCAATAATGGAGAAAAGCTCGAGACGAGCAGAAGAAAGCCAAGAATAGTCAATCACTCTACCTGGCAGAATGACCTTGTCATGCCATATGTCCGGAAGTTGAGGAATTGAAGGAGGAGGAGGTGCTTCTTGAGCGATACCCTTTCCTTTGCGAGAAGAGCGAGGACCCATGAAGGCAAAAGGAGATAAAATGAGAGAGATTGAGAGAAGAATGGAGTTTGAGAGGGCAACGATGAAGAAGGGAGGCTAGGGCTTTGGAGGAGCTGCGGTTTTGGAGGATCCGCACGAGAGAGAGAGAGAAGAAAGGGAGGGGAAGGGTTTAATTTTAATTTTAACCCTTCCTCTGACCGGCCCAAAAAAGAAAAGCCCGACACCACCGGTTAACCGGTGATGTACCACCGGTTGACCGGTGGTATTAAAATTCATAAAATAAAAATAAAAAAAATTGAATTAAAATAAAAAAGAGTTAAATAACTTAAAAAAACATAAGCAAGCCAAAAGAGTCAAATATTTAATAGTGCTCATTGATGAATCATTCCTAACTCCCCCTTAATAAAATCAAAACGTTCAACCGGGAGCGGTTTGGTAAAAATATCATCTAATTGGAAATCAGTAGAAATGAAGTCCAAAGTGATATCCCCTTTTTGAAAATGGTCATGAAGGAAATGATGCCTTAAGTCTATATGCTTTGTTCTAGAATGTTGTATTGGATTCTTAGAAATATTAATGGCACTAGTGTTTTCACATAGAATAGGGACATGATCGTAGGAAAGGCCATAATCCAAGAGAGTGTGCTGCATCCAAATAATTTGGGCACAACAATTCCCAGCGGCTACGTACTCGGCCTCTGCAGTAGAGAGAGCAACACAGTTTTGCTTCTTGCTACTCCACGATACAAGGGACTTGCCTATCAGATGATAGGTTCCACTAGTACTTTTTCGATCTAATTGACATCCGCCAAAATCAGCATCCGAATATGAAGAAAGTTCGAAAGAAGTATTAGAAGGATAAAATAAACCAATGTTTTTGGATCCTCTTAAATACCTAAAAATCCTTTTGACCGATTTAAAATGAGATTCTTTGGGATTGGCTTGAAAACGAGCACAAAGGCAAACACTGAACATGATGTCAGGACGGGTCGCAGTTAGGTAAAGTAGACTCCCGATCATACTCCTATAAAGCTTGTTATCAACCAGTTTCCCGACTTCATCTAACGTAAGCTTACAGGAAGTACTCATGGGGGTACTAATTTCCTTTACTTGATTCATACCAAAATGACTTAAGAGCTCGTTTGTGTATTTGCCTTGGCTTAGAAAAATACCTTTTGAATTTTAAAAGATTTGAAAACCGAGAAAAAATTTCAATTCCCCCATAAAGCTCATTTCAAATTCTTTTCTCATTAAATCTGAAAAATCAGTACAAAGTGATTCTTTGGTAGAACCAAAGATAACGTCATCGACGTAGATTTGGACGATTAAAAGATCTTTTGAAGTGTGTTTTAAAAAGAGGGTACAATCAGCTTGACCCATTTTAAAATCATTTTCTAAAAGGAATTTTGTTAACCGCTCATACCAAGACCGAGGGGCTTGCTTTAAGCCATATAGAGCCTTGGTTAATTTAAAAACATGATTTGGAAATTTTGTATCTTCAAAACCGGGAGGTTGTTCAACAAAGATTTTTTTTGAAATAAAACCATTTAAAAAGGCGCTTTTAACATCCATTTGAAAAAGTTTGAAATTTAAGTGGGCGGCGAAAGCCAACAAGATCCTAATTGATTCCAATCTAGCAACGGGTGCAAAGGTTTCACCATAATCAATTACTTCTTCTTGATTATAGCCCTTAGCTACTAGGCGAGCCTTGTTTCGGGTTATATTTCCTTGATCATCAAGTTTGTTCCGAAAAACCCATTTAGTGCCAATAATTGGATGATCATTGGGTCTTTCAACAAGAGTCCAAACATTATTTCTAGAAAATTGATTTAGTTCATCTTGCATTGCAAGAACCCAATTCTCATCATTAATGGCATCATTAATGGTTTGAGGCTCTAGGTGAGAAATGAAGGCTTGATGTTTAACCTTGTTGAGGATTGATCTTCTAGTTCGAGTACCGGCTTGAAGATCACCTATAACATTTTCTAATGGATGGTCTCTAGAAGGTTTCCAAACCTTAGGAAAGGTGGAAGGCGAAGAAGGTGAAGAAGGTTCATGATCATCATCCTCCTTGAGAGGAGAAGAGGAATCATTTAATTCAAGTTTATCAAGCTTATCTTCAACATCTTCAATGACCGGATGGGGTTTTGGAAGATTTTCATCAAACTTGACATGAGATGATTCTTCGATGGTTTTTGAACGTTTGTTGAAGACACGATAGGATTTGCTTGAGTTGGAGTACCCAAGAAAAATACCTTCATCGGATTTGACATCAAATTTCCCAAGGTTACCTTTTGTGTTAAGGAAAAAGCATTTACAACCAAACACTTTGAAATAACCAACTTTGGGCAATTTGCCTTTCCAAAGTTCATAGGGGTTTTTCTTAAGAAGGGGTCTTACAAGGACTCTATTGATAGTATAACAAGCAGTGTTAACTGCCTCGGCCCAGAAAAATTGAGGGAGGTTGAATTCACTAAGGAGGGTTCGAGCAATTTCTTGGAGAGTTCGGTTTCTCCTTTCAACCACTCCATTTTGTTGCGGGGTCCTAGGGGCAGAGAAGGTGTGATTGTATCCTTGAGAGGAACACAATTCATCGAATTCTTTGTTCTCGAATTCACCTCCATTGTCACTACGGAGCGATATAATTTTATATCCTTTTTCGTTTTCTACTTTCCTAGAGAATTTCAAAAAGGTTCTACAAGCATCATTTTTATGAGATAAAAAGAAAACCCAAGTGAAACGAGAAAAGTCATCTACTAGGACAAAGGTATAGGATTTTCCACCTAGACTTTCTACAGGGGTAGGACCAAAAAGATCAAGATGTAGGAGCTCAAGAGATTTTGAAGTGGACACTTCCTTCTTAGATTTGAAAGAAGACTTGTGTTGCTTGCCAAGTTGGCATGGATCACAAATCAAATCTTTCTTAAACTTAAGTTTAGGAAGGTCACAGATGAGCTTGTTCTTATTAAGCTTTAGAAGTGAATGAGAGCTACAATGCCCCAACCTTCTATGCCAAAGCCAAGACTCATTGTCAAGAGCACTTAAACATTTAACATTTTGGCTAGCTAAAGACTTTAAATCAATAATGTAAACATTTTGAAAACGGGAAGCAGAAAATATCAATTTGTTTTGAAAATCAAACACATTGCATAAATCATTTTGAAAATTCACCGAAAAACCACTATCACAAATTTGACTAATTCTAATTAGATTATGTTTTAAACCTTTAACAAATAAAACATCTTTAATTAAAGAGGTGCTACGAAATCCAATGGTACCTATTCTGATGATCTTGCTTTTAGAATTTTCACCGAAGGTGACGTATCCTCCATCGAATTCTTCAAGGGAGTTGAACTCGGAGGTATCTCCACACATGTGCCTCGAGCATCCGCTGTCGAGATACCACAAGCCTTTCGTAGTCCTACTTCTTTGGCGTTTGTCCTACAAAATCAAGAGAGAATAGATTTTGGTACCCATATAAGTTTGGGTCCAGAAAGATTAGCTAAAAGAGACTTTTGAACCCATATTTTTCTAGAGGGTTGCCATCAAAAATACTCATCCGAGTAGGTAATGGTTTTGGGGATTGCATACCTTGCATTTTTACAATCACATTCATAAATCATGTGCCCGGTCTTTTTACAATAATTAAAAAATTTATATTGAGAGCTCCCCCTTACAAAAGTAGTGGGTGCTCTAGAAGAAGTGGCTTGTTTGTTAAAGCCAAGTCCATGTGTTGTTCTAGCCGAACGCTGAGAACCTAGTAATTTGGTCAAATTTTGTTCACCTTGGGTGAACTTGGCAAGAGACTCCCTTAGATCTTTAATGGTTGAATTCAAAGAATCAACATTTGGAATATCTTGGATCTTAAGGGTAAGTTCCTCATTCTTTTTGAGAATTTGTTCTTTTTCAGAAATGAGAATTTTCTTTTTCTTTTTCAAAGCCATAAATTTAGAGGTAAGTTCGTGAAAACCTTCCTCTAATTGATCTCTCGCATTTTGGAGATCTTCATAGGGCATGTCATTATTAAAAGAGGAAGATAAGGAAGAGGAGTCGGAAGAAGATACCTCATCAAATGCCATTAGGCATTTTCCACCTTCATCGCTTGAGTCGCTTGAAGACATGGAGTCATCACTTGCACTCCATGTGGATGCTTTGAAAGCCTTCTTGTTTTTCTTTTCTTTTACCCTTTTCTTGAAAATGGAGCACTCTGGTTTGATGTGGCCTTTCTTTCCACATTCAAAGCATGTAACTTCATTCTCCGCTTTGGGCTCTTCCTTTCATGCCCTTCGAAAGTTCTTCTTTTTCTTCATGAATTTGCTCATTTTTCTTACTAGTTGAGCAATCTCGGATTCGCTATCAGCGGAGGAGCTTTCTTCCTTTGCTTTGAAAGCAATGTTCTTTTTCTCATTGAAGGTTTTACCTTCTTTATCGGCTTGCCTCTTCATGGTGATATCGTAGGTCATGAGTGATCCAATGAGCTCTTCAACCGGCATTTTCTTGACATCTTTTGCTTCTTGAATTGCGGTCACCTTTGGTGCCCATGAGCTTGGTAGGACCCAAAGAATCTTCTTGACCATCATTTCTGCAGAAACATCATCACCAAGAGATTTTCTTCCATTAAAAACGTCAGTAAAACGAGTAAACATTTCAGTAATTGATTCGTGTGGGTGCATGGTGAAACTTTCAAAATCTTGGCGATACATGTCTAATCTAGTGTCTTTGACTTTGTTGGTGCCCTCATGGGTTACTTCTAAAAGTTTCCAAATTTCATAAGAAGAGGCACAAGTAGAAACACGGTTGAATTCATTATGGTCTAGCCCACAATGAAGAGCATTCATGGCTTTGCCATCAAGCTCAAAATTGGCAATGTCTTCGGGGGTCCATTTGGACTCATCCTTGTTAGATAAAGTATAGCCTTGCATTACAATCCTATAGATAGGATAACCAATGCTTCTAAGAAAAGTAATCATGCGAGTTTTCCAATAAGTGTAATCGGTTCCATCAAAGAATGGAGCCCGAGTCATAGAATACCCTTCAGGAGCATGCGAGGAATTAGCCATCACTAAGGATCTTAAGTTTGTAACCGGTTAAGGTATTACACAAACGCTCCCTCTGATACCAAATGTTGGGTCGTAGAGGATGGCAAGAGGGGGGGTGAATTGCCTTTTCAAAAATAATTAACAATTTAAAACAATTATCAATGCAGCGAAAATAAAAAAGGCAAGACACAATTTGATAACGAAGTTCGGCTTAATTCCCAAGCCTATGTCTCCGCTCCCAACAAGAACCGTTGAGAGATTTATACGTCAGCTTGCTTTTTAATGGTTGTAGCAAGAAACCCACTAGCCGTTTTAAGGTAGGCTAGAACACCTTCGTACAGCTTGCTTTTTTATTATGGTTGTAGCAAGAAACCCAATTGAAAGAAAGAAAGGAAAAGAGAGGTTTGTTTTAATCCAAACCCAATGAAGAACTAAACAAATAAAATAATACAAACACACGGAAGCCTTGAGCGCCAAAAGTGTGAGAGCAGCTGATGGAGAGGGAGCTCAAGATTCAAGGATGGCAATGGATCACAAGAGGCCATGGAGATTTGTCGTTAGAGCGTCAAGACATCAAAATATGTTTCGGTAGTGTTCCCGGCATCCATGGTTTCTTATTTATAGGAGAAATACCCATAATCACTTCAATATGGCCGTTGGAGGGCTTCCGGAGCCGTTGGGGGTCAAAAGTACAAGTCCGGTCAAAGCCCAACGGCTAGTTTGACTGGGTACACTGGCTGACCGGTGGTCTCTCACCAGCTGGCCGGTGGTCCACCGGCTGGCCGGTGCTGAGCTCCCGGCTGGCCGGTGGTCCAGACAGCAGGCTTTCTGTCTGGGTTCCACCGGCTGGCCGGTGGTCATCCACCGGTTGGCTGGTGGCACCAGGCAGTGGGCAAGCCTACTGCCTGGGTCCTCCGGTTGGCCGGTGGGCAAAGACCGGTTGGCCGGTGCCCATACCGGTTGGCCGGTGCGCTAACACCGGCTGACCGGTGGCTCTGGCAGAAAGCAATGCTTCTGCCAGAGACCACCGGCTGGCCGGTGGACTCAGAGAGTCCACTATTCAACCTTCTTGGGCCAACTCCTGGGCAATCTTTTTCCTAGCATCAAAACACTTGAAAACAAGTTAGAACACGATGAGAGTGATTGTGATCATTAAAATCCAAGAGATAGAGGGGTACAACGGATTTTGTACCTTTGGATCATCTCTATTTTAATTAAGTTTGTCACAACCCCACCACAAAAAGTGTACACCTCCTAGGATGGAAATTGGAAAAGATAGATATTGATATCGGGGTTCCGACTCCACTAGGCCCTAGGTTAGAAAAAAGCCCTGAGGGTATAATAATCACATAGATGGGTGGTAATACCCTCTAAGAAAACACATTTGAAAGTGGGAGATAAGATATAAACCAAAAAAATCCTACTCAGAATATAATATAATAGAAAATACAAATTGAATATATGTAGTGACATGAATGAACTACTACAAATGAAACAAAAAATACAAGTACCAAAAAAAATTAAGGATTAAAGTGGCCACAAAGCCCAAAAAACTCCGGCTAAACCCCAAGATTATAGTAACGCGTTTGATCTCCAACCTACTCAAACTGAACAGAAAAATAGTTTATATATACATATGGTGAGTATAATATTATACTCAATAGTTTCCTCCCCAAATCCGACCATTAAAAAGATAAATAAATCATTCTAAATCACAATGAAAAACAAGTGAAAATAAATTGTATCCTAAACAAGTATTCCAAATTCGAATCCTAACCATATATACTCTCACCAAGTATTTCATACAAGATTATATAATATAATAATGAATATCAATGGTAACCCACTACTACATCCTCCCTATTTTTCCACTCTTCCCCAACGTCGCACGTCCTGAGTATCTCTCTCCAAATAGGATAACCTGTGGACGCCCAGACAAAGCTCGAAAACATGATCCTTGTGCAACACACCACCACATCCACTTAACCAAAATTAAATAGGCAGTTACTCGAAGACACCACAACCCGTATAACATGTATTATATTTGATGAATTATACCTCAAGAAATCACATCCCATAGAGTGAGTAAGGATCCTTAATCCATCATAGCCTATACACATTATACCTATAGTATTACTTAGAAAACTATATCAAGAAAATATGTGTGTGAAATAACCACAAAACATTACATCCCTCTATATAAATATATGGGTAATACTAACCTCTGTGCATACTAGATCAAGTTACTTCCAAGACAAGAGATCAGGGCCAAAGGGTATAGCCATCTATCCATCCTCCCACCAGGAAGTTGGAGAAAACACCCCCAGGGGTCAGAATCCACCTTGTGTCAGATTCATTAACTGATAGGGTGAGTGTAAAATAAAACCAAAAAAATTATATGATATAATAAATCTCATAACCACAATATGAGTACAACCTAGTCTCAGAATCTACTATAAATAACATCTCTCAGACTCCCAGATGCCACCGTTAAGACCAAATATCCTATAAGCTCACAACCAATTAGAGAGCTACATTATGTTATTTAATTACTTTCCATCACTTTCAATTTATTTTAATTAATTAATTAACCATTAATTTATTACTTTCATTTTCCTCATTACATTACATTAGTATAAAAAAAGTTCTATGCACTCTAGGCATAAGAAAAATGAGTGCATGATATCTCAGAATTATGACCATAGAATTTTCTCCCTACAAACTCCAAACCCGTGGGTTATAGATTTATTCATTTATTAAAAACATTATTTTCCATACTACTAGGTACTCTAGGATAACATCCTAACATACATAACAACGCAAGAAACCAAACACATACATCTTCCCCAGGTAGTGGGGAATGGAAAGAAGATAAAAAACACGGCCATCAACGAAACAACATATTCAAACAAGCATATTAATTTTATAAAAAAATGTAATCCTAGATTCAATATATTTCATCAAACTTGGTGTCCTCCCCGACACCCTAATACATATCATGATGAATCTTTCCATCACAATCATCAACTACTATAACAAAATTTGGGACTCCTTGCCCTACATACCACTACAGACCTCCAGGCTCAGCCATCATAGGATCACATCACATACAGGCCTCCCCACCCCATAAACAACCATATCCTTCCAACCTCACATCATATCACAAGAACTTTGAAATAAATATATAACCCATGTTCTTGGTCCTAAAACAAGGCATTAAGACTTTACACACAATAAGTCCTCATGGATCAAAAGAACAAGGAACTCCACCTTTACAATTAGGTGAGTGACTTAGGACCTATATGGAATTATATTTTAACACAAAACCAATTATTATTCCATCTTGAATTAATAAATTCATTATTTATAGGTTCCAACTATGGGAAACCTTAGAAGAAAGCTATCAAAAGGTGTCAAAAATAAATTAAATGGTTTATTTAACATGCCTTTAATTATTTCATCAACAAAAATCATACTGATTTAGGTTAATTAACCAATTAAATTAAACATGAATACTTGCATCAATTGATTATCAAAAAATTAAAAAAGACACCCAAATACATTAAACACATCTCTTTAATATTTTATCCATTTAATTATAAATTAATTTCTACTTTATGTTATTTTATAATTTCCAACATGAAAAATATGATAATATAGGTAAGGAATAGATACCACACTATCAAGAAAAAAATGAAAACAATTATCAGGGTATAAAATAACAATATTACCATGAGATCAATACCAATTAATTAATCTGGTTCAAGTAATTAGTACTTTAACTTCACTAAGATCCAATGGGATAAATAATAATGGATATATGATTGTAAATAAATACAGAGAGACAACGAATACCACACCTCAAAAGGGTTTTAACACTCTTGTATAAGAACAGACCAAAACTGAGGACCCCAATCACTTCTCCCATAAGAACTGCATCCACCTCGAGACGTCACACCAAAAACATGCCAACAAAAAACCAACAAAACTCCTTTAAAAATGGAGATTAAGCGCCATAAAATGGAAAATAGGAACACGAGAAATCATATCTAAGAATCAACAAGAAGAAAGGTAAAACATATCTTGGATCAAAGATATATTTCTATATATCTAAGGATGAAATCAAGAGATCAATTCCCAATGAAGGAATCCACATGACACTGAAGAGGGGTCTACCAGGTCACCTATAATTAGATATAGGGGTGTTGTAGCCATATGGTTAGACAACCTGAGTAGTTTAAAATATTTAAAACATACAACATCTAGGATTTACACAACTTGTAATCCCCTTTCACATTGTTTAACCCTTAGGGTTCTGTTCCCACTGAAAAACATATCACCTATTAATTTTATTATTTTTCTATCCCTGATTCATTACACGTTGAGAAACCTACTTAAAAATGATGTAAAATTTATTACACATCGTTACATCTCCCTACTTCCATATTCTATAAATCTTACTCCTATATTCTTCCTTTAAGCCTCATTTGAGCACATTTGTATTCATAAATGTGAAAAGGGTCAATAAACATGGATCCAAGTACTTACATTAGATACCTCTCAAAATATTCTCATCCTTAAGAATTCAAAACCAACCTAGAAAGGAAAACTGAAAAGGGGACATTAGAACAACCATCATGTGAGTTACCTATCAAGGATATCTCCACCGCATGTGATCAACCACTTCATCAAAGGAAGAACACTAAACCACACCACAACCACAATGAGATCATAAACTCTCTCTCTAGGGAGATACATCTCAAAATAGAGAAATGAACAACAAAAAACAAGATAAATTCATATTATAAACTAGAAAGAGTCAATAACCACAAAACGAAAAGTGTTATAAGAGACAAGATAAACATAAAACTTCTCAAGGTATTGAGTGTGTATCTGCAAATCACACTTCTAGATTCTATCCTCCACACCACAGTGCCGAAAAAGATACAAACCAATAAGAGATGACACCCACACAACACCTTCTCCCAGTGTTCCTAGATCTCTAAAATATGCTTCTCAAAGTGTGCATCATAATGAACATAGATATCTCCACAATCGATGATGTGATAGTTGTCATGAAGATAATTATAGATATTTGAATCATGAAAAACATTTTGTATCCATATCATTTGTAGGTGAAGCAATATATGATATGCCATAGCTCCAACATGAACTGACACATCGAAATCCCCTTCAAACAAGGGATAAATTTTACTCCCATTACCAAACCTCCATTTACCACAATTGGGAGTCACCTTTAGAAACACATAATCCCTAATGTTGAACTCTAGAGGTCTCCTCCTATGATCGGCATAGGTTTTTTAATGATCATATGTTTATTTCATACTATTGATAATCACCTGAACCATCTTTGATGAATTCTTTAATAGTAACATCATGAGAGTTCCTTATTCTCAAACCCTAGTCAATAAAAATGGAGAATGGAATAGTCATCCCTAAAAGGTTTCAAACAGTTCTACGCCGATGGTGGAGTGAAAAATATTATTATTTGTAATCTCTACCAGGTGGAGGTGCCTCATCCACAATCTTCCAAAAACCAGGACATGAGAGAACAACATGTATTATAGATTCTAGATGGTACATTATGTTTAAAAATATTTCTACAGATGAAAATTAGTGCTAAGGAATAGATGGGAACGAAAAATCATATTGGATACCTCTCCACACACTAGAGGTAAAACAAGGATCTTGATCAGAAATGATCATCATTAGGACTCCATGGAGTCTCGCCACCTCCACCAGATACTTCATTGACAAAACCTCAAATGATATTGACTCTTAGGTCACTATAAAGTGGAATGATTTTGACAAATGATCCACTAAAACCAATATATCATCATATCCTTCTTGATCTTGAGGTAATTTGGTATGAATTTCCACTTAGATTCCCTCTAACTTCTTTTGAAGAAAATCTAACGGCTAGAGAATGCCACTGAGAAAATAGTGTTCACAATTCACATTCTAGAATTCCAAATATCGATACACAAACTCTGCAAAAACTGGATTCAACCTGGGACACCAAAACTCACCCCTAAAAGCATGATATATCATTGTAACACTAGAATGTACTGCTAAGGGTGAACTGTGGAACTCTCTAAGAAATATATCATGAATTTCTGATGGAATGAAAAGCCATCTCTGAAACAAAAAATGGTGCTTCTCATCTTCAAACCAACCATCAGGGGCCTCAACACAAATGACTCAGTCTCTCTAGACCTCCACATCATGATACCCAACTGGGACTCCTCATCCTACGACACCAGATATAATTACACCATCATCTAAAAAAGACAACCTTTTCCTCGACATCTACAACATATAAAGGAAATGCTGAATGTTCTTCCATTACTCTCCATGAATCACCAAATCTATGCACTACATCACTGCGCAACTTTATACTCAATGAATCAACTACAAAATCTACATTCCTAGGTGTATATGAAATCATGAAGTCGTTATCCTATAATAAATCTATCCACTGACACTGAAGTAAGATCAAGTCACATTGGGAGAAAAGATACCTCTAGATCTTATGATTGATGAAGACTAAAAAATGATCATTGATGTGGTAATGTCTCCAAAACATCAGGTAAAACATTACCACCACTTACTCGAGATCATGGGTGGAATATTAATGCTCAAGGCGATGTAACTACTAATACCCATAAGAAACAAATGATATCTTATACCTATAACATAACAAAACCCAATAAACGCAACATGACAAAATACCTCAAACTAAACTCTTTCTGTTTGTAGAAAAGTAACTAGAGAATGGGCCAAATTTCCCATTAGGTACTCAAATGTTGTTCAACATTTATCATTCCACAAGAACACCTGATCATTTCTTGTCAATGCTGTCAAAGGAGTCCCAACCTAGGATTAATAGGATATGAACCTCCTGTAATTGCCCACATGACCAAAGAAACTTCACACCTCTATAACTATATTAGGCTTTAAGAAGACACATAAGCTTTTATATTTGACAGATCCATAGCTACCCCCTATTGGTATACATAATTCCACAAGAAACGAGGTTTTTGAGCCTAAAACATACACTTAAAAATCATCCCAAATAGTTTCTCATGGAGAAGAAATTGATAAAATGTTACTTATATTATTTGTATAAACCTCCTCATAAGTACAGTGTACAAGTATTTAAATGATGAAAACCTACATGAACATGTCCAGAAATTCAAAAAACACAACGTTAATTATCCCCATGAACACAACTAGATCATTCATCACACCAAATGACATCATAAGAAATTCATAATTCCAATGATTATAACTGAATGTAGTCTTTGGAATATCCTCATCCTTTACAGACGTCTAATGATATCCTAAACAGAAATTGGTCTTTGAGAATCAACTTACTCCCTGTAGTTGATCAAACAAATCATCAATCCATGGTAGAGGATAACAATTCATCACTTTCACTTCGTTCAAGTGGAAATAATAGATACATAACAGAAAAATATCATTAAACTTCATTAAAAACTAAACTAGTACACCCCACAGTGAAACAGATGGCCAAAAAAAATATTACATTAGAAAATTGAGCTATATATGCAGCTATTATAACTTAGTAGTTGCCATCTGTTATAAAGACATCGAGATAGGAGAAATTCCTGGATATAGTTTGATCACAAAATTGATCTCTCATCGAAGGGTTAATGATACAAACTCCACTAGAAATACATTATAGAACTCTTATATAACACTGGGAAACACTGAATAATAATCTTCTTGAAAATTCAGAATTAGAGCATCCATTAAGGATGACAAGGATGGACCATGCCTTTAACCCATCCGAGGGTCTCACTCGCCAAAAAACACTGATGGCTCTACATAACCATCAAAGAACACAACCTAACTTTTAATGTAATCCATGATATCCTACAAAAAATTCAACAAATATATGCTAAGTATGATGTAATATGGTTATATATGAAAACATAGAAAATCTCCCAAAGAGAAGGGCTTTCCCAACACTATCTCACAACCTCTACCAACATAAAATAAGATAACTCGACCTCCAACTGGCGTATTCAATTCCAAGGGAACTGTAAGCCTATCTACCTAAAGTCCCAGAGCATGAAAAAGGTAATGTTATATGAGGTATTATATTTCTCTTAGATCAAACAAGGCATGAATCCATATAGAAAGCAAGTAAAGGGTACCTCAAAAGATGTATGTATCACGTAGCACTAGAAACACTAAAGCATGAAGCTGACAATAACCTCCATCCTAGCCTCTCCAAACAAGCTAAAAACCACCTCAACATCCACACTCTGCACTATGAAGATTCATATCATCCCAAGGATTTCCTCTACCTACCCCATACACTCTATACTGATCCCAAACTAGAGAAATCTACTACAGCTTCCTTGTCTAGAACTTCCTCAGTGGAGGAGATTGAAAATGAACAACTAGAGAACACTAAATACACTGAATAGTTGGAATCCCCCACTAATGATGATCTCATCATCCATAATAATAACAATAGTATGATCCCTTTTCATAGGTTTGAGAGCCACTACCCTTTGGAGTAACAAGAAATTGATGGTTGAGGCCGACCCCTGACTGATCGAAATCCTTTCTATCCTAAGAAATGGGAACCTTAGACCATAGATCTACCTCACGAGGAATACTAATGACTCCCCAGTCATGAAATTATAGTTTGAAATATCATCCTATAAATGAACTCTTATCTTTCTAGTACCTCGACATACGTCTTCAAAATAAATGGGGTGACCTGCTGCTGGATCGTTGGATGCAAACCCTCTTTGAAATGCCTCTCTTTAGACTCCTCAATAATCAATAGTTCCAAAGAATATTGCATAATGTTCCTAAAATAGACCTCAAAATCTCAAACAATGGAGCTCCTCTATTGAAGGGTATGTAGCTCCAGATGACTGGCCACTTTCATGACCGAAGAAAGAAGTTCAAATCTGAACTATTCTTGGAACTCTTACCAATAGTCTAACAACTCCTTAGAATCTCTGTGGAACAAGAACGACCACCAACTCACTGCCCCAAGAAATTTCATCACCTCCCATGATACCAAATGGTCCTTATATTCATGGAATTAACTAAAGGATATCTCAACTTCCTCTAACCAGTCTTCCCATTACCATATTTGAAATAGATCCCTTGCACCTCTACAGACTCTGTCACAGAAACTCTCAGAGTGTCCTCCTACAAGTTTCATCATCATAAACCATTAATCTATAGGGATATACTTAAGAAATCTATTGAAAATATTTTGAGTGAACTTGAATAGGAGGTTGACCTTGTTCTATTCCTACAAAAGAAAAAATGGTTAGAGCTCCTAAAGATGGAATATTGAAGACCTTAACATTAATTAGTTGTTTTATATAATTAATTTTTTATTAACATATCCTAATATCTACCCATTCAAACAGAGTTAAAATGAATAATGATGACTGATCATTTCCAAGGTCTCTAAATTGCAACCAATACCACCTCATTTATTCATCATTGTAATCCTAAAGGTATGTGCATAATACCATAGGGGGAACTAAATACCCATTTTGAAGCCAGTTTACCATGTTTACATCACTTTCAAAACTAAAATGACTCTCTTTCCCTACTAACCCATTAATCCTCTTCTGATCCTAACTCTAAACTCCATCCAATCCCTCAATTAGAGCTTTGATACCACTATATTAGGACCCCTCCCAAAAATGTGTACCCCTCCCAGGTTGTGGCCACGTTGTCATGACACATAAAATTGATAGTGAGTTAATGAATATTTTCTTAGTATAGGTAATACCCTAGGATGTCTATCAAAGAGAATTGATAGGTTTTGAGTGTGTATTTTCAACAAACATTACTAAAAGATTTGGTGGTTTTGAAAATATTTTCAAGAAAGTAACTTAATTTAAAGAGTTATAATGTTGAATAAACAATTGGATTGTAAAAAATATGATATAAATTACTGATAATTGCTATGTTACTATAGAACATTTATATTTCCTCATTCTTAATTGATTATCAGGTTTTGGTGTAATCCTTTGGTAGATGGTTAACCAAAATCATGGATACAAACAAGACTCTTAAAATGATTCGATTAGAACTAAACCTTGACATAAAAATAGTTTGGTAAAGTTACAACCCCATATTATGATTTAATATTTGTAAAAGAACATTGAAATCTCAAATGTTTGGGAAAGAAACGGGTTCTTATGTTTTCCAATCGGAACAACACAAGGCACCCACTAAAAATCACAAACCAATCGGTTATTAAATAAAAAGTATTTAAATTTATTGAATCAAAAAAAGTTAAGATACATATGGAATAACAATTAAAAAAAATATACACAAAACTAGTAGGTAATTATTTTCTATAAATCCCTCTTCAAGAGTGTAGCTCTCTCGCACTGATCACCCACTTCTTAGCTTGACATTGGGAGGAGGAGGTAGCTCGGGTGGAACTGCTTCTTCATTCTTAATCCCACTATGAGGATAGGGGACTCCAGAACTTATATAATGAGGAAGAAACTCCTCTAGGACCCCAAATTTATAGAGCATTTCTTCTGGTTCAAACCTAAAATTGAGATTCCCATGGTGCAATTTTATAACCAAAATGGGACATGGTTTTGAGCACCCGGTTTTTGAGATACAACTTGTCTGTCAATTTTGGAATAGTAGAAATAATTTTCACGACTTAGAAAAAAAGTATGACTCCTTGGATGGAATCTTGAATATTTCCATGTCAAATTTGGAATCCATTATACATATGTATTGGGAGATGTGGTCAAAATATAGAACTAAACTTTTTAATTTTTTAAGATTCTATCCCCAGGACTAAAAGGTTAAGATGGGCCACTGGATGGCTGAATTGGGATTAGGTTCTATGATAATAGATGTATCCCATTATATTTTCGAGTAGAAAGAAAGTTTCACCCCATTTTTATGCACTTAACTATCTTAATTATCAAAACAATGGATATATGTCCATGGGATGCCATGCAGTTTGGCCAATTATTCTTTTACATCATCTCAAAGGCCTCCAAATCACCTCCGCCTTCAATGAAAATTTCAAAATAACTATAATTTCCCATTTTAACAGTGATAAAAACAAAATAAATTAATCAAATAGAAAGATAATTTTTTTATTATATTTGAAATTTACAATACAACAAAATTTTAACACATTGGTGTAAGGGTAAAAATGAAACAGTGAATTGCGGTACGATCACACCCCCACACCTAAACATTTTCACTCCTAGGAAAATTCACATTTCCAAAAATTATGCTTGTAGATATTTCCAAATTCATAAAGAATTAACATTCAACGAAAATTTAATCCCTGATAGAAATGTGATCAAATAAAAAATCACCCTTAGGAGTTATTCTCAGTGAGAATGGAAAAAGGTATCTAAAAAATTTTATCCGAATGAAATTCCAAGAGATGCAGGATACAAATTGAATAAAATAATTCAAAAGTTAATCATGTCACTAATTCTCCACATGTGTATGTGACAAACATTTCATTCTATTCTTTCTACTTTCTATTGAGTAAAAATAAGTTATTTTTTAAAAAATTCTACTTACATGATCCTTTCCACTAAACCAGCCCCACATCCTTTCAAATAAAATTTCAAGACCAACCCACTAAAGCATTCCCAGAAGTCAAACCATAAGATCCCGACCTAGATATCCCCATATGTTTTACATTTCATAACTCCCCTCATTTTTTCCAAAATTCGCTTTTGGAAAAATCTCACACTCTTCTTTAAACCCATGTTTTCGCTCCTCATGTCACTAATTATAATAGTTATAACAAGATCAATAGTTGAAGATGGGTTGTTTTTGACCTAGCCATTACAAAACCTTTTTTTATTTTTTGAGGGTGTATAATAGTTGGATAATAGGTACAAACACATATGTCAATCTGGTACACAATGAAATAAACATGATAAGGAACGAATGTATGAAAAAATGATTTTGAATAGTAGATAAAAATAAACCTAACTTATATTTACCTTCCATTAAGTGATAAATTTTCACACTTCATGGATGGGTTCAAATATGTGGTGTGAGATTATGTGAAACAATTTTCCCTTAACTATTCACACAATGGGTACCACTATTCTTCAAATGATTCAAAAGGATAAAACCATTTAAATCATTGACAATGAACTAAATTTCAAAAAAAAAGACACACCACAGTGTTGAATTCTTATTGGAATGCACATCTCATAAAAAAATTTGAATGTTAAAACAACATGAAATAAAGAAAATCCACAAGAATTTTCTATAATTTCCATTATTAATGGACATAAATTTATATGATAAATTGGGTATAAAAAATTATATTATGGAACCAAAGTGAGGGAGAGGGAAAGGGGGGAAAGTAATAATATAATTCAATAAGATGAAAATATAAAAATAAGAAAGATGATCAAAAATTCCTAACTAAACCGATAATATAACCATCCCCCCAAAACTAGAGTGTAAAATGTATTCACTATAATAAATGGAATGTGGTAAGGAAGGATAATAACTGGTGGTTTTGATTGGTATATTGCTTCTAGAATATGGAGTTAATCCATTAGGAACTCCAGAAGGGCTCTGTGGAAGTGCTTCAGCCATAGCCAATTGACAGTGAAGGTTTTCTTGGTTTCTTCATTTTGAACTTGAACAACACCAATTGAAGATACATTATTAATAGTGTATGGAAAAAATAGTGGGAATGAAGCTTACCTAGATACAACATCATCCTTGCATTGTAAAGGACGACCTTCTACCTAATGTGGTATTGATGCTGAAGAATGAAACAGTCGTGGGCAGCCTTGGTTCACCCCTTTTCAATCCTGGAGTTCTCATATGCATCTATGCACATTTCATCCATCTTCTGAATTTGTAACATTCTATTAGAACATGCTCCATAAATACTATAATTTCATATTTTAATATCCCAGTATTCCCTGTGCTCAATCTCAATTGGAAGGTGACAACTCTTTCTAAACACCAGCTGATATGGTGACATGCCAATAAGAGTTTTAAAGGCCATATTGTAAGCGCATAATGAATCATCAAGTCTAAGACTATAATCTTTTCTACTATGTTGAACCATTATTTGAAGAATCTTTTTTACCTACCTATTTGACACCTCGGCTTGACCATTGGTCTATGGGTGATATATAGTAGATAATCTATGTCCGAACCCATGCCGAAAAAAAGATATTTCATTGTTCAGTTGCAGAAATGAGAACCCTGGTCACTGATGATGAACCAATGTAATCCAATCCTATAGAAAATTTGGGTTCTCAAAAATTTCACAACTACCTTAAAATCATAAATCCTTATAGCTCATGACTCCACCTATTTTGAAACATAATCCACTACCTAAAAAATATATCGGTTACCCAATTAATTGGTGAATGGTATCATAAAGTCAATACCCCAAACATAGAAAATTTCATGGAAGAGAAAGGGTTTTTGTGGAATCTCATTTCTTTTAGTGAAATTACCAATTCTTTGATATAGAGGACAAGATATAAAAAAGTAATGGGAATATCGAAACAATGTGGACCAAAAGAGACTAGAATCAAGCACCTTTCAAGTAGTATGTTGAGTACCAAAGTGTCCCCCCAAGAAAGAGTGCAACAGAACCTAAGGATGGGCTGAAACTCACTATTAGAAACACAATTCATGATAACATGATCACTAAAAGTGTGAAAAATGTATGGGTCATCCCAAATGTACTAACAAAACTCAGGTTCTAGAAAGTTACCCTAGGTTTTGTTGAAATTAGTAGGAATTCAAGATGCTACCAAATAATTTACAACATTATGAAACTAAGGAATAGAATTTTGCACTCGGTATAGTTTCTCATCATGAATCATTTTATTTATGGAAATACAGGGGGATGAGTGAATGTTTGAGTATGGGTGGATCCATCTGATATGGTCAACCACTACATTCTCTGCTCCTTTTTTATCTCTAATTTCTAAATTGAATTCATGAAGGAGGAGTATCCAGCGAATAAGAAGTGGTTTGGATTCCATTATTTAAGGAGATAACATAGGGTTTCATGGTATGAGAACACAATGACTTTGAACACAAAAAGGTATTACCTGAACTTTTCCAAGGATAACACAATGGAATGGAATTCTTTTTCAATTGTGGTGTTGTGTTATTAGGTATGGTATAGTGTACATGAGGAATATGTAATGACTTGTGGAGATCGAGCGAACCATTGTGAAAATATTTCCCCAACTTCATAGTTAGAGGCATCACACATTATCTCAAATGGTAAATCCCACTAAGGTGGTTGGATTAATAGGGGTGACATGAGACTCCATTTTAACATATTAAACTCTTCCTCACATTCTTTATCAAAAAAATCCTTTTCTTTTTGGGGTAATCATAAGAGTGGGAGTGAAATCTTTCTAAATTAATGAATGAAACGACCATAAAATACAACATGACCTAGAAAATACTACACATCTTGTACATTTTTGGGGAAGGATTGGGAAAAAATGACATGCACTTTTGATTTATCTAGTTGGATACCATCCCCAGAAAATACATGTCTAAAACTATACCTTGTCGTACCAAGAAATGGAATTTATTATATTTAATATGAGATTATTTTAAATAAAATAACATAGGACTAAAGCAAGTCTACTCAAACATTCATCAAAAGAGGATCCATAAATAGTGAAATCATCCATGAATACATATATTCAATTCTCTAGGTAATGAAAACAAATTAAACATGCATCATTGGAATGTAAATGGAGTATTTCACAAACCAAATGGAATCCTTATATAGGAAAATATGCCAAAGGGGAAAGTGAAGGATATATTTTCTTGATCCTTAGGGGAAATATGGAAATGAATGTATCCAGAATACCCTTCAAGAAAATAGTAATGGGACTTCCCTGCTAGACTATCTAGCATTTGGTCAATTAATATAAATTGGAAATTTTCCTTCCTAGGCTGTTGATTTAGTAGGATATAGTCTATACAGACATGCCAACTATTCTGCACATGAGTTGGAACCAATTCATTATTTTAATTTTTAATTATAGAAAGAATGGATTTTTAGGAACTAATTGAATGGGACTAACACATAGGATATCAGAGATGGGTTAAATGACTCTAGTAACCACTAATTTTGTTACCTCATTTTTCACAACTTCTATGAGGGTTGGGTTCAGGTGACATTGTGCTTGACTCACTAGTTTAGCCTAATCATTTAACAAAATATCATGTCTAAAAACTGATGGTATAATACAATGAATTTCTGCAAGTTTCCATCCTAATTCTTGTTTATACTCCCTCAAAAGTTCAAGCAGTCCCAATTTTTTCTCAGGAGGGAGTGAACTAGGAATGATTAATGTAATCTTGTTTCCATTCTCAAGATATTAATATTTTAAATCTCGAGGTAGTTGTTTCAGTTCTAATTCAAGTGGATTTTGGATTTATGGGAGTATGTGTGAAAGTTATAGGTCACTAATCTCATCTAAGGACTCAATAGTATCATCCGTATATGAAGAATGATCTTTTACATGCTTAGACGTATCATCGATGGTCAATGGATCCTTAGTGTTCAAGAAATCATCAATTAATAAGCATGTATGAAATTTTTCTAGAACACTATAGAAATCAATGCATGATTCATTTCCCAGCAATCCAATTATTGAAGAAAACTTAGAAATGGGATCATGGTAAAGAAAATATGTTCTTTTAGGGGAAGGGAGTATATCAATTGAATTAACAGGGAGAGGAATGTTATTTTGAGGGGTGTTTCATGGAACAAGGATATTTAAGTGGATAATGTCACTACCAAACAACATATATAATGTACCATTATAGATATTAATTATGGTTTTAGCGGTTTTCAATAAGGGTCTCCCTAATATAATCGGGGAATGTCCATTCATCATATCATCTTTCATTTGAAGAACATAAAAATAAGAATGAAAAATTAAAATTTTCACCCTTACAAGAACATCCTATATCACAACAGAACTATGTGATATACTCCGACATTCTATCTGAATGAAAACTGTAGTGGGTGTCAATTCTCCAACCTACAATGTAGAGTAAATGGATTGAGGCATCACATTTTTAGAAGCACCTAAATCAAGCATAGAATTGGAAAATTAATACTCTCCTATGTTTCATGGAATCAAGAATGTCCTAAGATTATTTCATTGTTGGGATGTGATGGATCTATAAATTCTAATACATTCCTCCACAAGCTCACCTTTTCATATCCATGAATTCGTCTTCATTGTGTACCCATATTCATTAAAAACATTGCATATCATTGAATTTGTTTCACAACATCAATCAGCGGGATGCTTACCTACAATTTTTTTAAAAGTCTCTAAAATATCCTTATCAAGTTCAGTTTCCTTTTGTTTTCTAGGTTGGGTTTCCCTTTTGGGAAATGGAAGAGGAATGGGTTGTCTAGGAGACTCATCGACATACACACTCTTTCCTTTGGAATGGATTCTCTCAAGACATGGTTTTTCAACATCTAGAACATTTTTAATGGTTGGGATGATGGTTTCTTCAAGAGGTCTTGAATCTAATAGAATATTAATTTGACTTTCTAGTAGTTTTCCACTTATAAGGACGATGGAACTAACATTTCTTTTATCTATAGGGTTGACTAATGGTTTAAAAGGTAGTTTACCCAACCTGTGACTTTGAATGTCCCCCACCGAGTTAGCTAGTTGGCCTAATAGGGTTTTAAGGTATTTTATAACTACCTATGTGGTTTTTTGGAATTAGATATTGTTGGAATCCATTTTTTATATCATATATTTTAGGCTAGGCTTGGGTTTGGGAGGGGTTTTTTTGGAAATGCATTTTTTGTGGTTGAGGATGTATGGTTGGTGGAGGATGACTACTCTGCCCCGGTTGGTTCCATTATTGTTGAGGTTGGTATGAATACCCCATTGTCTATAGGCTTGGTTTTATTTTCACCTAGGGTTTGATGGATAGTAATGTTGTTTCTTAAAGGGTTGGTTGTAGGGGAGGTCTAAAAATATTACCTCACAAATCTCAGAAGTTTCTCTCAATTGGGGGCAATGGTCAGAGTATTGGGTGTTATAAAAACATATTCCATAATGGATGGGAAGAGGATATTTGGATTTCCCTTATGAAAGATAAAGTTGTCGAAGAAGGTTACTTACCTCTTCGAACTTTGTGTCCACCTTCTTCTCAAATTCAGTACTTTTCACCTTATGGACACCTCAAATGGTTACACTAGACCTTGAACCAAACTATTGATTATTTTTCACCACGTTCTCAATTAGGGTTGTTTTATCAATCGGGGTCTTATCTACTTGTGCACCACCTATAGTAGCATGAATATTTTTATGATCAATTGAAATTAAACCTTCATAAAAAATATTGTATTAAAAGTTGATATCTTATTTTGTAGTGTGGAAAACATGAACATATTCTTTTAAATATGTCCCAATATTCATGAAGTTTTTCCCCTTGATATTTTATTATACTACATATTTATTTCCTTATTGTTTCAGTTCAAGAGGCTGGGAAATATTTTTCAAGAAAAAGGTGTTTCATGTCCACCCAACCTATAATTGGGGAATTAACATAATAAATCCACTCTTTTGCAGTGTCTTCTAATGAAAAAGGAAATTCAATAAGCTTTACTTGTTTTCATCCACATTTTAAGGTTTTATTATAGAAAAAATATCATGAAATTATTACAATTAATTGTCTGGATCCTCTCTAAGAAGTCCATGGAATCATGGTAATAGATGAATTAAACTATATTTTAGATCAAAATTGGTTGCCTCGCCTTATAGTTGAATGTATTTGGTTAGATATCAAAATCATGTGAGGTTTTTTCTTTTAGTGTTCTATTTTTTTCATCCATATTATATAATTTTATTTCAGTTCTAATGTTAGTTCCAAAATAAGTAGTGGAAGTATCAAGAAGAGTGTTGATGTTTTGGGTGTCTTCCTTCAAAGGGTTCTCTTTTGTGTCTTAGTGTCTCTGATATGAGATCATCTCCGGTTCGGGTTATAATTATTGTAGGTCTCTTGAAGTAGAAAGGTACATGCAGAGAACCAACAAAATTAATATATCATATCAAAAAATGATAGGTAAATGTTTATGATAAAACAAATAAATATTCATAAAATTTGAAAATATCTTATAAAAAACACGCACTAAAAACCAAAGCGCTCCTAGGAAACGGTACCATAATTTTACAGCGTTTTCATGACACGTCTAATTGATAGTGAATTAAAGAAGATTTTTTAGTATATAGAAGACTCTAGGTTGTCTCTAAAGGAGCATTTATAGGTTTTTAGTGATTATTTTTTATAAAAATGACTGAAATATTGGGTGGTTTTGAAAATAGTTTCAAGAGAATAAATTAATTAAAAGAGTTATAAAGTTGAAAGACCAAGTGTATTGTGAAAAATATGAGATAAATAAGTGATCATTTATATGTTACTAAAACACATGAAGAGTTCCTCGTTCTTAATTGATTATTAGGTTTGGTGTAATCCTTTGGTTGATGGTTAACCAAGATCTTGGGTACCCACAAGACTCTTAAAATGATGTGATTAGAAATAAACCTTGACATAAAAATTGTGTATTCATGCTCCAACACCTTATAATGATTTATGAATTGTAAAAGAACATTGAAATATCAAATGTTTGAGAAAGAAAAAGGTTCTTATGTTGTCCAATGAGAACAACACAAGACGCCCACTTAAATCACACACCAACTGGTTATGAAATAAAAAGTGTTTCAATAAAAGGAATCAAAAAAAGTTAAGATACATAAAGAAGAATAATTATAACCAAAATATACCGCAAAATAGTAGATAATTATGTTCCACAAATTTATCTTCAAGTGATTAGATCCCTCCTACTACTTATCTAGGCGTCAGGAGGAGGAGGAAGCTCAGGTTGAACTACTTCTTCATTCATGATACCCTTATGAGGATAGGGGAATCTAGAACATATAGGATGAGGAGGAAACTACTACTGGACTACAAAATTGCAGAGCTTTTCTTCTGGTTCAAACTTGAAAATTAGGTGCCCAAGGTTCCTTTTTATAGCCAAAATGGGTCATGTTTTTGAGCACCCAGTTTTTGAGATACAACATGTGTCTCAATTTTGAGATAGTAGAAATCCATATCATGACATGGACAAAACAAGAGAGTTTTTGAATAACTCTTTAATATATCAATGTAAAATTTGGTGACCATTATACTTGTATTGGGAGATATGGTCAAAAAAGAGAACTAAACTTTTGAATTCATTAAGATTTTTTCCTTTGGACTGAATGGTTTTGATGGGCCACCGGATGGGTGAATTGGGCTTAGGTTCCTTGAGAAGAGTTGTATCCCATTATATTTTGTAGTGGAACAAAATGTTTCAGCCCATTTTGATGCACTTAATTATCATAATTCTCATAACAATGGAATGATGTCCATGGGATGCCATGCAATTTGGCCCATTTTTCTTCTAGATCATCTATGGGGCCTCCAAATCACCTCCACCTTCAATGAAAATATAAAAACAAGTATAATTACCCATTTTAATAGTGATTAAAACAAAATAAATTAATCAAAAAAAATTGAAATTTGTTTTTATATTTTAAATTTACAAAAAAAAAAGTATATCATTGTTGTGTAAGGGTGAAAATGAAATAGTGAATCGCGATACGATCACACCCCCACACCTAAACATTTACACTCATAGGAAAAGTCACATTTCCAGAAATTATGGATATAGATATTTCCAACTTCATAAAGATTTAACATTCAATAAAAATTTAATTCTTGAAAGAAATGTCATCAAATAATAAATCATCCTGAGGAGTTATTCTCAGTGAGCATGGAAAAAAGGCATCTAAAAAAATATATTCAAATGAAATTCCAAGATATGCCTGATACAAATTGAAGAAAATAATTCGAAAGTTAATCATGTCACTAATTCTCTACTTGTGTATGTGACAACCATTTCATTATATTCTTTATAATTTCTATCGAGTAAATATAAGTTATTTTTAAAAATTGTATACTTACATGATCCTTTGCACCAAACCTTCCCCACATCCTTTACAATCAAATTTCAAGACCCACATACTTAAGAATTCCTAGAATTCAAATCATAAGCTCCCAACCTAGATATACCCATATTATGTACATTTCATCACTCCCCTCATTTTTCTCAAAATTTGAAATTGAAAAAAATATCACTCTTCTTTGAAACCATATTTTAACTCCTCATGACACTAATTGCAACAGTTATAACAAGATAAATATTCAAGGAAGGGTGGTTTTTTACCATTCCAAGACACAACCTTTTTTTATTTTTTATTTTATTTTTTTGAGGGAGTATTATTTTCGGATAAGAGGTACACACACATTGGTCAATCTGGTACAATAACGAAACAGGTCACATAAGGAACAAATGAATGGAAAATTTATTTTGTAAAGTAAAGAAAAATCAATCTAACTTATATTTACCTTCCATTAAATAATAAATATTCACACTTCATGGTTCGGTGAAAAGATGTTTGGAGAGATTAATTGAAACAATTTTCCCTTAAATATTCACAGAAAGGGTACCACTCTTCTCAAAAAATTCAAAATGATACACCTATTCATATCATCGAAAAAGAACCAAATTTAATAAGAAAGTCACACCACAATGTTGAATTCTTTTCAGAATGCACATTTCATAAAAAAAATGTTAAAACAACATGAAATAAGGAAATTCCACATGAATTTTTAATAATTTCTATTATTAATAAGAATCATTTTCCATGAAAATGTTCGTAAACAACTAATATTCCAGAACAAAAGCGAGGGAGAGGGAAATGGGGGAAAGTAACAGTACAATTTAGCAAGATAAAAATAGAAAATGAAGAAAGATGATGAAAATTCCTAACTAACCCAAAAATATACCCATCCACCCAAAACTATAGTGTATAATGTCCTCACTGTAATAAAATAAAATCTGGGAAGGAAGGATAAAAACTGGTGAGTGTCATTGGTATATTGCTTCTTGAACATGGAGTTCATCCATTAGGAACTCCATAAGGGCTTCATGGAAGTGCTTTAACCACTTCCAATTGACAGTGAAGGTTTTATTAGTTTATTCATTTTGAACCTGAACAACACTAAATGGTGATACATTAGTAAAAGTATATGGGAAAACCCATGGGAATGAAGTTTATCGGGATGCAACTTCATCCTTGCATTGTAATGGAGGACCTTCTTCCCAATGTGGAACTGATGATGAAGGATGATACGGTCATGAGCAGACTTGGTTCAATCCTTATAAATTCTAGAGTTCTCATGTGCATCTATGTGCATTTCCTCCTACTTCTGAATCTGTAACTTCCTTTGAGAACCTGCACCATAAATACTAGAATTGCATAGTTTAATATCCCATTAAGCCCAGTGCTCTGTCTCAATTGGGAGGTGACAACTCTTTCCAAACATCAGATGATATGGTTACATTCCAATGACAGTTTTAAAGAAAGTATGGTAAGCCCATAATGAATCATCAAGTATAAGAATCGAATATTTTCTATTAGGTTGAACCATTTTTTCCAAAATCTATTTTACCTCCCTATTTGACACCTCAGCTTGACCATTGTTCTGTGGGTGATATACAATAGACACTCTATTCCCAACCCCATACCAACGCAAAAGATATTTCATTGTTCGGTTGTATAAATGAGAACCTTGGTCACAAATGATGAACCAGGGTAATCGAAACCTACAAGAAAATTTGGCTTCTCAAAAATTACAAAACTACCTTAGAATCATCAGTCTTTTTAGCTCATTCCTCTACCAATTTTGAAACATAATCCACTACCTAATGAATGTATATGTTACCAAATGAATTGGGTAATGGTCTTATAAATTCGATGCCCCAAAAATCTTAAAATTCGTGGAATAGCAAGGGTTTTTTGGAATATCATTTCTTTTAGATACATTCCCCATTCTTTGACATCAAGGAAAAGATTTATAGAAGTCATGGGCTTCCGGAAACAATGTGTTCTAAATGAGACTAAAATCGAGGACCTTGAAAGCAGTCTATTGGGGACCAAAGTGTCCCTTCAAGAAAGATTGTGACAGAACCTAAGGATGTACTGAAACTAACTATCAGGAATATAAACCCTGAGGACATGATCACTACAGGTGTGCCAAAGGTAGGGGTCATCCCAAATGTACAAAAGACACTCATGTTTTAGATGGTCATACTAGTTTTTTTTTTTAAATCAGTAGGAATGTAAGATTCTACCAAATAATTTACAATTTTATCAAATCAAGGAATATAATTTTTCACTTGGTAAAATTTCTCATTATGAAACATTTCATTTATTGCAATATAGGAGGGTGAGTGAATGTTCGAGTATGGGTGGATCCTATTGATATGGTCAAACACCACATTCTCTACTCCTTTTTTATCTCTAATTTCTAACTTGAATTCTTGAAGGAGGATCATACAATGAATGAGACATGGTTTGGATTCCGATTTCTTAAGGAGATTCCAAAGGGATGCATTGTCTTCAAACACAATGAATTTAGACCCCAAAAAATATGAACTGAATTTGTCCAAGGAAAACATAATGGAAAGTAATTATTTATAAGTTATGGTGTAGATTGATTAGGCAGGGTCCAATGTATGTGAGGCTAGGAAATTAAATGTGGAGTTCGATTGACACTTTGTGATAAGACTTCCCCAAATGCATTGTTAGAGGTATCACAAATCATCTCAAATGGTAAATCCCACTGAGGTGGTTTGATTACCATGGGTGACATGAGAATTCATTTTAACTTATTTAAATCTTCCTCAAATTATTTATCAAAAAACAAATTACTTTTCTTTTTGGAGTAATCGGGAGAGTGAGAGTAAAATATTAATAAATTTATGAATGAAATAACGGTATAATCCAGCATTTCCAATAAAAGAACACACATCCTGTACAATTTTTTGGATTACTTGGGACAAAATGACATCCACTATTGATTTATCTACTTGGATACCATCCCCAGAAATTACATGTCCCAAAACTATACCTTGTCACACCATGAAATGGAATTTCTCATTATTTAATATGATATTCTTTTCAATACAACGATGTAGGAATAAATAAAGACTACTTGAATATTCATAAAAAGAGGATCCATAAACAGTGAAATTATCTAGGAATACTTCCAGGAAATTATACCGGTAATCCAAATAAATACGAACCATGTATCACTGTTAAGTACTCGGAGAATTGAATAAACCAAGTGGCATCCTTCTATAAGAAAATGTGCCAAAGGGGCAAGTGAAGGTTGTATTTTTCTAATCCTTAGGGGAAATATGGATCACATAGTATCCTAAATACCCATCAAGAAAATTGTAATGGGACTTCCCTGCTAAACTCTATAGAATTTTGTCAATGAATAGTAATGTGAAATCATCCTTCCTAGTGTTTTGATTTAGTCGGTGATAGTATATACATACACACCAATTATTTTTCACATGAGTTGGAACCAATTCATTTATTTCATTTTTAATTACAATAAGACTGATTTTTTAGGAACTACTTGAATGAGACTAACCCATTGGCTCCTAGAGAAGTGGAAAATGATTCTAGCAACCACTAATTTTGTTACATTATTTTTTACATCTTCTAGGAGGCTTGGGTGTAGTCGACGTTGTACCTGCCTCACTGGTTTAGCCTAATCATTTAAAAAATGATGATGTGTACAAAATGATGGAATAATACAAGAAATATCTTCATGTTTTCATCCTAATGATTTTTTATACTGTCCCAAAAGATCAAATATTTGAAATTCATACTCGAGAGGGAGTAAACTGGAAATGATAAAGGGAATATTGTTTCCTTTTTCAAGATATGAATTTTTTAAATTTTGAGTTTGTTGTTTCAGTTCTAATTCTCATGGTTTTTTGGTTGATGGGAGCGTGTGTGAAATTGAGTGGTCAATAATCTCATCTATCTACTCAATGGTATCATCCTTATATGAGTAATGTGATTTTACAAGAGTAGTAGTATCATTGATAGTTAGTGGATCCTCGGTGTTCATGAAATCCTCAATTAATAAGCATGCATGAAATTTTTCTATAACACTACAACAATAAATGCGTGATTCATTTCCTAGAATTTAAATTAATTATTAAAACATATAAAGGGGATTGGGGGAAAAAATATGTTCTTTTAGGGGAAGGGAGTACATGAATTGAATTAATAGAGAGAGGGTAATTTTATTCCGAGGGGTACTTCATGGAATGAAGGATATTGAAGTGGAAAATGTCACCACCCAAATCCATAGATAATTTACCATTATGGAAAATAATTACGGTATTAGAGGTTTTCAAGAAGGGAATCTGAAATATAATCATGTAATGTCCATTAATCCTATCATCTTCCATTTTAATAACATAAAAATAAGGAGGAAGAATCAAAATGTTAACCCTCACAAGAACATCCTCTAGCACATCAGAAGGGTGTGTTGTACTCTAATTTTCATGGTGAATGATAATTAATGTGGGCATCAGTTTCCGAATGTACAATGTAGAGTAAATGGAGTAAGGAATCACATTTATAGATTCCCCTAAATCAAGAATAGAATTGGAAAATGATTACTCCTCTATGTTTCATGGAATAGATAATGTCCCAGGATCATCGCACTTGGTGGGAAGTGATGGATCTATCAATGTTGATGAATTCCTCCAATATCTCACCTTTTCATCTTCATGAAGTCACATTCAATGTGTACAAATCTAATTTAAAAAATATTCATATTTTGGAATTTGTTTCACAGCATCAATCAAGGGGATTTTTACCTGCACTTTTTCGGATGTTTCGAAAAATTACTTATCAAGATTAGTTTTCTTTTGTTTTCTAGGTTGGGTGGCCCTTTGTGTAAATGGAAGTGGAATGGGTTGGATAAGAGGCTCATAGACATACACACTACTTCCTTTTTAATGGATTTTCTCAAGACATAGTTTTTCAACATTTGTAACATTTTTAATGGTTGGGATGGAGGTTTCATCAAGAGGGGATGAATCTAATAGAGGATTTATTTGACTTTCTATTTTTCTTACACTCCTAAGGGTGATAAAACTAACATTTATTTTATCTGTAGGGTTAAATAATGGTTGTTATAGTAGTTTACCCAACCCGTTACATTGAATTTTCCCCCACTGAGTTAGCTAGTTGGCCTAATTGGGTTTTGTGTTCTTGTATAGCTGCCCCGAGTGGTTTGTTGGAATTGGATATTGTTGACACCCATTTTTTTAATAATATATTCTAGTTAAGGCTTGAGTTTTTTGAGGGGATTTTTTAGAATGTCTACTGTTGTGGTTGAGGATTTCTGGGTGGTGGTGGAGGACTACTCTACCCCGGTTGGTTCCATTATTGTTGTGGTTGGTTTGAATACCCCCTTGCCTTTAGGCTTGGTTTTCTTTCCACCAAGGGTTAGATGGATAGTAACATGCTTTCCTAAAAGGGTTGGTTATAGGGTAGTCTTGAAAATATTTCCTCATAAATCTCAGAAGTTTCTTTCAATTGGGGGCATTGGTCGGAGTTTTGGGTGTCAAAAAAACATATACCAAAATGTATTAAAGGAGGAGATTTGGATTTCCCTTAAAAAAAGAGAATGTTTTTGTAGAAGGGTACTTACCTCTTCGAAAATTGTGTCTACCTACTTCTCAAATTTAATAATTTGCACCTTGTGGACACATTGAATGGGTACACTAGACCTTGAACCAAATTATTGATTATTTTATTCAATGTTCTAAATTAGGTTTGTTTTTGTAATTGGGGTCTCATATACTAGCACACCACCTATAGTAACATTAATCATGTTACAATCAATTATAATTAAACTTTCATAATAATATTGTATTAAAAGTAGATCACTAATTTTGTGGTGTGGACTACTGGATCATAATCCTTTAAATATTTCCCAATATTCATGAAGTGTTTCCCCAGGAAATTTTCTTTTACCACACATTTCATACCTTATTATGGTAGTTTGAGAGGCTGAGAAATATTTTTCAAGAAAAATGAATTTCATGTCCGCTCATCCTCTTATTGAGTAATTAACATAATAAATATAGTATTTTTAGTGTCTTAAAATGAAAAATTAAATCCCCTAAGGTTTACTAGTTTTTCATCCGCATTTGTAGGTTATAATATAGAACATACAATATGAAATTTTTTTAAATGCTTGTCTGTATCATATCTTGGACGTCCATGTAATATTGGTAATAGATGAATTAAACCATATTTTAGTTCAAAACTGGGTTCCTCGCAATGTAATTGAATGTATGTGGGTTGGATATCAACATCAGATGATGTTTGTTCTGTTATTGTTCCAATTTTTTTATCCATGTTATAAAATTTTATTTCAGTTTTGATGTCAGTTTAAGAAGAAGAAGTGGAAGGATGAAGAAGAGTGTTGATATTTTGTGTTCCCCCCTCCAAAGGGTTCTCTTTTGGGTCTTGGTGTCACTGACATAATATCCTCTCCAGTTTTGGTTTGAATGGTTTTAGTTATCCCAATGCAGAAAGTTCCATGAATAAAACGTACAAAAGAAAAAAAATCAGAACAAAAAAAATATTGGTAAAGGTATAAGATAAAAAACAAATTTCACAAAATTTACAAATATCTTATAAAAAACACACACTAAAAATAGAAGCTCCCCCTGGAAACAATGCCAAAATTTGGCCACATTGTCATGACACATCAAATTGACAATGATTTAAAGAATATTTTGTAGTTTAGAGGAGAATCTAGGTAATCTCCCAAGGATTTTTGATAGCTTTTGAGTGTGTATTTTTAATAATAATTATTAAAATATAGGTTGGTTTTGAAAACAGTTTCAAGAGAGTAAATTAATATAAAGAGTTATAAAGTTGAAAGAACTAGAAAATTTTAAATTATATGAGATAAATAAGTGATCATTTAAAAGTTACTACAACACTTTAAGAGTAACTAATTCTTAATTTATTATTAAGTTTTGGTGTAATCCTTTGGTTGAGGGTTAACCAAGAGCTTGAGTACCCCCAAGCCTCTTAAAATGATTAGATTAGAAGTAAACCTTGACATAACAATTCTATAGTCATGTTTTAGACGTTTATCATGATTTGAAATTAGTAAAAGTTCATTGAAATCTCAAATTTTTGTGAAATAAAATAGTTCTTAAGTTGTCCAATCAGAACAACACAAGATGCACGATTAAAATCACACACCGAGAAATTATAAAATAAAAACTGTTTCAACTAAATGCCTCAAAACAAGTTAGGATACATATGGAAGAATAATTAAAACAAATATATACCCCAAACTATTAGATAATTATGTTCCAAAAATCCTTCTTCAAGTGTGTAGCCCCCTCATAATAATCACCCACCGCTTAGCTCGACATCAGGAGGAGGAGGAAGCTCGGGTGGAACTACTTCTTCATTCTTGACCCCCTATGAGGATAGGGGACTTCAAGACATCAAGGAGAGGAGGAGACTCTTATAGGGCTCCAAAAATGGAAGATCTGTGCTTCTGGTTCGAACATTCACATTAGGTTCACATGGTGCCTTTTTATAGCAAAAATGGGACATGGTTTTGAGAACCATTTTTTTGGTATACTACTTTTGACTAGGTTTTGGAATTTTATAATGACATGTCACCACTTTTCCAAAAGATAATAATTTTTAAGGCCGCTTGGCTATTTTCATTTAAAATGTGGAGTCCATTATACATCTGCATTGGGAGATATGGTCAAAAGACCTAACTAAACATTTGAATTTATTTAGATTCTATCTCTTGGGAAGAATGACTCAGACGGGACACTAGATGGCATAACTGGGATTATGTTCCTTGAGATGAGTTGTATCCAATGATGTATTGGATTGGGACAAAAAGTGTCAGCCCATTATGATTCATAGAATTCTAGTTTTGATCAAAATAGTGGACAAATTTCCATTGGATGCTATGCAGTTTGGCCAATTTTTTCAAGATCATCTCTTGGGCCTCTAAATCACCTCCACCTTCTATGAAAATATCAAAACAAGTGTAATTTTCCCTTTTAATAGTGATAAAAAGAAAATAAATTAATCAAACATGATGTGATTTTTTTTATTATATTTTAAATTTACAGTAAAAAACAAGTTTAGCATAGTGGTGTATGGGTAAAAATGAAACTGTGAATCACGTTGCGATCAGGTCGATAATGGGAGAAAAGAAATAGTGATAACTAAGTCCCACCTCCAGTAGGCCCTGGGTTGGAAACTAGCACCGAGTGTATAGTAAGCACATAGATGGGAGACATTACCCTCTAAGTGAATACATGATAAAGGGAGAGAAAAGATAAAAACCAAAAAACTCATTCTCACACTCCAATATAAGAGAAAATCTAAAGTGCACATAGGCAATGACATGAAATGACTACTACAACTAAAAGGAAAAATATAATTATGAAATGAAAAGTAAGTACAGAAACAACCATAATGCCCAAATAGCCCATGCTAACCCCCAAGCTTGTATAAACTATAAGCTCGTATTAACTAGTCTAATTTCCAACCTTCTCCAACTGTCCTAAAAAATAGCTTATATATAAATAGGGTGATTATAATAGTATACTCAAACGCATCCTTCCTATATCCTATCATGAAAAAGATAAAGAAAGCATGCTAATGCATAGTAAAAAACAAGTGAAACTAACTCGTCAACTAAACATGTATACTAATTTCCCAAACACTCCATGGATACTCTCGCAAAGTATGGAATACAAGAGTATATAATGAAATAAATAATATAAAGGTCACCCCAATACTAATTCCCCAATTATATTCCATTATGCCCCAAAATTTCACATTTTGAGCATATTTCTCAAAAAAGGCTAGACTGTAGAGACATGGGTGAAGCTCCACAAGATGCACCACATACAACACACAACCATATACGTGTAACCAAAGGTAACTAGGGAGTTTTTTTGTTTCCACCACAACCCGTATAATGTAGACCATTCATCATGTATTATAGCTCAAGCCATCACAACCCATACATCGAGTAAGGATCCTCAAGGCATCACAGCCTCTACATGTTATACCTACAGTAATCCTTTGGAAACTATATCCAGAATATATTTGTGTGAAATAAACACAATATATTATATCCATTTACACACATATATGGGAAAACTAACCGCTATACATACCAGAACAAGTAACTACCCAGTGAAAAGAGTTAGTCCAAAAGTGTTAGTCAGCCATCCATCCTCCCACTGGGATGTTGGGGAAAACACCCCCTAGGGATCATAATCCCTGGGATGCCTATTTACCTATCCAATAGGGTGAAGTAGAATATAAAAACATAAAATGTACATGATATAACATAGCTCACAACCACACTTTTAAAATAATATAGATTATAATCAACTATAGCTATTGTCTCTCAGACTCCCAATTACCACTACAAAGACTAAATATCATATAAGAGTACACTACATTAAAGGGATACATTAAGTTTTTTAATTCCTTTTCAATAGTTTCAATTTGTGTTAATTAATTAATTAACCATTTTCATTTTTCATATTACATTACATTAGAATTACAAGAACTGTCTATGCCCAATAGGAATAATAAAACAAACTCCATGGCTACTTAGAATTATAACCTCAGAATTGCATCCCAACAAACTCCCACACCACAAGTTAAGAATTTATTCATTTTTTAACAACATTACATTGAATATTACTAGGTTATCTTGGAAAAAATCCTAAGATACTAAACAAGGAATGAAACCAAACAAATCCATCTATCATAAGTATTGGGGAAATGAAATATGATAAAAAACAATATAGAATTCATCCAAACAACATATTCCAACAAGAATCAAACTTTCATAATAATAGGTAATCCTAGCTTTAACCTATTTCATCAACCCCAGTGTTCTCCCTGATACCCTCATACATATCCTGATATATCTCAACATCACAAGTGTCAATTTATGTCACAAAAAATGGTCCTCCACACCCCACCTACCATAATAGACATCAAGGATTAGACATCCAAGTCTAAAATCTCATTCAGGACTCCCATACCCATAAACCACAAAAGATCTTATGACACACACCATATCACAAACAACAGAAAACAAACATAGTAACCGGGATGTTGGACCTAAAAGAGGGAATTTATCCTTTACACACAATGATCCTTCATAGATCTAAATCACAAGGCACTCGACATTTACAAATAGAAGGGAGACTCAATCCCTAAAAGTTATTATCTTTTATCCCACAACCAATACTTATTCCACATTGAATTAATCGATTCATTATTTAAGGGTTCCAACTGCGAGAAACCTAAGCAACAAGATATCATAAGCTATGAAAAATTATTTAAATGATTAATTTAACAACTTTATTTATTTCATAAAAAATAATCTCCATGCTTCAGGTTCATTTACCAATTAAATTAAACATGAATCCTTTAATAAATTTATTATCATCAAATTATAATGACAACTAGATACCTTTAACATTCATAGTTAATATTTTATCCTATTAATTGTCAATTACTTACATCTTTATGATATTTAACAACTTCTATTGAGTACGAAATTCTAATCCAATCAAGGAATTAACACAACACTATCTTGGAAAAAAGGTGAAAATCATTATCACTCTATGAAACAAAAAACATCTCCATGCAATCAATACCAATTCTTTAATCTAGTTTAAGTAATTATTAGTTTAATTTAATTGTGATACAAGGGGATAAATCATGCTAGCTATATGATTTCATGAAAATATAGTGATACAATAAATACCCTACCTCAAATGGGTGTAATCTTCCTAGAATAAGAATAGGCCAGTGATGCAGATACAAATCACCACTCCCGCGGGAACTACATCCACCAGAGGACGCCGTGCCACAACTACACCAACAAATATCCAACAAAAATCCATTAGAAACATGGAGATCATGATACATCACATTGAAAATATAAATGAGAATACATAGATTGAATAAATTACAAGAATAGAGGTAGAACATACCTTGGATTGAAGACAAATTTTTACAGATCGAAGGAGGGAAGATAGAGTTCAATATTTGATAAAGGAATCCAAAAAACACCAATGTGGGGGCTTCCTGGTCACTTGGAATGAGAGACAGTGGTGTTAAATCAACTGGGATAGATGCGTCAAGTAGATTAGAAAATTTAAAAAATACATCATCGGTTATTTACTAGATTTTTAATCCCCTTTCAAGTTGTGTAATCTTTAGGGTTCAGTTTCTTCCAAAAAACATGTAGTATTTTCATTTTATTATTTTTCTAATATCGATTAAATACACATTGTGAAACCTAATTTCACATCATGTAATGTTTATTACACATCATAAAATATAATTGATTCCATATTCTAGAAACCAAACTATTCCAGATATCCTTTAAGCCTCCTATGAGAACCTCAATTTCTAGAAACACACAAAGGGTCGATCCATGAAGATTTGAGCCCACACAATTTTATTTTAATTATATTCATGGTGATGGAATATTTGAGTTTGAGATTACGGTTTTTTTCCAATTCTCTCATTTTTATATCTTGTTTCTTCCATTATCAAATATATTTCAACTATCTTCTCTCATTTTATTTGATACATTATTTTTCCATGCAATGATGGTTAATAATAGTATATGGGGGGCGTTGGTAGGTGATTGGGAATTAAAAAACACTTGGGAGAGGCATGTTGTCACTAATAAATCAGGGATAAATAGATTATATTGTTTCTTGGGAAATAAAATTGAGCATGTTAGACAACCATAAAATAAAATGGAATAAAATCAATGGGATTTTATATAATCCATTTATTGAAAAAAAAATTATAAATCAATAAACAATGACGTCAGGTGTATTAGTTTTCTCATATCAATTTTTTCTCCACCAAAAAATATCCATTTCATTATATTGATTTTCATTTAAATATCTTGTTATTTTTGGAAGTTTAATTAATCATTTCATGAAAACTCACCATTTATTTTAATCATTATTTTTTTATTTAAAAATAAATAAATTAAAAAGTATAAAAAAACATTGTGATGAATGATTAATCATGTTCTCTCCGTGGGTGGTAATCCATGATCACCTATTGTACTACAATATAGGTAAAAATATTATTAACAAAGTGCTCCCAAATATATTATAAATAATTTTACATTATTTATGGAATGAATCACTTGGTTAATATACTTTGGGTCTCTTTACAATTATATTATTTATTTATTTTTATTATCTTTAATTCTGGTATCTTTATTCCTTTCACAAAGTGGTTTAATAATAAATATTATATCACACTTATATAATGAAACAAAAATATTTTAATTAGTTATAGAAGGAATATTAATTTACCATGATGGTTATAAATTTATCATTGAACCAAATATTAAATTCCACTTCTATCATACTACTTGTGCCCATGTTGAATTTTCAATGGTTTTAGAACATACCATAACCCATTGTGTACAAAAATAGATAGGTTGAAGGATTCCAATAAAATATCAAAAATAAATAAATAACAACAAACCATGCCCCATTCATCACAATGAAGATGCTTCAATAATAAAGGTAATAAAAAACATTACTGGTTCTTCTCTATTGGAGGAAGACATGAAGAAGTAAGAGGTTCTAATAGGGGGGTTTGTTGAAATGATCAAAATTATGAATGAAAACATAGAATAATTCATAGATATAGGATCATAAAATTGTGAATAATATGAAAAAATATTTCTAGCGGCATTTTCCATGAGGAAATAAATGTGGTTTAACCAAATGTATACCATTTTGATCAAAAAATATTTCAATTTTCTGATCTAATTTCCATCATGAACAAAAAAAATTCCAATTGAAATTCTTTATGGAGTTTAAAATTACATGGATTAAAATATTTTAATTTTTTGTATCAAAATGAAAAGATTAATAATTGTATTTATTTTTGGTTTTTATATTAAAAAAAATTCTTGAATATTTGTATGATGATGAAAATACAATAAAAGAAATATGATTTGATGAGAAGTTATAAGGTCTTATTTTTTTTTCTATTGATCATTTCCTGGTGTAAAATAGATATGATAAAGATAATATTTAGGAACCATTTAAGGGTTTATACCTTTCATTGAATTTAATTTCATTTGAATATTACTTTCAAAAAAATTATTCTTACACTCTTAGTAATTTTACTCTATAATTAACTGAGGAACTTAGTGACACATTATTTCATAAAGAAGAAGAAAAATAAGAATCAATAAAAGTGAATATGGAATATTATTTTCAATAGGAAGAGGATACCATTAGGGAAATATGAAGTTAACATTTTATTAACCATTGTATCTTTTGGTGAAGTCACTACCTCCCCCTCAAAACCCAAGCATGAATTAGGGGAGGATAAAATAACATTTAATTATCTTAAGTAATTCTTATTCCAACATATTATTTTTTCAATTTACTATTTTTTTGAGGGATGAATTATTTTTTACATTATTTTGGGAAATTTTATAATCAGTGTTCACTCATAAAAATTTGGAAAAATCACATGGGGTGGTTTCTATTTTGGATTCACAATAAAATTCAAACCACAGATGACCATTGGTAATATCTATATATAGGTAGTATAAATTCAATTCTTCTAGGGAGGAATCCATAGGTTTCAATTATTTTATTAATATTCCAATATATTTTCATTCAAATAATTTTATAACATTTTAAAATTACTTTATGTTTATTGAGGGTATGGAGAATCCTAAATTCTACCAAGGTTGTATCATTTCATCCAAAATAAGTTTTTTTCTTGGTCTATATCCTTTATCCAATGTCATGAATATAAACATTTATGTATTATTGAATACATTGTAACAATTAACATTGGGAGGATATGAAAATTTATGTTTTAGTTTTTTTGGAAGTTATTAGTGAGTTTCTAATTTTCCCTTATCCTTCTCATTCTAATATATATTTTTCTATTTATTAATCACATTAAGAATAAATAAATATCACAAATCATTTTTTACTTATAGAGGCATTTTTTGAGTTTTCACCATTTTATGCCTATAAATATTTAAATTATTATAAATATTTATTATTTTTCATTAATTTTTTTATAATAATAGACATGTTTTTTATTAGATATTTTATTCCAATCCCATGAGTGACTCTTCTAAATTTATTTTCCCATCCTAATAGGTATTATAAAACATTTTGAAATATTCATCATAATACACTCAATTTATTGATTAAAACATTATTTTTTATAATAATTATATTTTGGAATTATTCTTTTTAAATGATATAGATTTAATTATATTTTTATTAGAATTATTAAGTCATTTTTTTGGCTAGACAAAAATATTTCTTAATACATAACTTAACATTGACCCTAGTTGAACAATTAGTTTTAAATGAAATGATATATAGGATCAAGTTTCATTTAAATCCATCTTTATCTTACCCATATTTAGTATTAATATAACTTTATTACTATTTAATATTGGAGTATAGGGGAAGGTCTTTTCATGTGTATATTTGTCTGAAATTTCATTTTATAGGTGATTGTGATGTTTAAGTAATTATCTTGGTTATATTGAAAACGAAATGGGAATAATTCATGATTAATACGTATATTTCATTTAATTACCCCATTATCCTTAATAAATGAAAATTAATAAAATAAGCATAAAAAAGATTGAAAAAATGAGCACATAAATAACACACAGACACACACACACATATATAACTATATATATAATGAGGATAATCTTTATTGAATTATTTTATTTTATGTCAAGGTAAATGATTCAAAAACAATATATGAAATGTAGAACGGTGTTTTCATAAGATTATTAAGTCTCTAACTATTTTTTTATTTATATTAGAAATAAAAATATGATTTATATTAAATTGATCCTACTTTATGTTTTTAATTATGTTGTTTTCTTTTGAAGAATAAACAACCGGAAACTGAAATACCGTAAATATTTTTTTATAAAATCTAAAAATCTGAAGATTAATTCAAGAATACATTTATTGGATTTAAAATCACTGTAGTGGTGCTGATATTATTCATCAATAGATGAAGAAATATTTTTAGTTTATCTATAGATGAATAATTTACCAATAATTCAATTAAGAATGACTCAGAGTTTTGTAGAATTCTAATGTGGGGGTTTGTTAAAAAATTTATCTTAAATAAATACTCAACTTGAGGATTAGAATAATATGAAAACCATTTATAAATACATCAAGAGTTTTTAAAGTTACTATTTGTTATGAAAATTTGAATTTTATTTTTTCAAAGATCACTTCTAATTAGTGTAATCATTTATATTCTCAGTTCTTCTAATAATATATTCCATTGTGTCAGGTTTTTAGTATAAAACCCTTAGTATATTTTTATTGTAATAAATTTTTACTAAATATATTCTTCATATTCAATATATTACTAGATTAATAATAAAAATGAATTATTTATCCTCATATCAAGGGAATAAATGTCTTAGAGGATAGATCTCAGGTAGTTCCTCTCTGTGGAAGTGAGCTTCACATGACATTTTCAGTAGATTAATTATAGGGTTATAAAGACATAACATATGAAAAATATAAAATTAGAGATTATGACATGCTTAAATTCATAGATAAATTATATTAATTGTACATATTTACATTTCACATTTGTTTAAAAGTGATGTTTTATTAAATATCATTTTCATGGAGTGTTTGGTTTACTGACATATACTCAGTATTTTGTTTTTAATATTCCAATGCATTCTTTGTTGAATTATAATTCAATTAATTCCTACATGTGTTGTTTTAAATTATTTAGTTTAAATTTTCACTATGTTAACCCTTTAATTATTGATAAAAAATATTTCTCCCTTTATTTATATTGTGTTATATTTATTTTATATAGTTTACATTTCTACTATTTTGATCTTTAATATGACTGGTAATACAAAAATCTAGTCAACTTAATACCTAAATAGGATTAAAATTTTATGTTTTATTGGAATCTAAAATCCACCCCCTCTATTATTTTACTTAAGAACGCACTACTGAATAATAATTTGTATTAGACGATTCCTTACTATGATTCTAAAATTTTAATTAAAGATTTTATTTCATTGTATTTTTGTTAGTTTATTGTATTTTCAACTAAGATTCTTTAAAATAACCATTTAGATAGAGGAAAAAGAATTTTGTGATGACATAAGTACTATTTGTAACACTAAAATTCATAAATTGAACAATATCACACCTTATTTATGGAGTTGATTATAATTATTATCATGATCATATGAAATCCTCAATCATTAATACTAATGTCAAAAAATTTATCATGTTGAAAGTAAACTAAACTATCCCAGATAAGGATATCATTAAATTATCTTGGGAATAAAAAATATAATATTAGTTAAACCGTAAATTTCATATTACTATAGTGGTTTTTATGACTAGGAACATCTATAGTGAAATGTTTTCTTTCCAAATGACCAATGTTTTTTAAAAGAAACATGAGAAATTTATTACAACAACAAATGTATACGAAACATGCAATGATATGCTACGATTTTATGGTTAAGGGATTGATATTATACGTAGAGAATCCATAACATAAATGCATCAATGTTTTAGGATAATAGTAAAAATCATACAATCCATGTGTGAAAAATTGTTATAAAAAGATAAAATCAATAAAGAGATTATTGATATTATGTCAAAGGACTGAGAGTCTTAGAGGAAATCAATCGATGACACAAATAACTAGACAAAGTTAAGATTGGATGACCTAATTGGAAAATAACTGGAGTATGATATATGAATGAGAAAAGATGTTGAAAAATAATAAAGTAAATATATAGTAGTTATCGCTTATAATTTAGGTATCCCTAGTCTTAGTACAATTAATAATTTTGCTAACACTTCAAAATATACTACCTCAATGAGAGAATAAAATTATTCAGATCAAATTGAGTTAAAAAAACAAAAATAAAGTTGAGAATATTGAAATATAAATTAATAAGATTATAAAAAATTCAATTTTTCAAAGTGATCATCAGTAAGCCAAGATAGACATAAAATTAAAGAAGGAATCTTCATAACATATATTCTATGAATTTAATAAGAGAGGTTATATTAAATCTGATTTTCCTAGACCAAAGAAGAAAAATATATATCCAAGATGTTATTCTATAAGAAAAGGAATTAAAAAATTAAAATAATTATATATATAGAGAAGAAATGAATGTGACACTTATTTAGGCACTTCATCCAATGAAAGTGAAATAGATGCTAGAAAATATTTGGATTCTATTCAAAAATTAAATGGAATGACAAATTCTTCATGAAAAAGTAACTATTTAATCCATTGAAATTTTTTCTATTGATTCTAAATTTAATTTCATTAATCATGTTGATTATTGAACTTTTTTAAAATATGAAAAATAAAATACATCATATGTTTAAAAAATAAATTCATTAGAAGATGAAGAATCATTATGCACTATAGAGTAAATAGATAAATATATAACACTTATGAATAATGAACCTAATATACTAAAAAATGCCAAAGGGTTCAAGAGAGAAAAAATATTAAATATAAGAAAATAATTTGGAAATTAAATTTATAAATTAGAAAACATTGAATTAAATTAGATTCTAAAACTAATTCTTTTATAAATTTACTTGATTGTAATTTACTTAAAAAAAATTAGTTCATCAAAAATCCAATGAAGATAATTATAATTTTATCGTTTAACATAAATAAGATGTTTATTATTTAAATAAATATTTATCTAAATTAATATCAGGTAATGAAAATTTTGATAAAATCTATAAACATATAAGACCCTCTATATCATCAGATAGAATTCGATAAACTTTGGACACAACTTATTTTCAATTAAACTATTAAAAACATAAAATTAAACCTTTTTATAATAAATTTCAATGATGAGGTCACTAGAGTAAGTAATTTTTATCTAAAAAAGTTCAACCTCTTGGTTTATGCATTTTCCTTTTTCAAAATAACTATTAGCTATAAAATAGAAAATGGGTTTATGGATATGGGTTCCTAAATTTGTATTTTCTAAAATAAATTCACCCAAACATGTTTGGGTACGCATAAGATATTGAACTCTTATATAATTGACATGGGTTTGTTTTCTGGTATACTTCATTCCTTTTTTAGTAATTTTTGATTTGTGTTATAACATGGGTGTGATTGGTGAAATTTTGAGAAAAATTAAAGAGAAAGGGTTGGGAACAGTTTTTATATGGTTAGGGAAAATAGTGTGCCCCCTCATAGAAAACTATGAAACCATGAACAGTAAGTAATTTCATGGTTGGTAGAAAGTTTTTAAAACTATTCTTACTAGGAGTAACCGTGCACCCCTAAAATAACATGTGCACGGTTGGTGTAGGGTATTGGAAAACTGTGTGACCCAGCCTAGATAACCTTGTGTAGAAATTATTGTCTCCCTAAAATAAATTTTAAAAGTATTCAATCCACAAAAACTCAACCATTTTGACATCGTTTGACTCTAGTAGGGTTTTCATAATTTTGGAACTCTCTAGATGAATTCCCAGCCTTCTCGACCTCTATTGCTTTTCAGTTCATCTTTCTTCCTTATATCATTATTTTTGTGGGATGTAATATTCTATTATGCTAGATGTTGATATTTATTTATTGAATATAGATATAGGATTTTGATATAGATTTATAATTAGGAGATATTGTTTTCTTTGATCTTGATTTAGGGTTTTGAGTGTTAGATCTAGATCTACGTCATTTTTCCTATCAATTTTTTTTCGATATTTTTGGGTTATAATTCATTGATGATTTTGGGTATGTGGTCTAATATTAAATTTCCATAGTCATGATATTGATATATGTATGAAAATTGTATAATTTATAGTGTTCTTTAGAAATTGGAATTCCAAAATTGGGTTACTTAATGCTTCTAAATAGTTAATATAATTATTGTTGAAATAGATAATTAATTTGAAAATTAATTATTAGATTTAGTGGATTCCAAATTAGATAATTGATTGGGAATTTAATTATGATATTTCAAGACTGCGATTTAGATAAATAATTGGAAAATTAATTATGAGATATTTACCTGTATAATTGAGATAATTAATTATGTTCTTTTGACGTCTTGCATTGGGATAATTAATATGGGATTAATTATATGTGATTTATATCATATATTGAGGTAATTAATAGGGGGATTAAATATGAAGAATTTACATTATGAATGAGAGAATTAAATATTAATTTTTTTTTAAATTTTAGTTGTCAGTATCAATTAATTAGTGGTTAAATTAATTAAAGGGCTTGAAATACTTAAAAAATCGGGGAATTAATTAAGGTATATTAAGTGATAAACTAATTTTTTTAATTATTAATGAAATTTATTTGCATAATTAATTGTTTAATTAATTATGTGTTTATTAATTGTAACATGGGAATTCGAATGTGAATTAATTAATGGGAACATGGTCATTCTAATGTGTGATATATGAATGTGAACATGATCATTCTAATATGTGATGTGGGAATGGTAACATGGTCATTTATGTATGAATTTGATAATGGGAACATGTTCATTCTAATGTGTTATGTATGAATGGAAACATGGAAATTCAAGTATGAATTAATGAATGTGAACATAGTCATTATATTATGTGTAGTATAAATTTTTACATGGGAATTCAAGAATAAAATAAGGAATGATAACAAAGGCACTATGTTATATGACCTCACATAGGAATACTTTGGGTTTTGACAAGAGGTGAAGACAAAATTGAGATATGAAATCACCATGGAATACTTTGTGCTCTAGAATGAGATGATGTAGGTATTAATATAAGATATTACCTTGGAAAACAATAGGATCTATCATTATCTGAAGCTGGAATTTAGGTATGGGTGTCCTTAGGAACCTAGGAGTTAATGTGGTTAAGAATAGAATAAATGATAATGTGATAACTATTTAATTATTCCTTGTAATTATTTATTTATACAACTACATACTATTTTACTGGATATTGTTTTAGAAACCGTTGGTGGTGGCCTATTGAGTTATACTGACACCCTTCTTAGTATTCCTAATCATTACCCAAATAGACATTATTGTTGAAGGACATGTTAAGGGTAAAGGCATTGTGTTGGATGGCTGAGTGGGGATGTATCTTGGATGAGGGAACCTGACATGGTTTGGGATCTTATTGGAGTTTTTGGTGTCTTTATTTTCAGTTTTCATGTTAGAAACATGACACAAAAAATAGAATGAAATGTTTTTTTCTATAGTTGGATATATATTTTTTCATGCATTTATTATCTTTAGATTTTGGCATTGTTTACAGATATATATATGCTTCCATTGTTGATTATTATTTATGATAGTGTATTACTCTAATAAAATAGGATATAGTGTCCCCAATATCAAATTATCATACCTTCTCTATAAGTAAGTAACCTTTGGAATAAGTGGAGTTGTGCCTTTGGTGATGTGACCAATGTGCTTGGGGAAATGGTTTGTAGAACCCAGGATGGGATGTTACAAAGTGGAATCAAAGCCCATTTTTATTTTCTTTTTTATTTTATTTTACTTTTAGGAAAGGGTGATAGGAGACTAGGAAGATTTGGGGCTTGGACATGAGCACATGCATGGGAGTTTGAATCTTATATACAGGGGAAAACCCAAGTACACATGGAGTGATATTTTTATTGATTATTTTTTGTTACAGTTAAATATTATTTATCCTTGGGTGACACACTTGTTCTGTGATGTGGATATTGTTTTTGAGTTTTTTTTTTAGAATTGACTCATGGATTGAAATTTAATGTGAGTTGAGTCTAAATGCATCATTATAGGAAGTCAGGATTTATTTGTGATATGCATCATTTTAGGCACACATATGAAAATGTGTTTTGGGTAAGTTGTTGAACTTAGACATTTTTTCCTTTCATGAAAAATTGAACTAAAAAATGGTGTCTAATAAGTATTGAAATTATAAAATGATGAAAAAATTTAAATTAATGGGTGTATATTGGAATGTTAATAATGGTAATGATAATAACTTTTAACAACGAACACCTAGGTGTATGATGGTTAAGGTTATTGTTAGCACCTCAGTTTTGACTACATGACGTGATTCGGGGAAGAGTCTTGTTGTAAATTTTTATTATCTTACTTTTATGAAAATGTGCTAAAGTAAAGTTATATTTCTGTATAAATGTGTTTAAAATTGTATAGATATGAATCCTTGATTAAATTTTTGAGATGATAGTAGGACAATATTGGGTTGTAATGCTCTACCGGTAGTAGGACCTAAGGCACCGATAGTTCTGAGTGATGATGAAGGGGACCAATTCCAATATAAATTTTCTTGTTTCATGAAATTAGTTATAAGAGACCTAGGAATGGATGTGAAATTATTATCTAACTTGAAAAGAGAGTTTCAGTTGAGAGGGTGGGCTTGAGGGAGTTGGGTTCTGGGTAGAGTTTATTGAGACAATACATGACCATACGGTGACTCCTACTGAGTGGAGGGTCAAGTTGGATAATTATTTTCTATGAGGATTAGTGATTCACTTGTATGAAGTTCTAGCATATAATGGATAGATTATGATAGATCTTTGTAGACAAGCAGTGATTTTCTCATGCTTTTGAAGAAGATGAGACAGATATAACAAGACATTTTTGGATGGACTTATGTGCGAGGTTATGTCCCAATTTAACCATTTTTGGTTAAAGAAGTTTGATGACGTGGTGGGTCAAACTCTCATACCTGATGATAAGTAGGCCATTCCACTATCATTGGCACTGTTCTTGACCACCAGTGGAGTTCATATCATGTGGAATGACGGGACATCTATAGAAGTTATATAGGATACATTGACTAATGATCAGTGATGGAGGATCTAAAAAAACAAAGGTGTGGTAAGGGGATCTTATGTACTATATCATCCTGGAAGATGGAGTTCTACTTGGTGAGGAGCTAGAGGAAGTGGATTTGGTACTTCTAATAAAGAGTTCCCATATTTTTAGAGTGGGATAGCCCAGTGATGTTAGACTGTATCCCACAAAATAGGGTTAGGATAACTACGCACATTATATCCTACACTTATGGATAGAGAGGCTGGTCCATCGACATTGAGAAGTATTATTCTTATAGATTCTACATTAGCTAGTTCCTTATTTGTTACTAGTTCCTCTCATTCCTTTATTTCATGAAAAAAATTTAATGGTTTGAGATTTGCGGTGGTGTTTTTGTATGGAACAATGATGATAGATACACCATTGGGAGTATGATATAGGGAAGTATGTTTATGTAGAAGATGTTCTATTGAGATTAAGGAATATAATTTTATGTGGGATCTATATATCCTTAACATGTCAGGATTTAACCTAATTATTCATATGTACATGAGAGTTTTATACTAATACCACAATGATTATTACCATAGAAGATTTACCTTTATATCTCTTAATGGTGAATATTATAGTCACCATGAATACTTGGAAACCTAGGTAGGATGATTAGGGGGAATTACTAAGAAATTATGAGAGTTCACAGCCCTAGTTTCTAGTTTATTGATCGATGAAGGGGGAGTAATGCATGATATTTTTCTACTAGTGGTGAAATAGTTTTAAGATGTATTTCTTAAAGGCTTATTAGGGTTTCCACTAGAGATAGATGTGAATTCACTATTGAGATCATTCCGATATCTGAGCCAATTTATATACTAACATACATAATGGAAATGGAAGATATTCAAGAGATCAAGGCTTAGCTAGAGGAATTATAGGATAAGGGATTTATCTATCTTATTATTTCTCTTTGGGTTTATTTGGTTTTGTTTTATAAAAAGGATGACAAGAGCCTATGCTTATGTGTTGATTACCAGAAGACGAGCCTGATGACTTTAAAGAAACAATATCCTCTTCAACGTATGAATGGTGTATTTGACTAGTTGAGAGGATGTTATTTGTTCATGAACATGGAATTTAGATTGAGGTGTCATCTATTGAGAGTTAAAACTTCTGATTTACCAATTACTACTTTTAAAAGAAGGCATGGCCTATATGAGTTCGTCTTAATTTAATTTCGTTTGACGAATTCAATAGTTTTTTTTATGGACTCGATGAACAAAATATTTTATCCATACCTAGACATATTTTTTAGTTTTATTAGAAGTCATCTTGGTGTATTCAAAGAATCATTATGATCAAGACTAATACCTTGACTTCATCTTCAGTATACTGAGAGTGAATCAACTACAAATGAAGATATCAAAGATTCAGTTTTAGATGGACTAGGTACAAATCTTGGGACACATCATCTTAGAGGAAAATGTTTTAGGGGACCTAGATAAGGTTCGGGAAGAGGTAACATGGGATCATCCTAATAATGAGTTTGATATTAGTAGATTTCTAGGTTTATCTGGATATTATAAGAGATTCGTCTTGGAATTTTCCCGTTTGGTATATCCACTTTTGAGATTTTCCAAAAAAGGTGATAAAGGTTATTTTGTTAGAATCAAGTGATGATTCTTTTTAGGAGTTGATGAAGTGCTTGACATTAGAACCAATATTGATCATAATTGATTCAAGTGAGGATTAAAAAATAAATTATGATGCTTCTAGGATTAGTTTCAGAGATGGGTTGATTCTGGGAGACCGGGTAGTGGCATATGGGTTATGAAAGCTGGTACCACAGGAATAGAACTACGATAATAATGTCATTTAGAAATAAATTGTGGTTTAATATTTGATGTTTTGGTGAAATTAACTATTAGGAATGAAGTTGACAGTGTTTACTGATCATAAAAGATTAATGTATATCTTATCGCTGTGATATTTAATTATTAGGTAGAAAAGACAACTTGAGTATATGTAGTCATTTTATTTTGAGATAGATTATATTCCTAGGATGGGAAGTAGGGTGGATGGTTCTTTGATAAAAAACTCAAACTCAGGTAGTTCAGGAGTCTAGTGATGAGTGGATGATGAAGACCTTACTAGCTGAGATGCATGAGGTGGTTCAAGAGAGTTAGGTGATGATGAATATCATATCGGGTTCAGTGGATTCTAATTTATTGATAAGGATTAAAGACATTAAATATGATGATAAAAAATGTTGTACCTTCAGGGAAGGCCTTGAATGTGGGGAGTTACCATCAAATTGAAGCATATATGAGAATGAGATCATCTATGTCAGGAAAAGGGTTGATTTACCTTGGAGTATGTAGGAGGATTTGATACGTGAATTTCATTCCTAAATGTGAGAGGTACATCCTAGTGCACCCAAAATGTACAATGATGATATTTTTGGGGGCCAAGAATAAATAAATAGAAAGAAGGGTTCATGACATGATGCTACACCAATTAGTAGGTGAAGGAGAACATCCAAAATCTAGAGGTTGACTACAGTAATTTCTCATTCTAGAATGGAAGTGGGATGATGTGACAGTGTATTTTGTGGTGGGTATCCTAAATATTAGATGGAATAATGAAACTATAAAGTTTATCATGGATCAACTGACGAAAGTAGCACATTTCTTACCAATATGGGAGAATTTCATAGTGGGGTAACTATGAGATTTGTATCTTCAGATGATAGACTAGCTTCATGTGGTGCCACATACTATAGTTTCATATCGTGAATAATGTTTTACATAATTATTCTATAAGGTAGTGTAGAAGGTTCACAATACATAGGAATTATTGGGTACATACTATCACCAAAAGACATATGGGAAGTTGGAGTTTACTTTATAGGTGCTTGTAGATATGCTTCATGTGTGTGTAATTTACACTGGTTGGTATTGGGAGAATCACTTGGAATTAATTTAATTTTCTTATAATAAATATTATAAGTAAATGATATATGTGGCGCCATACCAAGAAATTTATGGTAGGCCATGCAGACCACCACAATGCTAAATGGAGGCTGGTAAGTTAGAGTTGTTTGGACCATGTCTCATACAGGTGAGTTTGGAATAGGTGAATCTAATTCAAAAACATATGGACATGGTTCAGAGTAGAAAAAATTCATATGGTGATAGATGTAGATACCCCTATAGTTTTTAGAGGGTGAACATGTATTCCTTTAGGTGTATTCTAGACTAGGTCACCATAGGATATGGAGACAGTACAAATTAGTGCCCAGGATTATTGGACCATTTGAGGTTGGGGATAGAATTGGGCTGGTGGAATACCGATTTTTCTTCCATATAATACATTTCAATGTATGAATTTTTCCATGAATCACAACTCTAGAGGTATCATCTCGACCCATCTCATGTGATTAACAAAGATGATGTTGAACTTGTGATAAATTCACCCATTGAGGAGCATCTGATACATGTTTTGGATCATAGTGAGAAAGTGTTTAAGGGATAGAACATGTTTCTAGTTCATGTATTGTGGAAAATTCTGTGTTTATAGAAGGAAACATGATAAATGGAAGAAGATATGTTGTCTCATTGGTCTGATTTTTTCTATCTAAGAATCGTAGAGGTGCTTAGGAGTAAAGCTCAAGGATCAACTATTATAACAAGGGGAGATTGTAAGATATTGACATTTTCAAGAGTTGAATCGGGATTACTTTTTAGGAAAACTTTTTTCCTTATTTGATTATTTTTTGGGATTTAAAATGGGGGGTTTGGGTGTAATTTTGATAAAAATAAAATATAGGGGTTGTTTATGGTTCATGCATGGTTATGGAAAACTGTGAACTATAGCCTAAAAACCCTGCAATCCAAGATAATGGGAAATTTCATTGTTGGAGAAATTCTTTTCAAACCATTAAACCTCTTAGAAGGAACTAGGAACCCTAAAATAAAAAATTCATGGTTGGCACATGGATAGTTAAAACCCGGTGCCCTAGCCCAGCTAATCTTCCATGACAATTAATGTATCCAAAAAATAAAATTTAAAATTATCTGAGCCCCTAAAACACACCCATTTGTACCCCTATTCGACCATGTGAGGTCTTTCATGATTTTGAATCTCTTTGGATGAATTCCAAGACATCCCAACCTATGTTCTTTATTATATGAAGCTTGGATTGAAGAACTTATCCTCTTATGGTAAATGGATCTTATCCTCTTGCTTTCTCGTTGATCCTCCTTACTTATCTCATTCTTTTAATGGAAATAATATTATGTTTTTTATATATAGATAAATATTTTTTGAATCTAGATCAAGGATTATGGATCAAGATTTAGAATTAATAGATCCAGTTTTCTTTAATCCTAATTTCGAGTTTTTAGATTCAGATCAAGATATATTTTTTTGTGCTGCTCAATTTTTGTGTATTTCTATTGGTTGATTATTTTTTGATGATTTGAGGTTTGGAGTCTAATATTAAAATTCCATAGTAATTATTTATATATGTGTATGAAAACTGTATAATTAATAGAGTTATTCAGAAATTTGAATTCTAAAATTGGGTTAATTAATGTTAAAAATTGGTTAATTGATGTGTTGTTGAAACAAATGATAAATTTTTTGGAATTAATGATGATATTTAGTGTATTTATAATTAGATAATTGATTGGGGAATTAATTATTAGATTTAGTGATTTTTATTTAGATAATTTATTAGGGAATTATTTATGAGATATTTAATTGCTGAATTGAGATAATTAATTTTGGAATTAATTAGGCACTTTTGATATTTATGATGAATTGATATTTTGAATGATATAATTAATTATAATAATTAATTGTGCGATTATGAGTTTTAATTTTTGATTAATTAATTGTAAAATTAATTAAAATGATTGACATACTTAATTAATTAGGGAATTAATTAATGGAAATTATATAAAAAACTAATTTTTGAATTAGTAATGAAATATATGTTGATAATTAATTGTTCAATTAATTATGTGTTTATGAATGGTAACATGGTCATTCAAATGTGAAGTAATGAATGATAACATAGTTATTCTATTTTGTGATGTATGAATGAGAACATGTTCATTCTAATGTGTGACGTATGAATGGTAACATGGTCATTAATGTATGAATTAGATAATCAGAACATGGTCATTCTAATGTGTTTTGTTTGGATGGTAAAATGGTTATTCATGTATGAATTAAAGAATGGGAACATGGTCATACGATTATGTGTAGTAGGAGTCTTAACATGGGTATTCAATAATAAACTACAGAATTGTAATAAAGGCACTCTGAGATATGAACTCACTTGGGAATACATCGAGTTGTGACCTGAGATGAAGCAAGTATTGAGATATGATATCACCTTGGAATACATCATCATCTGGCATGAGACAAAGAAGTTATTAATATATTATATTACCTAGGAACACATTAGGCTACAACATGAGATGAAGTAGGTGTTTAGGTATGGGTGTCCTTAGGAACCTTGGTTTTAATGTGGTTAAGTAAATAAGAAATGATAATGTGATAACTGTATACTTACTCTTTGTACATAATTCCTTATAAAAAATATTAAATGTTTTACTGGATATTGTTTTAGACACCGTTGGTGGTGGCCTACTGAGTTGCACTCACACCCTACTTGGGCAGTCTAATCGGTACTCGAATATACATTATTTTTTGCAGGATAGGTTAAGGGTAAATGACCTATGTTAGATGCAAGAAATGGGATAATGCTTAGATGAGGGGACTAGATGAGGTTTTAGAAACACTTGGGAGTCATCATTGTCTTTATTTTCAATTTTCATTTTAGACTCTTAACACATACATTAGCATGTAATTTTTTATTCATTATTTGTATATTTTATTTTGTTGAATTTATTATCTTGTAAAATTTGTATTTTATATTGTTATATATATGCTTCCACTATTGTTTATTATTTTGTATGGGGAATTAATTTGATAAAATTGGTTATAGTTTCCCCATGATCAACTTATTAGACCCTCACTACTAGTCGGCAGCCTCTGGTATATGGGGAGGCGTGCATGAGGTCCTATAACCGACCAGCTCGGGGAATTGGTGTATGGAACTAGGATTGGGGCATTACAGTACCAAGAAAATTATTTCATCTTCTCCAAGAAAACAATATGTGTACTAGTAGTAGGAAAAATTGTACATGAATTCTGGTTTTTCATGACAAATGATTGGATAAAATTAAAACATCCAAAAATTAAATAAATTAAAAGGAGGAAGAGTCACTTTAAGTGATGATGAACATGGTGAAATAATTGAAATCATGTATATTTATTATCTTAAATAAACATTAACTGCAAATTTTATATATATTCTAGGCCTTAAGAAAAAAATTATTTACATAAGTCAGTTATGTGCTGAGAGATGTTTTTTGAGCTTCATGAATAAGAAAATTATTGTTCACTATTCCAAATTATTTTTTATTTTACCTATTGATAATCATCAAAATTATTAAACCCCTGACTTAGAAGATTTATTTAATCAAAATTTTACTTGATTCGTTGGAAAAAAATTACTTATCTTAGTTATGTTATAAAACACTAGGACATAATAAATTCTAGACATTAAAAAATATTTCTAGGAATGGATAGGTTAGGGATCTACCAGAACTTAAATAAAATTCAACAAAACTATGTGATCCATTTAATTTGGTAAGAAAAATATATCAATATTTAAATCTAAAAGTGAAGTCTTAACTAATGAATCTTCACATTTAGTTTATGTGGATTTATTTGGTTCTATAAGAACTATAAATTTTAGAGGAATGTACTAATGTATATGTTTTGGTTTATGATTATACTAGGTTTACATAGGTAATTTTCTCACTAAAAAATATATGGATTTTAATTAGTTTATGGAATTTCACATTATTGTTAAATTTAATAAATACCTTATTTCATTTACTATTCAAAGTGATCATTTTGGTGAGTTTGTAAGATTGGAATTTAATATTTTTGTAGTAAAAAATATATTAATCATAAATTTTATGAACTAACAACAACACAAAAATATATAATAATTTAATTAATAAATAGAATTATTGTGGAAAATACTTGATATTTACTATGTGATAATTCTATTATAGGTCATTTTTTGGGCCAAGGTTATGAATACTAATTTTTATAATATAAATTTATTTATACTCATAGAATTTATTAATGAAACTACTTATAAGATGTGGGCGTAAATAATAACTTAACATTCTAAATTTAGAGTTTCTGGGTGTAAATTAATCATCAGGAAAACAATAGATTAGTTGTATAAATTTGATCACAAAACTGATGAAGTGATTTTTATGTTTAATTATACAATTAGTAAGGATTATATAGATTTTAATAAAATACCAATGTTGTTGAGGAAAAAGTTCACTTAATTTGTGATGAATCTACATCAATAATTTTATAAAACCATTGAAAATTCATAATACCATTTATGATTTACAAAATTATTTTTTACCTTACCATATGATAATTTACAATAGAAAATTATAAATCTTTTAGAAGTAAGACTAGTATATTTACAATATATAGGAATTAATTCAATAGATGATTTACATTCGTTAGCTAAAGATCAACTTATTGTGTTACCAAACAAATTAGTAAATAATAAGGAAATATCATTCTGATCATATTATTAGAGATGTATGTCAACCTATTAAAAGAAGATATTCCTTAAGATTTTATTTTGATAATCATGACTTCCTATAAATCCGTCTCCATTGAAAGAAACTCATACTCATCTTTGCTACCCGGTGATATGTATCATTTCAGTTGGTTGAAGTAGATTACTCAAGAGGGCGGGGGGAATAATTGAGTATCTTTAAAAAATTATGTTAAAAATTGGTTCCTTAAAACTTCCTAATTAAAAATATACTTTATGTTAGTTTTTAGTGAATTTATACGAGTCCTGAATGTTCTGTTATTTTCTCAAAAGATTTATTAGTTCCCAGCTATATTAATCTAAATATTAATACAACTTTTGAAACTAACATACTAGTTCAAAAAATATATAAACACTTGATTAAATAACAATCAATGTTTAATTTTGTTTTATTAAATTATGATAAAATAGAGTAAAACTAAAGAGTAATAACATAAAAGAAATAAACAAGAGGTTCAATCTCAAGCTGAGACCTAGTCCTCTACACTTGTTGATCACCTGCATCCAAAAGTTTAAATTTATACACTATTTAATCTACACCCTAGACCTGGGTTAAAAAGATCACACAAGGCTATCTGAGTCACACATGGCCTCTACCACTATTATTCATGGGAAAAAAACTAACAGGTCACACATGACCTCTTTCACTATTAAACAAGGTTTACAAAGAGTAAAATATAGATTGAATTTGAGGATATCAATTATCCTTCATTTAGGCACAGGAGTCAGTGTGTGTGTAACAAAAAGATACACACAATGCTAAAAAATGTATACAAAAAACATAATAGAGCTAAAGATGTAGAATAAGGATTAGAAGTCTCTCTCTGTTATGCAGTGTATCTATAGACTCATTTAATGTAGTAGAAATGAAATTTGAGTCCTCTTGTGGAAGTTAGCTCTAAAATAGTGTATCACAAACTATGTGGTATGGTTTTCATGAGTATGAAATGTTCATCTCCCTGTCTAAAAGATGTTTAGTGTACCTCAGTAGGTTAATTTCTTGTCTTTTTTATCTCTTTGTATGCTTTGGCTTTTAGTTCTTGGGATTTTTAATTAAGCTAGAGAGTTACAGGAGATTTCAGTTCTTCTTTTAATTTTTAATTTTCAGCACACTCCTCATATATTAAATGATTCAACTTTTAATTATTTTATACTTTGAGGTCCATTAGACATGAAGATCTAACCACATACATGTTACTCATACTGTTTATTGATAGTCCTATAGGCTACATTAAATAATTTCATAAACACTAATTTTTCTAAATACGACAGTTGGAAATAAATTTGAATTAATAAATTAAAAATGTTTATTATGATAATAGGTGAGTTACAAGTTTTGGTGTCTCATTGGAATTAGTTTTTTTTCATCAGTCAGTCGGTATCAGTGACTCTGGATGTCAGTCTCTCCTTTCATCAGTGAGACATATAAACTAACGGTGACTCATATCAATGGCGAGTCATTCCTTCTTTTGATGAGACAATTGATCCAACAGTGACTCATTTTAACTGATGGTGAGTCCTTGCATCAGTAGCATCATGCAATGGTAGGTAACTTGAACTAACGGTAGGTCATGTGCATTGTTATCATGTGAAATATTGAGTCTTTTTTCTATCAGTGTCATGCCCAATAGTGAGTCTTTTCTAATGGTGTTAGCTTCACATACTTTGAAAATATGCCTGTTTGATTTTTCATAAGTAAGGAATATGTATGACGGTGAGTCATTGGCCTATCGGTGTTAGTGACTCATACATAGATAAGTTTAGATGTTCTATCTGTCTTGTAATTCAAAAAAGTTAGAAAATGGTAATCCTCATAATTACACATAGGTAAACAATTAAAATATCATTTAGACTTAAGCACACATAAATAGTTATATGAATTAAATGATATCATATTCAAGATAATGTGTTGTAATAATTTATGATCTAACATAAAATAAGATATATGTTATTATATGACATGATTTGTGATAATTAAAACCTTTATAGTTAGAGATAGTGGCTAAAAACATCTATAGGCCATCAATATCCCCCTTTTTGATAATCACAAATCATGGAATTGTTGAATATCATAATTTTCGCTCATTGTTAATAATTCTTAATAAAATTTCTACCCCTTTTGGTATTAGAAAAACGTGAGAGGAGAAAAGAACAAGAAAAATAGGAAAGTAGAAACAATGGAATAGAAATCATAAACTAATTACACCGAAAAAGTAGACATATAATGACTTAGACCTATAAATTAAAATCAGTACACAATACAAGATATGATAAAATGTTAGGATCAAGGGGATTCTTACCCTTATCATAAGGATCGGCAGAAAGATTATCAGGAGGGTTAGGCTGAGGAGCATGAGGGTTTAACTAATTTTGAGAGGAGGAAGAGGTACTCCTTAAAGAACTGTAGAAGCAAGTGTAGGTCAGTGTTTAGAATGAACCAGAGATAGAACCATTTTTGTGATGACTGGTCATATGTGAAATAAGGCCTAAGAAACTGACATTTGAGGTTGATCAGACAGAGAACCAATAGGTCCATGTTTGGCAGCAAGAGGTACCATAATGGCTTCACATAGGACATGAAGATACAGTTTCAACATCTTGGTGAATTATTCAATGATCTATGCACTATATTTCATATCCTTTTCAAGATAATCTATTTTTTATATAAACTTATCAAAAAATGGAGTGAATTTATTATGTTTTTGAATCTGATCCATAATGTCCTTTTTCATTAGAGGAAGAGTAAGAGTTGTGGCCAGATACATAAACAAACTGTTCATTTCGTGCTTTGTGGTGTCATTGGAGAAAAGATAATTAATCATCTTCCTCAAATCCTCCTGAGTCAATGAAGAAATATTTGTATAATACTTCACATGATCATGAAAATTGTATAAAGTATCAATAACTTTATCTATAGTTTTATTCAAAACTTATAGCTCCTCTTTCAACACTGAACTAATAGTAGCAAGATCTGTATATTGTGAGGACTGAACAGGTGGAGCCTATATTGAAGCTAGAGCAGAGAAGGTAAAACCCTGATATTTTTTTCTCATCTTGGAAAACTCAAGAGCTTTAAAATGAGTAACAAGGTTATCAAGAATTTCATGACAGTTTCCATAGTATTCATATACTCTATGGTCAAGGCATTGATCCCAATTGTCAACATCTTTATATCATTTCCGATATTAGTATTTGATGTCATAATTTTCTACGTAGTTATGATTAGATTTGACTGAATCTCTTTTATCACCATATTTGAAAAAAAAGTAGCATCAACTTGAGGAAGACTAGTTGAGGAAGGAGAAGAACTAGAAGCACCCATGTTATTTAGATCATCAACCGCATATTTTATTGATTTCAAATTTTCAATTATCTCAGTATTCTATCTCATGGATTTATAAATCTCATTCCTTATTTGGTATTGAAATGAGTATCTTATGGAGTCACATATCTCATACTTGAATTGTTCAAAATTGGATTTAGTGACATAGTCACTAGAAGTGGTCCCATCCGCTGGTTCCCTTATATCAAGGGAATCAATTTCATCATTAGATTCATTATAATCCAATTCCATGGCTACATAACAAGGATTCCATATCCATTCTGCAATAATATTTGAATCCAAAGGAGAAATAGTATTAGGACATAATCATCATGTTTTATTCCCTTCATCAGCTTGAGAAACAGTTCCTTGAGGCCCCCCCTCAATGTCTTTTCTTTTGGAATATTTCTCCCCCTTAGTCAAGATTTCCTGGAAAGGTTTCTTTTCCTTAAGTATAGTTGTTTTCCTAGTATATACAACTTGAGAAATAGTTTAACCTGGAGAAACATTTTCTTCTTGAACAACACCCCCAATTGAGACACTAGTGTTAGCTACAAAAACTTCCATACTCAAAGCATCTTGATTTTCATCAAAGTGGGCATAGTCACTTTCACATTCACTTTCACAACATTCTTTATATTACCATCACCATTCAACTCATCTTGGACAGGCTCATATTCTTCATCCCTTCCAGATTCTGAACCATTTTCACCACTAACATATTCTTCATCTTCATATTATTATTCTTCGTTGTCTTCATTGGATTCACTAACATACTCTATGCTACCTTCAACTTCGGTTTCTTCACTACTAGAAGATTTGAGACTATGTTCATGGAGGGTAAATCCAGAGGTGGACTTGAAGGTCAAATAGAGACTCTTTTTGATGGTCCAATAGTATGTGGGTCACTTTGATCATCAACTGGTCGCCCCACATCTCTAATAGGGGTAGCAGGATCCACTTATTCATCTGAAGAATATGATACTTGTTCATCTGGACTGAGACCATGATCCACTAGATCCCTTGGTCTAAGTGGATCGTTTATAGGATTGAAAATATAATAAAATTTTTCTTCATCACCAACCCATTATTTACACCAACTGTTCCAATTTATTTTAATTATTTTACAGATGTCAGAGCTGAAGAATATTCCACTACATTAACTAACTTCCACATCCTCAGATTCATTTACACAACCTTTCTCCTTCAGCATAGCTAAAATCATTCTTAAATAGAAGAGAGAATTTTACTTAAACTCAGGTTTTATCATCTCATTGATGTGAACCATCAAATATCTACATAGATTTCATTTAACAAATTTCTAAAACAAATAAACCAAGTATATATCTTTATACTTGAGAGAAGAAAATTCCCCTTTTCCTGGGATAAATCTGATGTTGAATAAAATTGAAAATAATTCTGCATTCACCATTCAATTTTGATGAGATGGGTCCCTTATGCTCTTCATTTCAAGTTATCTCTTTTAGAGTATTCTCATAGCAGAAGAATTCACTATCAAGAGGATAAGTACCCTGGGAATTATAAAACGTTTCTTTAAGAGGTACCATAAGATATTCGTCCCAATACATCGAAGATAATGATATTCTCTTTCGTTTCACAATTGAATTCACCCATGAAACATCTCCTCCTTCCATAAAAAATTCCATATTCATATAAAACTCATAATCCATCTTTGGATAAAAGCCTATAATTATTTTAGAACCATTCAATCCATCCTTGATCATTCACCAATTTCATCATCAATTATTTTCTCTCCAAGAGAAATTCTACCAAAACATCCTTCTTTGAAGTTACAACCCAATTTATCAGTATAGGATTCACAGGACCAGAAAATTTTCCTGATTCCCCTTTTGATACTTGGATGCATGAGCCTAAATCTATTTCAGATCTCTCTTTACCCATGTTATTCCAATCAGTTATGTCCAAAGGTCAGATGTTGAAAGGTTGGGAGTAGTGAAAGAGAAAGGTGGACAAGAGAGAGTAGTGGTAAAGAGAGTAGGGTGGATCGATTCAAATTTATTTAATTTTTGGATCTTATGATTTTACAATTGAAAAATCATGAACTAGGTTCATTGTAATTAATGAAACAATTTTGTTTAGATAAAAACATAAAACGTATAAAATTGATGAGTCATCAGTGATTACATAACAGTATTTATAAAACACTAACGGTGTCGGCATGAAAATGGTGTCAACATGAAAACTATGTCAGTATATAAACTTCAGAGAAAAAGTTTTATAGAAAGGAAAATACATGGTATTAATTTTTGATCATTCCTAACTCATGTCTGATGTCATTTATTCATTCAATGTTCAATGGATTAGTGAATATATCAAAAAGATGATATTCAGTGCCAATAAATTCTAAAGTAAAATCAACCTTTTGATTATTATCTCTCAAAAGTGATGTCTTACATCAGTTTTTTTTCTAGAGTGAGAAACTGGGTTTTGAGATATTTTAATAGCACTTGTGTTGTCACAATTTAGAGGTACATGTCTAAATTGATATCCACAGTCTAGATGAGTTTTATCCCCAATTTGTTTGCATAATAGCTACCAGATTATATGCATCAACTTCATCAGTATATAATGCAACAAAATTTTGTTTCTTACTACACTAAGAAACCAAATATTTTCCCAAAAAGTGTCCTATCCCAGAGGTTCTATTTATATCTAACTTGTACCCACAAAAATCAGCAACATAATAACTCACTATATCAAATGATTGTCCTTTGGGGTAAAACAAGCCAAAATTGATAATATTTTTGAGGTATTTGAAATTTTTTTAACAGCATTCAAGTGAGATTATATGGGATTATCTTGTAAATGGGCACACATACACTCACTAAAAATTATATATGGCCTACTAGCAGTCATGTAGAGAAATCTTCTAATCATTCCTCTGTAAGTGGTTTGATCAAAATATTTTCCATCTTCATCAGTATCTAACTTACAATTAGTACTCATGGGAGTGTCACTAATTTTAATTTTGTTAAAGTAAAATATTTTTAAAATATTTTGTGAAAAAATACATTTTTTTAATGTTATTCCTTCCTTATTTTGAAAATTTTGATATCCAAGAAAGAATTTGAGTTCACCCATTAAACTCATTTCAAATTAATTTTGTATCATTTTGGAAAATTCAATACATAAATAATTTCGTGAAGATACAAAAATAATATCATCAATATATATTTTAACAACTAAAACATATTTAGATGGTCAATTTATAAAAATATTATGGTAAACATTTTCTTTTGTAGAACCTTTTGAAATAAGAAAATTACATAATATATCATACCAAGCTCTTAGAGATTATTTTAAACCATATAAATCTTTTTTCAATTTTTAAAACATGATTTCAAAAATTAGGGATTGTAAAACTAGGGTATTGTTTAAAAAAATCCTCAACAATATATTTATTTAGGAATTCACTTTTAAAATCCATTTGATATAGTTTGAATTTAAGATAGGAAGCATAAGAAAGAAGTATTCTGATGGATTCTAGTATAACAACAGGTGAAAAATTTTCTTCATAGGTAATGACTTCCTCTTGACTATAACCTTGTGAAACTAATCTTTCTCTGTTTCTAACAATATTACTAGCTTGATCAACTTTATTTCTAAACACCAACTTAGTTCCTATGGCTTGAAGTTCCCAGTCAGTATCCAAGTATCATTGAGAGGTGGAGGGGTTGAATCAGTGATATCTTTTTCTTTTTATCTTTACTTCTTTTTGAAACAAAATTCACCTCCTATTAAAGATTTTATTATCTTATCTACACACACAACCACAAGAACACAATATTTACATATTTTACCACCCAGCAAGAGTAGTTAAGTCCTTGGTATGGTACAGAGACAATACAGTACCACACAATCCACTAGAAAATAATCCATTGATGCGGAATACAATGTGTAGGATATAACCTTACACTCGTGTAGCACTTGGAAAACAATCTAAAAGATCATGTGCACCCACTTAGCACAAATAAGGAATTCCAGTATTTTAGTGCTTCTTTACAATTGATCGGGTGTGTTCACTGATGTACAACTCTAAACTTTCCTACCTATAAGCTAGTAAGAACAATCTTATGCACAAAAAAAATATGTGAAAAGACTCCAAATATTTCACGCACCCTTTTAGGTGTCTTGTGCACTATTTTTATGTCAGGCGTGAATGTTTTGACTTTTATCGCAAAACACCTCTTGCGCACAACTTCAATCTTGCGCGCAACTCTCTTCTTGCATGCAATTTCCCCTTATTGCAAGAAAACCTATTTATTTCGTGCACTCTACTTTTCTTAATATTTTTACATGGATAAAAGTTCAGGATTTCTCTAAGTGTCGAGCTCACAAATTGTGAGGTGGTCACCTCATATTTATAGACCTCTTTGACCCCTACGCACAAAAACCCCAATGTGTCGCACAAGATCCTGATGTGTCACACAAAACCCCATTTGACGTCACATTGGGCATGTAAGTCTCTTTCTATCTAACCTCATATTTCATGCACTTCACCCCTTTTACATTTTTCAAATATTTCACCTTGAATCATGCCTTGCGCGTAAGATTCGAAACTCCCTTCAATATTGTTCCCAAAAACCAAACTTGTGTGAAAAATGAAATCTTTCGCGCAAGCCTATCATTTTCTATATTTTTATGTTAGTATCATGGACCTATAATTGATAGAAACATACCATGACATCTTCAAACTTATACACAACATCCTTTTCCAAAAACACATTTCCTCATCACCCGATTTTCAGGCCCTAAAATTTGGCAAACACTGGGAAACAAATTCACTTTAGAACAATTTTTTGTACTACCTCCAGATCATCCGTTCATTTTTCATGACTCTATTCACTGCATTACAAAACCTTTATTTAGCTTTCATCAAGAATTACAATATCGTGATGTATGTACTTTGATAGATCAGCTTTATCATCCTCAGAGTTTCAATGGGAAATACAGAAACTTTTCTATCTTCCAGCAGTATCATTCATTCGAATCAAAACTATATATGATTGGAATCATAGTTTCTCTCCCTTTACTTCATAAGGATTTCATCACAAGTTCTACCAACTTATGATATTTGTGAAATACATATCAGCAAATCATCATCTAATTTGAATTTCCTTTATGAAGTGAATTGATTTATCTTCTTTGACAGCAAAACACAACACTATGTAACAGCAACCTCTTATTACTTCCTTATCTATCCAACTTGGTCACAACATGGTAAATGTGTCTTTGGGTATATCCACAACTTCTCAAACATTATTTATTTCAAATTAATTATGTTCTTCTTGCATAACCATCACCCAAAATTCATCTTTAATTGAATTATTGATTCTTTTAGGTTCATGTTTTGAGAAGAATGCTCGATGTTCAACATAATTTCTAAGAGAAACACTAGTTTATGTTCCTATATATAAACCTCCTTCAAAAAAACTATAATATGGTTGTTGAGAGTTTTAGTTGGTCTGGAAAATATAGGTATTCTTATTTCAGGTTCATCTATAAGTTTGGGTTCATCATTTTCAGATTCTGACTAATTTCCACAATTGTTTTATTTCACATATTGCTTGACATAAGGACTATATGGTTTTTCATTTATGTTTAGACTTCATATATTATCTTAAAGGTTTTATATTGAGGTCTTAGGATTATGTGGATCTGTTTCATCACATTTGATATGCACAATTTCATCCACACACATGGTTCTTTTATTAAAGACTCTATAGGTTTTACTAGAGGTTGAGTAACCAAAGATGATTCCTTCATCACTCTTGGAATCAAAACTTTCAATATTATCCTCTTTATTAAAAATATATACTTTATAACCAAAAATATTTAAATGACTATCTTTTGGTTTTCTATTGTTCTATAACTCATTAATAGTTATCTTGAGGATATGTCTAATTAAGACTCTATTAATTATGTTACATGATGTATTCACATCCTCAACCTAGAAGTAAACAGGTAAATAATATTAATTAAGCATTATTATATAAATTTATTACAAGTTACTATTTATTATTTCTACAAATCCATTTTGTGGAGGTGTCCTAGGTGTAGAAAATTTATGACAATATCCATTGTGTGAGAAAAAAGATTCAATGTCTTGATTTTCACACTCAAAACTGTGATGACTTATTAGATATTTAATTCTATGTTCACTACGATTTTCTATAGTTTTGAAATACATGGTGAAGTATGTACATGCTTCACTTTTTTGTGCTAAGAAATAAGTCCAAGTATACCTAGAATAGTCATCCACAAGAACATAGACATATTTTTTACCATTTAAACTAGAAACTCCAGATGGTCTAAACAAATCCATGTGAACCAACTATAAATGTTGAGAAGTTGAAACTTCTATATTTTATTTGAAAGATATCTTGTGATGTTTTCCCTTTTGAAAAGGACTATTTACTTTTTCATTTGGAAACTCAGGTTTGGGTAGATCATTGACTAGGATATTTCTAGAATACTTTCTAATAGAGTGTACATTACAGTGTCTTAATCTCTTATGAAAAATCCAAGAGTCTTTATGAAAATAAATTAAATAAGAAACATTTTGAGAGGCTAAAGAATATAAATTTTCATTTCCAAAATAAGAAAATACTAATTATTCTTTAGAGATAAAAATAGTGCAAGAATAATTTTCAAACATAAAATGAAATACATAATTACATAATTGTAAAATAATAAGTATATTGTACTTTAATCCATAAGAAGGTACTTTATAAATTAAAACTCAGTTATACTTACCAATCTAGCCTAAAAAAATTATTTTTCCTTTAGCATTGTCACCAAAAGTGACATATCCACCATAAATTTTGATGAAACTCTTAAAGCTCGAGTAATTACCTATCATGTCTCTTGAACATCCATTGTCCAATTCCAATTAACTCCTATAAGATCTCTTTAAAGAAATTTCTTACAGAATAATAAAAAAAAGATTTTGGTACCCAGACCTGTTTGGGTCCTATGACATCAGTAATCAATGCTTTTGGTACCCATAATTGATATATAGGTTTCTTATAAGAATTACACAACATATTTGAAAAATAAACCCTATTTGGTCTATAATAACTAGAGTCAGTAAATGATTTTTTCAGAACTGGTACTAGTAACATAGCATTGATTTTTAGGTAAAAGAATATATTTTATAGATTTAGTTATAAAATATTTTTTAGATAAGTTTCTCAATCTTGGTTGATATCCAATACTAGAAGTGTACTTAGGATCTATCTATTTATCTAGAATTTGAGCAAGAGTGTCTTTCCCATTGGTAAACTTTTCTAAATTAGTATTCTATTTCTCATTAAACATTTTTAATTCATTATTTTCTTTAAGCAGTTGAGAATTATTTTTTGTTTCAGTAATAAGTTAATATTTAACATTTATAGTAAGATCATGTTGTTTTTTAAAGATTTATACATACCATTTAGTTTATTACTTGTCTCTTACAACTTGTTACGGTATTCAAATAGTTTTTAATTTTTTAGATTCTTAGACACAATTTCATGTTTAGAATAATTTTAATTATGTGCAGGTAAATCTATGGTTACCTTAGATGTGTATTTCATAAAACATATATTTTTCATGTCATCTTTATCAACATGAGATTATGCTGATTCACTAGAGCTCTCCTCATAAGCACTCCAGGTGGGCTTTATAGATTTCTTATACATCTTGTCTTTATTTTCATACTTTTTTATTTTAACATTGTACAGTTATCTTTGACAAATAATATCCTATTCAATTCATAGTAGACAATCTATTCTGATTTATCATTTCTTTTCTAGTCCTTTTTCCACCTTCCCTTATTATCATACCTTCCATTATAATTAGGATTCCTAAAAAGATTCATCTTTCTATAGAAATTTATAAATCTTCTGGCCAACTAATCCATCTCTGCATCACTATCAGATGTTGATTAATCATTACTAGAGATTTTAAAAGAGTCTATAACCTTCTCATTTTTCATATTCAAAGAGTTAGTAGTGTTAATAACATAGATTTTCATTTGGTTTTATACTCCTCTTACTTGTTGACTTTCAACACTTATTAGTTCATCATCATCTTTCCACTGAGTTATTTAAAAGGTAATTTTATGATTTAACATGATTCTTTAATTAAGACAGAGGTTCCTCTTTATCTATCAGGTAAGAATATGATAATCAATATGATTGGTTCTTTAGCAGTAACATCTTTTCATAGAGAGATCATAGTGTTCACTATTACATTGATCATAAGATATATATTGAAAATAGGCTCATCAATCTTAATCATAATGTTATTATATTTAATATTATATGTGTTAAGTCTCATTTTATTTAACACTATAAGTTCCTTCATGTGAAACATACAATGTATCCTAAATTTCATGGGTTGTTTTACATGCAGCAATTCAGTTAAATTTCTCATCTCCTAAAGAGTAGTATATTGAATTCATGGATTTGAAATTAATATTATAATTAGTATTAGTTAGTCCATCCCATGTATTTCTAGTAGTAGTAGGAGTCTTATACTTTTCGACAATTTAAGAAATAATTTCAAAACCCATACTTTCTAAATGCACTTTCATATTAATTTTCTATTGGGCATAATTAGTTCCATTAAAGAATGGTGGTAAGTTGGTAAAAGAAACTTCTAGACTATTTTCCATAATAATCCAATAATTTTAAAGAGATATAAATTTATAACTTACTGAAATTTACAGATCATTAATGTGAAACTAAAATCACAATTGAAAAGAAAAAATTAAAATAAAGCCTTAACAAGAATAAACTCCTCTGATACCAAATGTTTTTTAGAGTATCTTACTCAAGATGGGGGGTAATTTGTATCTATAAATTTTTTTGTTAATGACTGATTCTTTGAAAATTCCCAAATTAAAAATATAATCTAAGTAAGTTTGTGGTGAATTTATAAGCTTCCTAAATTTTTAGTTAATTTCTCAAAAGATAGATTAGTTATCAGCTATATTAATCTAAATATTTATACAAATTTGGAATCTAACCTTCTAGTTCAAAATATCTATAAACAATTTAAAAACAAACTATCATTGTTCAATTTATTTTTATGGAATGGTGATAATGCAGAGTAAAACAAAAGTGTAAAAACATAGCAGAAATAAACAAGAGGTTCAATCTGAAGATAATACTTAGTCCTATCCACTTGACTATGACCTGTCACCAAGAAGTTTAAATTAATAACCACTTTGATCCCCACCATGGATCAGGGTTCACAATAGCACACAAGGCTCTCTAGGTCACACTTGACCTCTTAAAATGTTATCCATGTAAAAAACAACAAATAGGTCACACTTGACCTCTTCCACTATTCTACATGGGATACAAAGAGTAAAATAGAGAGTGAGTTTGAGGATATAAAGTATCCTCCAGTTATGCATAGGAGTTAGCGTGTGTGTAACAAAAAGAAACAAACAATGCTAAAAAATGTATTCAAAAGAACAAAACGGAGCTGCAGTTGTAGAATAAGGCTTATAAGTCTATGTGTGTTATGAAGTGCATTTATGGACTCATTTGATGTAGTGGAAATTATGTTTGAGTCCTCTTTTAGAAGTTGGCTCCAAAACAGAGTATTTTAGTCTCTGTGTTCTGGTTTCCAGGAGTGTGAAATGTTTAGCTCCTTTTTTGAAAGATGTTTAGTGCAACTCAGCACGATTTTTGGTTGTCTTTTTTATCTCCCCATATGCTCTAGCTTTGATTTCATGGTATTTTTGAGTAATATCTACAGTTGTAGTAGTTTCCACTTTTTTAATTATTTTTTAGTATTCAGTGCACTCATCATATTTTATATGATCTTGCATGTAATTATTTTATACATCAAGGTACAGCAGATCTAAAGATCTCCCCTGGTGCATATAACTTGTACTTTCTACTAAAAGTCTAATAGAAAAATTTAAATATTGTCTGAAACATTAATTTTTATAAATATGGCCATTAGAAAGAAATTTGAATTAATAAATTAAAAAATGTTTTTATGACTACAAGTGAGTCATAAGTATCGGTGTCTCGTTGGCATCTGAATTTCATCATCATTCAGTCGGAATCAGTGACTCTGGATGTCAGTGTCACATTTCTTCAATGATACATATGAACTAACGATGACTCGTATCAATAGTGATTCATTACTTATTTTTTCAAGATAGTTAATCCAATGATGACTCATTTTAACTAAGAGTTAGTCCTTTCATCATTAAAATCATTCCACAATAGGTCATCTGAACTAACGGTAGGTCGTATGCATCGATAACATGTGAAACGGTGAGTCCTTTGCCTATTGGTGTCATGTCCAATGGTGAATCTTTTCCAACAGTGTTAGTTTCAAATACATATAAAATATGGTTGTTTGATATATCTATCAACAAGACATATGTCTGATGGTGATTCATCTTCCTATCAGTGTCAGTGACTCATACATAGAAACTTTTATATGATCTGTCTATCTTGTAATTCAAAAATGTTAGAAAATGGTAATCCTTATAATTAAACATAGATAAAAAATTAATTTTCCTTAGAATTAGTCACACATAAATTTTTATATGAATGAAATGATTTGATATTGAAGAAAATATTTTGTCATATTATAGGATCTAAATGAAAATAAGATATATGTTAATATATGACACGATTTGTGATAATTAAAAAATTTATAGTTAGAGATTGTGACCAACAACATATATGGGAAAAAAATTCCTTTATCAAATACAAATGTAAAATCCCCTCCTTTAGACTCTTTTAATTTCCATTTTCCATTAATATAGTGACCACATTATCATATTTCTAAAAAAATCATGACACTTATCATAAATTGAATAAAAGATAATTCTTTAACTGATGAAATTTGGATAACAAGCATTCAAGAAGATATCAATTAGTTTGAATGGAAAAATTTTTATACCCATTGTGAACATCCTATCGATCAACTAGAAATTAGAGAAATTGTTTATAGATACAAATGTGATGAAAATGGAATCATTATTTTAAATAAACAATGACTTGTTTTGAAAGGATATTACGTAGATGATGTAAAAGACTATGTTGAAACCTATGCAATAATACCTAGACACAAATATATCAGAACAGTATTAGGATTATCACCCCATATGATTTATAATTTATTTTTAATGGATGTGAAAATTTATTTCCTTAATTATTATGTTTAAGAGGATGTTTATTTTCAATTAGAACCTAGTTTTTTGAACGTTAAATTTCCAAAGAAAAGTATTTTAACTTATGAAAGAACACTACAGACTCCAAAAAATCACCAAGATTTTTTTATGATAGACTTAAAGAATAATTTCTTCAATATAATTTTGTTAAGGTAAATGGTGAATAAAATAGTTTGAAAATATAAATTAAAAAAAATTAAAATTTATGTCGATGAAATTATTTTCTTTCCAACTCAAAAATCTATTTCTATGTTTTTTTTTTGAAATTATGAAACATGAATTTAAAATGTTCATGATGGGAGTACTAAAAGTATTCCATATTTTTTTAATTGTTCGAAAACCAAAATATACTATTTTAATAGAATATAAATATAATAAATATTTACTCCAACATCACGGTTTTGAAAATTTATCAAACATTAATAAAAAGTTTGAAACATATATCAAAATTAATATTGATGAAATCGATAAATTGATCAACAATAAAAATATCGTTGTATGATCACTAGTATAGTATATCATTCTATAAGTCGATCAAACATATTTTTTTAGTATTTCAAGTGATATGTTTGTAGACAATCTAAAATAATTTAATTTTAAATAGGCAAACAACTTTTTTAGATACTGTAAATATATTTCCAAAAATGTATTATTTTATTATTTAGAAAATTAGTTTGTTTTAAAATTTAATTCAAATTCTATCATGAATGGAAATAAGTTTGATAGAAAAAATTTATTATGGAATATATAATTTCATAGGAGAATTATTAGTATATTGGTCAATCATGAAATTAAATTATGAAGCACTTTCCACCACTTAATCATAATATATATCATCCGTGTGTTATTATTCTCAATTATTGTGGATGTAACAGAAACTCAATTATTTTCTTCATATTTTTTCTCAAACTCCAATTATTTGTGGAAATATTATTTATACTTCCATTTCTAGAATCTTATAACCTATTTCATATTCCAATTACACAGATTAAATATACCATTTACTTGTGATGAAATAATAATGAAAGAGATGTTATTCTGGAATTTATTAGATTATAAAATCATCTTGCTGTTGTTTTTAATAAAACATACATATAATATATTTGAATTCATTAGAAATAAGTTCAGAATGATCAAATTTAACTAATATTTAATCAAATTATTATTTCATCTATCTCATTATATTAAAAACTCAACAAAAAGAGAAAATATATATTTTGAACTTATCTGATTTTCAAACTTCTCAGTTTTTAAAAAATTTATTATTTTCAAACATATCTATTATTAAAACCAAAATATTTATCAAATATTTATTTTTCAATCATTATAGATTATATTTTTTTATTGTAAATGTTTAAATTTTATTTTTAAACTTTTCTTTATAATATCTATAAAAGATGAACATCATTAAAAATTTATGGAAGATATCATTTGGAATGTTTTATATTTAACAATGAATTATATTACATTCCTATTATTATTATTTAAAATATGGTGATATATTAAATATTAATATTCTATTTACATAAGAGTTATATGGAATTCATTATTATTATTTTTTTAGAAATGTAGCTTTTGATTTCCATATAATGAATTTTTAATGATTATTCTTACAAAAAACTGTATGTAAATTGATTTGGAATTTAATTTTATTTGAAATTCATTGAAAACCATTCCTATATAAAATGAAACAATTTTGTAAGACAGAAATATTAAATACTTATACATGGAAAAAAGTCACAAGGCTATTTTCACATTCAATGTTCTTTCTATATTTTCCTTTCTATGCTAATTATTTATCTAAAGTATCTTTATAGCAGTTTATGCAACGAATTTCTGTAAACTATCTATGAAGTATAATGTATTCCTTGAAAAAGTATTAAGATAATTGTCTATATCTAAAAAACTATCTTTGTTTATTGGTGAAGAAGGTTGAATTTAATGTATGATAATGTAGAATCATGTCTTTAATTACAATGATATTTCTGATAGGAACATTAAGATTAGTGGTGATAGTGATATTCATCTTGAAATCACATTATAAAAAGTTATTTTCATACATGAATCTTGGTTAAAATGGGATTTATATAGAAAAATTGATGACATAAACCAAGATAAAATGTTTTTCCATGAAGATATGATGATTTGAATTTTTTTCATAAATGAAAAAAACATTTTATCGTATAATTCTCAAATAGAAATGAGTTTGTTTATTTATTATTATTTTTTCTTCTATATTTATTTTTGAATATAAAAAAGGGGGATAAATTAATGAAATATATTTTTTGGTCTATTTTTATCTATATATTCTGAATTTAATTAAAGCGGGCATATATTTGTATCTAATAATGTTCTTTTAGATTATGTATAAAAAAATTTGGGATAAATTCTAAATCATAAAGAATACAAGGAAATTACTATTTAATTTCAATTCTTCCTTTAAAATTTTTTTATGTGTCTTTTAATTTGAAAAAATGGGGGATATTGTAGAATTTCTGTCACACTAGATTCTGTAATTTGTAAATTACAATACACATTATATTATAATGATCTTCAATGAATTTTTGGATTAATTTATTTTTTTCATGAAGTATAAACATTCGGTAACTGAATTACCAGAGATCTAAAATAGTTTTATGGAAATATGAAAATATGAAGATTCATGTAAGACAAAATTCAATATATTTTGAAGCAATATAGTTGTTCTGATCTAAGTCAATGGTAGATGTACCAATATCCTGAGTTCATTGGTTGATGAAGATGTTTCCATCAATATAGTTTCACCTAACTCCAAATTTTTTCAAAATTTGGCCAGTGAACTGTGTAAAAAAATTCATAAAAATAAATTTTCACCTAGAGAATTATAAGAACAAAAAAAAAACATTCAAACAAATATTGGGAATTATGGATGTTATTCATAATTTTCAATCTTTGTAATTTAATGTTTTTGGGAGACTTTTTGGTAGGGTGAAAATTTTATTTAGGAGTGTTTCTTCTAAGAGATAACATAGTTTGATGGTTTCCATGAAAATATCTCAATATTTCCATTGTAATAATTTATCTACCAAACTAGTACAACAAGATTGAGGGATTTATAGATTAGGAATACATATGAATTATAAATCATCTTATCAACAGCTTCCATGGATAATAATAAAGAGCTTAGGTACATCCTGTATTTGGAAGTGAGTTGGTACCAAAGGTTTTAGTTGAGGGATTCCAAAGATTGGAAGTCAAACATTATGATAGGAATAAAATAAGGGACACCTTACAATAGGTTTAATGTTACAGATATATTATTTCTAGTCTATATACCAATCAATAATTTTTTTAAAAAGTTATTTCTTAGGAAACATCCTTTTAAAATATTATTTAGTTTCTAACCAATATTTTGTGTTTTGTTTTGAATCTTCCACTATATAATTTCATTAATTACGATTAATTTAATTTCTAAAATACTTATTTTAATCAAGTTAGTTTAAATTTACTTTTTTTAACTCTTCTATCAATAATATATATAACTGATTATTTTATTTCGACTGTAATAACTGTATTCAATAAATGTTATGTTTATTTTACATTTATTTCTAATTATATTGGTAATTCTAACATCTTATTAAATTAATAGTAGGAGAAGAAACAAATTATTTTTGATTGGAACTAAAATTCACCCCTCATAAATTTTATTAACCATTTCACCTATAAATAATGTTGTCAGGTATCATTTTTCAAGGGGAATTTAATGTGTTATAACTTAATTAATTTACATGAATTTTATTTCATTATATTTTGGTGTAATACCTCATATTGTATCATTTATTTAAAAATTCATACCTACCTTCCTTAAACCATTGAAATTATCTTGAGAGTTAAAATAACTAAATTCATTTTCATTGTACCATGTTTTATATAATTTATAAATATTTTCGCTTTGAGTGATACAAGAATTTTCTAATTATGAGATTAACACTATTTAAAATTCTCTTGAGTGAAGAGTTATGATGAATTTCATGTATGGTATGTCACATAATGGAAATGAAAATGGAAATTGTATTTTATTATGAATTTTAGAGTTCATTATCTTTGAGAAAAAAATCCATAAACATATAATGATAAAATATTTTTTTGAGAAAATTTAAATTCCCCACATATTTTATTTATGTATTTACAATTTTTTTATGATATAAATTTTTTCATGGGTGAAAAAAAATTATGTGTGGGTGAGTGCAATTATTTATATATATATATTTTTAAATTTATTATAAAAATAAAAATAATTCGTAATTAATAGGTCATTAAATTTTTTTTGAAACTTTTGAAAAAAAGTAATCAAACTATAACACTATAAAATTGTGGTTTTAATTGAATTATGTATTTTGAGATTTTTTTTTGATAATTTTTACTATTGTTTTTGTGACTTTATAGTTTTTATAGGATGAAACCATGTAAAGGTAAAAAAATGTCAAATGGAAAACATAGGCTTCGCCTAGGCCCATCAACTAATACCCATAGGCCAACCCTATAAACGGATAGTCAAACTAGGAATGGGGATGAGCATGTAGCCTTTGTGATCCATTTACGATGGGATGAACCACAAGTAATTGAGAGAATAACTATGGTCCAATATAATATTTTATAAAATACTGATTCACATACCCTAATATATACACAAAATTCATGTAACAACCTGAAATTATTTTCTAAAATAATAATATATTTTATGGATTTCATGACATCCAACACTGATATTTAAATAAACTATGATGTACTATAAAAATATTATTTTTTTAATGAGACCATTATAACATACACATTAAATTGGAGTTAGGAATAAAAATGAAATAATTATAAAAATATATGTATAATGGATTTAAATAAGGAATTATTTTATTAATTCATAATAAATAATTTATAATTTTATAGTAAAGTCATTTTATGCTTCCAAAACATGTTCTCTTCTGCTGGAATGGTTTGAAGGCCATTTTTTTTAAATTTTTGAATAACAAAATTTTAACATGGGTGATAGGGATATCATACATAACACATAAGAAAATAATATAATTTTTGAAAAAATAATTTCAATATCACCTTAATGTGATTTTGTTTTAATTTTTTTTAGAAAAATTGATTTTTGAGTGAATAATGAAACATGCCGATTTTTTCAAAATTTCATTTAATTTCATTAAATAAATTAATTTAAAAGAGTAATTATGTTTTTAATTTGTTTTTTAATATAACATAGATATCCATTAATTATAATTAATGAAGTTAATTACATAGGAATATATATTATAATTAATGTGGTTATAAGTTAATTTTTGGGATTAAAAGACAATTTTTTCTAAAAATTATTTTTATATGCACAATAAGTTTTTTATTAATGGACTAAATTAATCACTATATATTAATATTTTTATGAAATTACTAGATTATACATTCAATTAAATATTTTATAATTTTTTATTATATTTAAAAGTCAAGTAGTGAATTTAAATTCAGTTTTATGCTTAAAAATTCATTTTTCTAAAAATGGGTTTTCTTTGCATTTTTCTTGATTATTTATAAGTAAACTATAGCACTTATAAAAATTGAATATAAGGATCATTATTTAAAATAAAAATAAATATTATAACTCAATTGGTTTAACATAATTTTTTCTTATAATGAATAGAAAATAGTAAAATTTTATTACTATGGTTAACGGTTAAGGTTATAACATGTTTATCAGGGGGTGTAAACCAAGAGATAAGGGTAACAATTCAACCTGAAATTGTCTAATTATTATTTTTTAATTTATTTAAACCTTATATTATCATAAATTTAAATTATTTTCCATTTTTTTCACTTTCTCAAGAAAGTGACCTTATATTATCAAAAATATTAAAGTAATTCCAAATGTGTCCCTACCCTCACTTATAAAAGGTAAACACTTATAATAAATTATTTACAAAATTTTAGCCTTATATATTAACAAATACCTACCCAAAAACATTATTATATTACTCTAATTTATCTTTGATCCCATGGACTTCTCTTAAGAATTTGTTTTTGTGGAAAATGGTATAAACCGGGGGAGGTTTCTCAATAAATATGTATGAATCTTAACAAAGCTCTTTGAATTTTATTTCCATTTTCCACACTCTTTGAAAATATTTTTTATATAAAAACATAATTAATCATATATTATCTATATTATGGGAACTAATTATGATTATTACACAAATGTTTCACAAATATTATCCATCAAATGTGAAATTAATGTATCCCTCATGTGTATATGTGGACAACTTCTTCCACGTAGAGAAATGATTAATATTACATCACTACATATTATGTGCAATTATTATGATTAATTTAATATATATATATATATATATTTGAATATATATAATGATAAAATTGTGATTTCATAAAATTTAATTATTATTTACTTATCTTTAGTTCCATTAAACAATGTGTGGAAAGCATCACTCATGCGTACGTACCAGCTACCATATCAAAGAATGGTGTAATTAATTTTTACATATATACCATTTATGTATTCTTAAATAAATATATATAATTAATATTTATGATATTTACATCATTATTACCGTTCTTTAGATTATGTAACCAAGATCAATGTTTAAGGATCATAACATTTAAACTGAAATATACATGAATAATGAAATAGTTAAAACCCAAAAAAATAATTTTAATGTATAGTTATCAATAAATGGGTCTTGAAATATTATAAAATTATTTTATATGATATTAAATGTATTAATATGTTTTTTATTGATTTATATAATATATAAATATATTATATTATAGGTAACAGTTCTTATTAAAAAAGTAAAACTTGGGGTAAGGGGGCCACTGTCCTAGATTTGAATTCCTTGAGACATGATTATTTTATTCATAATATAATATTTATATTTTTTTATAATAAAACACCACTATAATTTTTCATCATGATTAACTTATACTTAGTGATGTTTATTTTTTATTCCTAGTTCATTCCCTAATGGGGTTTTGACTCAATGATTATGAGATTGGTAATGGTTCTTCATCTCAATATAGTTTCATTGAGACATGTTTTATGTAATAAAATTATTTATGTTTATGGGGTGAATTTATTTTCCCTTTAAAATGGTTTAAATCGTAGATCTTAATTTATTCATGGTATTTAATGTTACAAATAAAAATATTTCATATGAGGGGTTTGATTTGATTGTGATCAATGATGAAATGTTTTATTGTCTCAATTTGCCTCCATTGGGATAAATGTTTTGTTATATTGCTATCTTATTTTAAAGGGTAAATGCACTTCCTATCTGATATATTGAATCATTAATATTCTTATGTTCATGGTATTTATGTTTTCATTTGATGTTATTTCTTTCATGGGGGTTATTAATCAAAAGATACCCAATTGGTTAGGGTGTTTAAGTTACGATCTCATTTTTATCATTATTATTTATGCTTTAATTTATAAAGGTGAAATTATATGATAAATCACTTAGAAATAGTTTCTATTCTTATATGGTTATTTCTATAAATTACATGTTTTCATTTCATTTTATTCTCTCCAAACACTAAAAATTATGTGGAAATATTTTTTTGGAAAATCAACTTTTTATTTATTTAGAAAAGAATAATATTCTTCCATGTATATATTTTATTTAAAATGTTTTAATGGATGACTTAAATATTATCATATATTTTTTAAAGTCATTTTTACCCATGGAAAACTTTTAATATAACGGTTTAAGAGAAATGGTTTTTCATTTACAGAAAAAGGTTGTTTTTACCAAAGGTTAGAAAAAATTATTTATTTTATAATACCCCTAGGATTGAATTTTCCCATTAACATAACTATTATTGTATATAAAGATAAAATAACATAATTAAAAGGTTCATTTATAATATTATGTTTTTCTTAATATTTTGGGAATTTTTAAATTTAAAATAAGTGATTTCAAAATGAAAAAGGTATTCTCCTAATAGAATATTCTATTGATATTTTAAAAGAAATATTCATTTATAAGGGAAACATTTGATATTAATTATTCTTAATTGGGGATATTTTCCAAATATACCATCTATATTTCTTATCGGAATGGCTTATGATTGTAATGATGAAATATTTTCAAAACCTATTTTAATTTACAATTGTTAACCTTTAATGAAATGGTAAATTTTTTCATGGTATTGCGGCATATATAAGAATATATTATGATTATCTAATGTGTGGTTCTATTATTACCCCTCTAATGTATTGATTAATTCTTGACGTTTTATTATTTCAAAGGGAAAACATATGTTATCCCAAACCCAAAGTAGTTATACACGTTGTTATACCAGCCTAAAATGGGATGAATCACATGGTGAGTATCATAAAATAAAAATTATATGATTATTATTATGAAACACTTGTTGTAACTTTTTAATGAAATGATATTATACCAATGTTATTCTCAGGGATCATATTCTTTGATTCTATTATAAGTCATGACTTATGAACTATTAGGATTTATGTCAGGAATCATGATTAGGATATACGTATTTTTTGTTATGATTTTAAATTTTTATGCTCCTGTTCTCATACACATTTTCTCATGTTGTGTGAAAAAATGATTATTGATTGATATATCCCTTGATTACACTTATAGGGAATTTTATATCACACTTTATTATTTTTCCTTTCACTATAGATATGATGAATGGTTCTATATTTTATATTTATAATAAGAGTTATTTTTTAAAGAACATAATGGGAGACGATATATAACCTATTTATATCAATTTTATGTACTCATGTTTTCAACGAAAAAAAATGATTGTGGTTGTGGCATGGTTCATTTTGATATAAAATGAATATCTATTTAATAATAATATGTAATATTTCTATATGTGATATTTTGGTTTTTATATCTAGTATCAGAGTATGGTTTCATTATATTTAGATAATAGGATGAGAAATATTTGGTGAGAAACCTTAGGATAATCCTATGTATTGTAGAATATCCAATGTTATAGTAATGAAATTCATGTGTTTATTCTAGAAAAATATCCACATATGGATAATTGAAAGTGGATTTGTATTTGGAATAGATGCACTTTGGGGTTATGCTCTAAATGCGGTGGAATAAGTATCAAAAAAATCGCCACTAGTGCATGATAATTAGACATAAGACTATACTTTTGGATAGACACACTGATGAGATATGATTGTGTTAATTCAAATTTTTATTATAATCCATTATGAAGAATTGGAATATATAATTTCTATATATTATTTAGGTTAAAATATAATGTTAAAGATTGAAAAAAAATAGCCATATATAGATAACCTATAAATTATATTCATTAGTATAATAATTTCAAAAATTATTATTATTTCTTATACTATTAATTTTGGTTTTAGTCAATGAATGGAACTAGAAGGAACTAAGTTAACATTTAATATGATGGATGATACTGTGATTGTACTCACGTGAAAAAAAAATGAAATATGAGATAGAATATGAAATCTTGGGATTATTCTTAACTGGCTATCTTGATATATTATTGACAACATGGATATAATTTCATTTCCAGATGATCTAAATAAGAGAAAATTTTAGGTTCACGAAGGAAATGGAGGACAGAAGATTTAACTTCCTACATGTCAAGAATGTGGGAAGAAGCACCTAGGGAAATGTCTCAATGGAACAAGAATATTTATTGTTTGTTGAAAATATGGTCATAGAGAAATTAATTTATGTGGAAAAATTAAGAGTTAAATGTATGTAAATAAAGTACATATTAAGGTATCAATTACAATTTAATGACTTATGATGGGGGTACATTGTAATTATCTAAGTAAATTTCAAATTCCATGGATAAATCTTAGATGAAGGAAAGGATTATTCCATGTAAATAAATAATGTATAGTGATATATTTTTTTAAATTTTTATTGGATAATTATATTATGGAAATTTTTTCTCAATGATATTATAGTTATAACAATCATTAAACATCATTGGATTTTTTGTGGCTATTTTTCAGGAAATATTTTCTATCATATGTTTAATGGTACAAATAACCTAATATAGGCTTATAGAGTATGTTAATATTTTTGGAAAACATATGATTGAAGGACATATAACCCTGAATATGTTTAAATTGTTTCTAAAAAAATGATTTTTTGGCATAAAGTGATGATTAATATTGATAAAGTAAATTTGATATTATTCGTGACATTAAAAATAATTAGTGATTTAAGGAAGAAGTGATTTAGATTATCACTAAATAAGATTATTTAATTTTTTATTTATGGAATATATTGGATAGTCAGTGATTTTATTTTGGAAATAGGGATACAGTTAATTTTTGTAATCATATAATTTCTCATTATGTTTTTATAGTGATTCTGGTGAATTGCATGCTTTTGGATAATATATTATTTATGTATCCACATGTTTGATATTTGACATTATGAGATACTTTAGATTATTTTGAGATTAAATTTAAATTAATTTTAGAAATTTTTTAGTCTTTTTCAAAAAAATGTGTTTTTAATAATAGTAATAGATGACTTGAGAATTTTTAGAATTTAGCTATTGTGGAAATAATTATGTATATCTTTGGATATTAACATTGAAACCATTATTATTAACCTCTAAAATGATAATTTATTCATATTAATTATCATAGATTATGATAACCATTTTTGGTTATAATAAATGAACAATGGAATGAGGAATGACGTGTCATAATTTTATAGATCCTTTGATCTATTTTATTATTATTTTAGTTCTTCATGCAAGAAAAATTCCTATTTTTCATTAATCATTGGAAAATAGGATAGAGGTAGAAACTATTAGAAATATTCAACCAAATGATGAAAATATTATCAAAATATCAAATTCCATGGTAAAATAAACCCATAAATTAAAAAGTAACTTGAAAATAGCTATTTTTATCTACAGTTATTTCAAAATAATTGTTGGTTATTTTGACCCCTCTCGGAAAAATGTGTTTATGGATATTAAAATTACCATGACCATATTATCTATCAATATATAAATAAATTTTATTATTTGGAAATTATTTTTCTTCTCCATGTCCATAATTTTAAATCTTATTAATTTTTTTCTTTATTAGGGGACTCTATTATGTGTTATTTAAGGAATTATTTATGATTTCAACTTACCCTTATCGGATGATGTTTTACTATTTGTTTGTAATATGATTGTTTTCAAAAATGTTATTTTTAAATATTGATGAATTAAATGCTAGGATAAAATTTTCATGGAATATTTTTTTAAGGGGGGATAATTTAACATCATGAAAATTTATTTTAAATTAATATTATGCTTGATATCTTTTTTTACATGAAACACCTTTATTTTAATTAACTATAATATATTATGATAACTTAATGATTTAAATGTGACTATTATAACATAGATGTTACATTTTTTGTATGAATATGTATAAAAAAATTATGAAATATGTATTAGTAAAGGCTTTACATGATGAAAATGTAATGTTTAATTCATAATAAATAATTACTCTATTTTTAGTAAGTTAATGTTTTTCTTCAAAATTATGTTTTTGTTTTAAAAATTGTTTATATAAAGTATTATGTGTGAACATTATAAATAATTTCATTAATTTTTTGAAATTATATTAGAGTAAATTAATAAAACGTTTAATCAACATTTAAATATTAACTTATAGGGTATTTTCCGGATTTTTTTGGAAAGAGTTGATTTTTTAATGAATAATTAAAAATTCATAGTTTTCCAAAACTATTATTTATTCTAATGAAAATAATTAATTTTAATGTCAAGTTTTTTTAAATTTCATTTAAAAGTAAAATAATAAAAATTTAATTATAAATAATACAATTAATTACATAGTAGTAAAGAAATTTCTTGATTTTTGATATATATTCATTTTTAGGATGAGAAAAACCATTTTCTAAACAACTTTTTTATGTGTGTAATGTGATTTTATCTTAATAAATTAAATTATTAACTATTTTCATAGGGTTTTAATTAAATTTATATAATTTATAATTAATTATTTATTTTTTTATTGATTTTATGGTTTTTACAAGGTTAGTAATGGAAGAAAATTTAGTTATATTCGTTAAATGATTTTTTTTATAAAAATAGTATTATATTGCCTTTTTCATGATTTTTTAAAATTAACTTCTAATATTTATATAAATATAGTCTTGTAAAATGTGTTTCATATTTATAATTATTGTAATTAATATAATTTTATATGGTAAAACTAATTTTTGGTCATAAAGAATAGTTAAAAAATTAATTTTGTTTTTTCATGGTTAGGTTTAAAATAATATTGTTGGGGGCCAATATATCGGTCTGAATGCCTCATATTAATCTCTAATTTTTTATTTTATGAAGTATTTTTGAAATTATTTTATAATACCTTTGAATTATTTGACATTTTTTCCAGTTCCTCATGAATGTGACCATCTATCACAAATTTTTTATGTAATTCCATGTGTCTCACTCCTCACTTATGAAAGAAAACCTCTTTTACTCCATTATTAACAAAATTATATCCTTATATATCATAAAATACTTGAAAAAAATCATTTTATTTTCCTAATATTAATATATAAATTATTATAGTGTTAGCCAAATGAGGTCTCTTAATGAAGAGGTATAACTTTAAACCGAGCTCTTTCAATTTTATTTCTCCTTACACCTTTTATAAAAACATATTATTCATATAAACATGATCATTCAATTATCATAAATATACTAAGATGTTATTATGTTGATATAATCACGATTTCCCACCTCTTCTCCATTAATTGGGAAATGAAATTATCGCTTTTGTACACGTGTTTACTACTCCATCCATGTAGTGATATAAATAATTTTTCATCACTATATTTAATTTTTGAATATTAGTATGTATGTAATGTATTTATATATATCTTATTTATGATATAATAATTATTTTCTAATGTATAATTATTATTTACCTTTTTATATTTTATCAATAAAAAAGTGTAAATTGTCACTCGGGCGTACGTACAGGCTATCGCCTCCTGGAATGGTGAAATTCATTTATCAATATCTAACTTATATGGTTGGTTATAAATATTTTTATAATGAATATATACGATATTTGTACCATTATAACAATTCTTTATATAATTTAATAATGATCAAATTACTTGGATATGAACTTCTGAACCAAGAGTTGCATGAAAAATGAAATAATTAACACCCAGAAATGAAAATTTTAATAATCAATTATTAATAAATACTGGTTAAAATGTTATATGTGGATAATATATGATTATATAAAAATTTATATGGTTCATTTTAATAGTTATAATAAATTTAAATTAACTATACAAGAATTTAGATCTCTTATAATGTAAGTCAAACATGAGGTAAGGGGTTGTTTATGTCAAATTTGAATTCCATGATACATGTTTAGGTTATATACCATGTTTTATTTTTAATAGATAAAATAAAAATACATTATAATTTTTTAACATTAATAAATTATAATTCATGATAATAATTTTTTCATTCCATGTTTATTCTTCCATGGGGTTTTGACTCAATGATTACAAAAGTGGTAAGCGTTCTTTGACATCATATTAATTAATTGAGATATGTTTGATTTTATGAAACTATATACGTTTATGATTTTTATTTTATACACATTTGAAATGTTATATATCATATATTTATTAATTCGTTTTATTTAAATTTAAAATTCAAAAAAATTCATCCAAGGTATTTTGATAAAAATGTTTTCGAAGTGGTAAGGGTTTATCGTCTCAAAATGTTTTGTTTGGAACATATGTTATATTAAACAAATATCTTATTTTTATAAATTATATGGACTAAAATATTTATATTATTTATAATTAATATAATTATTTTCAATATACTTAATTTTTTATTTGAATTTATTTCTTTTATGTGGGTTATGAATCAAAAGTTTCCAATGTTGTATGGGTTTTCAAGTTATAATATCATTTTTACTGGGGCTATTTATGCTTAAATTTTCAATGATGAAATTATATATTACACCTATAAAAAATATTATGAATTTTATTATACTTTGGGTGTCTCAATAAATTACATGCTTTCCATTTATTTTCCTCTTTCACAATACTGAAAAGTATGAAAACAATTTTCTTAGTAAAACTAACATTTTTTTATTCACCAAGAAACCATTTTTTATTTGTCCATATATTCATTAAAATGTTTCCAATAATGTTTTAAAGATTATATTATTAACATTTAAATTCATTTTTACCCATGTTTAACTTTCTATAATTTTTTTACATGGGATATTCTTGTCCTTTTCTGAATAAGGTATTTTTTACCCAAGGTGTGAATAAAATATTTTTTTAACATAAACCACATGGAAATATATTTCCACTATCATGAATAATATTTTTTTAATCATAATGAAAATTTTCCATTTTTATTTTAAAAGAAAAAGTTATCTTTAATATTTTTTGATTTTTTGATTTTAAATATTTTATTTCAGAATGAAATGGGAATTTTCATAAAGAAATATTCTATTGATTATTAGAGGAATTCTCCATTTATGATAGAATCCTTTTATTCTTCCTATGTTTCATTGGCTATATGATCCTAGGAAACCCTAATTTATTTTTCTACATGTTTTATGATTATGATGATGAAATATAGAAAAAACATGTTTTTATCTTCCATGGGTTAAGCTACGATGAAATGATAAATGTTTTAATGATATCTTGGAATATATATGAATAAATTATTATTATTTTAAGGGTTGGTACATTATAGAAATATATTAAATTGGGTAAAGATTAATGTTTTATTATCTCAAATCATATATGATTGGTTCTTCCAATCCCAGTGTAGTTACACTAGTGGTTATCCCAAGCTTAACATGTGATGAGTGACTTGGTGGGTAGGCTTGACATGTGAATTATATGATAATGACTATAGAACAATTTATGGCACTATTTTATTACCTGATATTATGAAAATTTTATTCTATCATGGATCATTCTCTTTGATTCCTTTATGATTCATGTCTTATGAACTGGATTTTGTTATCTGGACTCAAGATTTTGGTTTATGTATCAATGGGTATGATTTTCAAATTTTTAGATCATCCACTCATACCCCCATTCTCAAGTTATGATTAAAAATTATTATAAATCGATATCTATAATTTTTATCTTTAATTATCATATAATATAACCCATAATTATGTTTTCTTTTACCCAGTATATGAAGAAAGGTTTTAAGGGTTATATTTATTTGAAGGGTTCTAGTTGTATAAAACAAAGTGGGGGTGATGTAATATCTTTTATGTTCTTGTTGTATATGTATCTTTGTTTCTAAGGACATAAAAACTATATGATTATAGTATAGATAATAATTATATATAATTAATTTTCATATAATAAGATGAAATATTTATTTATGTAATGATTGAGTCATTTAATTTTGGAGTAATGGAATGCCTTCCTTGGATAATAACGTATGGGCCACTTTGACCTAAAAAATCACTACAGAATGAAATAATATATTGTGTGGGTGGGGGGGGTTAATTTAATACAATTGGGGCCTACACCAAATTATCATCTATGTACCTATACCTCCTCTATTATAGCATTGTTTTCTATTTATATCTCTTAACCCATCACTAAATTTCATCTAGAGATTTCATTATGTATGTTAAGGCCCATAAAAACACATATTTTCATATTTGTTATAACCCACATATGAATCTATGTAGATATATAATAGGTTAATTTTTAGGTAAATTTATTAATTGATATATTCAATTTATTATTTTACATTCAATATGTATTGGTTTTCTATACGTAGCCTTCATTTGTATTTCACTCTTTATAATATTCTGGACTTCCATTTTCCTTATATTATGATTTCTTTAGTGGATTTTTTATCAACCATAAATCACTTTGATAATGTTATTTTTTATGTTATTATATATCCTTTCTAAAATATGTTTATTTTTCCCACATTTTTATCTCGATCAACTATTTTTCGTTATTTAATATCTTGTATTAATATTCTAAAATGTGTTATTTTGATGTTATGATTATGAAGGATGTGTTTCATCCAAAACATATACAATTTAATCATCATGTCATACAACCTAATTTTCTATCACATTTCCTTATATATTTTATATCATGGCCTTCCATGGTGGTCTTCTATAGTTTATATTCATTTTAATCCTAAGAGATAAATCCTATGGTGTTTAGTTTTACACTAGGAGAGGGAGAGAGATATAGAGAGATACTAGAGGAGAGGATGTGATTATATGCCCTGTTTTCCAATGAAAGATGATGTTCTAGTTATTTCCATTGGCACATGGTGTAGTTTTCATTTATAGATTAATGGAGTGGTTTTATCCCATGGATTGGGATAGTTTTCATGTGAAGATTGGGTGGGCCCAGTGCAACATTATATTTTTTATCGGATCATTATGTGGATATATGGTATTATAAGTGGTTCTTTTAGTTTATATATTATTTATGTTGATAGATTTTGATGAATAATTTCATTGATTTTTGTGAACAAATGTGCATTCATCCAATAATATATGACACTAAATCCCCTTGATAGGTTTAAGGACCACCAAATAGTTTATCTATGCTTCTGTTTTTGGTTATATTCTCTATTCCATTGTTATTTTAGGTCTTTTTATCTACATATTTGTTCATAAAAATTATGTAAGAGGTTGTGGTCTCACTACACATGTAGGTTCATTATGGGACAAATAAATTAATATGAATATTTTCACTTTTTTATCTACTTTCTTATTTCAAACACATTAATATTAATTTTCCATGTTTCTTGGGTTTATGTTTCATAATAAAATAAGTTATCTGTTTATATTTTTATGATATCAAATAAATAATTATACCCTTTTTATTGTATAGATACATTCTTGAAAACCCAAGTACTAAAAATTCGTGTCATTTCCCTATGATTTAGAAGGATTTCTTATATAATCTTTAAAATAGAAATGTTTGACGATTAAAATGATTTTAATATTTTAGAGGAACAAAATATACCAGATTCAATATTATAATGTGATTTTTGATTCCCTGTGTGGTTCTATGAAGAATGTTTCCACTATGTATGAAATGGAAAATCAATTCATAGTGAAGTAGATATACTTAATGATTTCCTTAGAAAATATTAGAGTTTCATGTTATTGTCCCTTTATGATAAGGTTCTTCACGATAGTTCTTATGTGTCTATTTCTACCCAGATAAAGTCTAAACATGATGCCCTTATATATTATTAAATCCTTTGTATGAATATTTCATAATAAAATGTAATCATATAATTTCACAATGCATCATGGAACTGATTTCAGGACCCATGTTGATTATTTTAATCATTTTTTTGTTTTTTCAAATAATGATGTTATGATTAATTATGAATACCTAGTTATCATTTGTTAACATCCTAAATTGACTTGTATAATTCATTTAAGGATTCAATCATATAAACTAGATATTATATAATACCAAAAGTTGTTTAATTGGTCTTATTTTATAAATAAATACAAAAAATTCCACATTAAACAAGTAAATGAGGGAAAAAATATGAGTGGTAAAATTAATAGGATGGTTGGCATAGATATTGGTGTAAGTAAATAAGGAGTAAATATAAGTCCCAATATGAAGTTTGACGTGTTTCAAGTTAAAAAATGGAAATATCAAGTAAAATTATCCTAAAAAGAATAATTTTAATCGTAAGAATGATTACTGAATATTGGGAGAGAAATAATATGATATCACTAATGGATTTAATTTTTTAATGTGTTCCATGTCATAATAATAGTCCCTAAATTCATCATTCTCATTATATATGTCTAAAAATAATGTTTACTTCTCTTATCCTCATAATTTCATGAGTTGTGAGGCGTATCTAGAGAAAAATAGTATTAATTATATCATGGATATATGTTTTTTCTCTATAGATTCTTGATGTGTCATTGAAAATTATATCCAAAGATAAGGTTGGTTCCTGAATTAAAACAAAAAAACATGTATCTTAGAGTTTTTCACCGTAATAGATACACCTTTAGGTCTAATTCTTGTCGTATTGATAATTTTATGGTATCCCTCATCATTTTGAAAGTAACATTACTAAATTGGATGCATGTGTGAGATGATACAACACATTTGAAGTAGTTGAATACCACCCATGTAGTTCATGGATCTCATCAATGATAGAAACAAAACCTTTCTTCAGTAATAATCAATTCAAACTCAAGGTATGATGTTTTTTTTTGTTATTTCGACCTTGTTTCTTAATCTCAGATGAACACATATCAATTACATGATCAAAATTGATATTCTCATCATTAGAAGATTTAAATTAATGGATTGTTTTTTTGTTTTATTTTAATACTCTTCATTTATCCTCTTCTATGACAATGAATTGAGGCTAAAAGAACAATGGTTTATGTTTATTCCTCACATTTTTTGGTTTATGGATTTCCCGCTAGTCTATTCATTCAATCATCATTGGTATTTCTTCTGGACAACAATTCTACAAATACCATGTTTACAATCATTGCATGACCGTTCTTCGACATAATGGGTTGAAACGTTAGTATGGAGTTTGATGGAAGTTTCATTTGAGAATTGGTGATTATGGTGCATGGATAGAGGGAGTAAAAGACTAGATTAAGGGTTCTTTTTCATTTATGGTGGTGAATAAAAAATCTAATGTCGGTGGTACGTTCCAGTTGGTTTTGATGGATGGATTCCAATGAGAAAATGGTGGAAGGTATTTGTTAACCTAGATACCAGATCTATAGAGTGATTTATTGAGTAATTCGAGGTAGAAGTGGAACATGGGAAAGAGCATTGGAGTAACCATAGTTCTATAAAATCCTGAGAAAACAGTGTGTAAATTGAGATTACATTCAATGTGGGTCATGTTTAGTGGTAGCTAGGGTTTCAGGATGGAGATAATGATCACACAACATGTAACCCCTATCACACTATGTGTAACCCTTATTGATTGGATCGACATGTAATTAAAAAAAGTACATTGACATGGGAAAAAGTACATAACCAGATGACACACTGTATACTTGGACATGAACATGGCTTGGTGTACACTAGATGGTCAATAGACATGTCCACCATTCACCGACTCATCCAGGAAACATGGGAATGATTTCTTGTATATGTACATTCTATTTACTTCTTCAACATGCAATTTATATGGAGAATTATATGTCGTGTTATGTTCTTCTACACAGGAATGTACAAGGATAACTGGACGCACCATGCACTCTATGGTACACACTGTGTACCCCTTCAAGAGTGTTTGTATCTCCTCATTTCCTTAGTTTGGACCATTATAGGTTGATCATGTTCCATTAGTCTAATACCTCTAGAGTAAAGTGTTAAATTACATTCACATCACTGAATTGTGATCCCCTATATAGGAAAAATCTCAGATATAGTTGTACCACCACTCTGTGGGGCTGGAGTACGATCCTCTATTGTCATTGTTCCATGGATGTAGTTTGTGGAATTAACATAACCCCCTCGAGAAGTTGATTGATCCCCCATATAGTAGGTATTATTGGTAGGATTAAACGTATTTTTGATATATGATCCCCTACAGATTACATTGATCCAAATATGTGTTTGTAGTACCCCCTACAGTTTTGGGAATGACCCCATATCTTTGCATCAGGGTATTATTAGACCAATGAGACTTCTTGGGAAAGTCACAATGATATAGGAATATCTGTCGATTACCTCCGATGAGAGAATGGATCATAGACTAGATTATATCAAAATGAGTATTACATTGAGTAGAATCAAGTGGCTAGCAGTTGGTTATGTTAGCCTAGTGGTGTGGTGTATTTTATGAGTATATTTGGATTTTTTATACCACTATTGATATATCATGTATTTAGATGACTATAATTGTTCCTTTTTTGTAGTTTTATTCACGGTGTCCCACTATGTATTGTTATACTAAACCCATCATTTTTGTTTCCTGTATATGTCATATCTTATGCATACAATGACCAATTTGATGGTGTCTTGGGATGAAAAGGATAGTATGTAGTATTGATTGAGCTTTTCTGATTGAGTTGGTTACTGAGAGATTTTATTTCTCTTTTTTATTCAACCTAGATAAGGCTGGACTCTATTGAGTTTTTGGTTCGACATGTATTTAGACCCCATTTCTTCTTCAAATACTTTACTATCATGTTCTGTTTTGGTATCTTAGTCGTATTCATGTGTTGTTTCATATTTTTAAATTTCAATACTGTGTGGGTTTGGATATGTGTGTGTGTACTGGTACTACTGGCCAATTCCTACTATTTGGGGTACAATTCTACTCTGGGCTAGTCACCAGCCCCTAGCCTATTGAAGGTGGGATTGGGGTAGTTATGGGTATGACCTCAGCTGGTCGGGTTATGATATAATAGATAGGAATGGAAACCCCACAACAGAATGGTTGATATAATATAATTAATATGATTTTTTTATAAAGAGTGTGAAATATTATATTACATTGAGGTTTGTCTTGGTACCTATAGGTAGAGGATTCCTCTAAAAAATAAAACATAATATATCATTTCCCTTATAGAGATATTAGTTTCATAAAAACTAGGTAAATTTGGACCAATTCCCCTATTAGTGTAGGAAATAATTGGGTTTTTGTATATACCACTTATTCTCATAGAACAACTGATAAACGAGAACTAGGGGTGGTCAATTGTGCGTGTGTGGGTTATTATCATGACATCAATAGTTAAAATCCAAAGGTAGGTAATCTTGGTTTTAAAGTATTCATTTTCAGTCATGATTTTTTTCTCCCTTGATTTTTTTATTCCTATGAATAATCCTATAGAATTTGATTATGTTAGTACTCCTTAAACTATTGGTGTCGATATTTCATTATAAAGTAAGAATTAGTTTGAAATTGTGAATGCCTCCAATTGACCACCCTAATCGGTTCACAATTAATTTAATTATAACTATATGTTAGAGGTAGGGAGATATATTTACCTTAAGGACTATAATTTAATGGGATATATGGTGGAGAGGACCATCCCCCCTTCTGAGTTCAGTCATAATAATGTGGCTACTTCTTTTTTTGACATTTCTCTTGATAGAAATATTGATGAACAAAATACATTAATACCACACATGAAATATAATGAATATAAATAGTGGATTTCTACTATGAATATAGAAATAGGCCCCCTTTATAAAAACCATACCAGGAATGTTGTACCAAAAAATAAAAAATAAAAGATTCATAAGTTTCATTGTTTTTTTAATTTGAAGGAGGAAAATTTTATAGAGGATAAATTTAAATATAAATCATTAAGTGATTTAAAATGATACCTTTAGCATGAAGGGATATATAATAGTGATTTTTTACAATATTTGTTATCATATATTAATTATATGCATTATTTTTTTTGGTTCACATATTGGATTTCATATAAAACATTTTGATTTTAAAAAACCATTCTTAAATGGAAATTTAAATGAAAACTTTTACATGATTCTTCTTGATGTTTTTTGAAATGATTTAAAAATGAACTAATATTTACTTTTAAAAAAATTGTATGGAATTGATTAGTATTTTAGTAAATGGTATAAATAGTTTGATTAGTTTATGCATAAAAATGATTTCAATACAAGAAATTATTATTTTTATGTTTATTTTTAAACTGTTAAGAATGAAATTATTTACATGTTGTAATATGTTGATGATATTAATCTTATTTTTATGAACATGAGTCTTATAAAAAATGTAAAAAACATCTTAAAAATATATTTTATATTAATGATAAATGAAATTATATAAAAATATTAGTTATGTAAAAAATTATGATTATATAATCAAGAGTTTTGTATCAATCCCAAAATTCCTACATAAAGAAAGTGATAAAAATATATCTATTTGAGAATTTGAAATCTTTTAGTGTGACTTTGGGCTAAAAATTTGTTTTATCCTTGTCCCTTTCCCTTAACTATGAGTATTATGAGACCAGTATAAAGAACATACCATATGCTAGTATAATATTTAGTCGTATGCATTCCATTATTCTAATGATGAAATATTGTTTTCGTTGTTTTCAAATTTAAAAAGTATATAGTAAACCCTTATAAACAATTTTTGGATGTATTTAAATGGTTTATAAGGTATGTATATATTTATTCTATCTTTTTTATATGTTTTTATATAATAGATTATATGATAATAAAATAATGGGTTTTTTATTCTAACGACACAACTAATGAATATACTCATAAATCTATTACCTGTTAGGTTTTTATTTCATATGGGGATCTTGATTCATGAAAAAGTGATATGTAATATTGATAAAACACTATTTTATTGAATATTTTATTAATAATAAATGATATAATTTCCTCACATTTTGTTAAATATGTACAATTAGAAAGTATTGGGGATTAGATCATTCATTTGAATATTTGATGAAAATTCTAGTTTTACCCTTTCAAAATCACTGTAGTATTTCAATAATAAATATTTTTATTTGAATTATTTGAACTGAATATTTTGTAACTGTGTTTCCTACATCATGAGATATAACTTTTATTTAGGACACTATATCAAAAGAATAAATTTGGATAGAGTAATTGGGCCATAATGTCAAAGGTGGGATGGGCACGCCAGAATAGAAAAGCTTCTGTATTTTGGCCATAACTCCTTCCTATGGGCTGGGATGGAGCCCAAATTTTGGGAGTAGATAGAGAACGCATATAATAACATATTATCCTTCTGTAAGAAGAAATTATTCACGCGTTTACAAGGTCAAATGGGCGGTGAAAATTGGATAAAAATATTTGACCGAATTTCCGCATTCACACTTGAAACAACTTGTAACCTCTCCTCCCCTCCCCTTTATAAATTGGAGTTTTTTTCATTTTTAAGGTTGGGAAGTGAATTTTAAAGTTTAAGATAGAAAGGAAGAGGTTTAACTCCAAATATCCAACAATTTTAAGAGGGGTATCTCTTGAAGCAAGGATCCCCTCATCAAGCCTTCCTCTTCTCCTTTTTCTTCTTCATGCTGTAATGATTTTCTTATTTCAATAAACTCTTAGTTTGTATTCCATTTATTCTGTTATTTTAAATTTTATTCTTCTCTTAATCTTCCTAATTGGTTTGGAATCATGAGTGGAAACGAGATTGGGTTCTACCCTTTCAATCCTTTTCTAATGAAAAACATCTCCACGATGACCACACCACCCATGGAAGAGTAGTTTTTTTAGTGATTGATCTATCTTCTACCTTATTCATTTAATTATTTTGAATCATTGATCTACTATAATTAAATTAATATGATCCATTAATTTTTTTAAAATTATAATAAACTAATCAAGCAATTGAACAATTAACATGAAAACACATGAGGTCGAGATTTTGTGTAAATTGTGAGAGCGCGATCTTAATCGGTAATTCAAGACCACACGGGATAAATTTGTAGAGTTAAAATATAATCCCTAAACAAAATTAATCCTAATTTCCAGAACAGATATGTGATCTAATTAACCACTGACCGTAAGCTAACATTAGAACAAAAATCAATGCAGGGTGCTACGATTGCATGTTCCGAAGCTAGCCAAGGGTTTAAGTAATTTCATCTTTGTGGTTAAGTTAACTCTCTTAGGGTTAGAGGGTTAAAAAATTAGAGGATTATAATTGAGTGAATATTGATTTCAATTATAATTATTAATAATTAAATTAATAGGTAGAGTTTTATCGATTATTCCTTTTAAAATATTTTCTAAAAAACATCTTCTCGATGTGCTTTCTTAATCAACTTACATTTCAAAATTAAAAACAAAAAAAATACAATCTTCTTCCAGAAAATGTCTTATAGATTTATAAACTATAAACAACCCCCATCCTTTAAACTTGTGTTTTAATTCAATTCCATTTTATTTTTATAATACCTTTAATAAGCTGTTAATTCACTTCCACCTTTGAGAGACGACCTTGGTCAGCCACTCTGGTGCACCTAAGTAACTTAAAACTAAATATAATTTGAGGGCACCCACGACAGTGCTCTTTCAAGTTGGCACCATTTCTGGTGAGGCAAGTAATTTATTCAACAATTTAGAGGTATTTCTTTTATTTTTCATTTTATTATTTTCTTCACCACTCTCTTTCATCTTTCCCCTTTCTCAAGTTTTCATTTTTTAATTCATCCTCTTCTTTTCTTTTTGGACCATCAACTCAAACTTCTCATTTTTCTTATGGTCCACCTTTCCTTTTTTAATTTTTTTATTTATGACACGAACTAATCCCGAGGATATCTTAGATATTTACCCTGAGATTGAACATAGCCTTTGAGCTCAAATCAGACAGTCTCAGTCTAGGGGATGTTTCAATATTCATCCAGTTGGTGAATTCCTCTCTTCTGGAAACATTGAAATTAGAAGAAATTAAAATTCAAACATAAAATAAGAACCAATGGCTGGAAATAATAACAATGAGATAAATAGAACCATTCGAGAATTGGATGCACCTAATATTAATTATCAACCAAATTGTATTGCATACCCAAATCTTGAATTAGACTTTGAACTAAAATCTGGGTTAATTCACTTACTTCCAAAGTTTCATGGCCCTTGTGGTGAGGATCCCAATAAACATTTGAATAAATTTAATGTGGTTTGCTCAACCCTAAAACCTATAAATGTCTCTGAAGATCAAATCAAATTAAGATCATTCTCATTTTAACTTGATAGAGCTACAAAGGATTGGATGTACTATTTACAACCCAAAGACTTAACTTGTTGGAATGATTTAAAATGTCTTTACTCGCAGAGATTTTTTCCAGCATCAAGGACCAATTCCATTCTTAAAGAGATCTCTAGGATCAATCAAGCACAAGGGGATTCAATGTATGAGTACTGGGAGTGATTCAAGAAGTTGTGTGCAAGCTATCCACGTCACCAAATCAGTGAGCAACTCCTCAGTCAGTACTTCTATGAAGGACTCACACCTATGGAGAGTATCATGGTGGATATCGCAACAGGAGGGGAATTGGTGGACAAGAAACTAGTGTCCGCACATTCATTGATCGACAAGATGGCCCAAAAGTCTCAATAATTTGGCGATAGAGGTACACCACTTGTCAGGGGAGTACATCAGGTAAGTCCTTCTTCCCTTGATAGTCATTTGATTGATACCAAGTTGTAGAAATTGACCACTATGGTGAGGCAGATTTCTTTGGTTCAAAAGACATCCCAACCCCCTCCTTCAAGGCCTTTTGGCATTTGCACCGAGATAATCCATCCAACTGACTGTTTCCCACAACTCCAAGAAACAGAAGATTGTGCAGCAGTATTCCCTGGGAGACCATATCAGCAACAACATCAACCTCATCCCCAAAAGAAGTATGACTCCTTGGCACCAACATTCAACCAAGGGTGGAAGGATCAATCGGACATGAGTTATGGCTCTGGGCAACAACAAAGGCCCCCTTTTCAACCAAACTTCCAGCAGCCTCCACCATGCCAACAAGGTTTCCAACAACCCCAATGGAGATTTGAAGCTCAAACATCAACAAGTTAGCAAAAAGGGAATCTAAAACACAAGGTAGACTCTAACACTGATGATCTTTTGAAACAAATTGTTCTTAATCAATAGAATGAGCTGAAGAGTCAAGGTTCAGAGTTGAGGGAGTTGAAGACTCAAATGAGGCAAATTTCCACTGCCTTCCATGAACTGGTAAGTAAGAATTCTGGAAATCTTCCTTCCCAATCCACTCAAAATACAAAGGGTAATGTTAGTGTCATCACATTGAGAAGTGGGAAGCAAACAACTAATGCTTCTTCACCTACCATTACACCGGGATTCACCTTACCTCCAGAGAATCCCCATTCCATACCAACTGATAAGAAACCCATGGAGAAAGATAAAGGTAAGAAAAATATTGATTATGTTCCTCCTAAACCTCTTCCCTTTCCAAATAGGGTTGTTCAAAACAAGAAGATGACTGAAGAGGCGATGAAAAAAGAGATTTTGGACACATTCAAGCGTGTTGAGATCAACATCCTTCTACATGAATCCATCAAACAAATCCCAAGGTATGCCAAATTCCTAAAAGAACACTGCACCAATCAAAGAGGGATTAAGGGAAATGAGAGGATCAACCTTGGAAGGAATGTCTCAGCACTCATTACACTAACTCTAGTAATGCCAACAGAGTGCAAGTATCCTAGGACATTCACCATCCCATGTACCATAGGGGAGTTTCACTTCTCTGATGCTCTTTTTGATTTAGGAGCTTCAATAAATGTGATGCCTCACTATGTATTCTCTTCATTACAGGTTGGTGAGTTGAAGCCGACGAGAGTAGTGGTGCAGTTGGCGAATAGAGCTACGACATATCCAATGGGAGTCCTTGAGGATGTACTTTTCCGAGTAAGAGACATGATTTTCCCAGTAGATTTATACATTCTTAACATGGAGGATGATCATGTAGGTTCTCATGCCCCCATTATCTTAGGTAGAACCTTCCTCAAAACTGAAAAAACTATCATAAATGTCAATGAGGGTACACTTTCCCTGGAATTTGGGAATGAAGTTGTGATATTTAGTGTTATGAAATCCATGAAGTACCCCTTAGAGGATCATTCTATATTTTTTATCTCCCATTTTGAACCACCAAGTAAAAACCCCATGGAATTATATTGTCCTATTATTAGTGAGATTATGAGTATTGGTTCTGATTTAATGTCTAAGAGAACTTCCACACCCGTTTCTAAGGAACAAGACTCTCTAATATTTGATTTTTCAATGGAATCATGTTCTGATTTTGATCATGTGACCTCTAATTATGACATGGATATTGAGTATGCTAATGGATTTGATGCTTTATTCTCTGATTGTAATGATTTCTATTCGGATACTGATGCTCTTTGTGCACATATTTCAGTTCTTTCTATGTCTCCATCCATAAACCACACCCCTACACTGGAACTCAATCCATTGCCACCAAATATCAATTACTCATACTTGTTATGTGGTGAAAAATTACCTGTTATCATTTCTAAAAATATCCCTTTTGAACATGAAGAAAATCTTTTGAATCTTTTGAGGGAGAACATCAGGGCAATCGGGTGGAAATTGGAAGACATATCAGGTATTAGCCTCTCCATTTGCATGCATAGGATTCTTCTGGAGGATGGGGCTAAACCGGTGAGGCAACCAAAAAGGATACTCAATCCAACCCTTCTGGAGGTTGTTAAAAAAGAGGTTGAAAAATTGATCGAGGAACGTATAATTTTCCATATTTCTGACTCACAATGGGTTATCCCTATCCATGTTGTACCAAAGAAAACAGGTTTCACTGTTATAAAAAATGAAAATGATGAGTTACTTCATGTGAGAGTACAAAACAGTTGGCGAGTGTGTATTGATTATAGGAAAATAAATCAATCCACTTGTAAAGACCATTTCCCACTTCCATTCATTGACCATATGCTTGAGAGACTTGAAGGTAGGACCCATTATTGCTTCATGGATGGTTTCTATGGCTATTTTCAGGTTCCCATTGTATTAGAGGACCAGGAGAAGACGACATTCACCTACCCATTCCATATCTTTGCTTATCGAAGGATGCCATTTGGACTTTGAAATTCCCCAGATACCTTCGAGAGATGCATGGTGAGTATTTTCTCAGATTTCATTGAGACCTACATGGAGATATTTATGGATTATTTTACAGTTTATGGATCCTCATTTGATGAATGTCTCTCTAGTTTGGGTGATGTGTTGCATCATTGTATTGAGAAAAATATGGTCTTGAATTTTGAAAAATGTCATTTCATGGTCAAAAAGGGAATTATCGTAGCTCATATAGTCTCACAACATGGCATTGAAGTTTATAAATCTAAGGTAGACATTATTTCATCCCTGCCATATGCTACATGTGTGCGTAATGTTCGATCATTCCTTGGACATGCTGGATTTTATCGACGCTTCATCAGAGATTTTAGTAAGATCGCTCTAGCCTTATCTTGATTGCTTCAAAAAGATATTGACTTCAATTTTGATTATTCATGCAGGGTATCATTTTATGAGATAAAGAAGTGTCTGACCACTCCGCCGATCATACAGCCCCCACGGTGGGACCTTCCATTTCAGCTTATGTGTGACGCCTCCAAATTCATGGTTAGAGTCGTCTTATCTCAGAGGGTGGAGGGACGTTCACATGTGATTTTTTATGCAACGAGGACATTGGATTATACCCAATAAAACTACACCACAATAGAAAAAGAGTTTATTTATGTTATATTTGGTCTAGATAAATTTCATTCATATTTATTGGGATCTAAAGTAGTTGTTTTTCCCATGTAGCTTTGAGGTACCTCTTAAAGAAGACAGATGCAAAGCCACCACTTATTTATTGGATGCTCCTTCTTCAAGAGTTTGACATCGAGATAATGGATAAGAAGGGGTCAGAGAATTTGGTGGAAGACCACATGAGTAGGCTTACTCACACACCAGACGGTGACACCTTGGACCAGGTACCACTTCGGGACACTTTCCCCGATGAGCATCTCTATACCATCTCATGTACGCATCCTTGGTATGATGATTTAGCTAATTACATTGTTTCCTCTGAAATCCCATTAAATTTTAAGAAGCATCAAGTCCAAAAACTAAAAATAGATTCTAGGTTTTATGTGTGAGATGATCCTTACCTGTGGCGCATGTGTAGTGACAAATTCATTAGGAGGTGTGTTCTCAATCATGAGTTTGAGTCTGATTTTCATTTCTGTCATACACTTTCTTGTGGTGGACACTTTGGACCCCAACGTACTACTAGAAAAGTCTTAGAATCTGGATTATATCGTCCTAGCTTATTCCACGATTCCCATGTGTTTTGTAAGTCATGCTCTTCTTGCCAACACACTGGAAACATTTCAAGGAGACATGATATTCCCCGAAAACCCATTTTATTCTGTGATATTTTTGATGTTTGTGGAATTGATTTTATGGGACCTTTTCCTTGTTCATTTTGTTTCTTGTATATCCTTTTTTTTGTCGATTATGTGAGTAAATGGGTGGAGGCCAAGGCCGCCTGGACTGACGATTCTCATGTTGTAGTGGATTTTTTCAAGGTTCAAATTTTCTGCAGGTTTGGAGTACCAAAGGCCATAATCAGTGACCAAGGGACACACTTTTGAAATAGAAATTTTTCTTCCCTCCTTTGAATGTATGGGGTGACACACAAAACATCAACACCATACCACCCCCAAACAAATGGACAGGCTGAGGTTTCAAATTGTGAGTTGAAAAAAATCTTGGAGAAAACCGTGCTGCCAAATATGAAGGATTGGAGCAAGATCTTGGATGATGCATTATGGGATTATTGGATAGCAAAAAATACCCCCATTGTTATGTCCCCATTTCAGATTGTTTTTGAGTAAGCATGTCATCTCCCAGTAGAAGTTGAGTATCGGGCTTATTGGGCTATAAAGAAATGCAACATGGATTTGGCCCAAGATGGAATCCAAAGGAAGCTACAAATTCAAGAGCTTGAGGAGATTAGATTGTCTTCATATGAGAACTCAAGGTTCTACAAAGAAAGATCAAAAGCATATCATGATATAATGATCCAACAAAGGGAGTTTCATGTTGGAGAGAAAGTCCTTCTCTATAGTTCGCGACTGAAGCTGATGCCTGGTTAGTTGCGTTCCAGATGGTTAGGTCCTTATGTTGTGACTAATGTTTTTCCTTATGGTGCAGTGGAGATCACACAAGAGGACACAAGAAGGAGATTTACAGTCAATGGAAAACGTTTGAAGAGATACATTGAGAGAGTTCCTACTGATGCAGTGGATTTTATCACACTGTGTGACCCCATCATCACTTGAGCACATCAGGCTATTCCTAACCCTTTAATTTTTTATTCTTTGTCCTATTTAAAATTATAAATTTCATGTGAATATATAATCTCATGGGATCACATTGAGTACAATGTAATATTTTAAGTGTGGAGGAGGGAACCTTTTAGTTTAGTATTTTCAATTGTTTTCCTATTAAAAAAACAAAAAAACAAAAAATTGTGTGTTTTCAAATTTTGTGTGTTTATTTTTAAATTTTCTATGTGTTTTTGAAAATTTTGAGCTGAAATGATTCTCAAAAACCATTTTGAAATCCATATCAATAACTAAAACAATTTATCCCTTGAAACTAAGCTTAAATTAATGCTGAAATGACTTTGTTTCAAGTTCAAATATTTAGTAATTTCATGAAAAGTACACTGAATTTTGAATACCATGCCACATATCACTGTCTTTATATTTGAAACCACCTTACTGTGAGGATTATAAACCATTAATTTCATATTCTTTACATTCACCTCACTTCTTTAGAGAACCAAACCATGCTTGATTTAACTAGAATTTGATTTATTCTTGTCTAAACTTGAGGGTTTGAGGTACTTATGTTTAAATGATTGAGGCATTTGTTTGGTATTAAAGCCCCTATTTCAATGATACTTTTTATAATGGCCTACCATGAACATTTAATCCTTTTATCCCTTAGAATCCATGCACAAACTGTTAGGTTAGCCACATTACATGCCAATTTTTTCTATCCAACCAACTCTTGAAGTGAAATTGCATAATCTAATTGAACTTAAGTGTGGGGGAAGATATCTTGTGTTGTGCTACCACATTCTGTGATACTTTGGGTGGAAAATTAAATTCTGAAGAGATGTGTTTGCTGCTGACAAAAATCATTATATTGAAAGTTTTGCCTTTTCTCAAGATTTCATGATAACTGAATCTATGCCTTTTCTGGAGCTTCTAATTGATGTATAAAGTTGTTACTATCTGGAGATTTCAAGAAAATCATGTCTAAGAAGATTGACATTTTAGTTGCTGAATGATGAATGGTGTAAACTTTTTATGACTTTTCATGATGATGGAGCTGAATTGATACTATGTGGATTAATTAGGAGACCATATTTAAGTGAAAATTAGATTATTGCAATTTTGCTTCAAAAAGAGTCAAACCCTCCTCATTCAGCCTCAGAGTTTTTCACATCTAAATCCTACCAACCAAATGCCACAGAACAAACCTGAAAAGTCCTCATGATAAACATATGTACTTGACTCACATCGAGTGGCGATGTAGGAATTTATCAAGCCTATGGTGACACTTGTATGAGTTTGGATGAGAAAGACATTGCAAGAAAATGATATTTGAGTGATGAGAGAAAATTCAAGCGAGGTAAGTGTTTTGTGAATGGGAGGATAAATGAAGTGGAAATATATTGAATGATATAAATGGAGAACATAAAATAAGGTTTTTTATGAGGCATGATATCTTTTTATTCTTGGTGTGGAATTGATGGATCTCAATGATATGTGTTTTAAAATTTGTTTTTATTTGATATTGATGTTTACTTGATATGAGGTTTTGCACAGGAGTGCAAAAGGGTAAGTGTGGGGGAGTTGATAAAACACTATTTTATTGAATATTTTATTGATTATAAATCATATAATTTCCTCACATTGTGTTAAATATGCACAATTAGAATGTATTTGGGATTAAATCATTCATTTGAATATTTGATGAAAATTCCAGTTTTACCCTTTCAAAATCATTGTAGTATTTCAATCATAAATATTTTTATTTGAATTATTTGAACTTAATATTTTGTAACTGTGTTTCATACTTCATGGGCTAAAATTTTTATTCAGGAAACTAGATCAAAATAATACATTTGGATAGTTTAATTGGGCCATAAATTCAAAGGTGGGCTGGACACGCCAGAATGGATAAGCTTCTGTATTTCAGCCATAACTCCTTTATCTTGTCTTTGTCTGAGCCCAAATTTTGGGAGGAGATAGAGGAACCATATCCTCACATAGGATCCTTCTATAATAAGAGCTTATTCATGTGTTTCGGTGGTCAAATGGGCGGTGCAAGTTGGATTAAAATATTTGGCCGAATTTCCACATTCACACTTGAAACCACTTGTAACCTCTCCACCCCTCCACTCTATAAATTAGAGTTTTTATCATTTTTAAGGGTTGGGACGTGCATTGGAAAGTTTAAGTCATAATAGAATAGGATTCACTCCAATTCTCCAAAAAATTTAATATGGTTAGCTCTTGAAGCAAGGATCCCCTCATCAAGCCTTCCTCTTCTCCTTCTTCTTCTTCATGCGGTAATGCTTTTATTCATTCAATAAACTCTTAATTTGTCTTCCATTTATTCTTTTATTTTCAATTTTCTTATTTTATTAATCTTCCAAATTTGGTTGGAATCAATATTGGAGATGAGATTGGGTTCTACCCTTTTAATCCTTTGCTCATGCAAAATGTCTCCACGATGACCACACCACCCATGGAAGAGTAGTTTTTTTAGTGATTGATCTATCTTCTACCCTCTTCATTTAATTAGTTTGAATCATTGAGATATTGTAATTAACATAATATAATCCATGAATTGTTTTTTTAAATTATAATAAACTAAGCAAGCTATTGATCAATTAACACGAAAACACGCGAGGTCAAGATTTTGTGTAAATTATGAGAGCGTGATCTTAATCGGTAATACAAGACCACACGGGATAAATTTGTAGAGTTAAAATATAGTCCCTAAACACAATTCATCCTCATTTACCAAATTTATATGTTATATAATTAAACACTTACCATAATCTAAACTTAGAACAATAATCAATGCAGGTTGTTGCGATTGAGTGTTCCGAAGCTAGCCTAGGGTTCAAGTAATTTCATCTTTGTAGTTAAGTTAACTCTCTTAGGGTTCGAGGGTTAAAAAATTAGGGGACCATAATTAACTAAATATTGATATAAATGATTATGATTAATAAGTAAATGAAGAGGTAGAGTTAGATCGATTACGCCTTTTAAAATATTTTCTAAAAAAAATCTCCCCGTTGTGCTTTGTTAATCAACTTACATTTCAAAATTAAAAACATAAAAAATACAATCTTCTTCCAGAAAACTTCTTCTAGATTTATAAACTATAATCAACCCCCATCCTTTAAACTAGTGTTTTAATTAAATTCCATTTTATTTTTAGAATACGTTTAATAAGTTGTTAATTCACTTCCTCCTTTGAGCGACGACCTTGGTCAGCCACTCTACTGCACCTAAGTAACCTAAAACTGAATATCATTTGAGGGCACCCATGATAGTGCTCTTTCAAATATGTAGTTACATTTTCCACCACTATTCCATAATATAATTTTTAACCAAAGGAAGCTAGTTATTTAAAAGGAATAACAAATGAATTTTATTTATCATCCAGTAATATAGATTTGTATTGTGATAGGAATTCATCCTTACACATATATATGATTCATGTATTCCATTAAAGGTCAAAGAAGATTTATATTATTTTAATTTGTTTATTGAAATAATAGGAACTAGGATGGTTTTTTCAACAATATAAAAAAATCAAATTACCCAATTGTAGTTTGACTAAGTCGATTCCATTTTCAATTCTTAGGAACCAATTAGGTTTAATGAATATAGTCCCAATTTTATGACCTGGGTTACAAGAAAATAATAATGAATTAAATTTTATCATAAAAAGGATATGATTTTTGATTTTTTGTATAGGGATTCCGTGTTTTTTTAATATTAAATTGATTAGTTGATAAATGGAATTTATCATTTGGTTATTTTTTAGGGGTTTACATTACATTTTAGGAATATTAATGTCACTCCATGAAATGTGCATGATTTATTTTCCATATATTAGTACTTATGTAGATTATTTATTCTATACCATTGATCACTTTGATCATGCAATAATGCATGCACTTGTTTGTGATTACTCAGCTCTATATCTTTTTTCACACATTTTTATATCTATCCAAAATTTTAATTTTTGTCTTATATTGTACTACCTTGTGTGTTATGTTCTTTTATTTGGTTATGATTATGAAAGGCATATTTCATTCACATTATCTATTTGTTGACAATCCTGTTATGATGCCAAATTTTCCCTCACATTATCTATTGTGAGGTATATCAAGTCTATCTAGTTTTGGAGTAATTTATATTATTTTCATCATCTTCCCAAGATATAACACTTCTATTTTGTTATTTTTTTGCTGAGTGAAAGCTATTGGGGGATTCTATAGGAGAGTCCTTGATTTGAGGCCCAGTTTTCCATTGTAGGAGGAATTTACAATCGTTTACATTGATTTTGAATGTGTTATTCCAATGGAGAACGATGTAGAAAAAGGGTCCATTAGGGAAGATTATTCTTATGTGAATTTATAATTTTTTTAGATAACATTTATAATGTATGATATAAAAACTGACTCTTTTTTTGATATATTATCATCTCCTTAATAATTTTATTTTATTTTTCTATTTTATTTTATTTATATTTCCTATTCTAGATTAAATTTATATTTATTTTTTAAAACTCACTCATAATATAATTTTCCTTAATCTAATAACCAATTAAAAGGTAATTAATCTAAAAACTGAATTAGACTTCATGAATAGAAAACAATCAAGTATTTTACATGAGAGAAAACCAATGGTCATCCATTGTGACACACAATTAGAAAATAAATATAATTGCTGAAGACCTTATATACAAACTATTCTATGATATCATTGCTCCATGTTAAATTAGAACATAACCTCTTTGAAGACTAGAATCATCTCAAAAGTCCTCAAATATTAATCAATGTTTCATTGAGTTTTTGAGGCTTGAAATGGGTTTCGATCATTAGGATACGATTGTCACTTTTCCCAATAACACTCAATGGTTCCCCCATCTATAGCTGGGTACATAAATTCCTTCAAAATATTGGAAATAATCTGATTGTTCAGGTTCAGTTACTCTTGGGGACTCTCATTGGTTGAAAGGATGGGAGGTTAGGCTCATCATACAATTTTTTGGAGGAATTTTTTCCTACTCTAGGATTCTCTTATAGATTTAATAAATGATAATGAATCTCTTCTTAACCTTGATACAACATTGATTACCTAAAAAATGACTCATTGGTCAATTCTCTTATTAAACAAATAAAGGTAGTATCATTGATTAACTGAGGGGAGTGCAGTATAATTAGTAAATCCATTTATATATTTTCCCAGTTATTCATCCATTTTTTAACTGTGAATATCAGCCTTATGTGCTGAATCCACATGAAAAAATTATTCAGAATGTTATTCTATGTGAGTATGTGGTTAATATTCCGAGGAGGGGATTGAACCCTTATGATGCGCCCAACATATCTTGGGTATTGCAGTAATCACACCACATGTAGTTCCTTAATCCAATTTATTTTATCATTACACACATAGGATATATGTGCGGGTACTGGGGCACTAAATTTTTGAGCTTGGGTCTCAGTGATATGTCCGACTTATCCTAGTTATGGTAGGAATCAGAGTCGTCATAGTTCAACCATTCCCTTGGGACTGGACCCAAGGTTTATTCCCTTATATGAGGGGTGTTCATATTGTGCCACTTAATGGGTATTATAAAATGGGATCTCCCTAGTTAGTGGAAAATCATGATGCATAATGAGGTGTCCAATGCATCACCATAAACCATTGTGATCTATTCTCGGTGTCAGTAACAATGGGGAATATATTATCAGTCTCATGTCATGTAAATATGTGACTTATTTACTCTGAAATTCCTAGTGGTGTTTGGTATAGTTATTGGGCAATGGGAAGCAATAATTCATATCCTAGGTATGGCTTGAATTAGATTCAATATAGTTTATTTGTCCCTTAACTATTAATTAGACAGGGTGGATGATCACACATAGGGATATTATGACCATCTTAGAAGTTTCAAGATTGGTATGGGATTATACAGAGATGTATTCCCTATTGATTGGTGACATACTATAAGATATCATTAGTGGGGGATTATGCAATGAGGCAACCCTTATAACCCTCGAGTGTATTATGAATATGAAATGATCAGTGAAACTCTTTAATCCAATGTAATCCATGACGTTGTGAGAAAAAAAGGGTTAGTAAGAAATCAAATCCATTGCCTTTGACATGGGGATTAGATACTGGGATTATCTTGGATGGTCAATACAGATCTCTAACCTTGAATAGGTGGCCTATATATCTTGAAAATGATTGGAATCAGATTCATGGTTTTTCCCTTTATATTTGGTCTCACACACTGAGGCTTCACTATTAATCAGGGCTACACTCTAGGGTTTCCCTATTTCTTTCCTAGATGGTGCCGCATGACCCCATTGGATTATTATTGAAGCCATCACATGACTAATTTAGATAATTTTGGAATCCATTAGATGAACTATATTGAGAAATATGAGGGGTTTTATTAGAGTCAGTGTGACATGGTTTGAAGGTGGTCACGTATATTTAATAACAACCTTGGAGTTCATAACAAGACCTAACTTTCAGGTCTGGAGGGAATTATAGATCTCTACTGTCTTTCCTGAATGATTTAATGAGAGTTTTGTTGTCATGACCAGATGTAAAAATGATAATTCACTAATATGAGAGAATGTCATTATATTTTTCATGAAATGTATATGAAGGACATCGCAAGGCTTGGGTGCTAGACCGATGAGACCAAGGTGGTGTGCCCAAGGGGACCTTGTTAATTTCTTTGACACGTAAGGAAGATCTCACCTATCCTGAGTAGCATGATGATGGAATGTTGTGAGATATAGGAAACATGTCCTACCACTATCTTGTGTCCATGTACGACTCATGTGAAGAACATGATGGACAATGATTATGTATTTAGATTAAGTCTTCCACATTTGATATTGGTTCTAGACCTTGTATTGTGAGTGCCTATGGACTGTTCACCATTAGTTTATTTTGAGACTCACATGATCTAGAAAAAATGTGGTATGTTCTTTGTACACCTTTCCAACATCCTTTAATGTGATCATTGAATGATCATGTAACGGTCCTTATGTATGGTGTATTATAATCTGGATGTTTGCTAATATATTACATAACAAGAGACTTGATTTTCAAGAGATCTAAAACACCAAGAAGTCTTCTATATCCTAGGAGTCTAGAAGCCGAGAGTCAAATCATCCGAGGTCCAACCATCCAACCCCCTTTTCATTTTGGGGTATGTAATTTATAGAATTTCCACCTGATTTTTTGGAATTTTTCATGGAACATCTGGATAAGATCAAGGAAGGATTCAGGGGAGGGGGATGGAACCATGTGACATCAGTAGTCTTTTTCACTGGACGTTCTAAGTGTGTCACCATATTTTTAAAGACCCTGAGTCACTTACGTCAATAAATCTTTAATCAGATTATTGGTGGCTTATTAATACATTCTTGACCACACAATTATGTTAAAGGAGTTTTGATATTATCCTATGGACATGGCTGAGGGCCTTCATGAGATCTCGATTCCATTCGTGAAATAATTCATGGGGAAATGGTGGAATTTCTAAGAATATTTCCAAGATATGGTTGAATTGTTCAGAGGTCTCATGGGGCCATGCTATGGACAACGTAGTGTGTCAAAGGACTTTTAGTGACCACGAGGGCTCTCACCTCAAATATTTTATCCACTTTGTTTTATTTTATAAGGGTAGGGTATTGCGTGGTTTTTCATGAGGAATGTCAATGAAATTTACTCAATTTTTTGATGATTCTTGAAATTACCAATATGGGTTATATGGGGGTGCATGAGGATGTCACGAGAAGATTTTTCAATTTGTCCATAGAGCACTGAAGGGGAAGTGTATAGTCAGCAGGAAATATCTGAGGACTTCCATGCTGTGAGGATGACAAACCATAGGGCTTCCTTGAGATGAAGCAGGCATGTTTCCTAGGTCTTTTAGTGTCTTGTAGGTCACCAGGGGCATGTCACATGTCTTTTAGTGACCATAAGAACCTATCACTTCAGTCCCTTTATCTCTTTTTTATTTGACAAAGGGACAGGGGTCTTGCGAGTTTTATTAGTTATCATCAACGAATTTTATTATACCCAATGATGATATGGACACGATCCTTACTACCATAGGTGTTATCTCACATTGTATATTATTTCTCTTTGTTATTTGATTAATTTTGGATGATTTTCAATCACATAATAAAGAAAAACCATATGACCTATGGGAACACATTCATTTGTTTGAAGATACCTCACAAAAGAAGGAATATTTGTTAAAGGGGGGATCTGTGGGATTTTCCACATGTTATGTGTTTCACGTGGAGTCTTCACGCGACTTGTAAATGGTCACGTGATCATGGGTCCCTTGAGGATCAGGTGATCCATAAGCCTCAGTTCCTTTGGTTTTATGGAGATGCTAATAACACTATTCAAGTATTTCTTCCTTTCTTATTTTTTTGATGCTTATTTGGTGGGTGTAAAAAACATTCCCCCTCAGGAACAACATCTACCGGGATAAGGGATAAGTTATGAGAAAAAATAATTCACACCAATATTTAGAGGTAATATGATCATATTATCTCAAGTAATTTTTGGTTTACCCAGAGACATTTGGGTTTCCTCTAAATTTCATATATATAGGGGATGGAGGACAATTCATTCTTCCAGTCACCTCTTCTCCGGAGCACTCTCATTTTTCATCTGTCAAATACCTCTAAACCAATACCTTATGATAAACCCATATTAAAATCCTCATTAATGATTCTACTCAATAAGTTCATATTGTTAGGGGTTTTTTCAATACTATTTCTCACTGAGATGCTCATACATTCATAAGAGTACCTTGGAAACATGTATATCCTTCCATTTATATGGTATTTATGAGTATATATTCCTAATTTTTTATGATATCATCCCATTTTATATCATTCATGTTGCTCATGAAATTTAATAGCTCTGATATTATTAGAATCATCGATGCTACCCATATTTTTTACATTATCATGTAAACCTGAATATCTAGATTCTAATATTTGTTTCTGAAAATGCTCATGAATTCCCACTAACATGGTATTCCATACCGATGAATCAATTCTAGTTATCCTATAGGAAATATGTCATATAAGGAGAGTTATCTGTTATTTTTTTGAAGCCGATAGGATTGGTGAGAATGGCTTGATTTTGAGGAGCATATGGCAGACCTTTCATGATTTTCTATAATGGGTTGACGCTTTGAATCGGTTTAAGGTTTTCTTGATTAGACCTAATATTTCATTAGTTTATGGTCTTTTATTTCGGACCTAATATTGATTTAGTTGAAGGTCTTTTAGCTCAAACCTAATGTTTCTTTAGTTTAGGGTCTATTAACTCTGACATTATATTACTATAGTTTATGTTCTTTTAGTTGGAAACTTATATTTATTTATTTAAATTCCTTTTATCTCAAACATACTATTATTTTATTTTATGTTATTTTTTGTCAGAATTCATTTTTATTTTATTTTATAGTCTTTTATCTTGAAATTAATGTTTCTTTTAGTTTAAATTCTTTTAGCTCAAACCTAATGTTTCTTTAGTTTAAGGCCTTTTATCTGGAACTGAATGTTTATTTAGTTTATGATCTTATAGATTAGACCATATATTTATTTAGTTTAAATTCATTTAGATGAGACCATTTATTTATTTACATTAACATATTTTAGCTTAGACCCTCTATTTCTTTATTTTATAGTCTTTTTTCTTGGATATTATATATAATCATTGGATATGGTTCAAACATGCTAGGAATAACCTAAAACACTCTTAGGTGTTGGTTTCTACTGTTGTGTTTCTAAGGCTCACAAGGATACAAATTACACTTTTTCATAGTGATTCATTTGGTTGATGGACATAGACGCATATGTAGGATCAATAGGCAAGAATTCATAGTCAAACAAAGGGTCCTTGAATCCATGTATATTTTATAGAGGCTATGAATGATTAATAGAGTAAATATGTCTAGGGATTAAATTTTAGATAAGCTAGAGAGGCTAGATATTTGGAGTGTGGGTGATGTAAATCATAACCTGGAAGTTTGATTCCATGAATATGATATAGTGTAGACATGAAAAGTATGTTCCATGTAATTATGAAATTTAATGTTCTTCTGTAGTGTTTATTAGGCTCACAAGGATTGAAGATCCTTTCTAGAATGGAGAAGATGTCTTTAGTTGGTGGGTCAAGGCCCTTATGCATTGATAGCATGCCAAGAGGAAGTTAATCATCACTCCATCCCACAGTCCATTAATGTTTTATGAAGACTGAAAGATATAGATGATGAAGTTGGGTATAGTGGGATGGATTTCAAAGAAGGGTTCCGACACCATAGGGAAATTATATCTTAAATCATGAAGCTCTATTTCTTCACAATATGGTTTCAAATCATGATGTGAGGGATATCAAAGTCTAGGGAATGGTTTGTCAATGTCCATCCTTGGTAAAGGTTACACACATTAGGATATAACATCGAGGATATTGAATCCACTTGAATTGTTTTTCATAGGGAGTATAAATCACAAAACAAAGATCTCGAGTCAGGAGAGTGATATGGGACAGTCATACAAGGAGTAGTTCAAAAAAATTGAGGTGTTGAGTGATACAATGATGATGTTAGGGCTCAAAATGATTCTAATGTCCTTTTTTAGAGTGACATATTTGGTTGACGACTATAGGCGCATATGCAGGAGCCGTAGTCATGCATGCATAGTACATAAAACTTTGTTTGAATCTGTATATCCTTTCTAATGGACAAGGAATGTTATGAGGATCCGAGATACCCCAACACATGGGGTGTTATCTATGGAGAGTGTGGAATCCAATGATGTTTTGAGTACCCTAAAAGTTGTTCCACCACCTAATGAACATATTAGCAGAGGTAGGATATGTGATAAACCATTACTATAACTTATTTATCGACTAGGGGGGGCAGTGAGCAATAGGGTTACTTGGAAGACCCATGGGATTTGTGACTTATATATCTATTCCCTAATTTTTTCCTAAACTATGAGAATGAGGAATTTATTGGGTGGGGACTTGAATTTTTCTCAGGTCACCCTTTGTGGGTTTTTGACCAGACATGTTGTTTGTCTCTTTATTTTGCAGTTTAAGGTCTTGTGTTTTAGACCATTATTGGAAATAATTTCAAGGTTGTATAGACTTGACAAAATTATAGGCTGTTTATGGTCAGGATGAACATGGTCCAAATATGGTAACTGTTATGAAAGAGCCTAATTTGGATGCCTAGTTTCACGATTACTCAAACATCCTTATGAGAGAGAGGTGAAAGTGTTTTATATCAGGGATTAAGGTTCATAGGACATGAGTTATCATATAGGATAGTCAAACCAAGAGTAGTAAAAATACATTGAGGTATTTATTTCATCTGCTGAAATGTTAGGGTTCACAAGGATTGGAATGTACTTTTTAATAGTGACACGTTTGGTTAATGACCATAGTCACATATACATGAGCCATAGGCATGCATGCATATTAATGAAAAGGGTCCTTGATTCCAGATAACCATTCCAAGATCCATGGATGATTTCCAAAATCCATGATAGTTGAGGCATGGCGTGTGGATTAGAGATTTAGGTGTTTTAAAAGATGGTGCAAGCACCCCGTACTCTAGTTGACTGGGTTAAGTCTCTTGTGGTCTTTTGATAAGGGATAAAAAATTGGTGATGGATTTTTCTAGTTTCACATCATGTAGTGGGGATGTATATGCCTCTGTATAGTTTTAACATCATGATATAAGGATATAATTCCATGAAGTTTAATGTAATGTGGTAAAAATGTACTTCCATGATGTTTAACATCATGTGATAAGTATGTACACACATTTAGTTTAACGTCATGTGGTAAGGATGTGGTGACCAAGGTGAAAACATGAGAATGTTGCGGTTGGGTCCAATGATGGACACTCAAGCGTCACTATGTATTTCATGATGATTATAACCATGACATAGGTACTTATAAATTATGTTTCATGTGTAGGTATGGACTATATTCAAGGTGGGGTGAATTTTTAAATTTATATTTTGTAACTAGGCCTGATGTAGGAAATTTGAGTGTCACTACATATCCTGTGAGAGCAGGAATCAAGTAACGCATAGTTCTTGATGTTCCTTGTAGTTTAACATCATTTAATGATGACAAGGGTGAAGTGACATGATTAAATGTAAATTTTGAGGTTGGTCCCAAATATGGAAGTCTTGGCATCACTACATATCTCATGAGGATGAGAATAAAACCCCACGTAGTTCTTGAAAACCAATGCAATTTAACATCATGCAGTGAGGATTGATGAAATCAATCATGAATTGATGGGAATATTATGGTTAGGCCTAAGGGTGTAATTTTGGGCATCAATATGTATCTCATGAGAAGGATAATCAAAACACACTTAGTTATAAAGAATTATGTCGTTCAAATTCATGCGTCAAGGACATTGAATGTGCAATTTAATGTAATTTAGAGAGGACTCATGGTATTCCTTTTAAGGTCCTTAATTCAAGATCTTAATGTACCTATTTTGTACCTTTATTACTTTCTTGTTAGGGTATTTTCCTACCAAAATACCTAAGATCACATGAGCTATGTTTGGGTTGAGTGATAGGGAATGGAAAGGGTTTCCATACATTGTAGAGATAGTTAATGGTACAACAAGGGAATTTTATATCATATAGTGGCTGGTCCAAGATATAGGATCAAGTTTTTCCTATAAATATAATTGTAAATTTTAATCAAGACATATGTAGTTCTAGAAAAACCATGAATTATAACATCATGTGGTAAAGACGTAGGTGACTAAACATGAATAGGGGTGGATATCACAGATCAATGCAGATTTATGTCCAGCGGTAAGTAAAATGGCCATGAATTTTAATGGAATGTTGTAAGGATAAAAAGTGTTGTGTAGTTTAATGTTTTTATTCCAAGACAAATGGTTTCATATAGTTTTATGTCTTTCTCCCATGAAAATTTTGTACAGTTTAATGTCATATTACATGGAAGAGCGATGTGATATACACTGATGTGCATTACCTTATTTTAGAAGCTATGAAAAGTGTTTCTTGAGAAATCATTATTTGGTGGGTAGAGTTACACACTACCATTCCATTGTGTCCAATGAGTAGGCCCCATTGTGGTATACCTTCTGTATGATGTAAGGATCCTCCCATTTTAGCTCTAGAATTGGGCGCTTCTTGCCTGGTATCATTGGGGTTATAAGGACCGATACCAATTTCCAATGGAGGAATGAGAAGAGGAAGACCCTATTAATGAAGGCTCATGAAATCTGATTATACTAGACATCAAGGTTGTACAGTGTTCACAAACCACTTCTTGTCAAGCCATTCCAATTCATCTAGTCATTTTTTTATTTCTCATCATCTGAGAGTTTCCTACAGATGGTTATATCGAGCGAGGGAAGATGGACCTCCATAAGTAACACTGCCTTGGTCCATACACCAATGAGTATGGAATTTCTTTTATAGTAGTATTCATAGTAGTATGATAGGCCTATAATGCATGGATGATTTTTTCTGGACAATAATTATTATCCTTGTTAACCATTTTATAGAGTATATTTGTTATAGTCTAACTGAAGGAATCTATCTATCCTTCTATTGTTACATGATAGCAGGATGAGTGATTAGACTTGATATTTTACTCATGGTACAACTTATTAAATTCTGTATAATAGAAATTGTCATTGTTGTCCTGAAATATTGTGTGATGGACCCCAGACCTATTGATGATATGAGACATTACCAATTTGATGATATTTTTTATCCCAACTTCCATGAGGGGCATCACCTTAGCATAGTTGGGAAAGAAGTTGATAAAAAAAAGGATATAACTAAACTTCTTAGATATGGATGGGGAATATGGCCCCATGACAACCATCACTGAAAGGGATAGATAAAATTAATATATAGCTGTATGTAGCAATTATGAAGGTTGATGGATGAAGTATTCATGGATTTTTTATGCATGAAATTTCTTGGTGAATTCCACACAATCAAGTATCATGGATTTTTAAAAATACCCCAACCTCCTGATCTTGTGGGAGAGCCTGATTCCAAATATATGGGGGCCACAAGAGCTCATATAGACTTCTTTCATGACAACATAAATCCCCATACCTACTATGAATTTGAGGAGGATCCCATCGAATCTATGCTTATAAAGGGTTTTATTCTAATTCTAGATATCCTATATGGTAATGGTCGCTACACGACACTGAATCTATTCCCTTCCAGCTCAATACATTGGAAGAGTCCCATTTTATAAATAACTAATTATGGGATCCATCTATCTAGGGGTGATTTTTGGAGCATCATGCTCTAGGGCGGTGTTGACCTAATTGATATCTTCCATACCACATATAAAAAATTCTGATTCCATTATCCATTGGGTAATATAGAAGATTACTTCTTCCTAGTATGGGTCATCTAATATAGTGGCCAGATTGGTCAATGCGTTAGTGCAAGTATTTTTTGTTTGGGGAACAAGATACAATGTGCAATAAAAAGAGAATTATTCCATTATTACCCTAACATAGCATGTGAGAGGGGAAAATTCCTCTTTTTGGATGGAATATTACTTATTAAAATGATTTGTCACTAACTATGAATTCCCTTTGAAGATCAGGTAGGCTATTTTCAGCTATAGGGATTATTCCAAGTTAGTGACAAGGTCTTAGTATTCTACCTCATTATTTGTGCATCCTTTAGATAGTGAGAGAGAGTAGGGAAACCCAATTTTTCAAGGGATATAAATAAAATACCAAGGCCAACCAGATTAAGATTTAGGTTTTCCATTCTTGTTCTAATAGGACATCATGAGGAACAATCAAAATGCATCTCCCATTTTCGAGTAGTGTCATTGGAATAGAAGACATCTTCATCGGTATGTTTTTTGTTTTTTAGTTTATTCACTGGGGTAGTATGTTCTGTGAGGAAATAAACTAGGGATTGTTCATTCAATTTTTTATGTGACACTAAATGAGTGAAATATTTCTGAAGAATGACCACCCATCAGGACAAGTGCCCAGTAAGCATCAGAAAAGCAATGATGTACTTGTACAGATCAATACGAGAAACCAATTGGAATTTGGGGTGCTGAATGTTGTGCCTTATATTTTTCACTATGAATATGAGTGAAAGGTAGTTCTTCTTGACCTCAAAGTATCAGGTCCCAGTACCTAGTATAGTCCTAATGAGGTAACAGTGACTATTGTCACTTCCCACATCATTCTTTTGTGTGATGAGGGTGCCTAATGAGCATTTCATGGAGTCCACATATATGATGAGTGGCCTCCCTTACACTAGAAGAATTAGGACCGATGGGTGTAGTATGTACTACATGAGACTTTAGAGGATTTGTGGAATTAATCTTCCCATTAGTAGGTAATTACATTCTTCATTATCCAAGTGAAGGAGATATTTTTTCCATTTAGGTTTTCAATGATCCACCAAATGTAAGTGAGGTTCCCATAGAGCCCCCTCAATTATTTATGATTTTTGGGAGGTTCCATTTATAAGATATCACTTATCTTCTCCTGTTTGACTTCAATTCTATAGTGGAATACCAACAAACTATGTATGTTCTATGATGTTACCTTGAAATCACATCTCAAAGGATTTATCTTTATAATAAGCTATGACAACATGTATAAAATGTTTTTAAGGTGTGTGAATTGATCACATCACCATCAAGATTTAACCACCAAATCATCAACATAACATTAATCCATATTTCAGAGTAATTGTCTATTGATAGGGTACATGGAATGTTGATATGTTGTGATAGAATTCATCAATTCAAAGGGTACAACCTGATAGTAAAACATTCCCTAAGGCATTATGAAGGGATCAAATTCATCATCTTTTGGGGCCATATTCATCTGATTGCACCCCTAATACCCATATATGAAATATATTTCTTGGAAACTAGTAGTTTCATTGATCATGGTCTCTGTGATTAAAAATGAGAAACCTTTCTTTTGAAAATGATTATTAAGGTCCCTGAAGTAAATGCGGACCCTAATCTTCCCATTATTATTTTTGATTGGGACTATGTGGGAAATCAATCTCAGGTATTTCACTTATAGGAAAAACTTTTATTGAATCAACTTTCTGACATATGCATATATATTGGTAGAATGAAGGGGTTTCATCCTCCTGGCTGCCTTCTTGATGGCTCAATGCACATCTGGTAGCCCGAGATGGTGCATAGCCACATATGGGTTCAGTACAAACATTTTAATGTAGTTCCATGTGAACACATATCAATGTTACCTCAGAAATGAAATGTATATATCTTTCTCTTTGAGGGGCATGGAAGCACTAATTAGTGCAGGCTTCATGTATTCCACTTTTCTGAGATTTACCTTCCTGACTTCATATATCATGTAGAAGAACCCTTCCCCAAATTTTGGAGGGGAGTTCTTAATGTTAGACTTATCCTATTCCATCTCAGAATCTATGGAGAAAATTTCGAAAGGAGATAGAAATTTAGGGGGGCCATGGTCATTATCAAGGTGAGAGAGGCCATGATAAGTGAAATCATCATCCCCTATTGACTGATTGATTTTATATTTTTGTCGAGGATGGTAGTTTTTGATGACGTTATTGGGGAAAGGAAGGGCTTGGACCTCTGGGATTATATCTATGACCCTGAATAGGTTTATAGGAAGTATATAGTCTCCGAATATCAAACTCTAGGGATTCATAGGGGCAGTCCCCAAATCATTAAGAGTGGTATCTTGTATATAATCATCCTCTATTGGTCATTTTCCTCCCATTTTATAGAAATATAAATTAGCATATGTGGCCCTACAAGTCTCGAAGGGAGCACTGTCACTATATAGTATGCTGATTTTTCTATTAATGAGATAGTATAGACCCTGATAGATGGCCGAGGGTATTTCCAGGTGGATATAGAGCTAAGTAATTTGAAGTAGAACATTACAAATGATTTCTTATTATATTACCATAAACTCAACATCTATGAAAAGGTCATCAAATTGATCTTTGAGCTTGATCTTGCTAAGTGGTTTTTGCTCAAACTTATCATACCCTTGGATGGTTATCTTAGTTAGAGAAAAACTCCCTTCACCATATCCCAAAAATCATAGGGTTTAGATTGAGATATTATTGATATATTAACCATTATCAATTAGATCCCTTTGGACACTGACATTATTCAGTTTTCTGAGACATATAGGGTTCTGATGTGTCCTAGAAGGGCCTCTTCCCGATTTTGATTAGTGAATGAGATGGTGATGAAACATTTTAATTTTGTAGACTCCTCTTGATAGACCTCAACTACAACAACTTCTATCTTGAAAACTTATGGGCTCTGTAGGGGTTCAAAAAATGCCTCCCTAAGTTATATTGAAAGATGGAGCACATTGAGGACTGATAGATTAGATGGGACCATCGCTAGTTGTTTCCGAACGTCATAATTTTTTTCCAGAGGTCAGTGATTCCTGATATGGGGTTTCTATTAGATTTATAGATTAGGAGCTGAGGCATTTAGGGTTGATGAACCTGGTTCTTGTGAAGGGGTTTGGGGAGCATATGTTACAGGTGACATGACTTGTCCTCGACCCCCCTTTGACTGGGTTGATCGTGTTATGACCCTTCTAGGATTTCATGTAAGAAAATTGCATGTAGATGGATTTTGAATGTTTTTGAGATTCCTCCCTATCCATATGGTCTCGCTAGAGTATTTTCCCACAAGTCTCATCTGCATGTGTATTTTCCATAAGGACATGACTATAATATTGTGCCCGACCATGCCTATATTGTCCTCTAGATCCTCAATTCCTATGCATGAGACCTCATGTTCCCTAGTTATGTGTGGGAAACTCATGTTCGTGGGAAATATATTAATCAAATAAGGTCATTCAAAAGTATATCATATTGATAGAACCAAATATTATATCTTCTTCTGATGAGGGTTTGGTTTTGTGGCACGGTTCCCATATTTTGGATGCAATAGGAAAGAATTCTGTGAGAGTTAATACTTGCTATGGAGGTGAATGTGAGTTTTCTTCTTCTGTTTATTTTAACCTCTGGTGGTCACTCCCACCATTAAGAGGCCCATTTTTTGTTTCCTACTTCAGTGGTGGATCTATTATGGGTTTTTGAAACTATTATTTTAGAGTGGCATGCTCTCAATCAACTATCTTTGGGGTCATCTGATTGTAGAGTTTTTGCGCACTTATAGCTAAGACTTTTTGACACTCACCATCTTCTTCCAGTTGGATCATGTTTATGCCATCCACCTACACAAGGGAGTTTTATATCACCACTTCTCTATAACTGATCATACATTTAAGGAAATCATTGAAGATGAACAAGTTTTGGATATTATTACCCAACCTTCTATTGAAAGAGAATTAATCGGGATGGTCGGTGAGGTTAACCTCATCGGGCTTCCATAGTTGTCTAAGTATGAGAAGGTTATTGTCCATGGATGCTAGGAAATAATTAGAGACATGTTCATTTCGGAAGGATTACACCTTATTAATCCATTATTCAAATCCGAAATGACCTTGATTTCTCTTGGCTTCTATTCGAGGGATATTCTATGGTTGTCACCCCTCGACAAGAGGTGTTGGGTGGTTCAAGGAATGACTCAGTATTTGGAAAGGTGCCACCATTTTACTGAGAGTGAAAACTATATCATCTACATTGGATGGAATTATACACTGTAGTGATAGCATGAGTCATGTTTTGGAATAGTTTTTCTCGATCAATTCTTCAAGATGTTGGGATATTTTGACAAAATCACGTAATCCACCTAGTTATTTCATTAGAATTAGAGGAATCTATAACTCATTCTTGATAGTTCAAATAATGAGTTTCAGTAGATTCTCTTCAGAGAGAGGGATGTTATGTGAGTAGGTTAAACACTTCCACCATGATTTTAAGTCAATAACCCTCTCATTTTAAAATTTTCTTTAGTTCTTCATATCGATGATCATTATATTCATTTTCCTAGAACTAAATTGATGAAGGAATTTATGATGAAGGCCTCCCCATGAGGACATGGATTCTTATTCTAGATTTCTATACCAAAAAAAGGATGATAGTGTATGATTTTTTATAGAGCACCTCATCTTTGATGCTTCCTATTGATCTTGAGGTCCCATCATTTCTCCACATATGGATACGAAGTGTCTGAGATGTTTTTTGGGGTCTCCTGCACTGTCAAAGGTGAATAATGTATGATTTTCAAAATTAGGAGGGGGAAAGTGTCATCCACCCAATCAGGATATGGATTCCTCTCAAGCTGCATAGGAGCGAGTCTCCCTTACTTGGATTCTGTTCGACTATCCAGAAACTCGATGATGATAAAAAGATATCAGGGAAATGTTTAGTGATCCATCTCCCATCCATAGGAAGCTGATGTGTTCTTGAATAGGTGGACCTGATTTTATCTCCTATCAATTTTTGATTCATTCCAATAATGAAGGGTTGTCTCGGTGATGGATAGGTTTCTTATCGCAACATAGGGAAGTCATAATTATTTTTTAATCCCTAATTTATGTGGTCTAGTAGTCTAGATCTAGATCCAATATGATGCTCAGAAACTACTCTGGCTTGAATATCGTCCATTGGAGGGAGGACATTAATATCTTCTTGGAGGCGATACCAAATGGGAATATTTCCTCTGAGTAGCTCCTTCTGAAGTTATTAGAGAATTTGTATTTCGTTGTCATATTGTGAAAACCATACCTCTAGGGAAGAAACACTATTACTTATTAGAGGTTATCCGGATTTTTTTATACCCTTCCCTTTCATAATATTCTATCATAGAGGTGGAAAATTGATATTCAGACGTACCATGTTTTAGAGACGGATTTGGTTACTAGTGCATGTAGTCTCATTTGGTGCATCCATGTCACCCTCCTCCCAAGGAATGTTTTCAATTTCATGGACTTATACACTTGCGTCTTGATCAATATCTTCCATGTTGACAATGTCAATTTTAAGGAGGCGTATCTAGAAATGGTGGTCATTCCATTACTCTCTACAAAATAGGATGCTTCTGTATTGTCTTCTTTAGGGTCATTATTCGAACCCTTTTCCATGTTGGGACATTTTATCTTGCGGGTATAGTGGGGTCTGATTTTCATTATCGTACATTCCTCCCATTTTGGTCTATGAACACTGAATTTGAGTTATATTCGGTCATGGTTCCCAAATGTACCACGACCAACATGGTCTTGTCTTATGATGGGAGGATTTGGTGGAATGCTGGACATTGATTGATTCCACCCAATATGGAAATGATGGATTCCCTTTCTGGTGGTTCCAATGATGAAAATCACCTCGTCCCTATGGGGTGTGGGTCATTTTGGGAGAAATTGAAATGAATTGGTCCTGTTGTTGAGTATCCAACAACTCCATTCAAGGAATTGATGATTCTTGAGACATAAATGAAGTTGTAAATGATCTCAGTCCTATGGGGTGGGGGTGATCTAGAATCACTACTGATGTATCCAGGCTCCTCTCAGGGGATTATAAACCTAGAAATGGTGATTGAGATATAAATTCTCTTAGCCCGGTTGGTTGGGTTTCACCTGTGGTTGTTGAGGGTATGTATTGAATCCTCTTATAAAATGATGATATTAGCGGTGAAGGTGGGGATAGATATTATCCTTGACATGGGGGATGAGTTATCTCTTGGTTGGATACCATGTAAGATGCTATTTTGGTTCATGTGACATGGTGTAGTTGTTCTTGCATAGAAGCTGGGTGCGATGAAATCCCATGGTAAGAACCATTCCTTATGGAATGTTTCCTTAATGATAAAAATTCAGTCTCTATGTTTGGAATGACCTCCTATAGTCTGGAGGGGCCCAATTTTCAATCCATTTGGACATACTCTCTCCCCATACATGGTTTTTGGGCACTATTGTACAAGGGTAATTCTTTTATAGTGACCAACTGGCCTGATCATTACCCAATACCCAAATTTCATAGGAGGCTATAACATTGAAGGATTCCGAATTCGAGAGGATTTTATGTTCTAGGGGATTGGGAAAGTGTATTAGTATATATTTTCCCCATACTTTAATACAAATTCATGATGTGGATATGATGTTCATCTACTGAAGAGTTATAATTCAATGATAGAAAGCATGTCATAGATTTGTGTTTTGATTTTATGGTTTTAGGTCTCGGGCCATGGAGATAGTAGCTAGGTCTAGATGATGACAAATTAAATTAATTATTTTAAGGTGACACTCATATCTTGGATAAAGGAGTTTCTGAGACTTTAGTCACTGTTGAGTAGTCCACATATTCTGGTAGAGATATGGAATGCACTTATTTTCTAGCTCATCTGGGATCTCATAGTCAGCAGTAGGGAGGGTCCAGAACATGATGGGGAGGTTTTTTCCTAATAACTCTCTCCATATGTCAATTTTGGACGCCTCCTCATCATATTTACATGCCTCCATTTGGCCAGACCATAGAATATGGTTCCGATGATCGCTTGCTGACGGGAGTGGGGTCATGTTGGAAGTGGATGGGGAACCATATAGTCTATCCTGATGATTTAAGAACCACTCTATATAAATATCTCATTGTTTTGAAAACCTATCTATATGGAAGATTCTAGAAAAAGAGAGGATTATATTTCCCATGGGAGATATAGTTGTGCGGAGGTTGACCATGGTGGATGTTAGGAGAAAGGTCCCTACAATCAATCTCCACACTAACATGATGAGGACTATCATGGTAATAAATTTATTCTTCATCTTCTTTGATATAAGACTACATTAACCCTTTGGTTTTGAGAATTTTTTTTGAAAATCATCATGGACACTGGTATATATTAGGAGTATGTTCCATGTTCTACATTTTGGTCAGAATATATTGACATTCCTTTTGTAATTGGTAAGGGACAAGAGCGTACTATCTGAAGGTTTCCGGAATTTGTATATAAGTACATGTTGATGTGGGAGTATGAACCTAATGCTAATAATCCATCAAAATGTGCTGAGGATCTATCTCATTATTGGAAAGAATGTGAGCTTGTTCAAAGGCATGTGCCAATCTCACACAGTGATCCTCAATCAGGACGGGGATATGAGTTTGATTCTAAACCATTGGAATATAACGATGGTCTTTCTTAGTAGGAATGTGAGCCTTACCCTGGGCATGTACCACTCTTACATGGTGAGCCTCAGTTGGATCAAGAATATGAGACTGGTTGAAATATGCATTCCTTGTCAGTATATGCTGATGGACCTCTGTAATGGGGGAAGAAATATGTTCCTCCCCCTATATAGGCATTGAATGATGTAGCACAATAATTCATGAGTGGAAGTGGGAATATTCACCTTCCATTGGTGATCTGATATAATATTTTAGATAAATTCACTAATAATAATGTGAGCTTATCCTGAGGCTTGTTCTATTATCACTTGGTTAGCCCCAACCAGAACACAGATATTAACCTGATCTTGGGCCTTTGGAATATTCTACTAGACTTCTTTGACAAGAATGTTCCCCTATATTGAGTCACGTGTCTCTCTCACATGGTGATCCCCAGTGAGAACAATAATTTGAACCATGTCTAATGCCTCTCCCTTCATCGAAATATGAAAATTATCTTCCCGGGTGGGATCAAGAGTGTACCCTTTCTCTAGTATAGCCATTTTTCATTATAATCAGAGTGTTGAGTTGTCCTGGATGTATAGATAGAAGTGTATTCCTATCACTTCATATGAAATAGAGATGGAATATTTTTGTGGATCTCTCTACCTTTTTCTAAAATATAATGGCATTTTAGAAAAGTGTGTGAAGGGGTATGAACCTACACATTTTTCATCTCCATGATGAAAAGATAGATGACTTAAATTGAAGCAGGGATATGTTCCCACATCTTTCCTCCTTATGCCACTGGGATATTCCAATGGGGTTCACGCATGGGGGTAGAAGTATAATCCTCCCCCATGCATTCATTGGGGATATGCCTGGAGGCTTGTTCCAAACAAGCATAGATACAATCCTACATGATGGTTCTTACCTAATTATTCCAGTATGAATCATTGGAAAGAGCGGGAATATGATCCCTCTCCAAGATATTCAATGCCTTCCTCCCCTGATGATTCTTCCTTATAGCTCGTGCTTGGACATCAATGGAAGCAGTGTGATGGATGGTACCCTTAGCAGGAAACTTTTTCATCATTAGGATTGTACCATGTTGGTGGTACTCTCAGACCATGGTACTCACCACCTGCCATTAGAGAAGTCGAGTAGGTGAAGTAATTTTATGAATTCCTAGGGTTGCAGTCACTTATGATTTATCATAGTGAATGATGAATGATGAAGACATTTTCACGAATCAGGATGTTTTCAATATCTAGCGTCTTGCAGACAACAAAGAACAAGTTTTCCAATTTATGAAATATTGAAGGCATAATGTGATCAATAAGATATTCATGGTTAACACAATTTTCCTAATATTATTGAATTCATACATTTCGACATTTTGAACTTGTCAAAATAAGGATGGACTTATGAGAACCCTAGTTACATAGGATCATTTGTAATATTAAGAAGTTGTTACTTCTCTATTTGTATAAAGTTTTCAAAACAATGTATCCTGATACATTATAACCCAATCATTTTTTTATTATATCGATTCACATCAGGTTTATGATTTTTTCACAAATGGGAAAATAAAATATCCTGATGGATAATAAAACAACTTTTTTTCAATGGATAGATTCACTTTGGGTTCACATTTTTTGTTTCATTAGGTTTTTGAGATGTGAAATGGGTTTCTCCCAATGGGACACCATAGTCACTTTTCATAGAAAATCCCAATGGTTCCCCCATCTGCAGCTGGATACATATCTACCTTCCAAATTTCGGATTTCATCTGGGTTTTCAGGCCTAATGACTATTGCAGACTCCCATTCGTCTAGGGGATGGGTAGTCGGGCTCATTACAACATTTTTGGTGGGAATTAGTTCATACTCTAGGACTCTCTTATAGATTTAATATGTGTTCATGAATCTCCTTATAATCCCAATACAAGACAGGTTGCCCTAAAAAATGAACCACTGGTTAATTCTCTCATTAAACAAAGAAAGGGAGTCTCGTTGACAAATTTAGTGGAGTTCCGTCTCATTAGTGAATAAATTTTTTATGTATTGGAGGCTCTTAATCCCTTTTAATTATAGTGAATATCCACTTTATGTTCCAAAGCCACATGAGAAAATGTTTCGGAATGTACTGACATGTGAGGATGTGGATACCAATCTAATTAGGGGATTGATCCATTATAAGGAATCATATGCATCTTGGTTACTACATGAATAAAACCCCACAGAGTATATTAATCCCGTATAGTTTAGCATCATGCAGAGAGGAAATATGTGTATATACCTAGACAATAAATGTTTGAGATCAGGTCTTAGGGAGACTTCCAACTTATCTTGGTTATGGAAGGAATTAGAGTCATCATAGTTCAATCATGCCCTTGGGACTAGCCCGAAGGTATAATTCCTCAAATGAGGGGTGTTTGTACCATTCCACTCATCGAGGATTATATACATGGATCACCACGGTTAGTGGAAATATAGGATGCCTGATTTGGTTCCCATTGCAACTCCCTAAGCCCATGTGAGTTGTGATTAGTGTGAGAAACAAGGGGGAATAGATGATTAGTCTCATATAATGTAGATATGGGACTTATGTATTGAAAAAGTCCTTGGGGTGTTTTGTATAGAGTTCAGGCCACCTAAAGAAATCATATATATCCGAAGCATATAGGGGATCAAAGTCATCATAGTTCAATTATCCCTTAACCTACTGATAGGATAGGGTGGATGATCACACTTAGGGAAATTATGACCATATTTATGGTTTCAGAAATGCTAGGGGCTTACATTGAGATAGATAGCCTATTGATTAGGGAGATACTATATGATGTCAGTAGTTGGGGCTTACGCACTAAGGCTACCCTTGTAACCCTGGGGTGTATAGTGAAAATGAAATGATCATTGAAACTCCCTAATCCCATGTGATCCATGCTCATTTTGAGAAACATAGTCAGAAAGTGATCAATTTCATTTCCTTTGGAAGGGGATTAGAGATCAAGATTTCCCTATATGGTAAATATAGAACTCAAACCTTGAATAGGAGGCCAATGTATCAAAAATATGGTTGGAATCATAGTTTATGTAGTTATATTTATATTAGGCCTTACACAATGAGGATACCTTATTGATTATGGATTACACTCTGGTGTATCACTATTTTTTTCTTATAGGGTTCCACGTGACCCAATAAGCTTGTTTTTGAAGTAATCACATTCCCCATTTGGTATGTTATGGATGCCATTGCATGACCTATCTTGACACATACGAGGTTTGTTGTTGGATGCAATGTGATAAGGTTTGATGGGTGTTATTTATCTTGGATAACATCCTCAGAGGTCATCACGAGACCTGAACGTCATGTTTGGAGGGAGTTGTGGGTCACAGTTGGCTTTCTCGGGGGGTGTCACAAGAGTTTGGTTTTCATTCTCAAATGAAACAGTGAAACTTGACTGATATGAATGAATGACATTATATGAGTTAGGAAATTTATCTTAAGAACATCATTAGGCTCAGTTGATATAACCAAAAGGATTAATAAGACCAAGATAGTGTGCCCAGGGGGGGACATGTGACTTGGTTTGACATGTCCTGAAGATCTCGCATGTCCTATGTAGAATGTTAAAGGAATGTCGCGAGATATAGGTGACATGTTTAGGTGTTGTCCGATGTCATTGTATGACTCACGTGAAGTGCATGCAGGCCAGTGATCAGGTCCATAGTTTATGTATTACACAATTGATCTTGGTTATAGTCCTTGTTTTATGTGTTCCATAGGTTTGGTCAGTACCAGTTTATTTTGAGTATCATGTGATCTCGAAATCATGCGGTATGTTCTTCACATTCCTTGTTAGAATCCCTTTGTGTAATCTACGGATGATTACATGTAGTTCCTTATATATGGATCATGATTTCTTTTAATTTTTTACAGTATATTACATAATGGGATACTTTCTAGTTGTGAGATCTACCGCTCTGAGAAGTCCTCTCTAGATTGAGAGTCTAGAAGCTATTAGTTGAATCATCCAATGTTCAACCATACAAACCCTTTTTCATTTTGGTGTGGGGAATTAATAATAATTTCCACCCCAATTTTTTAGAGATTTACACGGTGTATCTGGCACATGTTCAGTTTGGATTCGGTGGAGGTGGATAGAAATACGCGGCTTCATGAGTCTTTGTTTGGTCTGTTTCATGTGCATCACCTTATTTTCAGAGATCACAGGTCTCTTCCATCAGTGCCTCTTTTATTGTATTATTTCTGATTGATGAAGACTTTCTTGATCACATGGTTATGTTAAATAAATATTGATCATGTCCTACGGACGTGTCCAATGGCCATTGCGAGAGCTCGATTCCTTTCTTGAAATACATTGTGGGGCAACGGTGTCTTGTCCATCCATCTTCGTGAGATTTGGTTGACATGTCAAGAGGTCTCACATGGATATTCTGGGGATGTCTTAGCACGCCTCAGGTCTTTCAATGGATGTGATATCACTCACATCCTCCCTTTTTATCCCCATTATTTTATTTTACAAAGTTCAGGGATAACATGGGCTTTCATGAGGAATTTTAAAGAAATTTTCACAATTTTTTGATGATGCCTAGTGTGAAGAATATAGGTCATATATGGGTGAACAATCATATCATGGAAAAATCAGTCCATATGTCCCTAGAGCACTAAAGAGGAAACACTGAGTCACCTAGACATACTTGATGACTTCATTGTGGTGAGGCTAACAAGAAATAGGGCTTTTGTGAGATGAGGAGAACATGCCACATGGTATTGTGGTGTCTTGCTGGTCACTTGGGTCATGCCACATGTCTTTTAGCAATTGGGAGTACCTATTTCCCCCTCCCATTTATCTCTATTGTTTTATTATACAAAGTTCCTAGGGTCTTGTGAGTTTTCTTAGTTATCATCAATAAATTTAATTCTTCTCAATGAATGATACATTGCATGAGACTTAGAACCACAAGGGTTCTCTCTATTTGGATATTATTCCTGTCTATTCATGGAATAATTTTTAGATGATTTCCTAGGAACATTAAAATGAAAAACCTTGTGGCCTCAGGGTGGTAATTCAGTTGTTTGGAGGGCCTTCTCAAGAGTATGAAGGTTTGTTTAGGGGGGGGCTCCTTGGGATCCTCTATTGTTTATATGTTGTGTGTGGATTCTTCATGTGACCTTAAAATGGGCATGTGACTATGAGTCCCTTGGAGGCCCATGTGATCCACAAGTCCTGACTCCATTGCTTATGTGGAGAATGTAATACCCCGATTTCAGTATTTCATAATTTATGATTTTTTCTGATGCATATTTGGTGGGAATCAACAGTCCACTTTTTGGAATACGAGGGAAAAAATAAGTAAGAATTTTCTCCTTTAAGTACTCAAAAGAAACTAGACACTAATTTCATATATTTGAAGCCATGAATTTCCCTATTAGAAACATTTAAATTTGTTTCAGTCTAAGAGAAATTAGGCACACTCCTTCTATAATTTATTTTAACACTATCGAAACATTGGACCTCTATCGCATTATTCGAAGTAACTAAAGGGAAAACTACATTAATATATGATAGATTGACTGTTACTCCCTCATAAGACACAACATGACCAATTGAATGCACTAATAAAATTTAGAATGAACACTGAGAAAAAAAATCTGTATATATTATACTATCAAATAACATCCCAAACACACATAAATTAAACAAAATTATCCTTTTTGACCATTAATACCAATGGATATTGTCAATGAACATGACCACCAACTGATCTATGAAAGAAATGTAATTAATTAGTTACATGATATTAGAGAGGGAATATAGGACAAAGAAATCCATAATAATTAACATAAAATGTCTAAAATGACAATTGAATATAGTCTACTAGATATCACCCACCCCCATCCTCATATGATGACACTGATACCACTAATAAATGTCAAAGAAAATATTATATCTTTATATTTTATCGAATACATCATTAATTATTAAAATGGGGTAATGGTTCATGACATTTACATGGTTCAATAACTAGTAGTCTATACAAAACCATTGACTATCATTCACCTTATTTTTGAATAGTAACAAATCTACCCAAGGTGATACACTAGGTCAGAAAAAGAACATCTACAACAGATAATCAACCATAATATGTAAATTTCATAACTCATGGGTTCATTTATATCATAATAAATAATTATTTGAGAAATTTATTATTACTGATTTATCCAAACATCAATAGTACATCAAGGGGGTAGTTTCAAAGACTCCTCTAACAGAACATTTGGAATCTAATGAAAACACATTGAAATTTATTTCCAAAAACATAAATAACATAGTTATCCAAATTCATATCCATGAAAATAGTTTATTTCAAATAATGGGATTCATTCAATTATCCTACTCTCCAATTAACACTATAAACTTCTCCCTCCCGAATAAATGAAAACAACTCTCCTACAGAAGTTATTGACAATAGTATTCACCAAATACAGCTCTTCAATGTAATGAAATACAACACATGAAATTAATCTTAATAAAAATAACTTCTAATTATACTATTGTTTTTTATTATAATTTAATAACATAGACATGTAACAAATAAGCTAGACTAACCTCCAAATAATACAATCCAAAAATTAATTCTAGAATCCTCTCCCCCTTGAATCCTACATCTCAGACAAAGGATGGTGTAATAGAGTGAAAATATCATGAATCAAATAAATCCTAAACTATAGTGGATGATAATTTTATGGTACCTAAAACATGGTTTTTTCATCCTAGTGATTGAAAGTCGACAACATACTTTTTTTTCATTCCATACTCCCATTACATGTCACAAATAATGAAATCCAAAATTATATCCATGCTCAATCCTTGATTTATGAGGATGTGTAACATCATAGGGGATTTCTCTACCTAATCCATCTCATCTATGACATGAACCAATCCACTAGGGTTCTATCCTAGCTAAAAATAATTTGAGTGCTCTACCACTATCCAAACAATAGTAGGATAGTGGTTGATGAATAGCACTAAGTAGAAAAAAATGAAAAAATGGGAGGCCTTATCCTAAATAAACAGAAAATAAGACATTTCTATATAATGAATAATAACAACTATTAGCACTAAAATCATATATATAAATTTCATAACTACATAAAACACATAAATGAGTTATTATAATACAGATAAAATTATTCATAAGTAAATAACATGGAACATTAATTTTAAAAATCATTGAAACTAATAGATGGGTGATACTAGAAAACTAATTTCAGTGCCTACCCTTAGAATGATCTCCAAATAAAATGGTCACTTACACAATTAAGATCCACTATGCTCTATCATTTGACACCAATAATTATAATACTTAATCTATAAATAATTTAATCCATGTATTTATCTTCTAATACTATCACTAAACCTCTATATAATCTATACATGAATAACACATATTAACATAAAACCTATATAGGGGTGAGTATAAATATAGTTTGTTGGATTACTTGAAACATAAAGGAAAATATAAAACATTATGTCAAACTCAATATTCTTAGTATAAGGGGAAATTACTGTTTGTAAAGAAAAAAATGTTAATCCATATATTCTCAATATATAGAGTTATCTAGTACATAGAGTTTCAATATTCATAAATTTGAACAAAATTATACGACAATTCATGAGGAATTAGGGATGATCAGAGAACTAAAACTTCCAAAAAGATTCATTAAGGCTGTATAAATAGATGTTCTATATCAAAGGAAACCCTAGTACTTGAGGGATAAAAAATCCTAATGAATTTGATTTTCTTAACCTTCTTCCCAAAAGACAACTAAAATATGTAAATTGTTCCCTTATACCATCTAATGTATGTTCTTTATGTGAGGGATTAATGCATATTTTTTCAAAAATAAAAGATATAATATTCCTAATATAGAAAAAAATAGTGGAAACCATGCCCTGAAAAATGGCGGACATCAAAATGGGGATAAATATACCCAATAATCATTACCACTAAGTCTATAAGCAATCCCATTTGACATATTAGAAACGGAAGTAGTAGGGAAATTCTGTATTGATGGAATTGTATCAATAAAGGGGATAAATGACCATAGTAGAAGTCCCCCACCCCATGGAGCATTAAAAAATAGTGGAAGGATAATAATTTAGTATAGAGAACCCATGTATCGAGTATCATATATAAAGAAGGAGGATGATAATCTATCGACATTCCCAATATGGGATAACCATTCCCCATCAAACCGAACATAGATTATGCAGGGGTATATATGAAAACATGAAAGCTCTATTAATAATGCATAGATCCCATCATCATCCCTATGGATATACATCCTTAAACTATATATCTCACATAAAAAATAGTATATAATGACAAAAGAGACTACAACAATGATTTGTACGTGGAATAACACTCAGGATAGTCTATCTATTTACTCAAAATGGAATCATGGAAAAAATTCATGAAAAAAAATAGTGAAGGAGGAAGTTGTCCACATGGAGACCTTTGGGAAAAGAATGAGGTGTACTATTAGGAGGATAACACGACAATATTGGAACATCACACCATACATATAGAGTAAAATCTTGGAACGTGGCACTAATATGGACCGCAACCCCACTCCATGTCTTGTTGGGTGGGACCTATCAGAGTCCTAAAACTTTATTGGCCCTAAATTCACTTATCCATGGAAATTAGGTCCCATAATAGGATAGATTAAGGGGAAACCCACACTTCCTGACCAATAAAGGGATAATATGTTCTAGCTCATGGGAGTTAGGGAAGGCCTTTGGTTTTCTCATCGTCATAGTGGCTAGCTATGCACCACCTTCCATGGCATAAGAAAACCACTCATTCACGAGCCTCCATGTACACTACTATTGGATACCATCACATGGTTATATGATAAATTTTTATAGTGTCATTTCATGGTGTTCACTTAAGGTGTCTCAGTCGCATGGAACTCTCTTCTTGGACTGGCCACTACTGCTCTCCAAGACCTCCCCTGCTCATGGAAACCTACTATTTCCAAACCTGCCTCCCCACTCATGAAATAACCCTTGGAATCACTAAAGGTTTTTAGGAATCATGTTCTTTCTATAAAATATATGTTTGTAATTCTAAGCTATTTTTTTTAAATTTATTCAATGGAATTTAAAATAGAATAATAAATAAGTCATACAAGATAGAAATTTAACTAACAACAATTAATTCATTCATAGTAATTAAATACTACAAAATCACATGAAACAATGTATTACACATCATATATTATTACCTACCATGAAATATAACATACATAAAATTTTCATGAATTTAAAGTGGACAATAAATCGAAATGAATAAAATCTTCATCACTAGGAGATCAAATACATCATCTTAACCTTTGAGGATCACTGATAGCCATAGGAATCTTATAATAAGGAATATAATCATGAAATGATAATGTATATTGGGTGATATAACATGAAAAATATCTAAATGATAGATTTTACTTATGAATTGTTAATGGAATGAATGAGTTTAGTTGGTCTATATATAGGAAAAAATTTGGTTGTTATAAATATAGTAATTGGAAATATGGTCCTTTAAAATATGGTCATTGGGAATATAATGGTTGGATATACATGTACCTATTTTGAATACTGATGTCATGTATTTTTAGTAGTAAATTTTAAAAATAAATTACTCCAAAATAATAAATAATAAAATAAAAACATAATATTATTTTTTAAAATATAAATATAAATATATTTATGTGTTATGTAATAATATAATTATTATTAAAATTAGAGTTCATGTATTTATATAGTTAAAATAAACATATTTTTTCTAATTATTTAGTAAAATATATTTATAGAATATGAATAATTAATTTTAAAAGTACATTGTAATGATTATATAATAATATAATTATATTTCTCATTTTTTTAATTCATGCATATTTTATCCTAAAAAAATAAATTTACCACTTCTAAAATATAAATATATATGAACAAATATTATAACATTTTTGAAATATTAAATTTCTATCAATTGATATTAACAACACATAATGTTTAAAAACATCATTTTTTCAATAAAAGTTCATTATATTTTGAAATTTCATTAAAAAGTGAGATTAGTAAAATGTAAATGTAAATTTTATAAATTTATATTAATTTCTGACTCCATAATGTAAGAATTGTCATATAATAAATTTTACGTTTTTCTAAAAAAATTGATTTTTAGTTGAATTGTTTAAAATTCCATTTTTTTTAAAAACTAGTAATTTTATGACATAATTTGGATATATCCATGACATTGAAATATATAAATCACTTTTATTGAAACAATATCTATCTTACATGTAAATATATATATATATATATTTAAATATTAATTTTAATTCTAAATTTAATATTTCAAATTTTAGACCCTAAGAAACATTTTTCTCTTAAATTGTTTTTAATATATAATACATTTATTATTATAAATTTTTTATAAACAAACAAAGTGAATATAATAAAATGGATTTAAAATTTTCAATTATAAGGTCAGAATTATTTAATAAGGCCCATTTTTATTTTATCCATAAAAACCCAGTTACTTTGGTAAGAAATAGTTATCATGGTAAAAGCCAAAATGGTAAAAAAGGTTAACCAAAGGGGTAAATGTCCTAACATATTAAAAAAATGATCCTAATTTATTTTTTTGATTTTTTACTAGAAAATTTATCCACAAAATTAAATACCACTTATAATACTTCTTAAAAATTGGAACCTGTTCTCACGTTATGTTAAGATGAAATATTAAATAAAATTCTTGTCTCACCACTTATAAAAGGGGATTCTAACCACCCTTTGAGAACAAAATAATTTATTATTTACCACTGAAAATAGTCCTTATTTCATTATCCGATATTCATATTTCACATCCTTAACCTTTTAGACGCATTATTTTATCGAATTTTTTCCACTTCTATGGAATCCTATATGGGAAGATCAAAGTTCTCAATATAAGTACTACATTTTCCCCAAAATTGTCTTTTTATTATAATCCCCTTTCAAATATATTTTCCCTAATATTAAATGATGAGTTAATTATTAATAGTATACTTATTTTTTTAGGATTTTTTAATAACCATTAACCACATTTTCCTTTATCAATTAATATAAATGAAAACATCTTTCATGTATTTGGGTGGATAGTCGACTCCGAGAAATAACTTATCTCATTTTTCATCTAGTTTAAATAATATTTCTTAAAATATTTTAAAAAATGATTCAATAACTTAATAATATATAAATAATATCATTATTCTTCTATAATAATGATATTATTCGCAACGAAAAAAAATTCATAACTATACACATCCATTAATTACGATATGTTCATGATTGGGTTAGTCTAACCATATACATGAACAATGCTAAAAAATAATATCCTAAAAGACTATAAAAAATGATTAATGATATAATTTTATATAAATAATAAACCAATTATTATTTTTTATATAATTGTTACATTAACATTGAAATCATTAATTAAGATACCAACATCCATTCATTAAAAATCATTGAAACATACTCATATCTAATTTCATATTTAAGGATCCTGACAAAAAAATCCTCTATAATGAAATTATAAAACTATATATAATGGTAAATATTATATTCCATTACTAGTTATGATTTTGGAATGATGCAAATTTGAAGATGAATGAAGAATAAAACCACTAATATGAACCCAATTTAAAATAGTCAATATTACTCGCACCCGATATTGAAAATAGATAATAGCTAAATAAAAAAAATGAATAGGAAAAATAAAAATTTAGTTCATAAAATTTGATAGATATGAATAATTTTATTCAATAGATGATTAATATAGTTATTTTTATATATAGGTGATTCAAGTACTTTAGTTGAATTCGGGAATTAATATAAGGATTTTTTATCTCAAATTTAATTTCTTGATATATATTTCATATCTCACACCATGATATTTGTTACATGGTGATATTACTAAATAAGTTATTTATTTTAACATATTTTGGTAAATCATGGTGTTTTATGAGACATTTTATTTTATTTACTCATATTTATTTTTATTCAATAGGAACCAAGGTTGAAAATGTTTCCTTATCTTAATTATCAATCCATGATATATGTTTGATTTTTTGAACTATATTTTTTTATATGGTCTGTACAATACCCATTTTAGAGGAAATATCATAATTTATCATATATTAAAAATATTTTATTTTTAATTCAAATCTCTCTCATTAATGTTATTTTGATTAAAATATTATTCAAATGGAAATGGTCTTCATGCCAATCTTCTTTTCAAAACAACATTTTTTTCAAATACAATCTATCTTGAGATTTTGTTTTCTTATAGAACCCTCGAAATTTTATTTTTATATTCATTGTGTTTTACATGTACCATCACAATTTTATTTCACCTCAAAAAATATTTTACTTTAAGTGTTTCTTGTAATTGAATTCGAGCTCATCTCTTCTTTTAATCCAAGAAACACCCTTTTCCATGTCTATATTCATTAGATTATTTTTTTATCATCCTTATTTTTGCCTTAATAATTGAATAAGTTCAATTTATTCTAATTTTACTTTTATTAAAAAAATTATAGAATTTTTTTAACATTTTCCATAATAGTCATTTTTTCAAGGTTTGTAAAGAATCGATTTTTATCATTTTTATTGTAAAAAAATCATTCCACCATTTTTCCTTTTTCATTTAAACTTGAAATCCTCATAGAGATTATAAAATAAATTCTAATCCACCATGTTTTATAAAAAAATTAATTTTTTTTTCAAATATATTTTTAAAATATTATGGATATTCCTTATTTCTAAATATGTTTTTTATAATGGTCCAAAAAATCATTTTCACCTACATTAACATATTTTTAAATGCATTATTCTTTATCAAGGATATTATTTATATTTACCAACCACTTTTGATTTTCTATTTATGGGTTATGTAATGTTCTTTCCTATAAAATGAGTGATTCATCAATTCATTTTTCTTACCTAACAACCCATTGTGAATGATCATAACTTTTCATCCCTTTCATTTCATCTGTGAAAAAAAATTTCCCATTTCATTGATATAATGGTGTTCATGTAGATTACAGATATATTTTTTTGTGTAAAATAATTATCTAAACCACATACCCTTTATCTATATGTTGTAAATATCTTATATTTCATTGAATGGTATTTACATAAAATGTTTTTTATATTATTGGATACCCATTGATATTTCATTGTATTATATTTTTTTAAAGATGACATTATGAATTTTTTCTTTATTGATTCCATTATAAAGGGATATAAAACCCAATAATAGTTTATTTGGTTATTTATGATGTATTGAATGATTTTTTTCAATCAGGGCACATATTTTTGGAAGAATGAAGAGATGGAATAAATATCACCCTATTAAGCATTAGATAATGTTTTAAATCACATTATATGATTAATTAATCTATGAACAAGATGTTAGAATCATTTATTATAATTTTTTTGGGAATGTTATTTGATAATAATTGTTAAAAATTACATTGTAAAGGAATAATTGTGGTGGATAAATTCACTATTTGTGTGTGAACATGATGCTGAAATATTTTTTCTATTATGTGAACATGATATAATAAGATGTTTTCACATGTTTTTTTATGAATTTTATGAAGGAAGATTAGTTAAAATGTTTTTGAAATAATAAGATATGGGTTTCATGGTTCACAAGATTTTCTAAAGACATGTTTTTTATAATTGATTATTATGAATTTTTAATGTTACACTATATTTTTTATATGGATTTGAGTATTCCCCTTCTATCATGATTATTTTAACACACTATTTTACAATTTTATATGTTTGTTCAGTTGAGAATTCATGTCCTTTTGTCATGAACTGTGAAAAACTCATATTCTTCATTGTTATTTTTAATATTATAAATATCACTTGATAATGTGTTCTAATATGAATATCATATAACACTTGATGAAAAATTAATGAGATTTCATCATTACATAGAATTATCTCTCAAATACTTCTTATGTTTCAATTTCCCTGGTTATGAAGATGAGTATATTTTATGAGCAGTAATGAACATTATCTAGTGTGTTTCAATTATGAAGAAATGTTCATAAGTGTCATAAAATAAGTGATTTATATAACTAATACTCAAAGAAACAAGACCTTTAATTATTGGGGGTGTGTATTTTTTGTGATATGTACCATTTAGATTATGGAAATTTTAAAAATATATAATTCTTAATTTAACTTTTATTCAAGAAATGATTGAAATAATTTTTTTAAAACTAATTCTTGGAGTTTCTTTTCAGGGTTACTTAGTTGGTATTGGTTAAGGGTTTAATTATTTTGGGATTACATTAGCTATTTTTGAGATTAGTATAGTAAATTTTAAGATTAGGATTAAAGAAAATTAATGAATATCGAAATGTTAATTCAATGGAATATATAAAAATATATGATAACATCCAGTGGTTATGGGTAAGTAGAGAGTATGAGGCTCCCATATCAATTACATCCCTTTTTTGATAATGTAAACTAGATGCATATGTGATATAGATGAACATATGGGAATCACCCTAAAAAATTACTGTTATGAAATAAATCAATCTTTAATAGGTATGTGAAGTGTTGGCCAGAGACTACACACATGGCTAGATACTCCCAAAGGAATGGGTTTATTGATCATATACTCTTTAAAAACTATTATAACGGGTTTTTTCAAAATTAAATTAAGTAATCACGATAAGAAGTATGAGATAACACAACATAAAGTATCCTAGGTTAAACCAAGATATTTTTAGGATCTACTAATAGTGAAATTGTCGAAATTAAAGTATCATCAGTTGAAATTAATGTTCCATTGGTGAAGAAATATTTGTATCAATATTTCATATTCATATTATCAATCATTTTTATTCTATTAGATATTATCATAACTGTTTTGAATTTAATATTTTTTTTGAAACAATATATGAAAAATGATGTTGTTGAAGGTATGTTTCTAGAAACTACTAATACGTAGCTATAGATTTATATTTGGAATAAATGGTTGAAAATATTAATATAGGAATTTTACAAGGTAAAATATATGATATCGTTTATTCCACAAGATAGAAATAGTTGTATCTTATAGAATCTATATAAGTGAGTCATGAATATATTTAAATACCACTATGTACTATAAATAGTAAGTGATAATTAAAATATTAAGGATGTAATTTATTTAAGGGTAGATAATGAAACACTCTATGATTTTAGGAAGCATGTTATTTCTTTAACCTATATGTTTACTATTCAAACCTAATAATTTTCTTCTATTTCTTAAATGCAATTAAAATATATTATGAAATAAGTCATAAATGATAGTAATTATATTGATAACTATTTATTCATTTATTGTAAAACATTATAATAAAATATCACGAAATTAATTATTACACACTATGGATTATTACCACCATTTATTATTACATCAATGAAATGAAAATGAATTAAATTGGAAAAAATAGAAAGATTAAAATATTCAGCACCAAGAAATCACCTAGACCAAATTCACTATCAAGGATCACCGATATCTTGTGAAAACATATAATGAGGAAGAAAATCAAGAAATACGAATGATTGTTGTGATTTCTATAATAGATACTATTGAAATGATATGTATGGCCTAAGAAGTGTGAATAAAATGAATCAGTTTAAGAAGGATATATTGAGAAACTAAATTTGACCACTATAAATATGGTCATTAGAAATATTCTCTTTATAAATAAATTTATCCAAATTAGTATTAACATTAAGGTATTAAAATTTACTAAATATAATTAATTAAATAAAAAAATAATATTAAAATATTATAAATATAAATATATATCTATATTTGTATGTTAGATATTAAAATTTTCATTATTGAAGTATTATCTGGTTTATTTATAATATAAAAATAAATATATTCATATTATTTTTTTAATTAAAATTTTATTTTTTGAATTTAAATAAACAATTTTAATGATATTTTGTAGTGATTATTTAACTTAAAGTAATAATTTAAAAAAACTACTTTTTAAATTGTTATATATTTTATCCTAAAAAATTAAATTGTAAATTCTTAAAATTTCTTAATATATTATCTAATATAATAACTTTATTAAATATATTAATTTAAATGAAATTATATTAAGAACACTTAAGGTTTAAAAACGTCATTTTTCATAAAAAAATTTGGATATTTTGAATATCAATTTATAGGTAAATTAAATAATTTTGGATTTTTAATTTAAAATGTCCACTTAATTTTTTAATTTATCATGTAAAATATTTTATAGGATGAAATATTGGGATTTCTAAAAATAGATTGATTTTAGTTGTATGTTACTATATACCATTTTTATAAAAACTCTGACTATTATAATATGATCAAATATAATCATCAAATATATATTTTTCAATTATTTTATTGACCATATATGTGTTCAATAAATAAAATTATATCTTTCCAAATTATGTAACAAATTTAGTCATATAGTATGAATTTTAGAAATTATATAATATTTTTCCTAAAAACATGTTTTAATACATTATAAATTTATTATCACAAAATTAAATTTCATAAATTTTAGAATGTGTATATAATAAAATTTATTACATAATTTTAATTCTATGTTCTAAAAATAATATAATAATTACCATTTTTATTTTTAGGAATGAAAATTAATTACTCAGTTAATAACAAGTTATCGTTATAAAAGCCAAAAGGTTAAAAAAGTAGAGCCAAATGGGTAAAAAGAAAAAGTATCAAAATCATGTATATAAGTGAGTTTTTGAGGCATGTATTGACCAAAGATTATCTAAAATAAATTTTTTTCTATTTTATTTTCTTCTTGACAAGATAAAATTGTTCCCCCTCTTATATTAAGATGAAATATTTTCAAAAAAATCCATTTACGCCACTTATAAAAGGGAATTTCAACCCCCATTCAAGATTATCCTAATGTTTTGATTCCTCTTAAAACCATGATATATTTATTTCCAATATAATTCTTTTTAACATCCTTAACCTTATGGACATATGATTTTTTCTTAAGCAATCCATTTCCAAATAATCATCCAATGGAATGTCATTGTTCTCAATGTAAGCACAAATTATTCCCTAACATTGTTTTTTTCAATGATTTCTTCAAAATATATTTTCCCCAATTTTATATGATGAATTAAGTATTTATAGTATGTTGAATATTTTTATATTGTGGGTGTAATGTTCTAGTGTCCCAGACCACTAATTGATTCAAGAACCAACTGACGTTACTGTACCTCAGGTGCACCTCCTCATAAGATAGAGGGATTTCTATAATATTGGGGGGCCATGTCAGTAATGTAAAGAGACTATACCCCTCGTATCAAAATGTAAAGGAATAAATAAATAACCAATAAGCATACACACTAGAGTATATAGAAAATATAAGTAAAATGAATGAACTATAACAAAATGGAATGTTTTAAACAAACATATAAGGCCTATCTACAACTAGGTTGATCACATATACAAAATAAATAAATAAATTGAAAAGATCAAAATAAAAGTATAACAGGATCAAATATAATCCCAAATTCCTAATAAATGTAGAAATACAAATCACATCTGATTTTTTCAAATTGATCATGCAATTCTGTTTCTTAGACCAACATGTTCCTGTAACAAGTGTAAGATACTTAGGTACCCATGTGATATGAACGCTCTAGTATGGTTTGAGAGAAAACATCAATAGGGTATCCCAAACTTTGTATCTAAAATGGATAATAGTAATGTTATATGTGCATGTGATAAGAGAGGAATAAATTAATAAGTTGATGGACAATAAAAAATTACTAACACAAAATACCCACCTTAACCACTTCTAGAATGTCTCTTATCATTATTCATGCACTATGCGAACCCATGAACCCTATACCACACCATTTTTAGTCTTTTTTCTATGAACCTGATCAAACATACCTTCTCCATCAAGTGACATGTTACCTCTAATAAGGTCATGATGATCATGTCTCCCAATATAATATATAAGAGTTTCTTTATCATTCAAATATAAATCACAAACAAAATCAATGGTCCAAGAAAGATCCATCCTAGTATACATGCTTAACCTGGAATATAAATTCCATTAATCCCCACTAATAGTAAAATAAACCTCCCTAATGGATGATTTCTCAGAAAGGTACCAAATACTTCCCCTATGTTATTTTTCTAATCCAGTGACATATACACCTTGAGGTTGTTATCATTATAAGAAACTCGAACAACCCATATGGGTGTTTTCTTAGCCAAGTTACCATGATATCCCCAAAGGTGTATTCCATGATGAAAATATACCACTCCGAAAGGTTTAAAAAAACAATAAATTACTACCTCTAAAGGAATTTACCAAAGTTAATAAAATTCCACATCAACACTATTCAACATTATAAACACACACACCCCTCGATTTTGAAGAATATATGAGAGTTTTAAAAACACCCAAACCTAGAATCTCAATTCAAAACAATATATTATCACCCAATGTATCATCACCCAAGAGAAACCCATTGGTGTACCCTAGTTCAATACATAGGTGGATTCACCCCAATTGGGGTCCTTGGTCTCAAGAAATCCACTCAGGTCATAACCCATTTTATATGTGTTGTCACACCCCACAACAGTGTCATAAATTTATCATGTCCTCAAAGGACACAAAGAAGCCACCACATCAAAAAAGGTTAGAGTAGATGGCTTACAAACCATCCAAAAGTCAAGTTCATCCCAATTCGGTCCACTCACCCAACCAAAGTATATTCTATTTGTGGTTTATCTTTATAGGATATACTTAACTCTCAAGTGATCTCACCTATATTATTAGGACCTTACATACTATGTCAGGGCATTCCACCATATGTAGGTTTCCAAATTATCCTACCCAAGTGATACTAGGTTATTTCAATCCTAGTACAACTCTCAAGGGGTTTAAATTTCATACAAAATCATAATTTAATCATTTAAGCCATCCACTATTCATGATCAAGGAAACCACATAGTGTAAAAGGTCTCACAATGGACCTAGAAACCTTATTAAGTACATCCATAAAATTTTATTTAATTACATTAACAATTTAATCAATTAAAAATTTATTTATTTATTTATTTCATTTATAAATTTAATTAAATTAATGGTCAATCACCCTATGGTGGAGAGCCCAATTCCACAATTCATATATCCTAATTTATATAAGATATGGTGTGTACGTAGGTCCACCTACCTTATTCAAGATGTCTATCCATTAAATTATACACACTAACAAATATTCATAGTCTTTCCATGTATCTCTTATGATTTTATATGTTCCACTAACCATCAATAACTTACTTGAGGCCCTAACTCACTATAAAAAACCCCAAATATATAATTATAACTACTATAATTTATTCTTCAATATAATTAAATTATTCATAAATGAAAAAATCTTACTGAAATAACATTTCCCACAGAAACCATGAACAACTACTTGTGGGAGGTCCCCAATGGACCAACAATATCAATTTGGTCCAAATCTCTAATACGCACCAAAAAACAATATGAGACCAATTTTTTCTAAGGAATGAACCATTATAACTTCACTATAGTGGTGTAACTAATTTAAATTATAGGAAAAACGTTTATATATCATCTCATGGCCTCCTATTAAATCCATGTGAAATACCCATGATACTCAACTAATTCCTCCATGCTTGATTGGAATCGATACCAGTTCCCTTATTAGAGAATGTGGAATAAAAGATGAGAGGAGGAGACAAGTGGATGTAAATATAAAGGATGTATTTCCTTGAATTGTTTTAATATACCATGAAATATTTCTATGACCAAAGGAGAAGATGATATTTGAGGGGATGGGGGATTCTACTAGAATAACTGAAAATATGGGGAGAGGAGGGGCTTCAACATCTAGAAAACTTGATGGTAGAAAATATGAAATTACCCCCCATCAAATTTCCCACTGGTTATCTAGTGGCTGCTCAATGGTTACAAGCTATAACCCAACCAACCTATAATACATCAGATGCTTCCCAAGACCTCCAAGATAGCTCCAGAACCTTGTTCCTCATCCAAATGAATTTGTTTCAGGTGCCCAATCTCCCAAAATTTCATTGCATAGTATAGCATAAAATCCACCTGATCCACTAAATAAAATATTATATTTTGTTTTATAATTTTCTAAAACATATAGACACTTGCCATTACTAACTCCTCATCAAAAAATTCTCATCCACGATAAGTCACAATGGTCATCAAAATAGATTTCTCAACCTATCCTTCTCCTCGACTCCCATTTAAACATACTCATTTTATTATCAAATTTAAAACATGATCCTGAATGACAATCTTAATATTATGGTGCTTAAATATAAAAATTATATGCCAAAACTTATACTCAATATCAAATCATGATGATTATGCTTACCACATTCCATATATCCCGATACACCCACATTTCCTATTCAAACTGATCATCTGAATAATTGTACTCCCCACCATATGACTTATCTCATAAAAACCAATTCCAAACTATAATGCATTACACCAGTATAATATCCCATAGAATAAACATATCACATTATAATTATGTGCCTAATGTTGTTCCCATTATATCATACCTAAAAATATGTGAAATCACCGGTCCATCACAGAGACCCTTCTTCATTCTAATAAAATAAGCCTATATCAACCACGTTCCATCTTAATAAGTCATTTAATTAAAAAAACACTAAATGATCCATTAAATACCCCCATCTTATCAAACATTATGTTTTCAATGAGGTTACTTACCCTATATATCCAATTATACCCAAAATCATTGGTTATGCCTCATTATGTTGTATAGCCACAAAGGTGCTCATCTTCTACCACTTACACACTTTTAAATACAACAATTAAAATTAATTTATACCCATTGGCATGCTGTTATCATTTGAACATTCTCACTGAAGAACAATCCCAGCTTGGATGTTGTTCAACAATCAAACCTGTAGTCAACTGATTTTCCAACCATTGGGTTATTCCACAAACATAGTTATCCCAGTAATCGAAGTTACCCACATAACATCTAAACCAGTAATGATACTAAAAAATGATCAAGCCCCATAAAATATCATTTCTAAATTTATGTTTTTAATTCACCTAGGAATATAGATGAATTCAGATCCATTTTTTTGCTGGCATCAAAATTCCAATATGACCATCCAATGTCCAACTTCATGTAACCACAAAAACACTAACACAAGGGTTGTATCAAAATTTTAAATGTCACAATCCCTACTATATGAATTTAATTGTCATCACATAATTTAACTAAAATCACGATTAACATGTCCCATACCCATCTATCACAAAAAATGATAACTAGTTGTTTCCATATTTCTCATAATTGAGCAGTAAGAAGAAGAATCATCTCACTTTCCATTCCCAGATAATGGAAAAAAATTTATTTAGAACCATCCAATATTCCATCGGCAATGAAGGTCTCACCCTAAAACTGCTCTATAGTTCAACAATACCATGTTTTATCATAATTATTCACATTTTTCTCACATGATCCGTGATTATCTATTAGCAACCACTTACACCACATCACCCAAACAATATGTGTAAAGGACCACCCTTGGATTGAACATCCAACAAAACCATATTAATTCCCAATGTTTCTTCTCCCAAGGATATAAGTTTCAAATTTTAATCCAACACCATAGGCTATCCTTCTCGTAAGCATCTCATCAATTCCAATCAGGCCCCACCTAACCCTCTACCATCATATATTGAAATTTAAATATTTCCCATGCACAAATAGAATGTGTTACCTTTATCACATCTAAAAATGGATGTGTTTATAATCTAGTACATCCCAAATAAAAAACCAAATTCACGATCCAATGAGTTCCAAACCCATGAAATAAACTAACATTCCAAAATCCATGACTACGCACCACGACATGTCATTTTGTCAATCCAACTACACAATTAGCTTCCATCTGGAAACATACCAAACCAAAAGGATGTATCTATGCATTAATTACACTAATAAATAAAATTCAAATCGAACCATTCTAGGAATTCAAATAGTTAGGTCCTTTCAAATATAGTATTGAATCCACAATTCTCCATGGTCCTCACATCCTAAAGCATTATCACTCAAGTTTTTTTCCCTTAAAACACCAAGGGATCGCCATGACTATTCCAGAATCCTAGTAGAGCCTCCCATGAATTTATCTCAACCTATTTCATCTTTACACAAAAAAATATTGGTTATAAAACAAATTGGGCTAAAACTACTCACCAGTTAACCTTATAAAAACAATTATGGACGAACTCACTAAACCCCTAAGTCACATCCTAAGGTTTCCAGGTCCTCTCACCTATCCTATCAACCATACTAACCAGGGTCAATATTGGGGAAACTCAAATAATGTAACAAGTTATGAGATGTCTTTCATACCCCCATATTTAAAAACTATGAAATTATTCATTCCTAACGACCCTCTCATGAGTCACATATACCAAAAATATATATCATGAACCTCATTAAAAGTTACCATGAATACACATATAATAATTACCCCATGGGAATCATGATCTCTTCGGTCACCGTTTACACCACCAATGAAACCATTCAAGATTATACATTTAAAGGTAAATACTTTCCCTAGATCTATTAAGTAGAATGATAATCCCTGATAAATGGTAAGACACCATATAAGCTTCTACTAGAAATGTAAATTAATAAACCTATATAAAAACTAAAACTAGGGATTTCCCACTAAGTAATAATTTTACATGCGATCCTAATAAGGTCATTGTAGCTCATGTGAACAAGGATCTATGTCATCATCATTATAATCGATCATTTATTTATAGATTCACATGACCTTCCATTAAACAAAAGTATATTCATTATTGTTTAGTTGTGTATAATTCCAAAAATAAATAATATATGGAAGCAATGTATGAGATATTGTTTACAAATAAAAGAGAAAAACCTCTGTCTTTAGATTTTCAAATATCACAAGTATTCCTACATGTTAGGTAAATTCTATATCATAATAATGATGCATCTGTGAGTCACATATTCCCTCTATAGGTAAACCATAAAAAAATTTAGTAAAAATTAAATATAATATGACCCTTACAATAACTAGATTCATGAATCCCTAAACCCTATAGAAAGAGGGTCATATTATCATGACTAATATGACACTCCCCATGATATGAGTGACCTTGTCATATTAGTAGTGAGATAAATTGACAATACCCATAACCCAAACAACTTCTATCCCTAAATTTTCTAAATGGACGTTATTGCCATGCTCTCAACCGAGCACTAACATGAAGAATCATCTCAATATAAGTTCCTTTTCCAATCTAATACATTATTTCAAATCCTACCTAAATTACATTAACCATGACGGTCACACCCTCAAAATACTCAATGGTTAAACCTTATTAGTTTGATTAATAATTATATGTCTTTTTATTTTCATAATCCGAACAAATCTTCCACCCACCCTTGATACCATGTATCCCTAACAATATGTGTCCAGGTTCACCCTTTAGCTGACCATCCCACGTAACCTATTTATTTCAAATGTATCTTCCCCACTGAAGGGACATTTTATATTTTAATCAAAAACTACAGGCTTCCCGACCCTAAAGAATATAATTTATTACCATAGGTCCTTGGAATACATATGTTCGTCACTAATTCAAATTTCAATAGGCCCAACATGTAAAATATTTTTGTTACCTCAATATTAGTTGAAAATGAATGAGTGTATTCTCTATTACTACACAACTACCAAAACCTGACTCACAATTCCGTGAGTCACACAACCTTTAACAAAACTAACATTCCAAAATTGTGGACCATACTCCAAGGAATTACAGTGAATCAATCCATCCACATTCTATGAAAGAATCCAGTTCCGTACCAAACTAAAACTATCAATGAAATATTTCTTCATTTTTCTAAAGAACTTCTACATCCAATGTGGCTATGTACCAAAATGACCTTTCCTTATATAAGAAATTCTTTACACCACAAAAATATGTCTACCTAACATCCAAAGAAAATATAACTCAAGTTTATTATTCCAAGAACTGCCAAGGAATCATCATTCCTATACCATAAACCTGGAAGAACCTCTCATGCATTGATCTACACCCCTATATTCTTACCATGATTACTATATCATAGGAAAATAAAAACTTGATCTAACACCACTCATGAGTTTCCCTCAAAAAAAACTAGACACCCACTCACAAAAACATTGTCTCACATTCCAAGGTTATAAGGTACTCTCAATAAGTATGTGAACAAAACTCATGAGGGCCCATATCAATTTAGCTCACAAAAATTTGTAGTTTTTGATAAATTTTACATTACCTAATCTCAAATTATCCATAAAATATAATGTTCCTAACCACCCACATAAGGGTATCATATAAATAATCCAATGATAATTAATAATGTGTCAAGTAATCAACCTAATAGGTAACTAAATCTCACTGATAATCTACATATGAGACTACACCCTTGAGAATCCTGATATCATTGATGACCATTTTCACCACCTAGGACACCATCCTTGAGAATAATTATCAAGGGAAACATAGTCAAAGTCTTGGTTATCTAGAATGGAATAATAAGATATACAGGAAAACACTATATTGGTTATTATAATAGCTCTTGACAAATTTAACATAAATAAAAACACCCGCTAGGGGTATCCTGCTAACATATTATGTACCATACTGACCTATTAATGTCGTTGTACCACCTTTGAACATGGATCAACATTATTATCTTCATCATGTAGAATCTCACCATATATCCATAAGAATTATAATCATAAGGAAATGTATATGAGTAACAGTCTAGCTGAATATAATTTCAATAATAAATCATATAGTTAAACACCCACGATGTATTGCTGACGCTTTAAATAGACTAACCTCTATCACTAGTGATATGAATCAAACTAGTAGGAATACATACCAAGTGAATCCTATATTATGATAATGATGCATTCCTGATAACAATTATTCCTCTATTGAAGAATATTTAAAAATCTATAATAAACCATAAATCAAAAAACTATGTACAAAAAACAAGGTAAAATCATATGACTATAACATCATATAACTTGACCAACAATCCCAACAATAGAAACCAATAATTACTATCATAATATGTCTTTATGATTCACCAAATATAGAACTATAAAAATATGTGACACATTCCAATATTTCCTAGATACCATATCCAAACTATAAAGGGAAAAGAAAAATAGACCAGATGCCTCTTCCAAATGGACTTGTTCCCTAGACTACTAATTGGTTCCAAGATTGATGTATGTTACTATACCTCATGTGTTCCTCCTTGTATGCAAAAGGGTACCGAATAGTAGAGAGGTTCTATAGTGGTACAATGAGAAGACTATACCACATACATAAGAGTGAACAATTAAAAATAAAAAACCAAGATTCATACACATCAGAGTGAATATAAAATATATATAAAGTGAATGAACTATAATAAAATAGAATGAAATAAAAAAAATATTGTAGGAAATATAACCCATCGGGATAATCAAATATATATAACTCATAAAAGACAAGATAAGACCAAAATAAATGTATAAGATGCACCACTAAAATCCCCAATCCTCACATCAAACTAGACTCCAAATCAAAACTGAGTTTCTCCAAATCAATCAAGAAAAACCAAGGCCTCAAAAAAAACTTTTCCTACAACAAGTATAGATGTTATTAAAAACAAATGTTGTTTATAATCCCAAAAAGGGTGTGTGTAAAAAAACATACTAGGTAATCGACAATATATTTCCATACCATATTAGTAATGTAGTGATATGTGCATGTGACGTGATCATAATAAACAAATAAACTATAAGAAAAAAAACAACCAACCAACATTAATTGATTTAGTTAGTGTCAAAATGACACTGAGAACAAATTGTGGACCATGAATAAAAATATTCCTTTTACCATACTATTTTTGACCCTTAGGATAATGAAATCTATCGATCATACCTTAATTGTCCAATGTAAGGTTGTTTATGATCACATCTTGAAAATGGTTCCTCGTAAAATAACATAACTAGTTTCCCTCAACATATATATAATTATCATTGTCTTGGGGAATTATCCTTCAATTCTCTATCCTAGTATAGTAGTTCAACCCAACATCATATACGTGGAAGTCCAAATGTTATTAACACCGAACTACCCTATGATAGTTTTTTTAGCAAGGTATCAAAATCATACCCTAAAATATTTTATCATCCTATAACACAAACCTCCCAAATTAAATTTTCACTATAATATATATATATAAAACCCTTATGCGTGTATCTATTCCAAAAAAAAATACCTCCATATAAAATATTTTCTATTAATGATAAGAGAGAAACCCTAGAAGAGTTTAAAAAATATAATTGTAGGCCACCCCAAGGAATTTTACCCAAAAAATAGAAGACCAAACAAAATAGTGTTTACCATTTTAAATAAAAAAATCATCAAAAAAGAAAATAATGTGGGTTTTATGAATGTTCAATCCCACCATCTCAATTCAAAACCCCAGACAACCACCTAGGGTCTCATCACCCAAAGGGCACCAGTTGGGGTCCCCAAGGTCAATATATAGGTGAAGGAAGCCCATTGTGGGTCCTCGTTCTCAAGAATTCAACTCAGGTCATGAATAATATCGTAAGTGATATCTCTCTCATCAATAGTGTCATCAATTTAACAAAGATTAATGGGCCACCTAAAAAAATCAGAATGAATTTTTTGAAGAGATAGATCACAACCTATCCAAAAGTTAAGGTCATCCCAGGTTTGTCCTCTAACAAAATCCATGTTTTCTATACTTATTTTCCATCTAAATTGTCTAAAAATACATAAAGGGCTCTCATGCAGCCTACTAGGATCATCTATCCCATGCCATGAGACACCTATATATCATGGTGGCCTCAAGATCCTACTAAAGTGATACTAAGTTATACTGAGACTAGGAATAGCTCTCAAGGGATCTCAAAATAAAAGGGCATCCCAATTTAATTATTTATGAAATTTTATATTGGTTTCAGATGTAATTAAGATAGGTAAATAATACCATAGTGGTTTTCAATACCTTTTTAGTCCATCCATTATCATATCATTTAATTAAATTCACAATTCAATCTATTAAAAATGTTGCAGGTGATTTGATTCATTTTTTTAATATTTGATGTCAATCACCATAAGGTGGATGAGACACATTTAATAATATATATAATCAAATTCAAAAACCATGGTCAAGTACATGGGATCACATACCTCATTTAATTTTCAATTTCATGTAACTCTCTAATCCAATAACTTTTCCTAGGATATATATGTCTCACCCAAGTTTTTCCACATTAAACTATCATTCAGAAACATGCCTCAGGACCTAAAACCTGAAACAATACAAAAATGTAATTATATCTATTAAAATTTATTTCTAAATTTATTTCCATTTGTACTAAATAGGGGAAACTCACTGAACCAACCAGTCATGATGGAATCACAACCAACCACTCACAGTAGGTCCCTGGTGGTCCTTGGATATAAATTTGAGACAAAACCTAACATACTACACCATAACAATACAAAGACTAAAATATTTTAAGTACATAACCATAATAAATTCACCCTAATAATTTACCACAATTAAAATCTTGGAAATTATTTTAATATGTCATCTTATGTATTTCCCTACGATGGCCAAGAAAAATTCCAATGATACTCAGTCGATTCCACCATGATTCGATGAAGTAGACACTGAATCACTACTTGATTGATGATCGATTCAACAAGAGAGGAGGATGTTATAGGAATATATCACCATTGTAGGGGCCTACCATAAATTACCGTGAAAACACCAAGACATCCGTCCTAGATCATGGGAGAGAGGAGATGATGTGTTTGTAGAGACAACTCATATGCACAAAAGTAGGTTGAGGAGAGGGGATTCACCCACTGAAAACTTAGTCATGTTAAAATGTGAAACCCCACCCCCATCATTTTAAAGACCCACACGCTCGGTAGTAGTTCCTGCATGGCTGAACCACAACAGTTGTAGCCATCGATTAGCTAGTGGTAGGCCAATGTCTAACCCGTTGAAATTACAGTCCTTCGGGTGATACTGTATAGGACACCGACAAGTCTATGGTTATAGGAAGTATCTATTATCACCTCATAAATCCTAAAACACATTTTAATACCTCTTTTATACCTCCTAGACAATGTTACTAGTTCGAAAACACCCTTATGAGGTGCTCAAACTCTCATAATTTCATTATGGTATGAGGTTTACAATCTTTCCCATTTACAAAATCTAAAATTAAAAAGAATTATGGAATTTTTTGACCCCAAAAAACATTTTACATTATTTTAGGAATAAACATTTACCACCTTTATATATTCCATTAACAAAAAAATGTCATTCATATATTTATGCAGACTACCTCCTCTTTGTAGTAACACCTCTCAATTTTATCATATAGTTTCATTTTTAATAATTATGATCGATTAAAATTTTGTTAGACACCTTAAAAAAGTCTAAATAATATCATTATTCTTTTTTAATAATCATATTATTCAAAAATAAACCACTTTCATTACCATACTCATCCCTTAACTATAGTATGTTTAGGTTCAGGCCGATCTGACCACCTACATGAAAAATGATACAAAATAATAGTGTATATTTCTATGAGAACATAATTACTAATAAAAAATGATAAAAAAAATTAATTAATTATTTTATTTTTTTAGAATGGTAATATTTATATTACAATTATTAATTAAGATAGTAATGTACATTTGTTGAAAATCATCGAAACATGCACATCATATATTTCATCTTTATAGATCATAAACAAAATTCCTAGAGATTGAAATTATATCATTATAAATAATTATAACCAATTGATTCAAGTATATAATATAATCTATTAAATTTTAACAGTATAATAAGAATTAATAATAATACAACTACTACAAAACTACTTCAAAATGATCAAGATTACTCACATCGGATATAGAAAATAGATAGTGAATAAAATATATACATATTAATATTTAATATGAATTATTATTTAAAAAGTATATAGATATATATAATGTTCTAAAGTTGATGTTTAACATAGTTATTTTTTATATTGGATATTAAAATTTATTAGTGGAAGTTATGAATTATGGAAATGGATTCTTTTTTTCAATTTATTTTCATGAGACATATTTAATATTGTATAACATGATATATTTTATATGTTCTGATTACATCAAAATGAATTCATTTTACCATATTCATTTAATTTATAGGGTTTTAAGAGACATATCATGTTCTTTCTTCAAATGTATAATGACTAAATGTGTACCAAAATTGTAAGGGATTCTTTTTTTCAATTTTAAATCCATGATACACGGTTTATTTTTCGAACCATGTTTTTTAATAGGGCATATAAAATGAAGTTTTGGTATTTTATATGATGAATGATATTTTATTCTGGGTATTTTAAGATCAATGTTTTCGATTAAACTTTTACTCAAATTTTAATTGTTTTTTTTCTAATATTATTTTCTAATAAAGTGTTTGTTTATAAGATATTATATCTATGGAAATTTTATTCTTTATAATACCCTTAATTATTTTATTTGGTTATTTCTGGGGTTTTACATTCTCTATAAAAAGTTCATTTCCCCAAAATATATTAAATAATGTGTTTCATTTAATTGAAACTATCCTTATCTCTTATTTTTGGATAGGAACATCCCTTTTCCATTTTCATATAAATTGAATTGTATTGAGAATATCCTTATCTATGACTTAATAGTTAGTTATTTTAATTTAATTATACATTTAATATCATTAAAAAATTTATATAAAATTTTTATTATTTATATATTGTCCATCTTCATCAATCCATGAAATGATTCTCCATTTAACAATTTCTATTTGAACATATATGCCCACCATTTTTAATTTTTATATGATAATTACCGTAAAAACTTAATTAGTTTCTAAAATATATTACAACCCCATGTTTTATAAACTTTTTAATTTTTTAAAATAATTATTTTTTAAAAGGTCAATTATATTACTTATTTATAATGATATATTTTTAATGAAAATAAAAATTGTTTTCTACGACATCAACTTCTTTTGACCTACTTTATGGTTGGTCAAGGACATTCTATAAATATTACCATCCACATTGTTATCTATATGGCTTATAAAATATTCTTTTTTATTTGAGTAGTGATCCATAAATACCATTGTATTTCCTAACCATGAACTATGAATAGTAATAAGTTTTCCTCTAATGAATTTCCTCTGTGATTTCCATATTTTTCATTTCATTGATTAAAGGGTCTTCACATAGTTGACATAATTCTACTTATTGGGTAAAATTATTGACTAAACCATATATCCTTTATCTATACAATTCATATAACATATATGTAATCAAATAGTATCTACCTATAATGTTATTTAGTATTATTGCACAAAAAAAATCTTTATTCTTTAGGATTATAATATTTATTGATATAATTATAAATTTTTTCTTTATATGATTCCATTTGAAGAGTATATGAACCAAATTTTTTCCATGTGTTCATTATGAAATGTTGAATGATTATTTTCAAATAGAACTTATTTTTATCAACAATTAATGATTCATGTCATATATCACACATAAATATATTGGTTAAGATTTAAAATCACATGTGATGTGTAATTTTTGTGTGAAAAGGGTACATGAAGCTGTTTTAACAAGTTGTTTTGTGTGTGAACATGATTTGGGTGTCTTTTTTTCAAGTATATTATTTGAATGTGATCTTGGATACTTTTTTCATATGTCTATTATGTGAACATGATGCTGAAATATATATTCACATTTACGTTGTGTGAATGCGTTGCAAGAAGTATTGTTCACATGTTTGTAGTGTCATTGTGAAGCAGGAATCAATGTTCAAAAGTGATTTCATGAATATTATATGGGTTTGTTAGTTCAAATGAATTTTTATGATTATTATTGTGCCATAATTCCTTGTATTTTTATGTTTTAATGTCATTCCATATTTTATATATTCCTATGATTATTCTCCTTAGATCATTATTATTGTATTATAGACTTTTACTATAGAATATATTTATTCATTTGAGATTACATGTCCCCTTTTCATGTATTGTAAAAAAATATTGTTGTTCCATGTTTTTAAAAATAGATATTTATCCTGTGAAAATGTTTTCTGATATTCTTATAATATAAACCATGAGAAAATCCTAATGATTTCATCCCATATTGGGCACTGGATCTCAACACTTTTAATTTTTCCATTAGCTTAGTTATAAAGATTAGTATAATCTATATCTATTCAATAAGGGAGTCTTGTGTAGTTTTTTATAGAGAAACATTCAAAATTATTATAAAATAATTCACATATATAATAGATCCTGAAAAATAACATACCAACAATTCATGGGATTTTGTGTTATTTGTGAGAATTTAAGTTTTTCATGTGGAATTTTTTTAAAATAAAGATAGGATAATCTTATATTTATCAAAAATATTGTTTAAATTATTTTTTAGCACCATATTTGAGAGTACATGTTTGGGGTACCTCAGTTAGTATCAGAGCAGGTTTTACTAGTTTTTAGGAATATTTAATTTTTATATTGTGAATTTTTCAAGTTATTTTGGAGACCAAGACTATATATCATCAATGAAAAACACAAGGATATTCCTATTTGATATGTCAAAATATAGGATAACTTATCTATGTTAGGGTGAAATATATTTTATGTAGTTCCCTTAAAAATTTCATCTTTGTATGGATACTTGCACATGGATTAATTTATAAAATATATTAACTTAGGGGTAGTCACCTAGAAAAATTCCATTTTAGCATCGAATTGATCTTCATTCAGTGTAGGATGAGTGATCCAAATACTACACACATGGCATGATTCTTCCGTAGGATATGATTAGGTCAATCAAATTATTTTTATGATCTATTATGGGGGATTTATTTTTTAATTACATTATGGTTTTAGGATAAGAAGTATATGATAACAAAACATAATTTTACCTAGGTAGATCCAAGAGAGATATGCTATTAACCAAGTGTGACATATTTTAAATGAAAGTATCATATGTTTATATGAAGGTTCTATTAGAGGATATATCACAGAATTATGCCTTCATTCTCATGTGATCATTTATTATGATTCTAGTGAACATTATCAAAACTAGTTTGGATTTATTAATTGGTTGGGAACAAGATATTGAAAATTTTTATAATGTAAGGTATGTGTCTCAAAACTCCTATGACCTAGCAAGAGATCCATTATAACACCCCCAATATTTTAAAAGACGAAAATAATGTTTGATAACATATACGATATGAGAAAATTATTTTAGATGTGAATTTAAAACCATGAGATATTATGATATATTTATTTTTAAATAAATTTATCCTCTTCAATATCTTAGGATATATCCAACCTCGTGATTTTTGTGTTCGATAGTTTATACCACATGAAACACCAATTTTTTACGAACTGAGAAATATATGACGTTTATAACCTAACTAATAAATTCATGGATATGAATAGTATTGAATTTTTTTTGAATTATATATATAAATATAAATTTTATAATCAATATAAATTATTGACAAATGTTTAATAAGTAATCAATAAAATTTTAGTTAAGTAATTGTATTCTTCCAAAATTTGTTTTCATCAATAATTTTTTTATATTTATGAAAAAATAATCTAATTAATTTTTTGGAATTTATTTGAAAATCTATTTTATAAAATTTACATTATTTTTTAAATTTGGATAACAAAACTTACATTGGGTGATATTTCAAGATTTTCTAGATAATAGTGAAAATAATGATTGTTTCAAAAAATGTCACTTCATTTTAGTAAAATAATCAATTTACGAGTCCCATTATATTTTGAATATTATTTCAAGTACCCTATGAATTATTTATTTCCATTTAATCCACATAATTTAGTTTTAATAAACTTTATATTGTATTTTTTTATAAGTTTGTTTTTTGAACTTCAAATCTCTATTTTTCTAAAAAAAATTAAATTGCATAATTTCTGACTTTTTATTTAATTAAAAAAACCTTATTTATGAATTATTTAAATTAAATTTATATATTATTTATTAATAAATATTAATTTTGTTTCATATAGTTATTATTATTAGTCACACATTTAATATAAAACAATATTTTTCTTGAAAATTTCACTTCTTGAAAACCTTCTTTTTCATCGAATCCGCAACTTCAATTTTAAATTAAAAATTTACACTTATGTGAATTTAACATGGTAAAATAGATTCCATATATAGAATAAGAATAATTTATATTATATAATATGTTCAAATTAATTTATTAGTATAATGAATAGTGAGAACAATAAAAATTGCATAACATGGTTAAGGTGAAAAATGTTTTTATAGAACGGTTAAACTCGAAATATAAGGGTAAAATGATCTAAAAACATGTATGAAAAATATTTTTTGGACATATATTTACCTTATAATTTATATGTCACAAAAAGTTTTTATTTTGAATCATTTTTATTGATAAAATAATGGGTATAACTTTTTCTTTGAAAACATTTCAAGTGTGACACTCACCTGACATATAAATGGTGTCCCTTATCGTCTATTATTCACACCTTAAAAGGACTTTATATATACCATGAAAAACTCAAATTTCATCCTCAATAACCTCACCATATTTTAGATCCCTTATATAGATATGAAATTTATCCTTTGACACCCTTTGGTGATTACCTATGGAGGTTGTCTACAGAAATGGTATCTTACTTAACCGAGTGTCTATATTTTACTTCATCTTCGACATCCATAAAATATTATACAATTATAATTATATAATAATATAGATATATAAAATATAATGATATTATATTATTATAATTACTTAACCTGGATCCATCACCTCTTCCATAAAATAAGATAATAAATCATCATTCATGTGTATGGCGGACTACTGCGTTATGGACCGATGCCATTAATTTTCCATTATCTCCTCTCATAGTTTGATATAACAATAGAATAAAAGTATATATATATATATATTTGTGATATTTTTAACATATTTATACTTATATAAATATTATATTACATCTAACATTCTACTAAACATTTATTTTTTGATATAATATTGTTTCACATGTGTTTTCCAGACTACCATCCCATAATGTGATGCGATTCGTTTTTCACTTACATTGTACATAGAAGTAAATAAAGATATTTTTAGTAAATAAATGTGATATAAATGAAAAAAAAATTGATATTAATGACATATTTATAATTATTAAATATAACATATCATTTTATTTCTGAACATGAAAAATGATAACGTCATTTGTGCACACGTGTGGATTACCTCCTCCACAAAGAGATATGGTTTTTTTCATCACCACAATACAAGAACGATACATTTATTTTATATTTAATGAAATAAATTGGAATCGATGATATTATTATCATTATAAAATGAAAATATATTACTTTCCTTCTTTCCATATAGACCATTTAAAAATGGAAACGTCACTCATGCGTACTTATGGCCTACAATTTCCATGACTATAAAATTGTGAATTTTTCATAACCATTATTAATAAATTTTTTTAAAGTTAAAAATGATTAAAAAATATTATAAATATTACATCTTTATTATTATGGATATATTGAAATAATTACCTCTTTTACCATGATAAAATAGTGAATCCCTTGTAAAATAATGAACAGAACGTCCACAAAACACATGTCATTGTCTTAACTAATAAAACATTTAAATTTCATTAGAAGAAATATAATATATTATTTAAGTATAAGTTATTTAAATTATTAAATTTTTATTATTAAATAAAATAATTTATTTAATACAATTATATTGTAGTTAAACGATATATAATGAATTTATGGACTTGAGGTAAGGGATTTGTCATGCCACTTTCTATTTATTTGATATATATGATAAATTTTATGCTTATTTATATTTTGTAGTGTATATAATATTTTTTTAACATATAATATCATTAATACATAATAAATTATTATATTTGATGTTTAAATTTTAAATATTTCATAGAAGGGTATCTTAATTTCAATTTACCACGTTGAAAATAATTTTATAACTCGATTTATTTTCATTAGGTTATATTACTTCTTCATTATATTTGGCATTATAAGATTCAATGTGTGATGAAATTTGACTATATTATTTTTTATTCCAACATATTTTATGTTTATTTATATTTTATACACATAGTCGATTCCTTGATTAATTATCAAATTCAACAGTATTGTTTTTTAAGTGTTATCCATCTCAAATTATTTTTAATTGAGATATAAGTTTATGATATGCACCAATATTAATTTATGAGGTGTATATACTACTCTTTAACATGTTATATCATAAAAATTATTATTTTAATGATATTTTAAATATAATTTTATGTTATTTTTTCATGAGGATTATGATTGATCAGTTACTAAAGTGTAAAAGGAAATTTGTTGTAATCTAATTCCTTATGAGACTGTTTATGTTCAAGGTTCCTTGGGATGAAATCATATTATCTTATAGTTTTGAATAAAATTAGTTTCTTATATAAAAGTTATTAATTTGGTATATATTTTTGATTAATTTTTCCTCCCATATTGATTGATGAAATATCTAGAAAGTCATTTGTAAAAGATACCAATCTGGTATCTTCTTCCAGATCAATAATATTTCTCTTCCATTACAATTTTTTTTTAAGAAATGTTCTTTTCTAAAAACAATTGGTTTATTAAATCCATTTTACATGATCTTTTACCCACATAATATTTTTTAAAAAATTATATATCTTAATGAATTTTAAATTGTTCACTTTTGAATCCCTTTTTCAAAAATATTTGGAATAGAGTGTTTATTTCAATCATTAATAACATGATGAAATTTTCACACCTTCATATCCATTATTTTATATAATTTTTTCTTTATATTTTTCAAAGGTGGTTTCAAAATAAAATTATATTCAGAATTTTGATTCAATTATTAGTTTTTAAATGTGATTTTCAAAATGAGAGGGTTATTTTCCACCAAAATGTTTTTGTTGATATTTTAATTATATTTTCTTTCATAAATGATAAAACCATTTATTTTATTCATGATCCAATTGGGATATATTTTATGGAAACCATACCCACTTTTTTTATTGTAAGGATTAATATTATTTCAAAGTTATTTTTATGGAACACGTTTATTTTAAAGGGGTTAATTATGTTTTCATAGAGATTATTATGAAACCTAATTCTTTTCTATGTTTTAATCTTGTCACAATGATAATTTTATAGAAAAAATTTAATTTCAATATGTTAATCATGTCTCATTTATATTTTTAGTTAAAAAAATTCATTTCCACGAGTTAATCATGTTTCAAAGAGATTATTATGGAACCCATTTATTTTACCCTGGTTAATCTTGTTTCAAAGAGACTATCATGGAACCCATTTTATCCATGATTTAATATACTTATGAAAGGAATAATGAATGATTTTATGAGTTTTAAAATGATACACAAGATCTTTATACATTACTTATTGTTCATGAACATTTTTATATAATGGGTGTTCTTAGATAGAGTCAGGGGATCCAAATATAGCTTATACGATGGTCACTCCCAGATAGCATTAAGTGATAATGATAAAACATATATGATGGGTGCACTTGGATAGAATTATAAGTAATTGGGTAATTATTTTTATAGATAACTACACTAGAATTTTTTTTATTCAAATAATAATGGTTTGATAAGGGTTCTATGATAATGATTAACCAATATACCGACACGATTTCATTATGGTTTCTATGGGTTATAAAAATTTTCCTTTTTCTAGATAGAAATGTCCTGGACCATATTTATTGATTTTTATGACTCTTGACTTTATTAATGCCTTATGCCATGTTTTTATATTTTATGATTTACATGCTAATGGTATTGAGTTATCTTAATTTATGATCATTATATTTGATTATGTCATCATACCCTTATACTCATCTTATTCTAACCTATTATATTCAATTATTAATGCTTATGTTTACCCCTAATGCCAATTTGATTTGACTCTTATTATGTTATCTTTTTCACCAGGTTATCAAGAATTATGTTAAATTAATTATGACTAGAATTGTTTCATATGGATGATGAAAGTAAACTATTATTAATGAATGAAAATTTGGGTTATATTGGAGAAATTATCATTTATTTTCATGGGTATTTTTTATGTATGATTTTTCATAATTAACTAAATTATAAACCTAAATGGTCCTTGAAAATGTAAGTGATCTAATATTTTCCTTTTGATGTTTCTATTTTTTATGGTGAAAATAGGGTCAACTTAATTAGTTTCAAAGTTATAAATGCAATGTTTATGATTTTAGTGTTGGTTTCAAGAATGGGGTTCGTGGTTTTTGTAGTTTTTTTCAAGGGAATGTTTAGATAAAATTAGATATTATGTTGTTTTCATGAGAGGTTATCTTATGTTTTATAGATAACATCATATGTATATAAGTTTTTGGTTTATCACAAGTTCAAAAAGTCTTAAAACCCCTTTTTTATGATATAAGTAATGTGTTTTGATAATGATTAATGAAATTTAATGAGATGTTTTTGGGTTTTAAGTATAGGTAAATCTTTGGTTTAATTTGAATTATTGGTTTTTTTGAAAAAATTATTAAGTTATTGATATCATTTAATGTTTATATGACCATTTATATAGAGATAATTAATAGAACAAGAGTTTTATCCAATATATAACCAAGGGATTGAAAATATATTTGGTGACAAAGTTATTAATGTTACTTTAAAAAGAGATCACAATTTTTTTGGGCTTGAGAGAATAATGGAATGAGATATAATGTGAGGTTAAAACACTCTTTAATTTTGAGGTTATTTTTGAATGATTTAGTTTAAAATTTTGGTAATAATATTTAATATTGGATATTAGTGTATTATTTTTTCAAATTAAGGTTTATCATTTTAGATATTTTCTTACCATGTGGTAACCGTTAGGGTTTTGGTTAATGTCTAACGATAGGTTCAATAGATTTTTATCCGATCTATGGTTATGTGGTACTTTAAAATATGATTTTAGTGCATTAGGAAATAAAAAAAAATATCTTGAATACTCATTGTAAGGATAAAATGACATGGTTATTATATAAATTTGATAAAGGATGAAATTATACTTTTCATGTTTGTATATTTCACCATGTTTTTTGTAATGTCCTGACCCAGCTTACCAATAAACCGATAGCCAGACCAGTTGTCCACATGGCCTCAAGAACATTTTCAGAAATGCTAGAGGCTTTCAACTAGCAGCGAGGGCCTTCGGCGTGATAATGGGGAAACACTACCCTCATTGGCAGAGTATAAAACAATAGAGTACCAAAAAAATATAGTATAGGAAGAAGTACACATTACACAACTAAAACAAACCAGCGAAAGTTTGATAGAAAAGTATCCAAGCCTCAAATAGTAAAATGATAATGAATCATGTTATATGTACAATGAAAGAAACAAAAATAGGATATCCTACAATTAGATACAAATACAATACATGTGCAGAAACCGAAATAAAACTCAGAAGCTTCGTAAGCCCTGCCTTGGTCCCATGTTCTCTTACTCTTATGAAAGAATCAAGTACCTATATAAGGGATCTTTCCCTTATCTACACTTTCAATCCAATAATCTATTTTGGCCCAAAATAATTAACCAAATAGGGTGTGAGAATAATCCCAATAAGAAACCACAAAGGATCAGTGCCTAACAGTCAATGAATATATGCAATAACAGTAATGAAAACAGTTACTAGGATATACTAAAGTAAACTATCCATTTATTCTATTTATGTTCTTTATAAATTCATTTAAATTTAGGTGAAACTATATCAAGATTTGGCCTTATCCTTCCTATCCCATGTATAGATGTAAACACAATAGATGTCATCGAAGAACACGTAGAAAAATTGGTGAAGACTGAATCCAATCATGTCCTTTGTCTTGGTAGACACATAAAAAAGAAAATCCATTTCATTTAACAAGTTATTTGAACTTTGCAAAGGTCTCTAAGTCCAACCTAGGCCTATTGACCCCCAATACCAAATAACCATCAACTTCTAACATAATCATTTCACATTTATCATCATTTTACCATTTAATCATTTGTTCAGTTTCCAATAGATCTTGTCTTAGGTACCCTTCAATGGAACAAGGATTAACTTGAAATTTAAAAATAATAATCAATAATCATAACCACCAAAATAGTGTCTTGTTCATATCCCTTAATTAATTAACCTCTTGAGTCTGTTCATTTCCTTTTAACCGAGACAATGGTTCACCCAAAGTAAGTAAGGTGTAATTAGTCACATGAGAAAAAATGTATATTTTAACTGAGACTATTGTTCTACCATATCTAATTACACATTTTAATCATTTATTATTTCATTTAAAAAACACATGTGAATTAAACTATCACATGAATTGAAACATAACAACTCATGCGGGCAATTCACATAGCCGAAACACATTAAAATTAAACTATTTCATTATTTTAATCATAAAAACTAAAGTGGGAATTTCATATATCAATATATCATTCTAATCAACCCAAAAAGGAAATCATTCACATGCCTCAAAGGGGTTCTTTCCATACAGATAACCACGGGAAACACACCCATAAGGTGTCCCTATTCGAAACAATCAGTAATCACATGATTCAATTTAATATAGTCAAATTCTTAAATATCATTAGGTGTCAAGAGGATTCAATTACAGAGAAAAATAATACCCAAAAATGGATTCATATTATTTTGGAACATATAATCAACTTATCATTTAACGAAAGGCACAAGACCTCTATCATTGGTGTCGTACGAGAAATATAACCGAACGTCGGCCCTTGAATCAGTCAAGAAAGTTTTAGATCTAAGTAAAGAGATAAATCATTCAACCTTGAATAAATTTCTCAAGAATAGAAATCATAAAGAAAAGATCAAGGAGAATATATCTCTTACTGAGAGGAATCCAATGAGATCTATGACACTATAATTGGGATCTAGATGGAGAAACAGGAGAATGAAATGTTCTTGTTGCTCTTGGTTCTTCACTCGACGATTATTCTGTATAGGATAAGAGAAAATGAGTCTAATGCCCATTTTATGCAGAAATTTAGTAGTAAACGACATGTAAGTTAGTATACATGGTGTGTAAATAATTTTACTATTCATAAATTCACTGAATTACTTGACAAGTCCTGCACTGACTTTCCAACATGACTACAGGACGTGTGCTATTAATTACACGACGTGTAGTGGTTTTTATTTTTTTTTACTGGCCAAAGAATGCACACACCATGTATCCCCATCCTACATAGCCAAACCACATGGCATGTCCATAGGATTACATGGTGTGTTCTACTAAAACTTAATTTTTTTTAGTTTTCTTTGTTTTATCAAAAAAAATCAAAGGAAAAGAAAAAGAATAAATCCATACCTCTTAATAAGAACCAGGTTCTTATATATTTCCCCCCATAAAGCAATTCGTCCCCTAATTTCCCTTCCAATGGTAGTGAAGGAATATCTGAGAATAACTCTGTCCACTGATCATGTACATCGAACTCCATCTCACATGTCTCATCCTATACTCAGTCTTGTTGCCATAGCACCCGTATAATTGGAACTAACTAGCCTCGAAGAACCTTCCTACTCCTATCAACTACATGAATCTGATACTCCTCAAAGGACACATAAACTTGAAGCTCAACCTCCTCAGGATATAAAATGTGAGACATTTCTGATTGATAGTAGTGTAGTTGAGATACATGGAAGACATTATGCATGGATTGATACATTTGATGAAATTGTAACTGATAGGAAATTGAATAGAATCATCCTAGAATCTCAAATGGTCTGAAATATCATGGTGAATGTTTACCCATTCTCCTAATCCTCTTGTGTCCCAATATTAGCATGACACGTAGGAAAAATCCCCGACATTAAAATCTATGAATCATCTATGGAAATCAACATAGATTTCTGAAGAGACTACATAGTATCCATACATCTCTAAATAAATTGAACCTACTTAGTAGTCTCCTAGACTTTATCATGTCCCAGCATAGATGCCTCTCTTACCTCCATCCAACAAAAGGGTGATCGGCATGTCCTACAGTACAAAGCCTCGTATAAATCCATATGAATAGTCGTATCAAAATTATTATTATAGACTATCCCAACCAAAGGTATATTTTTTTACCAAGATATCCCATTGTCCAGGACACATGCACGCAACATTTACTCTGTAACCTGTATCGTACGCTCTAACTAGACATAAGTTTGAGGGTGGTCTGTTGTTCTCAGAAGCACCTGTGTACCTAGTACCCTCCAAAAACTCTACCAGAAACAAGACGTAAATAGGGCATCCATATTTGACATAATAGAGTGACAGAACCCATAAAGTCATACCACCTCTCAGATATACATATTTTTGTGCTCATCAACACCAAATGTCTCCTTGATCAGTATGAAATGAGAAACATTTGTATGAATTTCAACTAAAACCCACATATCATAGTTTCCTTTAGGCGACCTTGGTAACCCCATCAAAAAATCCATCATGACATTATCCAATTTACACTCAGGAATGAATAACTACTATAAAAGTACAGTCGGTCAGTAATGTTCCGCCTTAACCTGCTGACAAGTGAAACACCTCATAAAAAACCAAATATTTCTCACATCATTTCTGGCCACCAGTACTGATGCACTACCCAATCTGAATCAAGAAAATCCTACATCAGATCCTCACGTATAACCTATAAAAGCCACACACGTGAATGGACACAGAGAACTTCATCCTCACTTATAGTATATATAGAAGGTGGGTCCTCACCTACCGCACTCTCCCATAGAACTAGGCCTTCGAAATATGATAGCTACCTCATCCTCACTCTGTCTAGTATGGTAGAGGTAATAGCCAAAGAAGAAAGATAATTCTTTCCTTGACTATTACGCACCTTTAAACTAATCTCAGAGAACAAATCTGTAAGCTTCCACTCACTACTATCCTCCTGTAATGCTTGTCTATAAGTCCTCATGCATAGTGCGTCAGCCACAATATTGCCTTTTCCAGGCACATAGGAAAGAACGATGTCATAAAAATGATGGTATTACACCCACCTTCACTATTAGAGATTCAAATCACATTTACTGAAGATGTATTTGAGACTTTGGTGGTATAGGTATAGTAAAAAATGCTCTCCCAATATATAATGTCTCTAGAACTGAAAAACATGAACAACTCCAGCCAACTCAAGATCATTCTTTGGGTAATTTCTCTCATGTGGCCTCAACTGCTGAGACCCGTATGCAACAACCTGATCTCCATACATATGCACTACTCCCATCCCAATACCCTGATGCATTTTAGTACACAATGTAAATATTGCCCGACATAGGAAATATTAGTATCGGTGCTGAAGCCAAACATCCCTTCAACTCTTGAAAGGTTGCGTCAAAAGAATCTGACCATTAAAACTTTAAACCTTTCTTATTCAAGACCATCATCGGTGCATATCAGCATGAAAAGCCTTGTATAAAACTCTTGTAGTATCCATCTAGCCCCATGAATATTTTCACCTCAAAAAATTTCTTGGGATAATCCCAGTTAACTACTACTCTCGCCTTCTCTGGGCCCATTGATACACCAGTCTCTAAGATGATGTGAACTAGGAAGTGAATTTGATCCATCCAGCTGTGGAATTTTGTGAGCTTATCATATAACCGATTCTCTATCAGTGTATTCAAAATGATTTCAAGGTGTTTGGTATTGTTGTGTAGATTATGAAAATAAACCAATATATCTTCTATGAAAACCGCCATAAACGAATCTAGGTAAGGATGGAACACTTGGTTAATCAGTTCCATGAAAACTATTGGCGCATTCATGAGACCAAACTGTATAACCAATTACTCATAGATACCATACCTATTACAAAAGGTCGTATGAGGTATGTCTACTATTTGAACACATACCTGGTGATATCATGAAATTAATTATATCTTCAAAAACACTCGGGCTCCTCAAAGATGATCAAAAACGTCATCAATCCATCGTAAGGGATATCGATTTTAACCATCAGTTGATTTATTTTTTGATAGTCCACGCATAGCCTGAGAGTACAGTCCTCATTTATCAAAAAAGGAATAGTGAACCCCATTGAGAAGTTCTGGGTTGGATAAAACTCTTAGCATCCAAATCTTCCAACTTCTTCTAGATCTCTTGCAACTCTGTCGTAGACATTATATAAGGATAAATGGATACTAGTGCACCTCCTAGAAATATCTCGATAGTGAACTCTGCCTCTATAATTGGAGGTAAGCCTGAGAACTCATTTGAGAAAACGTCCCTGAAACGATCAACCACTGAAAGAAAATGATTGAGACTTGTTCACTAATCATCCAGATATAAAATCAAAATATGGGTTGTCATCCTACTAAGGACATATTGGTCAGGTCTAGCTCATCGTTCTTAGACATCCCATTCTCCATTGTATAGAAAAGACTCACCCTCTAGTGGAATAAAACTCACCGTGTAGTGATAGTAGTGAACAAAGACCTGATAGGATACTAGCCAATCCATTCTGAGGATGACATAGAACCCCATCATCTCTAAGATTTAAGGATCCCAAAAGAAGTTACATTCACCAATATCAAGGGGAACTCCTTTCACATATGCACACTTGCCATCCAAATCCCTAACAGAGTGTCTAGAATCTTAATGTTCTCATATGTATAAACACAAATCCCAAGGATATCCACAACATGAATAGATATAAAACTTTGAGAAGCTACATTATCAAAAAGTGAATAAGATAAAACAGAGGTGACTAGAATAGCCAATCTGACAGTAGAAGGTCTAAGATTCCTCACCTATTGGGTCTATTGCACTATATATGTCAGACTTGTACTGTGGCCCTAGGACACACCCTGGCTATCCTGAGATAACCCGCCCTACTTTCAATGAGATCCTGGGGTTTTTCTACCACAGACACTCCCACCACCTTGGCATGCATGCCCCAACGTATTCATGTTTTGAGACTGGTGGGAAGCTAATGACCCTACTATTGTACGTGGATTCTATACATAACCTCTCTCACCAGACACTGGAGGAAACATCATGCAGAATCCTAGTAGATGGCCCATCTTTCCACTACCTTGGCACTCAATTGGTTCCTTTGGGCACTAGGGTCTAGTATTCCTGACTCTTCCAAACCGAAAGTACCTCACCTTGATACTGGAGGATACATCTTTTCTTCTTGTATTCTTGTGAGAAAACTCCATATGAAACTTCTTGCTTCCGGTCGATACAGTACCAGATCTCGGTGCTGAACCACCATGGATCGCACCCATATATTTCTATAGGAAGCACTCGGTAATCAATTTATGATTCACAATGGAATGTACAAAAGGAAATCTAAAAACATTCACCTAATCTTGAATGTCGTGTTGAAGACCATCCTCAATGATCCTAAATCTCAATGCCTTGTCACCCATCAGAACATGCGTGATTCACTGAAGCTCTTTAAAGTGGACAGAATAGTCCATAACTAACATAATAACCTACTCCAAATTCATGAACACCCATTCTCAATCAGACCTAAAGGTCTTAAGAAATATGTAGACATAGAAGGATGTCTGGATTCCTCCCTATGCCATGTCCTGATGGTGCTTTGTCTTCATGATAACATGCCCCACGTCTTGGAAGAATCTTGTAGCATATAAGTTGCAATCTTGACCCTCCACTCAAGAGGCGTCTCCAGATGCTTGAAGATAGTCATCACGGATTCCAGCAATTATTTCGCAACTTGTGGTCCACCATCCCTTGAAAAGGTAGATGGGTGTTGTTGCTGGAATATACGCGTCAGCTCTGCCATAGATGTGACAGCCTACAGTGCTCCTTAGAAGGTGTACATGAACCTCAAAAAACCTTCTCCAAATTGTGCATCTGCACCCTTGTCTAGTATAATGTCCGGTTCAACATCTGGCATAATTGGAGGATCCATCGGTTTCCAATGGCCTACCACCTCAGGTGTATACTCACCGCTACTCCCCTGGCAGACTACTTGAGGTTGTCGTGGTTGAATTTCTTTGTAAAGTCTAGATCACACACCTCATCCTAAGTTTTACAAAGAGAAAACTGAAACTCAGAGGTGTAAAGCGGGACAGAGAAGGAAAAACACTCAATTTATTCCTAAATAGGAGTTTGCAGTGTGTATAACTCCTTACACAACATGTTCTCTTATGCCATTACATGGGCGTGTAATTCTTCCAAACAAGTCTATATAACACCCCATTTAAAAAAATATTCCCCAAAAGACATGATATGTAATTGAGTTTCCATCCAAGCTAGGTACTTCTACATGGCTAGAACTACACGGTTCGACCAGTTTAATACTACACGGCGTGTTCAATCTAGACACGACGAGTACATAAAATTTTCCAAATACCCATGTCGTTATTCACATGGCCGGATACACGGTCTACTTTACACATCATGTACTCAAGGAATATGGAATTTCCTACTCAAATCCTGACAACCCATGTTTTATCCTCACATGGAAGGTTACACTGTCAAGGACAACACGGAGTGTACATAGGCACGACATGTTATTTTTAAAACATGGAACACATTCTTCCCTGAATAGGAAGATCACACGGCATGTTAGGATAAACTACACACCATTCATACTAGGGTTTTCAGGAATGAAACTTCAGATTTCTCTAAAAACCCCGATTCATTTGAAAACCATCTAGCAGGATGCCAAATTCCGATCCGTGTGGACCCATAATCCCCATAGATCAGATTTTTTCACCCAATAAGAACATATCATGATAAAATTATAGATAAAAACTAATTCATGATCCACCAAATTCTAGTCCAATAGGGTGCATACACCTCTGAAACCAATTTTTGTCTTCCATTCAATCCAAACCATAGCGCGCACCAATAAACCTATCACAACTGCATGCATAGCTATAAAATCAACTACAAAACATCTTGTGATAACAAATTCATCCTAGATTGCATGTCATAATTCATGGAATGTGATTCTAAAAAGTGCACATATTTTAATAGAGACGACACAACCTCATCTCATTAGTTTGAAACTAAAATAGAACCCACAATTTTATCACTAGTAATAGAGGAAATCATGTGTGTCACCCAAAGGTGAAATCTGTACAACTATAAAACCAGATAAATCACAATTCATTCCCAGTAATTCATCATTTCCTTGAACACATGTTAGCTAATCTAGAGCACAATTTATTACTGAATAACTATTTTACTTCATATCCTGTCTATTGGCTTCAAATATTAAGTTAGAGCCGAAAACAACACACCTTTGATACCACTTTGTAACATCCCAACCCGGATTACCACTTAACCGATAACCGATCTGATTGTCCACATGACCTCATGAATTTTTTTGAAAATACCAGAGGCTACCTAATAGAAATAAGGGCCTTGGGTGTGATAGTGTGGAAAATATTCCCTCATTCATAGAGTGTAACACAATGGAATACAAAACAATATAGTAGCAGATGAAGTACATAGTACACGACTAAAAAAATAGTGGAACCCTGATAGATAAATATCCATGTATCAAACCATAAAAATGATAATGAATCTAGTTATATGTTCTAAGAAATCATCCAAATTAGGATACAATACAATCAGATACAAATACAATACAAGTACAGAAATAGAAATAAAACTCAGAAGCATCGCAACCCTTGGCTTGGTCCCATTCTCCCATGCTTCTAAGAAACAATCAAGTACCTATATAAGGGAACTTTCCCTTGTCAACAACGACAATCATATAATTTGTTTGGTCCAAAAAGAATTACCCAAATAGGGAGTGAGACTAATCCTAGTAGACAAGCACCAATGATATGTGCCTAACATTCATTGAATATATGGAATAATATTAAAGAAAACAATTTCTTGGAAGTACTCAAGTAAACTATCCATTTATTATGTTTGTGTTCTTTAAAAACTATGTTTCATTTAGGTGAAACTATCTCGATATTTGGCCTTAGCCTACCAATCCTCCGTATATAAGTAAAAAAAGCAGATATCACAATAGATCATCTAGTTGAATAAGTTAAGACTGAATCCAAGCTTTTGATTTGTCTTTGCAGATGCGTCATAAGTAATTCCATTTCATTTAAATAGTTTTGTGAACATTAAAATGGTCTCAAAGTCCGTACTAGGCCTATCGAAACCCTCATACCAAATAACGGACAGCTCGTGACATAACCATATCACATTTAAGCATATTAGCATTTCATAATTTAATTATTTGTTCAGTTTTCAAAAGAGCTCATCCTAGGTATCCCTCAATGGACCAAGGATTCCCTTGACAATTACAAAGAAGACTCAGTAAGCCCAACCACCAAAACTGTGGCTCGCTCATGACCCTTAAGTAATTAACCTCATATGTCTGTCCATTTCCTTTTAACAGAGACAACGGTTCACCCATGGTATGTAAGGTGTAATTAGTCACATGAGCCTGACCTTGACTTTTAACTGAGACTATGGCTCACCCAAAGCGAATCACCTCTTTTAATCATTTATCATTTAATTTTAAAAACAATACATCTTAATTAAACTATCACATGGCTTTATACATAACAACTCACATGGGAAATTCATAAAGCATCAAACACATGAAAATTTAACTATTTCATTGTTTTAATTATAACAACTCACTTGGGAATTTCATATATCAATATATCATTCTAATCAACCCCAAAAGGGGAAGTATTTAGACATCTCAAAGGCATAATTTTCAAATGTATAACCATGGGAAATACACCCATGGGGTGTACCTAAACCAAACAATCAGCAATCACATGCCTCAATTTCATATAATCAAATATCTAAATGTCATTATGTGTCAATAAGTTTCAATTATAGAGAAAAAATACCCAAAAATGGTCTCATTCCATTTTGGCACATATAATCAACTATACTTTTAATGAAAGGCACTAGACCACATACCTCATTGTCATACGAGTGATATAAACTAACGCCAGCCATTAAATTGGCCTAGAACGACATAGATCTAAGGAAAGTGGTCAATCATTCAACCTCGAATAACATTCTGAAGAATAGAAATCATCATGAATGGCTTGAGGAAAAGAAATATCTTACCAAGAATAATCCAATGAGACTAAAGACACATAAATTAGGTTCCACATGATGAAATTGGAGAAGGAAATGTTCTCATGGATCAGGGTTCTTCACTCGACGACGGTTCTATCTAAGAGAAGAAAAAACAAGGATACTTCCCATTTTAAGCTGAAATTTAGTAGTACATAGAGCATAAGTTAGTATACACAACATGTATATCATTTTAATGTTCATAAATTCACTGAATTACATTACACGTCCCTCACCGACCTGCTGATATGACTACATGGTGTGTACTTGGATGTACATGACATTTAGGGGATTTTTCTTCTCTTCCTATCCAATGAAATCACACACCATGTATATCCATCCTAAACGGCCAGACCACATAGGGTTTAAATAGGATTCCACGGTGTGTTCTACTAAAATATAACAATTTTCAAGTTTTCCTTGTTTTCTCAAAAACAACTCAAAAGAAAAGAAAAAGAAGAAATCCACACCTCATAAGAAGAACCAAGTTCATTCATTTTTAGTTTAGATGATAATGTAATTTCTTATCAATAGGAAAATGATCTTGAAACAAAAAAAATTATCCTAGTAAATTCATTTCTAATGAACTGATTGAATTTTTAGTCATCAAAGATACATGTTATTAAGGTCATTAACATTCTATTGATCATTCAATTTCAAATGATCAATGATGTTGATCACTCTCTATAATTAATTAAACTTTTCCCCTATATCTATATCTTCACCCGCCACCAATGATCTTATGTGATGAACTTCATATTTCTGTAACCCTCTTTTTAAGAGAATATTTTGTTAACCCATTTTAAAATGTGGATTTACAATAAAGGAATTTTCAAAAATCTAACATTTTATTACTGAGGTAAATTTCAAATTTAGAGGACAATATTTATTAAAGCGGGAACAATGAAATTCTATAATATTTGAAAAGAAAAAAATTATGTTCGATATTGTACATGTTATGAAAAACTAAGGTTAAAAGACAATATGACACCTAGAAATAATAAAATATATTTATGTTTACATAAATTTATTCTCTTCAATATCTTCAGATAAATTCTACAAAAGTCTTTTTTTGTGTTCGATAGCGTATCTGACATGAAACACTGAGGTTAAACAACTTGAATAATATATAACCATTATAACATAACCGTTAAACCAGTGGTCAAGAATAATATCAAACACATTATAAAATATATAGATATATATTAAGGTTATTCTCAATATAAATTAATGAAAAATGTTTAGTATATAATCAATAAATTTTTATTAACGTAATTTTATTATTCAAAAATATGTTTTATTAAAAAATGATTTTTTATGTATATAAATGAAAAACTATTATAATTATTTTTTGGGACAATTAGAAAATATATTTTATAAAATTAAAATCATTTATTAAAATTATAATATCAAGATGTAATTTGGGTTAATTTTTTTTAGAAAATAGATATTTTTTGGGGAAGAGTGAAAAACAGTGGATTTTTCTAAAAAAGTCATATTTTCAATAAATTATTAAAATTTAAATGAAATATCAAATTTTGATTATGATTTCAATAAATTTATGTATTATTTATTTAAATTTAATCTAATTAATTTCTTTTTAATGAACATAATATTGGATTTTAGTATAAGTATGTTTTTGGGTTCAGAAATTGGATTTTTCGCAAAAAATAGTTTAATGTGAATAATGTTTCTACTTTTTAGTTGACTAAAAAGCACAATTGTGTAATAATATAAATTATATTTATTAATTATATATCAATAAATATTAATTTATATTAATTAAATAATTATTATTTTTTATATTTAATATAAAATCATTTTCTCATGAAAAATACACTTCATGATAATAATATTTTTACCGCATCTACAAGATAATTGTAATTTACATTTGGCCACTTCAATGAACTGAATTTGTTAAAATAGATTCATATTTTTGAATAATAATAATTTATGATTTATAATAATTTCAAATAATTTTTTATTCATAAATAATAACGAACAAAGTAAAAATTACTTAGCATGGTAATGGTGAAAACCATTTTTACTGGGAGGGGGTTAACAAAAAAATGATTAAAAGGAAGTAAATTTTTTCTAAAAACTATTTAATGGAAAGTTTTAGAAATTATAATTTCTATTTAGTGATAATAATTCATTATTTATCATTTTTCAATGATAAAAATTCAGGTATAACGTTTTTATTGAAAAATTTACATGTGTTCCACTCACCTCACTTATCAAAGGAAACACCCTATCCCCTATTATTCACACCATAAAATCCATTTATATAATCCAATACCTTCTAAAATCACTTATTTAATTACTTAAACACATCCTGGAGAACTTATTTATATTATAAATCCATCCATTTATTGATATTGGTTCTTACTTAAGGATATTGTCTAAAAAAGATGTATTGTAACCAACTAAGCATCTTTATTTTATTTCCTCATCCACCTTGTTAAAATAGTATAAAATTATAATTATATATTAAAACCAATTTATAATATATAATAAAATTTTATTATATTATTTTAATAACCTAAATAAATATCCTATTTGATTAAATGAGATACGAAATTATTATTCGAGTGTACAGTGTACTACCACCTCAAGAACCAATGTTATTCGTTTTCCATCATCACCAATTATAAATTGATACAATGATGGATTAAAAGTGTTTATATATTATTTTTAAAATATTTATAATTATTTGAATATTAAAATATATATACATTTTTAATTTTCATCTTGTGGGGGATACTATCATGTCACTCATGTGTACGACGAACTATTGGCTCTCGATGCGATGTGATTCATTTTTCAGTAACGATTTATAGGGTAGATAATAAGGATAATTCTAATTAATATATGTGATATAAATTAAATATTCATTATATTAATGAAATTTTTATAATTTTGAATTTATAATATATAATTTTATTACTACACTAAGAAATTATAACATCGTTTGTGCACAAGTGTTGGATACCACCACCACAATGAGATGTGATTATTTTTTTCATCAACAAAACACATGAATTATATATATAAGTATATTAAAAGTTTTAATATAGTATTTATGATATAATGATAATTATGTTAATATAAAATATTACATATCATCTTTTTATAATGATCATTAAAAAATGTAAATGTTATCATGCGTACATACGATATAACACCTCCATGATTATAACATTGATTATTTTTCATAACCATAATTAACGACAGATTTTGAATGTATAATTTATTTATATATATGTATATATTGAAATAATGACCTTTTTGAACATGATCAACACATCAATGCGGTATTGGAATGTTGAACTGAAAATCCTCAAAACTCGTTATGTAGACATAACTGATAACATATTTACATATGTTAATAAAAATAAATAAAATAAATAATTTTAGTACAATATTTGAAACTTGGAAATTTTTTATTTATAAATAAATTAATTCATGAGAGATTATTATAAAGGATTTAAAGGACATACAAGACACACTTGGACATGAGTTAATAGTTTTCTCATCATAGTTTTTTATTTTTGTGAGACATATGATATATTCATCAGAAATTTATATTTTGTGGTGTATATAATTTCTCTTTAAAATGTAATATAAAGAATACTTAATAAGTCATGGTATTTTATGTTTACATTTTAATTATTTAATTCATGTTTATTTGACTTGAATGTTACCATGTTTTTAAGAATTTCATAACTCAATTTTTTTTCATTTGGTTATATTACTTTTACATTTTATTTGATATCCTATGATTATATGTATAATGAATTTTCATTCTATTATATTTTATTTCTTGTTATTTTATGTGGTTTTACAATTGATACACATGATTTGTTCATTTATTAATTATCTCATTCATTGATATTATATTTTATGGGTTATTCTGAAGGACCCCAGGACACCGTGACAGGGGAGGGGTGAATCATGGTGAAAACTTTTTCTTTTAATGTGATGGATCTTGATACCATGTTTGTAAGAACTTTTTGAACTTGTTTGATGAATATGATCATAAAGCAAACATTCACATGCATAGAGAAGACACAACACTTTTTACTTGGTTCACCACTAAGGGCTATGTCCAAGGAGCATACGCCGACAGGATGTCGGTCGTACCTAATTCCACTAAACATCACTAGACGTGGATTAATATGGTTTAGGAATAGTAACTCTATCCCAGGATCACTGCCTTTACAATTGTTCAAGGATAGCTCACTACGTCCCTCAGGTCACTCCCATTGACTCTCCTAGCTCACAGTCGTTGGTGAAGTCCTGCTCAGTTTATAGACGTGAAGGTCTCTTCATCATTGCAAAATGAATGCATCATCTATTGTGTGTAGATGCTCTGTTGAAGTCCAACTTTCACCCGTAAAATGATCTCCCTTTGCACTGAAAGTATCGGGAAATTTTCCAGCTTTCGTGCAGCTCCAAGACAACCCGCAGGATTCAACAACACCTGGCGCGCAAGTCCAAGCCTGACACGCAAGTTTCAAGGACGACGCGCAAGTTATAACTAGCGCGCAAGTCCACCTTCAACACTTGCGTGAATCAACCTTCTTCAATACCAAACTTGCTCAACTGAATTTCTTTTCAACCCAAACCGATTTATAAACACAAAGGAAACCTTTCGCGCAACTTCAATTCTAGGGCACAACTATCATCAAATCACCTGTGCGACTCCTAGTCGAGCAGCAAACAACTGCCGCGCTGCTCCACCTTGCACGACCCACCAACACTTGCGCGACTTCAACACCTGCGCGACAGGAGCTCTGAAATTTCTATAAGTCCAAACATCGTTAAAAATGAGGAGGGGTGGTCCTCTATTTATAGGAAAAAAGGACACCCTGCACGGTGGCACACAAGCCTCCCCTCGGAACACAAGTTCCAGTGCGCAGCTCCATATTCCCTAGCCTCTGTTGCGCAACTCACCTGCGCAACCAAACCAATACTTGTGTGTCCCTCTTTCATTTTCCATATTTTGAATATTTGATCATGAAAATCACCCGGCGCACAACTTTCCAAACCTCCTAGGTACTGGCATGCAAGTCCCTTCATGGCGCGCAAGTCACTTGCGCGGCCAGCCCAAAACCTGCGTGACCCTTATCCCTTTGCAATTTTTCCATGTTCTGATCTTGAAAAACATATGGAGTGAAAGTTTCCTCTCATTCAAGTACACGACACACAAGTATCTTTTCCAAAAAAACTTTTTTCCATTTGTCGATTTTCAGCCCCAAAAATATGGTAAACACTGGAAAATGGTGCCACCTTCAATACGGTAATATGCTTTACCTGTATGAGCACTTTGCTGGCACACATTCTGAACGTCCACTAAGGATTGACAAAAACACAAACCATAATCCAATTCATGCAAAGATGACCATTGTTCCAACAATCTCCCCCTTTGGGTTTGTTGGAAATCAGAAAATTTATTCAATAGATCCCCATCTGCATGCAAACAAAAAACTCAAGAATCAACTCAGCCAACACTCTAAGTCTACATGAGCAATGCTCGGTGTAGAAAACAAGAGAGAAAGCTTGAATTGGGTTCCCATGTTTTGGAATTCTCAATGTCCCAAGATGCATTACATGACCAATGTATTCCTTCTCACCTGAACATGCCTGAATTTATTCCTTTCTCCCCCATTAACAAGAAACCCAAAGACCGGTAATGTGTTCATTGTTCAGCTAAAACTATACTCCCCCAGGATAGTATCTCCCCCAAAAACCTGAATCACGTCAATAAATACATAAAAACAGTTATCATAAATGGGGAGAGGGGAATTTCGTAACCTCTTTATGCACTAGGAGGTGGCTAAACACTGAGGTTCAGCCGATGCTTTTCAAACACATTCACTGATAGTGGCTTGGTCAGAATATCCATCACTTGCTCATCAATTCCCACATTTCTATTCTAACCAATCCTTGCTCAACATTTTCATTGATAAAGTGATACCTGATTTCAATATGTTTTGTACGAGAATGATGAACATGATTATTTGTAAGATCAATTGCGCTCTTGTTATCACAGTAAATGACCATTGGTTTCTTTACCTCAACAACAATATCTACTAGTTGTTGTTTCATCCATAGCAGTTGAGTCCATGCCTTCATGGCAGAGATATACTCAGCTTCAGCAATACTAAGAGAAGTGATTTCTTGTTTCTTGCTCAACCCACCATCACATTTATTCCCAATATAGAAAGCACCACCACTGGTGGATTTTCTGTCCATAATGTCGCCAGCCCAGTCAGCATCAGAAAATGATGATAATTCACTGTCTCTTCCTACAGCAAAGTATAAACCACAATTGTGAGTACCTTGAATATACCTCATGATTCTTTTTACTACTTCCATATGTTCCTCCTTTGGATTACTCTAAAAGCAGGACGAATGACATGTGGAAAAGACAATATCTATCCATGTCGCTATCAGGTACAATAGGCTTCGAATGATCCTCCTGTACATAGTGGGATCTACAAATGCCCCATCTTCATGCCTTCCAAGTTTAGATCCAACTGAAGTTGGAGTTGACAATGGTTTGGAGTCCTTCATATTAAAATTTTTCAGTAGCTCTCTTGCATACTTTTCCTAAGAAATGAATGTGTATTCCTTATTTTGAATCACCTACAGCCCCATGAAATATGTGAGCTCCCCAATCATAGACATTTCAAATTCAGATTTCATGTGATTGGCAAATTCGTCCACTGATTTCTGCCTGCTGCCACCAAATATGATATCATCAACGTAGACAAGGATCATAAATTGATCTTTTGGAGAATTCTTCACATAGAGATTGTGATCTACACCTCCTATTTTGAATTCCAGATTCTTGAGATACAAATCCAGCCGCGAGTACCATGCCCGTGGTGCTTGCTTCTAACCATATAGAGCTTTCTTCAGTTTGCAGACCTTTGTTTCATTAGTACCTAGAACAAAACTCACTGGTTGTTCAATATATACTTCTTCTTTGAGTACACCATTCAGGAATGTTGTCTTGAAATCCATTTGATATACTTTATATCCTCTTTAGAGTGACATGGCAAGGAAAAGATGATTGACTCCTGTCTAGCCACTGGAGAAAAAAAAATTCAACACCAATGCATTCAATCTGGGAGTATCCTTTACATACCAGTTGTGCCTTGTTTTTTATGACACTTACATGCTCATCAAACTTATTTTTGAAGATCCATTTGGTACCAATCACATTGTGACCTTCGGGTCTCTGGACAAGATCCCATGTCTGATTCTTTTCAATCTGATCCAATTATTCATTCATGTCTTTCACCCAAGACTCATCCTTTGCAACTTCTTCGAATGAGGATGGCTCAACAACTGACAAAAATGAAGATTGCGTGTTATTAATTATCCTTCTTGATTGAGTGGATGCACTCATGTCCCCAATTATGTTGGATGGATCAATCTCAGCTCCCTGATTTCTCCTCCAAGGTTCAGTTGTATTCTCTTCAGCCACAATTTCTTCTTCAGATTCTTCTTCTGAGTCAACATCATGATGTGACTGCTGAGAGTTTTGTACAACTTCCTCTATTTCTGTTTTTGTATTTTCTCCACGTTCACTTTCTTTCTCACTTTTTATCACATCATCATATGACGTCCTTGAAGCCTTTGTGGTTTTATCTTCAATTATTTTAACATCATTGCTTTCCAAAATCCTTCCTAAACACTTGTTGAAACATTTTTAGGCTTTGATGTTCATTGAGTAACCATGGAAAATTCCTTCATATGTATTGTCTCCATACTTCCCTTGATTTCCTTCTTTGTTCCTGATAAAACATTTACTTCCAAATACATGAAAGTATTTTAAAGAGGGCTTACTTCCATGACACAATTCATATGGTGTCTTCGTCTCACACATATAAAGTCTTGTTTGATTCTGAATATACACTGTAGCTTGAACAGACTCTTTCCAGTAATTCCATGGAATACGACTCTCAATCAGCATAGTTTGTGCCATGTTGTTCACCTGTCGATTCCTACATTCAGCAACTCCATTTTATTGTAGAGTTCTCACAACAGCTACATCATGTTGTATCCCATGCTTCTCCAGATAATTTTCAAATTCAATGGAGGTGTATTCTCCTCCATTGTCAGATAGAAACACTTTGATTGTTCGTCCGGTATCATTCTCAGCGATTCGCCAATATGTTTTCATGCAGTCAAGGACTTTTCGGTTCCTGTGAATGACCGTCACACATGCCATTATACTGTAATAATCTATGAAAAGGACAAAGTACCTTTCTCCGTGAGTTATAGCAACATTTATCAGCCCACATACATCTGTATGAATCAGATCCAGAATGTGAGATGCCCTTTTCTTCTTTGGACGATATGAACTGCAGACCAGCTTCCCACGAATGCAAGCATCAAAAGACATTTCATGCTCATGCTTCAGGTTGGGAATGTCCATGACAATCCTCAATTTTAATATTTCATCCATGTCTTGTTGATTGATGTGTCCCAGTCTCCGATGCCAGAAATTTCTTTCTTCTTCAACAGTCATGTAACAGACATTTTCCTCACTATCAACCTGATACAAGTTCCCTTCTGTTCTGCATCCCTTCATAAGTGAATTTCCTATCCTTCCCTTGATAGTGCAGCCTTTCTGATTAAAAGTAACTATATGTCCTGAGTCATAGATTTGACTCACGCTGAGTAGATTATGATGTAGGCCATCTACGTAAAGGACTCCGGTCTTCTTTAGTTATCCATTAGCTAACTCGGTACTTCCACTCCCTTTTATTTTTAGATCTCCATCATTACCAAATTGTACTATACCATCAACCTTCCTTTTGATATCCGTTAACAGGATGACATTACCTGTCATATAAGATGAACAACCGCTATCCAGAATCCAAGTACTATTGTTCTTTGTAGCTTTGAGGGCCACCTCTGCAAGGTTGGATTTCTAAATCTTCTCCCTTTCCTTCCATGAGACATTGGATTGAGTATAGAGAACTGATGGCCTTTTAATTATCTCTTCCGTGTACCAAGGTTCTTCATAGTTGAAATATTCTTTGAGGGGAGAAAACCTGTTTGAAAGAGCAACACTATCTTGATGACGAGACTTGACTTGTCTTGAACTTTGGTATGAGGTGTCCATGTCCCTTCTCTGCCTACAATTAGCAGCCTTATGACCAAATTTAGAACAATGAAAACAATATCCATAGAAATTTTTTCTTCTATAAGAATTAGGATATGAATTTTTTCTCCTTTGTTGAACTACTATATCTTCTCCATTCAGATAGATTCTTGCCTCTTCCTAATAAGAGATGGTATGGCCCAAATAGCCACAAAACTGACACTTCATGAGAGGAAATGTATTCTCACATGAATTTCTACTCATACCTTCTTCCTTGGGATAATAGTTAGGCTATCTGTCATTTCTGAATGTCTGAGGATAATTTCCAGTGCTCTTTTTAGATTGGATTGAGGGTTCCTTTTTCAACACTTTAGGTAATGTTTCAACATGTTCGACTTTCATCTTATCATTCTTTTGGATCTTTTCACTTCCAGCAGTCGATGTCTCAGCTTCACATCCAATTCCACTCTTTCCCATGCAGGCAGGTCTTTGATCACTGAGGATTTTTCCAACCCCATCAGAACCACACATGGCTCTTGCCAATAATTCTGCATATAAGAATCTTCCAAATTGTATTTTCTTCCTTGATTGTTTTGGAATTGATTCAGTCTCATGTTTAATTCTAAGAGTAACAAATTCCTCCTCAAGACCCTCAGTAGTCTTGGATTTTTCTTCTAGTCTGGATGTGAGGTCATTGATGACCTTTTCCTGCTCTTCAATTCTCAGCTTCAGATCCACCACATCATCATTGCTTTCAATTATTTTAGACTGTACCATCACAAATTCTTCCAGTGGTTCAATTTTAGCTTCAATTTGATCAACGTATTCAGTTGATTCTTCTACAATTGATTTCCACTTATTGCAACTCTTACATTTAGTCTAAGCTCACTAACGACATCCTTAAATTTCATCTCGGGATCTGTACATGTTTTCAAATATTTTTCTGCACTAGTATCTTCTGACCTATCAACAGTGCTCATCATGGATGCATGGTTCCCAGTTTTGAATTCTGGTTCTTCTTAATCATATAATTCATTATCATCTTCTTCCTCTTCACATAAAAAATTCTTCCTTTGAATTTTCTTTCAAGATTTGAAGTCTCCCTTTTTTAAAAACATTCTCTAAGGATTCTAGAAGCTTTCATCTTCACTATCTTCATCATTTATCTTTCTTAATCACTAAGAGGAAATGTGCCCCACTTTTCCTCAACGAAAACAAGCGAGAGGTAACTTCCCGTTGAATTTACCTTTTCCCTTCTGAAACTTCTTTACAATGATTGAAAGAATTTCTTTTTCTTCGTCATCTTCACCACTACTATATTTCGTAATTTTTAGTTTATCCCTGGCCTTAAATTCCATTTCCTTGCTCACACGAGTCGTAGCATCTTCTAGTTTGATTCTCATTTCATATGCTACCAAACTTTTTATAAGGTCATCCAGAGAAAGGTTTGAAAGATCTCTTTCCTCAAGGGATGATACATTTTCATTGTACAGGGGTGGAAGTCTTCTCAAAATTTTCTTCACAATGTCTACGTCTTTGATTTCTTCTCCTAGGACCTGAATTGCTTCAACTACTTCAGTGATTCGATTAAAGATGGAGTCTGCATTCTCATCAGGATGCATCTTCAAATCATCGAACCTATTGTGCAGTAATTGTAGTTTCGCCTCCCTCACTTTTCTATCTCCTTCGTAAATATTCTAGAGTTTATCCCACATGGATTTTGCTGAGGTGCAATTCATCACCTTTAGGTAAATCGGATCAGAAAGGGCTGTGGTGAGAGAATTTTGTGCTTTAGCATCTGCATCAAGAATTTTCTTGTCTGTGTCAGTCATAGCTAGGCCTATTGGATCAGTGACTTGTATTCCTTGCATAGTAGAAAATATAACTTCAATTACAAGAGATCTTAGATGAGATCTCATTATGTTCTTCTAGATCTGGAAATTACTTCCATCAATGTGAGGGACTCCCCTGACTTTGACTGCATTCTCCATGATGAAAAAGGACAGATTCAACACCAGAAACCATTAGCCTCTGATACCACTTGAAGGACCCCGAGATACCCTGATAGGGGAGGGGTGAATCAGGGCGACAACCTTTTCTTTTAATGTGATGGATCTTGTTCCTACACTGGTAGGAATTTGATGAACATGTATGATGAATATGATCAGAAAGAAAACATTCACACGCACAGAGAAGACACAACACTTTTTACTTCGTTCACCACTAAGGGCTATGTCCAAGGAGCATATGCCGATATGTTTTTGGTCATACCTAATTCCACTAAACCTCACAAGATGTGGATTACAAAGGTTTGTGAACAGTCACTCTGTCCTAGGCTCACTGCCTTTATAATTGTTCAGGGATATCTCACTGCATCCCTCGGGTCACTCTCATTGACTCCCTCTGGCTCACAGCCGTTGGTGAAGTCCCTCTCAGTTTATAGACGTGAAGGTCTCTTCATCGTTTCTAAATGAATGCATCCTCTGTTGTGTGTAGATGCTCTGTTGAAGTCCAACTTTCACCCTTAAACAGATCTCCCTATGCACCGAAAGTATCGGGCAATTTTTCAGCTTTCGTGTAGCTCCAAGATGACCAACAGGCTTCAACAATACCTGGCGCGCAAGTCCATGCCCGACGTGCAAGTTTCAAGGACGGCGCACAAGTTATAACTAGCGGGAAAGTCCACCTCCCACACTTTCGCGACTCAACCTTCTTCAATACCAATCTTGCGCGACTGAACATCTTTTCAACCCCAACCGATTTATAAACACAAAGGAAACCTGTAGCGCAACTTCAATTCTGGCGCGCAACTATCATCAAATCACCTGCATGACTCCTTGTCAAGTAGAAAACAACTGCCGCGCTGCTCCCCCTTGCACGACCCACCAACACCACCACGAATTCCACACCTACGCGATGGGAGCTCTGAAGTTTCTCTAAGTGCAAACTTCGTTAAAAATGAGGAGGGGTTCTCCGTTATTTATAGGAAAAAAGGACAGCCTACGTGGTGGCGCGCAAGCCTCCTCTCAGTGCGCAAGTTCCGGCGCGCAGCTCCATCTTCCCTAGTCTCTGTTGCGCAACTCACCTGCGCGAACAAACCAATACTTGCGCGTCCCTCTTTCCTTTGACATATTTTGAAGATTTGATCACAAAAATCATCTGGCGCGCAACTTTCCAAACCTCCTAGGTACTAGAGTGTAAGTCCCTTCATGGCGCGCAAGTCACTTGGGCGACCAGTCCAAAACTTGCGCGACCCTTATCCCTTTTTCATTTTTCCATGTTCTGATCTTGAAAAACATATGGCATGCATGTTTCCTCTCATTCAAGTACACGACGCGCAAGTATCTTTTCCAAAAACAATTTTTTTTTCTATTTGTTGATTTTCAGACCCAAAAATTTGGTAAACACTGGAAAATGGTCCCACCTTCAATACGGTAATCTGCTTAACCTGTATGAGCACTTTTCTGGCACACATTCTAAACTTCCTCTGAGGATTGACCAAAAACAAAAACCATACTACAATTCATGCAAAGATGACCATGGTTCCAACATATTCATCTCTAATTTTCCTTCATTGAGACATACGTTTATGATATGAACCTATATTAATATTAGATTTTCATATATTTCCTTATGAAATTTTAAATCATGAATATAATTGTTTTCATTATATTTGAAGTTTCATATTATGTTATTATTTAATAGGTCATACGATTGATGATTTTACAAAGTGGAGAAGTTTTTATCTTATAATATCCTCCCACTTGATATAGTGAATGTTCAAGGATACTTTAGTAGAAATAATATACTATTTTTTTTAATGAAAACATCTTTTTATTCTTCTGTGGTTATCAATGTGTTCAAAATGTTTCATTTCTACTTCCTTATTTATTTATTGATGAAATATCAAGAATTTCATTTTTATGCAATACTATTCATATATATTATTCGAGACCGAGAATCATTCTCTTCCGTAAGGGGCATCGATTCTCTAGGGTTTCCCCTACCGCCGCCACTCGTATCCTCCTCATCGGGTTGGCCTCAACCCCCCCTTCGGTGCTCCTTCTTGACGGTCTCGTGGCGTCGGCTCTTATCTCGCTGGAGGTGTCGTGGTGACTTCGTGGGCTTAGCCGCCTTTCCCACCGTTTGTTGGCCTTTCCTCATACGGCGGCGCGGTTATGCCTGCGGCCGATGACCTAGCGTTTTCTGTCTGAGAGTCGTCGTCACAGCTTCTTTGTCAGATCGATGTGCGCGGGGGATCGTTGTTGTCTCTGGGAGAGATCGTGATGATGGTGATGGGATTTGATTCTGGTTTGCAGAAGTTTTTTCTGGCGCGGTTTGACATTCAGGAGCCTTCTTCGTGGTGATGCTTTTTCTTTCCTTATTTTTCCGATTATTGTGATTTGGTTTTGGGTGCAGATAAATTCTGTTATATTTTGCTCGTGGAATGGGTTCGGGCTTCGGCAAATGCATTTCCTGGCAGTGGACAAGGCAGTGGAGGGATTCTTTCTTGCGGTTTTATTTATTATGGTTGATGTTAGCTTGAAATCTGGAGGTTTTGGATTGCTTTTTGTTTGTGTGAATTTTTGGTGTTGTCTGTGAGAGCTGCAGGCGGTGGAGTTTCATCCTGGAGGGTTGGTTGTTTTGGATCTGGACGGTAGATAGTGGTGACGACGGATGTTGGTGAAGCTCACCCTCGTTCCGGTTGATGAGGTTTAACCTGTTTTTGATGTTCGTGATGGCTGTTGGAGTTGGATGTGAAGTTTCTGATTGTTGTTTTTATGGCGGAGGTTTTGCTACTAATTTTGGTTTAGTCACTGAAGGAATTCAGTTTTGCGAGACAGTGTGTCAGGATTTTTCTCCAACGGGGCTGGTAATGACAGTCGCCGGTGTCCCTGTTTGATGCAGATTGGTATGAAGGCGCGCCTGGTGTCGAGACTCGTAGTGTCGCAGCAATCGAGAGGATCCATATTTCGAGGTCGGTGCGTGATGTCCCTGTTTTATTTTTTACAAAAATGATTTTAATGGTTTTTTCATTCATCAAAAAACAACTGTTGATGTTACTTATTATCCACTATGGTCATTTTGTATTGATATCATTATTATTTTACTCTAGATAGATTATTATTTTTTCAAATATATTTTAATGGAAACTTTATTTTTTTCACGAGGTAATCAAGTTAAAAAGATATTATTATGTGACCCATTTCTTTTTGATCGGTTAATAATATTTTAAGGATGTTTTTTTTAAAACCCGTTGATTTTCCATAGTTTAATAGTATATCATATAGTTCTTTATAGAAACTATTTATTTTCCATGGGTTAACTATATTTAAAAGAGATTTTTTATGTACACACTTTTATCCATGGGATAATCATGTTGCAATGAGATTATAATGGAACTTGTTTCTTTTCCCTCGGTTAATAAAGATACAAAATGAATAATGGTTGTTTCTTTGAGTTTTACAATGAAACAAAATCTCTATGTATGTTATTCATTATTCATATAAATATTCATAAGATTGGTGTAGTTAGATAATACTTACAGATCCCAATATATCTTATATGTTGGGTGTTCTCAGATACCATTGGGTGAGCCTGATATAGCCAATAATATGGGTGCACCCAAATAGTGCTTCAATTCACTGGGTAATGAATATATGATTTGGGAAATTATATTATGAGTAAGAAATATGTTGATTTCAATTTTAAGAGTTGTACAAGGGTTTTATGATGATTTTTACCAAAGTATTACCATTTTTTCTCTTAAGACTTCTATGGGTTATAAATTTTACCTTTGATCAAGATCGATATCATAGAGATCATGATTATTGGTCTGGATAAATATTTATATTGTTAAAACCTTATTCCATATTTTCATGTTTGATAATCCTTGTATTGATGGGTATTTTCTCTATTATTTGATCCTCAAGTACTATGAATATGTCCTCATATGCTTATAATCATATTATTCTAACTTATGTAATTAAATTATTAATGATTATTATTACACTTATTGAGCATTTGAGTTCATCCTTCTTAGGGTTTCCATTTTCCAAGGTTATCAATATTCATGTCAAATGAAATATATCCCAAAGAGTTTCATCTAGATGATGATTATGACCTTATGTGAAAGGAAAAAAACTGTATTAAGTGGATGGAATTTCCATTTAAATACACATGTATTTATTATGTAAGAGTTTGTCTTAATTCCCTAAAAACGTAAACATAAATGGTCCTTAATAATGTAAGTGATCGTATATTTCTCTTTTGATGTTTTAATATTTGGATGGGTAAAATTATGTCACCTTTATTGGTATCAAATATAGAAATGTATTTTTTCTGATTTTAACATCAGTTCGAGGAATTTGAATTTAGGGTATTACAAGAATATTATGAGTAAATGGCCGATAAACATAATATATATCTATTATGAGTGAAAATATATGCAACCTAGTTTTCCATTATATAAAATTATTTTCTACTCTTAGAATCTATATCATGATTCATGGTTATCATTATAAGCCCTTCTATATTTTTATTAATAGGTGATAATTAAAATTGTAAGGACAAACATTTTTTGAGGGGAGAATGTGACATCCTACGTTATTAGGATGCATTTTCCTTTCATAAAAGATTCTATAATAGTCTAAACTATTTTTTTTCTATTTTTTAATAGAATTTTAAATTTATTATGAAATTATTAATATAATATATTAATTAATCTAGTGAAAATTTATTAATTCATTTCAAAACATTAAAAAAGAAGCACAAAAAACTACATATTACTCACCATGGATTATTACTAACCATATATTATTATATACTTTAAAATTGTATTAATTAAAAGATGAAAAAGTAGAAATGATCAAAATCATCAAAACCAGGACATCTCTTGGAAATATTCGCCCTAGAGGATATCTAATACCCATGGAAACCAATAATGATGAAAAACAAAATGAAGGGGAAAAGATTTTTTTGGTTATAAAATGATAAAAATGGTGATGTGAAGATGTAAATTATGACATGTGGATGGAATTAATGAAATTAGACATGAAAAATAGTGGAACTAAATCAATAAATTGTACATATTGTCATTGGAAATAGGGTCATTTGATATACATGTATCAAATAGTTTTACTAAAGTTGTGTATTTTTAGTAGTAAAATTTAAATAATGTAATCGATGAATAATGAGAAATTAAATAGAAATATAATATGAAAATAATATATACATATACATATATTCATCAGTTACATATGAAAATTATTATTAAAGTAGTAGATTATGATTGTATAAAATATAACTAAAATATCACTATCAACGGGTTAATACAATAATATTTTTAGAATATATATAATTATTTTTTATGGTATTTTGTAATGATTATTTAATATACATTTAATATTTATCAGAAAAATTATTTTCAAAGTGTTATATATATTATCATTATAAATTAAATTGAACAATTTTAAAATATTATTATATATGATAACATATAATAAAATTCCCTAAATTATCAATTGATATGAAATGATATTAAGCACAATTAATGTTTTAAATTTTTATTTTTCAAAAAAAAATCATTATATTTTGAATTTTAATTTAAAATATAATTAGATAAATTATAGAATATAATTTTAAAGGAAATTATTTTTTTTGAATCTAATTTTCCAAAATTATCTTATGATAAACTATTTCGATGTTTCAAAATAGTTTGACATTTAGGCCAGTAGGTTTAAATGAACTTTTAATAAGAACAATTACTTTTAATGAAATAATCAAGATATAGTCATAAGAAATAAATTTTGGAATGTGTTTTATTGACTAAATATGTTTTTTATAATAAAATTTTATGTTTTAAAATATTAATAAAAACCTATGTTTTTCATTTTAGAACATAAGTTGTAATTATATCAATAATTGTTTTTAATATTTTTTATATTGATTAATTTAAAACTAATTTCCATTCATTTTTTACGATGATTCTAATAAAATGGATTTCATATTTATAATAATAAGGTCCTAATTATCTAATAAGGAATAGTTTCATTTTTATTCAAAAAAAGGAATTACATAGGAAAAAATGGGTTACCACAGAAACAGATAAAAGGTAAAAAGGGTTAACCAAATGGTGAAATGACCAAAATGCCAAAAACAAGTTTATGATTGAGTTTTGGGGATTTTATCAAACAAAAATATCTCAACTATAATATTTTCCATTTTTTAGTCTTGTTGACATGTAAAAAATGTTCTATATTTATATTGAGTTGAAATATTAATATTAATATCATTCTAACATATATAAAAAATTCTATCTCAACACCCATTCAAGACCATGATAAATATGGGATTCCTCATAAAATAATACCCCGTTTTATTACCTACCCGAAATTCTATTGGTTTTTACATTTTTTTGGATATCACCCTTTTTAAGCGGGTTTAGGGGGAACCTTACCAGACACATTTTCCAAGAGGATGGTGGCCAAATAGTTGAACCAGAAGGACACAACGAATAGAGACAACTACAACATACCCTCCCCAATATTTTTTGTTACAATTTTCTAACTCCCAACATTGCAAGGCTACTCATAAAACATTACCTTTTGAAGAGATGCATTGTTCCTATTACAAATGGTAGAATCCATACCATCACATTCTACCAATCTAGTAGGCCCAAAGCTCACTGTTGTTTCAATGAATCCCCATCGAGATCTGCTATAGAGGTATTTTGAATCATGACTATTTTATCTATCACCAACACAATTACTTCACACTAGCTGATTCATCATTGTGGGTGTGGGTCACTACCCACATGCTCATCCACACACCATGTCACTACCAAAGAACCCCCACCATCATGCTTCCTCTATGACCATTGAAGCCACAAACTATCACGATTCTCAAATTTGATGACTCTCCAAAACCACTTCCCTCCATGTTTGTTGCTAGGGTAATCTTCTGTAACCTACGGAGGTCCCACCCGCATCTTCATTATCCTTTCCACCGAGAACCATCGCCCTGTTTAAACAACTTTAATCTATCCCAAACAACCACTACTGTACTAATCCATGCTACCACACATCCATCATGACTGAATAAATCGACATACCCTAAAAAAATGGGGTTCCACCCAAACACGATGCTTGACATAAATGAAGGATAAAAGGGTGCCTTACACTAGGGTGGACCCCTACTTCCCCACTTTCTTTATCCAATAATTCAATTTACCTTCCTTAGTCTTATATATAGAATAGTTTGGCCTATGTATTCCCTTTCCGAGGAACACTCTATGGGATTCTGAAAGATCTCAATGAAGGTACTATCTTCTCCCTATCATTTTTTCTTTTCTATAATTCCATTTCAAATCAATTTTACAAATATTATATTATGAATTCTATATATTGAGTATACTAATTTTTTTATATTTTGGGAATAACCATGAACAAAATTTACCCTTTTCCATTAATAAGAATAAAATGTTATTTTTATATTTATAAAGATAACCATCTCCATGAAGTAACATTTCTCATTTATTATCTACTTCACTTATTATTTATTAATATGTCTTATAATATAATTATCTAAATTAAAAATATGTAAATTATATCACAATTATTTTTTAAAGATGGGGGCTGATCCCCTTTTATTAAAATCATGTAAAATAAAGGAACCGAAAAGAGTACAAGAAAAAAAAGGCAAACCACAATGTGAAATCTACATGTTTATCTTTTTTAGTAATCATACACTTAGCCTCGTTCATTCTTCTCGAATTACATCCTAGTGGGCCCTTCCACAACCTCACCCCCGACTTCTTGATCTCTCCCTAGAGAGATATTGAAGGCTTTTATAAAGAGTATCATCATCAGTGAATTCAGAATTTGAGTTATCCTATTTTCGTTCATTACCTTTCATAGGAGAAGTACCTCTTGATGACGCAAATCATTCCCTCAACCTCCATTACTTTAGTCAGATCCAAAGTATCACTATCAATTGTCTGATCATTCCCTACAATTGATTGTGCTTCCAAAACAAGAGTGAAAACCCAGGATTTTGATTTCTTGTAAGAGATATGTTGTAATCTCTCATTATCCACAATGGTCTTTGAAGAAGCCTGAATAATTTTTTGAAAGGACTAGAGAGTCAGGTTCTAAAATTTTCTTACCCTTATGATCACCTGAAGTTGTCATCCTTTCTAGTGAGATTTGAGCATCCTATTTAGTTACTTGTTCAACTATAAATACTTCATCACAACTTTTAGGGGTAGGACATGATTGAGGTTATTGTAGAACAACTCATTTATCCTTCTTAGAGGAACCAACATTATGATCATTCACCTACTTAGAAAATATTTCTTCCCAAGACTTCTTACTCTACTGGGTAAGGTGATGATAATAATTCCCATCAATTTTTTTCACAACACCATGAACCTCATTCCTATGATCTACATTTTTAGAAGCAATATCCAACATATCATCACTCTTAAAAATATGTTTTCTATCATCGTGTTGATTCGATTGAGGAACATCGAAATTTTGAGGAGCACATTTTCCCTTTTTGAGACAGTTTCCCATGTCATACCCATGCAAAGCATAGAATCTAAAAAATATGGAGCGTCTACAAGAATATGATTCATGACCAATAACATTGCAGTTATTGTAGAATTTAGGCATTTTTTAAAAGTGATTTTTAGCTCAATAATTCCATCATCAGTTTCAAGCATTACCTTTTCAACAAGAGTTTCTCCTATGCCAACCTCAACCAAGAACCAAGAAAAGTGTCCAAAACGAGCCACTTCCATTTCTTTGTGAATTTTGATTAGGATGATGATGGAAAAAGTAATATGATACAATATTTTGGGGTCATAGATAATCCAATTCAGTTCATATACCCTTAGAAAAATTTTATTATTGTTACTACCAATCTGAAAGGGGTTAAATTTCTTACCCCATAATCGTATGTGAGTGATCCTAGGTTTGAGCACAATGAAATCAAATCCCCATGCATGTATATTAAATTCTTCCATGGGGAAGAGAATATGGAAGTATCATCGTCCAAGAGAGACACACATCCATGACGAAAAACCCCAACTCAATGAAATTCTCTTCTTGAGTTCCTCAATTTTTAGAGGCTAAGAGCCTTTAGGCAAAAATAATCGAGCAATGATGGAAAACTCACCCATTTTGAGAAGCTCTGAAACCGAAACAGGATCATCCCTAATGTGTGCAATACTACCTTTTAATTAAAAAGAAGAATTAGTCCTTGATTTTATGAAAATAAAATAATGATCAATTGAATTTCTCTCATCAGCACCATCGTGACTTGTCTGGATCATGGTCCCAGGAGCAGGATGATGAGTGGCGCCCGACACTACCTCCAAAGTCGACCACGACACAAGAACCAGTTGAAATGGCTGAGATGATTTCACTGTATTTACCTCTCCACACTTCCCTACCATCCTATCTTAATATCTGAGCATCCCATCCAGAATTCCACTCCGTGCGACTGAAATAGGAGCAGGCAAAAACACACCTTCTTCCCCAAAACTAGTCTGCGATGCAATCACCAGTTGCGGAGGCCGAGAAACCTTTACTAGAGGACCCAATCTACTCCTCCGGACTAACCATTCCCCAGATCTCATTATCCAGACCTTGGAACATGGATAAATACACCTCATGGCTGATACATGTTTGGGAAAAACTGCTTCCATAGTTGCTGGTTCTCCAGCGCATGTCTCAACCCGTACCCCATCTGAGGATCTAGATGATTTCTTGTGGCCAAGAAATAAGGTAACCATCTTGGGTCTAGGGTCAAAACCCTCTCCTTCCCAAGTGTTATTATAGGAGACTACCCAATCTCCCATCGATCTTTCTAGTCATTCTATAATAATTATAGTATTCCATAATAATCCACTACCATAACTATATTCATTTAATAATTATGGTGTTTTTTGGGTCGGTCTAAAATCATACTAGAACAATATAATAAAATAATATCATGGATGACTATGAGGACATAATCACTAATAATATATAATATTAATAAGTAAATAATGATTTTATTTTGGTTCTATCAAGGTAAAATTATTATTAAACTCAATAATAAAGATACTAATGTCAATTTTCTAAAAATCACTGAAAGATGCATATTGATGATTTAAACATTAAGGATCATTGCCAATAAACCCATTTAATGATATTGTAACTACAAAAAATTATAATTAATTAATAAAATTAATTTTCATTATTTTGGTATGATTTAATTTTAGAGAATAATGAATAAAAACATTTCTATTATGAAACTAGATCTAAACGATCAAGATTACTCACACCCGATATTGTGAATACATAATAAATAATTAAAATAAATGTTGAAAAATAATTATACATTATGTTTATAAATGGATATATATTTTAATATGTTTTTAAATATGTTATTATGAAGGATATATTTTTTATAATGGAGATTCAAGATCTTTAGTGGATGTCATGAATTAAGGTAAGGGGTTCTTTTCTAAAATTCTATTTCTTGAGACATATTTCATATTGTAGAGCATGATATCATTGATATGATGAAATTACATCTTAATGAATTTATTTCAAAATAATAATTCAATTATGGGGTTTCAAATATCAACATCATATTCTTTCTTTAAACGGATTTTGATTCAATGCATATTAATGTTTAATGAGTTTCTTTGTCTCATTTTCAAATCTAGGGGACATGTTTTATTTTGACCAATATATTTTTTATATGTTGAATAGAAATTAAATTTAATATAATATATCATGAAATATATTTTATATATATGTGAATTACTATATCAACCTATAATTTATTTTTTATGGTTTGAAATCACATGAGATGATAAAGTGTTATAGAAAATTTATGCGTTAGTATTGTTCACATTTTTCTGTGTTTGAACATGATGTCAGAAGTATTGTTAAAAATTTTGTTGTGTGAAAGTCAAAGCGGAATCATTATTCATAAGATTGTTGTTAGAACATGAAGTGATAATATTTGTTTAATTTTTTTTTGTCTAAACATGATACTATAATCTTTATTCATAGGTTATTATATGAATGTGATGTGTGTTTTTTGGTTCATATTATTTTCAATTATTTTATTTTCTTAATAATTCCTTATCATTCTATGTTTCAATTTAATGACATATTTTTAATATACCTATAATTATGGAATTTGGTTCATGATTATTTTCTCACACACTTTTACAATGGAACATGTTTTTTTATTTAATATTACATGTCCTTCTATCATGACATGAAAAAAAATCTTCTAATTCCATATTCATTTTAGAAATTTATTTCTTCCATTCTTATTTGTTCTCATATTCATGTGATTAAACCCTTCATGAAATTTTGATGAGTTTTTTCCACACTGAGTGTTTGAGATTACCCATTTATTATTTTTCCATTCACCAGGTTATGTAGATGAGTATAACTAATAAGGTGTCTAAAAGGTAATCTAGTGTAGTTTTATTATGAATAAACTTTCAAATATATCCTAAATAATTATATCATATAGTTTATCATCAAGAAACTAGAAATTTTATCTAAAAAAGTGTGTGTTATTTTTGGGATGTAAAGATTACCTTAGGGAAATGTTATAAAGTAAAAAATAGTTTCTCCTCACTTTTGTTATATCCAGTTTTCAAATAATTTTTTTTGCACCAAATCTGGGTGTGTTGTTCTAGAGTTTTTTAATCATACTCTCTCTAGGCTCCACTATCACCTCCTCAATCTATATATTATTGTTACATAATTAAAATGATGTCATCCACCCTCTAAATTCCCATCATTGTTTTTAGATACCTCTAGCGGCAAAAAATTATTATCCACAAAAAAGAGAGAGGATAATAAGAGCAAGAGTTAGAGATAATAGGGGAGTCTTAAGAGTGAGTGAGAATAATTTTGAGTAGTATTCTTGAATGATATACCAACTAAACCACTAAGTCACATAGAAATGTTTTAGATATTTACTCACAGATTGTAATAAAATCATCGACTTGAGGTTAGTATAGTTTTGGAATGATAATTTAACAATAAAATTGGGTATTCGAGTAGATTAATTAAATAAATCCTCATGCGAGACACCATAGATATCAATGGTATCAATATTATAAATTAAAAGATAAAACTTAGGAATAACGAAGAGATAAAAATTTACAATACATAACATGGAGTTAGATCAATCACTGATGGTGATCGAGTCCACATTTTCATTAAACTAATAAGAAGTTATTAAATTTAATCACATGATCTTCCCATTCAATGGTACTCACAAATCCTTTGGTTCATGTGGCTAATCTAGAGATTTTGAAATAATGGATCTTAATAAAAATTCATTACTAGGTAATGGATTTTAATATTCATATTTATATTAATTAATTGAGTTTCCAATTTTTTATGAAATTAATTTTTCAACGATGGCCACCCATAAGAAACTCTAATTTAAATGAATTTTATACAACCACTGAGGTAAATTGATTATTTTAGATACAATTTTGGTCATAATATTCCAATTCAATACCCCGTATAAGAGTCATAATAAATTAATCACAAATACATTTATACAAAATAAAAATAATATATATTTTATTAATATTTTTTTCGATTCTCAACAATGATCACATTTCAATACCTACATAGCCCGAGGGAATAGACAACATTCTGGAATTAACAAAAAACATTAAATAATTTGTTTGGTCATATGCCTAGTAAAATTTATTGTTTTACCTTTGTGTTTGTATCAAGATTCCAAAAAAAACCAAAATTGAGTAAGGTTTTGACTATGAATGATTCAATTCACTACAACCTCCCCACTATAAATCATTTTCAACTATGAAAAGAAAACGACTAGAGCATCTTAATAGGGAAGCATTCAAAAAAATCATATATAGAAAACCATCATTATCTCAAGAACCTTCCTTACATATGGAGTTTGAATACCTAAGATACAATTTTAGATAATTTTCTATGTAGTAAGGATCCTCTAGCCCCGTGAAAATTATATATCCATCCATCTCAAAATAAGAATTATGTGAAAACTCACATACCCACTTATATAGACATTTCATGATCCAATACCCAAAATATTTCCTCATCTGAAGGACATTATAAACATGGAATGAAATGAATGCTTAACCCACTATCAGCTGTCTCTAAATTGGACATTGGTAAGGATATTCATAGTGGGAGAACCACACTCTCCAACATTAAAAAACAATCTATGTGATTATTTCATGATAAATATCTATCCATGTCACAATCCAAAATCAAATTCTGTAACAAATTTAACATTTTAATTATAATATCCACCACTAATAAAATTTTACATAATCCATATATTCTTATCATCCTTTTACTACTAGAAATACAGAAACACCAATGTTCATAGTTCAAGTTTGGAGAGATATAATTCCCTTTATTAACAACTTCTTTACAAACTTATATGGGAATACTCCACCCATATCCCAATATTTAATAGACTCGGATCCATTTTATTGATAAAATAGTTTTTTTGTGAACACTCTTTCATAAAATAAAAAAATGAGAACATTAAAAAGAATTACAACATCATAAATTTATCAAAAACACACAACTCCCCTTAGGGTAACCCAATATGATCCATTAAAATGTATATGGTATGGAATATTTATATAACCCAATATTATAATCTTTATAACCCACGATAGAACCTACCCGAGTGATAAAGGTGCATAACCATGAAAAAACCACTTCCATAAGATTGAAAGAATTTTCTTGTAAAGGATACACACACAAATATCCATTGAACATACCAAACAAAGGATCATGATACACTATAGTTATCTCAGGTGAGCATATCCATCCCAATACATAAAAATTTACTAAAAGTTTACCACTATTGACTTGGAAAATGGATAATATTCTACCCCATTTAGGAATATCCCTCATGTCTATAACCTGATAATGCACAGTCACTCAAGATCCCTAAGTCAATATCACTATCATGGACCTCTCTCTAAAAAGGTTAGAGTGTGGGTCCACCACCATTAACTAATGGAATGAATCATCTGCCTTCTGAAAAATGATTCCAATATTATCAATTTATCTTCTTATGAACCTCCTACATCATCTAGACATGGAGTCCTTTACCAGAAGAACCAACCATCATGACTAATACGGACACCATAATGATTTGAAATATCTCCATGCCATCAATTTCATGATGACCAACACTTATCATGAATCTATCTCCCTATGTAAGAGAGTTCACTTCATAGTTGGAAATGTCGTTTTAATACCATTGAATTTCCACAAATTCCAAACAAGCTCCTCTATGAACCATTAACATGGGGAATCATCCCTAAATACCTATAATTCCACATTTGTGTCCATTATTTAACTCGATAACCCATTGAATCCATATTTATAGTGTAATAGTATGTATATATCAATACCTCATTGATGGAAAACCCCAGTTCAACCATCAGACGAATTATTACATTCCTCCATATTCACTTGATGTGAATTCTCATAAAAAAACATCTAAGACCACTTCTCATCAAGAACACAATGTCCTATGTGATCTAATCAAGAGTTTAATTAAAAAAATAATAAACTATGAATTGATAACCACATCCCTTACTATAAATATCAAGATGAAATATAATGGATATGTGATAGAATGTTTCAACAAGTTGATATTCACTAGGAACTATGGTTCGACTATGGATCCCACTAAAACCAGCAACTCCCAAATATACAATGAAAAATAAAAAACTCACACTTTTTATATCCTATATTAGTATCCATAAAATGAGACACAAATTGAATGATGAGATATACCTATTGTCTCCTGACCATAGTCATCCATCACATGCATCGTTCAATACTTTTGTCCTTCATAACACTAAACCTAACATGATATATCCAAATGTGGTAGAGATGGGTGGAGATCATAGAATAATACCTAACTATCTACTCATACACCTACCACAACTAAATTGAACCAAACTATGCTAGGTCAATTCCTTTAATAGGATAAATATCCGATTCCATCATTGTATTTAATGTGGAGACACATCCACCTCCCCACTCAGGATTTATTCATGTAAATTTAAATCATTCTCCCATAGCTAGGGTGGATCCTAGTTAAGAATTCCAAAAATAAAAATTATTTCTTAGGATTTTCAACATTGGTGAAATTTATTGACAATATAACTAATGTTAGATAACTCCTCCCAATTATTCCCCAACAAACCCACAATGAATAAATATTCCCACCATAAAACATGAAAATAAACCATCTCCCATTGTTTGTGGAAGCATCACACACTCATAGATGATCATACCACTATTTTTAGGTTCCAACATCCATATAAACAAAGTCATCCTAATCAATAACCTAAAATATAATTATGATATATCAATCCCATATTGACTTTGAGGAAAGAAACATACTCTAAAATCTCACTATTCTATGTATATAGATCCAAGATATTATCATCATATGGTAAGTGAGTAAAAAATGGAAATTTGAGTCCCAGACTGCATCCAATCTTTTACGCCAATAAAATTAGGCTCTCCCCATTAACCTAAATGATTTGAAAAAACAGAACATGCAAACCATTCTCATCCTATGTGTTGTCTTTCCTAACTCAATATAAACTACAATATGTCCTTTAATAAATATATACACTATGACCAAGGGGAAATGAAACTGCCTCATATATTGGGGTTGGAATGTCTCTCAACTTCATTATAGGTAATAATTCTTCATCAGTGACTAACCAATGATGAGGGTAAAACTATCGGTACGGTCTCATAATGACCCTACCTCTGCATAAAAACTAATTATTAATAGGATTAATCCTTCATTATAAAAGATAAACCCATAAGGATTAGATAATATAAGGAAGATATTATTTATAAATAATATAAAAGGTAATAAATAACTAATATAATTTTTTACAATCTTACCTCATTCTCAAAGCCAATTTATTAGAGATTTGGGTTTAATTAAAAGTTTTTTAAGTCTCTATGATATGATACATTGGGATCCACAATAATTTCTATCTCCCTAGCTTAACAAATTTACTCAAGAACCCCGTAACATCATTTCCCAAAATTATCAATCTAATAAAATCATGACTTGAAATGAGTAAGATAGAGATTATTTAGAGTGTCCCACACAATTCCCCTCCAATTATATTGAGGATAATAACTAGAAATGAGTAGAAAAATTAAAAAATATGGGTTTACTTATTCAAAATAAAACAATAAAAGGAACATATCATGAAGTCATAATAACAACCAGTGAACAAAAATAAATATATATAAATAAAAGAATAATATAAAATGGATATATGAGATAATAAAATATAGGTAAAACTCTACATACTAAAATATAAACGTATTGTACATACAAGTATCCTCAAAATTTTACACGTAAAAGACACTAAAAATATCCTCTTCACAGGGTGCTCCCATGGAAAGATCGTAAACCAACATCATTATCATATTTTCTCCATCATGCATAACCAAGTGTCATGAAGAATAAAATATTAACAATACACAATAGGTTTTATTCTAAAATGACTATCTTTAATACTATGAATCATTTTCACAGATATAATATGTGCAGGTAAATTGATGTCACTTATTAGATGCATAACTATGAATAAAAATTCCATCACTTCCTAATGGTAAATTAAACATTAGTTCGTTGAACTATATTCTATTTAATTATATAATTTTTTTTAAATTATTCTGATGATATCAATTTAACCCATTTTACATGTTAACTTAGTTAATGTGTTAGATACTTGAAATCTTTTTGAACAAATCATTGATTCTAACATGTAAATCTATGGAAACTACGTACCCCACTTATATTCATGGTAATTATCCATTTCATCACCACCTTTTTCATTAATTGATAAATTTATATTCTATATATAGATAATATATAGAAATAAAAACAAAAAAAGAAAATATAGAATTTAAATTATATAAATTTACCATATAACTTTTTTTCACTAAGAGTATCAAGAATCACTCTCAAATGACTCATATTCACATCATGGATTTAGATTGTAAAAAAATATCAAAAATACACAATGCACCCAAATAATTGGTAAAAACATGGAATCCTATGTTAATCATATTAACATAAATATAAGGTTGCTCAGTAAATATAAATGGAAGTACAGTAAATTCATAATCTTTACAACTTATATGAAAATAAATGTTTTGAATGTCCTAAATATTTAATTATTTGGATGATAAATGGAATGAAAATAAATTTTTAAAAAATATTGATCACATTTAACTGTATCGAATAAGTCATAAATGTGGGAAAGATAATACATGCACATTTTTAGTAATAACAGTAATTATAGTATAATTTATTCAGAAAATCATAGAACCACATTATTTCAAAAAATACGTAATAGGAGATCGCCATAGTGGAGGACTAGGCCTTATAAATACCTTATCACATAACTCCTATTGTTTTTTCATTAGTGCATTGAATAAAACTATATATATCATGTAGGTTGTATATGATTTAGATTTTTTTTGGTTTGAGATCAATTGAAACATCCACATTATGCTCAGGTTTGTGTCCTAGTAGTTCTTCAGGAAACATAATAATTTATTCCTACTAAATTTTTACATCATATATTCTAAGGATATGTTTCCCATTAAAAGGTTGTTTTTGGTATTTATATCTATGGATTTTATTAATAAGAGATTATAGAAGTGGATCCATAAACAAATAATCTAATGATGTTCTACTCTAAAGGAAAGGGATTCCATATATCCTTCACAAATTGAAATCTTATTCTCATAGAAATAAGTTTTTCACAATGATTTTAAATCCAAGATAAAGTAAGGATTTTATCAAAATAATGTATAGAAATAATAATGATTGTTGTAACTAGGGTATTTTTAGGCATAATAATGTGGAATGACTAGCATATCCATGTATTAATAATATTTCTATTAGGAGGATTAATTAAAATCTATCTTCTCAATGTTTTGGGAAAATATTATTTTTTCTTATCAAACCGATCAGATATAAGTGAGTGTAAAGATCCAGAATCAAATAAATAATTTTATAAATTTCAAGTCAAGATCATCGTACCTACCAGCATGTTTATATGAACTCAATTATTAATTTTATTGATCATATAAGATTTTCCATAAACCCTTGTCCAGTTTTTAGGGAAATTCCCTCAACACTTGGGGAATTCATTCGAATTATTATCCATCTCCTTATAGATAAAACATTAGATATTAGATGATTCCTTCATTCCATTACAATCTTTATCACAGTGGAATTAATATTTAATCGTGATTTAAACTCTCATTACCATCAATAATTTTCTACTGTGTTTTTTCCCAACTATTACTTGTGAGAAATTCCACCCTTCCATTCCTCCCTACCACAATATTTCTTTTTTAGAGTGCATAGCCAATGGATTATTTTATAGATTTTCATTTAAATAATAATACATAGAAAATTATTTCACTAAATTTATATAAATAAATAATATTTTCATTTACCATCAAAAATTTTGATAGAGTAATTTCATTTTAATAATAAGCCTTATACAATCAAATGAGATCAATATTATATATTAGATTATATATATAATTCACATCATGTGTTTATTGCATTGAAATGTTATCTTTATATTTAGAAATAATTAATCATTTAAATTACCTTATATTATGGAATTTCCACTCTATATCATCTCATTATCATAAGTAATTTTTTTTTAAGAATATATCATTGAAGGTAATTATCTCAAAACTATCTATTTCCCCATACTCCTAAGTGTTATGGATCAATGATCATAACTGGTCATTATCTCTCATAAGATCACAAAATACAATAATAAAATTAAAAATTTCTCAACATTATAAATAAATAAATAAATTTTCTAGGTAAAAGATTCATTTCATAGATCCTATTGGATCAATAGTGACATTTAATTATGGAGTTTGTTGTCTCATAAAGAAAAAAAAAACAATATCTCACCATACTGGGAATAATTTAGCTGCTTTATACTGGTAGGATTGTTGGTCATACACTAAGTCATCTACAATAATATTTTTATAATTTATTAAAATCAAGATCATTCTTCACTTTCATTCGTAAGAGGGGAATCATTACATATATTAAATGCATAGATATGGTTTTTATAACACCCACTTAGTGAAATTTCTATAAAATTGAATATACTAAATCTTCTTATAAAAATATAATTTTAATTCATTGTGTATAATTATGAATAATGCATGAGACATAATATAAATTTAATATTTATGGGTAGATAATATTATAATAAATGATATAATATAATTGGGAATATTTTAAAATCATAAAAATATTTTATAATCATTCTTAATGGTTCATATTTAATGTACCTATGATGTTTTTATCCATATTTCTAGTCTTAGGCCCACTCATCATGCATTGTATGGAGTTTTGGTTGATTATCAAGCAACATTGTTCATGGTGTTTAACTAAATTTACAGTATTCCATGGATTTATTGTAATTAAACTAACCCTAGTTTCCTATATTCATTGGTTACTTTATCAAAATGGTTATAGAAACATGTGATCACATCTCGAAGGACTGAATGGTTTAATAGTATCCAAAATCTTTCTACATAATTGAATTTAAAATTACATTTGATAAAAAAAAATATTTTATTGGAGAAAACTATTATTACATTTATTATATCAATGAATATTAATCATTATCAACTGTCTGTAATCCCAAGTAAATGAAACATAATGAATGATTGAGATTAGAAACATAGGAACTGTATGCATACTATGAAAGATAAAAAGTAACGACTAATTGCGAAAGAATAAAAGATGATAAAATTATTTGATTTAATAAATCACAAGAGCTAGAAAATTATCCACAGATATTATAAAAATTCATAGAATCACATGGTCATCAATAAATGATTTCATATTGATGGAATGCATAATATATTACACATGGAAATTACCATTGATACCTTATTCCATGAAGTCATAAATAAATGGGCAAGGCCTCATCCAAATACCAAAAATAATTTTTCTCATGGGACCGAATAATTCATTTATGGAATTTTTAATTTCAGGACCCACCTTTCACATTATATGTCCCCATCATTCATCATATGAATACAATAAACAACATAATTAATAATACTTAAAAATAAATAACTACCCATATTGGAATAACTAGCTTATGGAATACAAAAACATTCGTCAGTAAAGAAAATCCTAAAACATCTAGTGACATATAGTGGATGGTTTTATTACATTATTACCTTATTAAATATTAATATTCCATTGTGTATTCTTAAAAACATTAAAATAAATTCAAAATATCACTAACGAATTTCATGTGGAAAATACACATTTTAACTTTGAAATCATTTATTTAAAATATAATAAATTCTATAATATTTAAAAAAAATTCTATGAAATTAAATTTGGGAAAAATTAAATTATTATTCAATGAAACATGTATTAATGATGGTGAAATTTTATTTCCATTATATATAATTTAATTAAAAACATTCATTTCACACTTTTATAAAAAGGTCAAAAATTACCACATTCAGAAAATGAAAAGAATATTCCTTTTAAATAATTTTATAAGAAATTATGGGTAAAATGAATTTAAAAATAATTTATTAATGTTTAGAATATATTTTTTGAAACATTATATAAAATATGTACATTGGACAGAATGATTCCTTAACTAGTGGAAAAATACTGTCCATTTTCCTTTCAAACATTATTTCAGAATACTCATTACTTAAATTAAATTGAATTGAATATTTTTAATTTACATAAATAACCATAGAAGAATAAAATAAATATTTCTTCTTATTTAATGATAAAATATTTCCTCTAGTGGAGAAAAAACATAGACAATCCTAAATAATTATGAGATTATTAAATAACCTCTTTCCTTAGGATTTACTTCCTTTATATATTTATAAACGTTTAATATAATAAATATAAAATTAGTATAAATATTTTTCATAAAATTAAAAATAAATTTCCTAAAATATAATATTTACTTATAATTGTGACCACAATTTTATTAAAAATTATATTATAAAATCACCATTCGGGGAAACAACTACAATTTTTTTCATATATTCTATGTTTAAGTTACTTTTTTACATGTGAAGTGATCATCGATAAATAATATTTAGAATTTGGATAATTATATATATATTTAATATATTATTTATATATTTATTTAATATAATACATAAATTTTATAGATAGAAAAATGAATTACACTGTTCATAGAGATGGTATACAGTGAGTATGCCTAAATAATGCTTTAACTTTTGAACCGATGGAAAGATAGAACGGTGAATAATAATCCAACTCTATAGAAAAATTGTTATATCATATAATATATAGATTTATTTATTTAATATACCCTTATTATAATCCTTGTCATGTGGAATGGAAAAAAGAATCACATCGTTGTGGGGAAGTGGTAGTCCACATATAGGCATGAGAAACATTTTCATATTACATTTGATAGAAAAGGGTGGATAATGTTGTTTTAATAATAATAAAAAATTCCAATTTATTTAGGATTAATAAGTTATTATTTTATGATACGTAAAATATTTTTTTGGGTGAAAAAGAATAAATAAAAATAATGTGATCAGATAAGGCGATTCACTCTTCCACGAATAAAATCCTTTAAATTTCCTCTTAAGGACCCTATTGTTTTATATATGTGAAGAAAAACTCTTATATAATGTGTAAATATATTTTAGAATATAAAATTATAAGTATTAGTTAATCTAGGTTCCTTAATGTGGTTCAATGAAGATAGCGATGGGGTTCCCTTTTACAAGGGAGGGAATGGTCACACATAGAACTTCCAAAAAGAATAAAATATAACTAAGTAATTCTCAATACAAATGACTCATAATGGAAATATATTCCAATATAATTTTATATATGGGTGAAACCACACCATCAAATAAATTTTTTATAGGTTTATGTGGTATTTTTAACCATATCATAGGGTTTAATCCCATAGATAACCTATTTTAACTCTAAATGTGGTAATGGAATTTTTAATAATAAAGAATTATAATTTTACATATAAGGAAAAAATTTGTTGATAAATAGAATAAGGCTGAATTTTTAATAAATATATTATCCCTATTATCATAATTAAATATTTTATATTTTTAGTTAATTTAATAGAATACTATTTTCAAGAAATATCAGTATTCTTATTTTTGACACTATTAATTTAATTTCACATTAAAGACATCATAAAAAGGTTAAAATTTTAATATAATCCTTTAACACATCACTAATATTTTATATTCATTAATAAAATTTATAAAACACTATATCATACTCAAATTCTATAACTTATAATTTTTTTAAAACAATTTATTTTATTATTCAATTAATTAATGATATACTATATTTGAATTATATAAGAATTTAATGTAATTATATAATCACAAATAATTATAGAAAATAATATCTTGAAAATAATTTATTTATACTAAATTTAAATAATTTTATTTATTTAAAACAATTTTTTAAAGGGATTCAAGCCCACTGGGCCTTTGAGCTATGTAATTGGTCTCCCTCTACCAAATTAAAAGAGGTATTTTCTTTTCTTTAAAAATAAAATGAGACTTCAGCCCCAACCTTTAAAAAAATACCTAAGATATATTTATAAATAATAGAGTGAAGTTTTGTATTTTTTTCATTAAATAATATATAAGTAATTTTCATGGATAATTTACCCATAAATAACTAATGTTTTTGTGAAATTTTATATTGGTAAAAATAAATTTATCCAATAATAATTAGGCTGAAATATCGTGACATGAAATCTTTGTTTTATCATAAGTTCATTGAAATTATCCTTTATTGTGGTGTTAAAATTTTCCATGGTTATTATTAATAATGAAAAAAAGGGGTCCAATTTAAAAAATTTGAACTAGAATATTCTATATATGGGTTCATTTAAAATATATATCTACAAGTGGAATACATTAATTTTAAAATATGTGTGAAAAACCAGAGGAAAACCTTTTTTTGAAAAATAAGGGGTTTAAACATATAACTAGATATATTATTTTCCCATTCCTTGAAAAAATATAAGATGAATTATAAAATATTTGATTTAATATATAATATATATCTCATTAAAATCAATCAATAATAGTAATCAATTTAAAAAAAATACACATTGCACACACAAAACAATTTTTATTAGAAAAATATCTCTTTTACAATTAAATGATTTTTATTTTCTTATCTAATAAATTTATAACTAAATAATTTATATTATATATGTGTAAAATAATTTTTTTATAATTATGTTATCTTATTCATACCCTCGAGTCAAATTTCTATGATATAACTGTCACAATGAATGATAATATTTCAAGAGTTTATTTTGGTTCATTTGAAATCGATGTTCTGTGTTAATAAATCTATCAATGAAATTAAACTATTTTAGAATGAAATATATCATAAAATACCACGATGTTATATTCTCATCCTTATAATAATTTCACCAAGAAAATTATATCTCTCTCATAAATACAACTAAGGATAAATCTCCCACATTACAACCTCAGGTTCCCATATATCATTGTTAAATTTTTGTTTTTACCACATAACTATGATTAGGTATGTGGTAATATTTCATAGAGATTTCCCCATATGGCTGAGAATCTCCACCAATTCTTCTATTTAAGAGAAATCTTCTACCAATATGACAACTTTTATGTTCAGTTTTAAAACCAAAAGTTTTTTAAAAGAAAAACACTTTATTCATTTGTGTATATTCCAAACTACACTGAGCTAAAATAACAAAAAAATATATATTTAAATTTAATATATTCGATAGCTTTCCGAACTCGAAACATTGGGTCTAAATGAAACACAATGTTTTGTAGAAAAATAAACTAAAAATTAAATTGGTGGTTATTAATAGTAAAAACTAATTATTAAAAAATTTTGGTCTCTATTTATTATGAATAAATTAAGAATCATTTAATGGATTTTTTTAAAAAACTGTATTTTTCCTAAAATACGGTTTAGTCTCACTTTTCACACATAATTTAAAATTATTTTTACCATTTTAAAAAAATTATTTGAAAAAATTAAATTAAAATTTTAAATCTACATATCATAATTATCCTAGGCTGATTTTTTTTGATTATTCTGAAAAATTACATTTTTCATTGAATAGTGAAAAATATTGAATTTTAATTGAAAATGACCTTTTCATTTAAATTATTTATAAATTTAAATTATATTATGAATTATTTTTAACGTAACATTAGTTATAATATATAAATATATATTAATTCAATTTTGGTCATTTAAATCAATTTAATATTGAATCTTGACATAAAAACATTGTAATCTTTTGAAGATTTTCTCTTTGATAATGCACTTCCTCATCACATATGCTGGATTAATTTTAAATTAAAATTTTCTACTTAGATGAATGGGATTTTTAAAAATTGACTCTATATTTTGAATTATAATTATCTATATTACATTATAGTTCAAATTAATTCTTGACCAAAATTAATACTAAAATAGTTATAATTATTTATTGTGATTAATGTAAAAATGGATACACATGGGGTTAAACTAAAAGGATAACGGTTAAAATGACCTACATACTTTTCCAAAATTTATTTTATGATCATATTTGTAACCTATCATGTGTAATAATTGTTAATATTATAAATTTTATCCTTCTTCAATGTAATAAATGTGGTTACATCATTTATCTTTGAAAAATTACAAATATAACACCCACCTCACTTATAAATGGCCACACACTCTCTTCTCTTATTCAAACCCTAAAATACATTTGGGTAAACCAAGAAATACTAAAATAACATCCCAATTATATAAACGCATCCCTAAATTCTTAGTGTGGGTATAAATCCATCCTTGTAATGATTTTGGTTCAATCCAAAGAAGGTTACCTGAAGAAGTGGTAACGTTCATTAATAAGAATTTTTATTTAATTAATTACTCAACCTCCATCACTTTTTATTAAAAATTGATGATAAAATAAAAATAGTATATTACATATAATGGGATTTTTTATTTAATTGTCATAACCAATAATAATCCACACTTACATGAAATCTGTTATGAAATGGTCACTCATTTGTACGACAAACTATAACCTCAAAAACCGATGTCATTGTTTTTTCAATTACCACCACTCACTACAACATATATTGATGTATTTAAAGAATATATACATATATATTGAATATTTACAACATAATTTTCTATCTTTATTAATTATATCTTATAATTGTTTTTTTTACTTTTCATTCCACAGGGGATACGATATCTTCGCTTGTGCGTACGGCGTACTAGCACCTGATGAAGAGACGCGATTCATTTTTCACTAACTCTTTACATGGATAGTGATATGAATACATTTAATGAATATTTTTGATATAAGTGACATAATTATAATATTAATGACTTATATATCATTATTATAAGATTATATATAATTTTCTTTCTTACCTTTTTCGATCACATAATGGTGATAACATCGTTCGTGTATGTTTGGACTACCGCCTTAATGAAGTGATTCGACTCTATTTTAATCACCACAACACATGGATAATATATATAAGTATATTTAAATATGTAATATGGTATTTATAATTTTATTATTATCATTTAATAATTAATTTTTACTTATCTATTTTTTAAAATGATCATTGAGAAATGGAGACATTACACATGCGTTTGTTTGACGTAAAATACACAAGATCGTAACATATGTCATTTCTCAGAAAAATACTAAATAAATGGTATTAAAAGTATAATTTATATATAAATATTATAATTATGTCATTATTATTATTATTTATAAGATATTACTATATAATATGTACAAGAACCATATCATTCATTATGAAACGCACATGAGAAAAATAGAAAATTAACACAAAAAACAATGAAAATAATAAAATATAATTATCTAATGGTTGATAAGATGTTATAAAAAGAAAATGTATGATATTATAAATATTAATATAGTTATTTTATAAAATAATAACATTTATAAAACCATTATAAATTATATTAAATAATTCTCATCCAGATGGAAGCATTTGGTAAGATATTTCTTACCTCAATTCCCATTCATTTTGTAAAACCTCATCTTCATTATCTATGTCATGATAAAATTATATATGTAATGAAATTTCATTATTTTTCATTGTAATTATATGTTTTTTTATTTATATTTTATTTAAATATTCAATTTTTTTATTATTTCCAACATCAATGATATGATCTTTCTAAGGAACTTCATATCAATTAACCTTCATTGAGGCATATTATAATATCATGCTCCTCATTTTTATTAAATGGTGTATATAATTCCCCTATAACATATAATATATAGATTCCAAAATAATTCATTATTTTTAACTTTATGTTTTAATTATTTTAAAACAATTTCATTTTGAAAAAAAATCTACCAAGTGGTAAATAATTTCATAACACAATTTCTTTTCATTAAGTTATTTTACTTTTTTATTGTCTTTGATATTAGAATATTATCTGTGTAATGAATATTTATTATATAATTTAATCTTTACAATTTATTTAATTTGATTCATATTCCGAAAACACAATTTATTCATTCATTAATTCACACATCAATGTTATGATCCTTGTGAGGGTTTATTTGAAAATATAATTTTAATTGGGGTTGTCTATGATAGAATTTATGTTGAAGGATATTATTTGATAATTTAATAATAATCCTAATTATTCTTATAATAGTAGGTTTATTCATGGTATTTTTAATAACTAGTACCAGTTCCCCACTCTTTGTTACATAAAAAAATTGCGAATATCATTTTTTTAAAAATATAACATAATTACTCTCTTCGATCGAGTATTGGGTTCCTTAAAAAACCATGTTTTTTAAAAAATATTTCAAAAAGGATTTTAAAAATTTTAAAAATATTTATTAAAAACATTTTTACTATTTTTAATTTATAAAAAATATTTTGAAAGAAATGTTCATGTAAATTTTAAAATAATTATCATTGATATTTTACCAATAATGTTAAAGATATGTTTGATAACATATTAATAATGTATAGAATTTCATTTTATTTTGAATACTAGATGTTATAAAAACATTTATATGATTCAATGGTCATTTGAAAATAATAATATTTTTTTCAAACTTTTAGTTTTATAATGATTTTGAATTTAAAAAAGGTAACTTTCCCAAGAATATAATAACTGAGAATTTAATTGTATTTATATCCATCAAAGACATCAACCAAATATTACAATCACATAAAAATAAGGATATGTTGTATTGATATCAAAATTATTTTTTCTTTGAATAGTTTATGATCATATTTACCAATTAATTTATTGAGATTCACTATCTTGAATCATTTGTGTACTCATTAACTATCCCTTGAATTATTTACTTTCCTAAAATCATTTTAAATTAAATTTCCCTACAATTTCCATATTATTTATCATTGATATGTTTATTAAATAATATTTATATCATTTTTACATATGTTTCCCTAAATGGAAATTTATTTTTATGCCTCATAAAAAATTTATAAATCCACAATCTTTACTGAATATAAATATTTTATAATAAGGAAAATTGATCCAAAATTTTATCAAGTAATCGATATGTGAAGAATTATTTGAACATGAAGTGATGGGTGGGGAATTTTATTATTCATCCCATCTATGGATTTATATTCTGATGAGGTGAATCAGAATGAAATAATTAAATGGGTTCTTACCTAAAGTGTTAAATAGTCCTGTGAATGGTCTTTATGGTGGAGGTACGATGACTCCTGAGATCATAAAGTACAAAAATTAAGAATTTCCCTCACTGTGAATTCAGTTATTTTTATCCATGATATTTTCACAATAAAGTTATATCTTCATTGATATCATTCTTGATTTATTAATAAAATGGAATGTGTTTTCATTTATTTATCTTTCTTTATTGATTATTCCTTATCTTTTTATTAATGTCACTTTATTGATTAGATGACATGTGTTTTTAGTTATTTAACATGAAATATTGTTCATTTATTATCTAATAATGATTGTAAAATTATTTAAATGGGATGTGAGTATAGTTATTTACCTTTCCTTATCATTTATGCTTATTAATTCATGATATCTTATTATATACTGAATCCTTACCTAAAATTTGATCTCAACCTAATTATGATTCCTTTTCCAACGATTCCAAGAAGTTTACAATGATTGATGTGAAAGGAAATTCTAGAGTGAATAATGTTATACCAAAAAATTTATGTAGTAATTTCATTTTTTAAATGTAATATATGAATCATGTACATATCTATTTTACCAATGGTAGAAAGATATTAGGTTATTAGGTATTTCATTCCTTTTTTATTATGACAATTTAGTAAATAAGACTTCAACACCTCACTACTGTGGTCATGGTCCCTATATCTCGTATCTAATGAATATTATTAGAAACATTGGTAAATATATTTAGGAAAACATATATTATAGAACATAACCATATGAATTTGTTTAATATTAAGTATTGGAGAAACTCCCAAAGTTTTACTAAGGAATAAATTATGTGGTTTTTCCTAGCATTACATCCCTTTTGGGTCAGACATAGATTTACCTAGGCGTAATAAATCTGGAAATGTCACATTGAAATCAACCTGATTGTCACTTAGTGCATGAAAATGGGCCTTACTATGCACCTGTATTGACACTCCAAGGGAATATTATTCATATAATACATATATTCAATAGAAATAATTTTGAAGTATTTGAATAGATTATTATTATTAATGACCTATGATAAATCTAATTTTTTTATATTGAAAATAAGATGCACAAAATGAATGATAAAGGTATTTATATGTAAAAAAGAAGGGCATAAAAAAAATAATTATAGAGGAAAAATCAACATTATGATGGATGGAAATAAATATCATCCTAGGTATCTAGTTATATTTCATTTTCTTAAATATGGGGGACCTGGGTATTATCCATGTAAATATACTCTTATAAAGGTTAACCCTTAGAATAATTAGGGATCCATGTTTAAATAAAATAGTTGATTTAAATATATATTGGGATTCAATAATTAAATTATTGTAGTATTTTGACCAAATAGTATTTTTTTAATAATAATAATAATAAAATATTTAAAGATTTTTCTTAATATTAAAATAGTATATTTTTTAATTAATATAATAGGTATGGATATCATGATGAGTTTATGAATTTAAGGTTGATAATAAGTTAAAAGTATTAAACAACCAGTTTTAGGTTTTATGTGAAGGGAGTCTAGTAAGATTAATGATATCTTGGGAGAAATGTATGGGAATACAACCCATTTGGTTATTATATTTTTTAGTGAAAAGTTTATTTTAGGAATTAATAATTTACATTTTATCGACATAACATTAAAGGTATTGGTAAAATTTAAAGTTTTTATTATCATTAATGTGGTGGAAACTATGTGTCATCATAATTTTGGAAAATTATAGGAATCATGTTAATATATTTTAAGAAAAATGTTAAACCAAATGATGGGTGAAAATGCATCGCATTAGGAAAGGAAATGAGGCTTGAATTTATGACATAAAAAATGATAATAATTTAATTATTACCACTATACTAGGTGATGTCTTAGTTAATATTTCATTAGTAAAAGTATTTGACAAAAAAATATTAATAATGAACCATTGGACTTATAGTTGAGGTTTACCAATTAATTTATTATATTGGAAAACAAGATCTAACAATATTAAATTTAGAAAATATTTAGAGATAGATGAAAATAATTTTCAGTATTTGACAGATCTTATGATCAATTAAAATTGAATTTTAGTGCATTAGGGATAAAATTATTTTTTGATATTCATTTCTTGAAGTAGCTGATGAATTGGATACATATTTTGGCACAACCAACGAATAATATTTGGCCTATAAAATTTTAAGATATCATGTATTCGTTTTTCCTTATATTCATAGATTTTAATATAATTCCTCAACTATAATAAAATATTATTGAATAAAAATCCTATTACTTTTATATATGATGACTCAAATGGCATTTAAATTATCAAATACTGATGCTTTGAGGACCTCAACTATATATTGATCCCTTACTTTTTGGGTGATCAATGAACTCTATCACTCTTCATAATTATATACTCTTTTACCCATGGGCATATCTTCAATTTAAACCAATTTTCTAATAGGTATAAAAATACTTATAATGTATTACAAATTACCTTCATAATTCCCATCTGTCTTAATAAGAGGAAGTTTTATTAACACTTTTATGATGTTGGTTTTTCAAAAATCTTATTTCCAAATGCTAAACACTTGATTAACAAGATCCTGTTTAAATTTTGAGGATGAAATTTATTTATGGTAGTTATAATGTAACACTACGAGATTAAAAAATTGGAACATTGTATTTGATAGCATATAAAAAACGAAACACTAGAATTTAACAACCCACAAAATATATTTCATTTAATTTAATCTAATTGATAGCTTGTGGGACATGAAACCACGAGTCTAAATGAATTGTAATTTAATTTACTATTATTACATTTATATTAAATTATAAGTTATAAATAGTAGTAATAATAATAATTAATTATTTTTATTTATTTATTTGGAATAATATAAAAAAATTCTGAAAAACAATTTTTTTTTCTAAAAGATGGTTTATTTATAATATGTTAAAATTATTTAAAATTAATTGTTACCAATATTAGAAAATTTATTTCAAAAATTAAAATTATTTTTTAAGTAATAATAACAAAAATATTTTAGGGTTATTTCATTGAATTTTTATTTAATATTTCATTTTTAATGTATATTGAAAATACAACATTTTAAATAAAATCTTCTTATTGTTTAAATTATTTATAAAGTGATATTATATTTTTCATTCCTTTTAAATTAAATTTTTTTAAGTAAAATTTTCATTAATCCGATATTTTTATTGGAATAACTTTCATATTTAATTTTAGTATAAAACTATTACAAACATTTGAACATTTCCCCTTTGAAAATATGATTTCTCATCGCTTCAGTGGGATTATGTTTAAATTATATATTATAAGTTTTGTGAGTTTAATTTTGATAAAATTTATTCCATATTTGGAATAAAAATAATTTTTATTATGAAATATGGTAAACTTAATTATTTACCAAAATTAATAGTGACAACATTATAAATTATTTATAACGGTTAAGGTAAAAAATAAATTTATTGAGTATTAAAATAAAATGATATGGGTTAAATAACCAAAATATTATATATAATCTATATTACAACCCATCTTCGACCCAATTATGACTAATACTATAGAATAATCTATTATGGACCGTTTTATGTGAAAAAAAGGTGGTTATAATTTTTCATTTCAATTATAATAAGTGTGCCGCTCACCTCACTTATAAAATGGTTCCCTCTATACTCTCTTATTCACACCTTAAAATCCTTTAATATGGAACAAGAAATGTCCAAATGACTTCTTAGCTTTCATAATGTAATTATGGAATCTTTATTTTGGACATAAATTCAACTTAGTAAAAATATTGGTGAAAACAAATGGACTATACCCAAAGAATAGGTAACTTTATTTAATGAGTGTTTTTATTTTATTTCATCCTCCAACTCCCATAATTATTATAAAAACATGATGGTATAATATAATAATTTTATTCCATATAAAAATATATTTTTTATTTTAAAGGAATGACCTACTATAAACCCCACATCAATCATCATTCACATGTACAGAGAACTACCACCTCATAACAAATTTCATTAACTGTTTCCATTACCATCTACCACGGTTGGGTATAATGATGTATCTAAAGTATTTAAATGATTTATATAACATAAATATACCTATGTATTCATTATATTATATATACCTTTTATATTCAATTTCATAGGGGATACGTTAATGTCACTCGTTTGTACGATAGACTAGCGCCTTGCGAAGTGATGTGATTTGTATTTTATTAAGGATTTACATGTGAGGTAATAAGGATTAATTTAATAAATATATATAATTTATATGATATAATTATGAAATTAAGGATATATTTATCATTCCTAAATGATTATATATCATTTTATTTATTTTCTTTTTACTGACATAAGGATGATAACATTGTTCGTGTATGTGTGGACTATCGCCTTCTCAAAGAGTTGTGACTCTCTTTTTATCACCAACTCAAATTGATTATATAAAAACATATATTTAAATAAAAAATATATAATTTATATATTATTATCATTTTGGATAGATAAAATATTTCTTACCTCCTTTCCATAATGGTCGATGAAAAAATAGAACCAATACCCATACATATAAACGACATACATTCTCCCATATCGTAACGTACTTAATTTCTCAAAAATTAAATTCATGATTTTTTATTAGAGTATAATTAATATATAATATTATAATTATTTCATTATTATTATTATGGATATGATGGAACTATATTGTATGTAAAGGAACAGGATCATTCATGATGAATCACGAATGAGAGAACAAGATAGTTAACACCCAAAACAATGAAAATAATGAACGATAAGTGATAAAATAGTGATAAGATATATAATGTTGTACTTAAAATGAAGTATTTTATCTTTTATGTTTTAGTTAAACTCTATTTTTTGTAATGTAATGGTTATTGGGTGTATAAAGTGTACTAGGGATGTCCTGGGGCTTTCGGGGCATGAAAATGGGGAAAAGGGCTATTCAGCACATTGGTCAAAATTAGAGTACAATTAGATGTATCTGTGTACAATAACCATGCCATCATGGAGGAGGTAGCCATGTGGTTTAGAAAATATGAAAGTATGGATAATTAAAGATTGTGTCCTTGGATAAAGTAATCCTACACATCCAACACACATTTTTTTAAGCCCTATGGGATTCATAGGAGACTGTACGACCAAGGCCCCTCTCGGATACATGGTGGTGTACATTTGGTGCATGGTTTTGCTAGACGAGCATAAAAACTATTTTCATAATTAAATAATGGTCATTTACCATTTCATCCTTCATAATTTAAGGTTTATAAAAAAAATTTCTTCCCCATTTATCTACCAGCAACCTAGGTAATGAACCCTTTCCCCAAGCTTCCAATGGGATGTTTCTCCTTTGATTTTTGGTAGTTTTGAGCCTGGTTTTGTGAAAATAAAAGATAAAAGTGATTGTAACACTACCAATACCTATATTTTCTAAAAAATGATTTGATTAATTTATTTTCTACTTCTAAATCCCTAGAAATTATTTTTTCTATTGGATTCTATGTTAGTTGTTTGAAGGTTGTTTGAGTTTGAATCAAAGTCCACGATTAAGCAAGTGTTTACCTATAATCCTGATGTAGGTGGTCTATAATTGAAATCCTATAGTTTTGATGTTTAATATTTGTAATTAGTTATTTTTTGGTATCTATTTTAAATATTTTTGGTTTCTGTAGTGGGAAATGGAAAATTGGTCAACTGAAGGAGCAAATGACCACCTCACAATTCTCGTTGAATCTATTGAGGTTCAGTTGGCCAAGCTATGGGCCACCCATGGGGTGTTCCTATTCCATGAATATTAAATTGAGTTGTTAAATATTACGTTGATTTTTTATGTAATATATCCAATAAAAATTATATTTTTTGTGCTAATAAGGGTTATTAAGTAAACCTGATGATAATAATGTTTATATTGATAACATGGAATAAGGGGGTGTTTTTACTAACATGATGATGTTAAATGAGTTACCAAATAAATGTTAAATGGATTAAACTATTAAAGACTCATGATCATGAAAACCCATTGTATTAGTGGGGTATTGGACTGAGGATCTACTCCCATGGGATAGGCTAGACTGATGTTATAGGTCCTACCCAGGTATTATGTGAATAAAATTTTATACTAGGGCTCCACCTGTATGGGTCTATCTAGGATAATACTCTAGGACCTGTCAATGTATTTCATGGGTTATGGTGTGAGAATGAGGATTTATGATTCTAATGAATTCAAATGATGTTAATTCTTAGAATGAGGATATGATGTTTGTTTATTCATATATTGTTGGAAAATGAATGTACCTAAGATATAGGGAACTTTATTCTAATTGAATATTGTTTAGTTGACTGGAATAATTTGATGTATGTTTGATGAATATAGGTAACACTTAAAACTAATGATTAAAGTACTAAATGTATATCCTATCAATTAATGGAAAATAGAATAAATTTTATTTATTGTACTATTTTCAATAATTCTGCAAACACTATTTAGACTAGATATTTTGTAAACACTATTAGTGGTGGACTGCTGAGTTGTACTCATACCCTTCTCGGGAAACCAGTGGGTACCTAGGTAGATTTCATGTTAATAGGTCAGTATGGGGGAAAATCTCATATGATAGAGGGTTTATTTTGGTCTTTGGGATGTTCATGGATGAGGAAACTAAATATGATTTACAAAACAATTTTGGGGAGTCTATAGTTTGTCAATATTTTAGAATTTAGTTGAAACTTGACATTATAATAAATGAAATGAAATATCTAATACTTTTTTAAGGCATGTACCAAGTTTTTTTGTAAATGGATTATGATGCATGATTATTGTTATATTTTACATTATTTATTACTTTATCTAGAATATATTACATAGATAAAGCTGATATAGTCTCCCCAGATGTCTTATTAGACTCTCAATGCTTATCATAAGCCTCTGTCACCCGAGGAGGCATGATTGAGGTCTTCTGGAACATCAATATAGGGAACTAGTTTAGTAGAACCTAGGAGAGGGCATTACAAATTGGTTTCAGAGTGGTTTATTTTCCATTGATAATTTTTTTTGGTATGGTAGAAAGAAGATTAGGATGTGTCTGGCCTTGGAATAAGCTTGTTCATGGGAGTAGCTAAACACTGTTTGGGGGAAAACCTTACATCCTTGGGAGGGATTGTTTTTATTGATATTAATTTTTATAGTTGAATTTTATTTCACCTCATGTGATGAAATTAGTGTGGGATGTTATTGTTTTATGGAAATTTGATCATGGGACGAAATGGAATGAATTTTTTCATGCATTCATCATTTTAGGAACTTTGGGATAAAAATATCATGCATCATGCATGGAATGCATATGATACATGTTATTGTTTTGTATGGGGATTATAAATACATTCTAGTCCAATTGGGATTCTTAAGATAAGTTTCTAATAAATAAGTTATCATTTTTTGAAGAATTGAAATATATTTTTAATGGTTAAAATAATAGTTCTTAATGGGAATGATTTGTCTATTTAAATAATAAAATGATGTTAACATTAAGGGATTACTATGGTGTTTAAAATGAATTTAATTTGATGATTTTATTTTTACATGTTGTATAGGGCCCATTTTAAGGATTGTTTATGGTAGTGTAAGAGATATGATAATGTCTGTATGGATAGTGTAGGTAGAGTGGGTTTTTTATGGTTGGTTGTGAATTTTTCAATCTATGGTTTAATCCCATTGATCTTTCATTCTAATTTTTTTGGTAAAAATGTTTTGAAATATGAAGCTGAATAAAAGAGTTTCTTCAAAATCATTAAAAAAATATAAAGATTTAAAATTTTGATTCTTAAGATTTTAAAACCATAGATATAATTAAAAAATAATATGTAATGATAGATCTTTTTCGGTCTCCAATTGTGTGAATCCCACTTTTTTTTATATATCCCTTTATATGGTTTGGTTGGGAAGTGATAATTACTTAGTGTGTGACCTTTCTTATGGGTCAGAAGGCCTAGATGATTTTTTAGGTGTTAATAGTGGTTTTTTCCTTGTTGTCCCTTTATTAGTGATGTCGTATTGAGGTGCTGAGGTTTTTCAAGATAATGTAGAAGTGGTATCCTTTGTTAGTTGTTATCACATAGTTTGTACTTTGGACTAAAAAAATGATATTTTGGATTTATATTCCTCTTAGTGGAAGCTATGATGATATGGGTGTGGAACCAAACGTAAATGGTCTCTTGGTGTGTGAGATTAAGTTGTTTCAGGACAAGTGATGGAGTTACTTCTGTGGGTAGTGACTTATTGAGGTTTGGTGTGTATTACATAGAGGTAAAGGTAGTGGAAATTTCTAGATGCAATTTAAGTATATGGAGTCAATTTTGTTTGATCTTTGGGGGTGATTTTAAGAGAGGTTGGATGAGTTTATAAATCTTTTAGATGTAGAAGGAATACATATATATATATATATATATATTGTAGTGGGAAATGAAGAGTTCATCCTTGTGTGGGTTTAGCCTATTTGGCTCGGGGGAAAGTTAATGGTTTGGGAGATCGAGTGTGACCCTGAAGGGGGTTATCCTGGTGTTTTAGGTTCTTTGGAATGTGAATATGGATGGATTATTTGGAGATGGAATCAATTCATAGTGGGTTCCATTGAGTTTTGGTAAACATGAAATTTTATGCCTTGGTTTCTTCTCAAGAAAGCACTGTAGTGTATGTAGATTGTTTTTGGGATTGTTTTGGAAGAGACAAAATTCTTTGTGTTTCTAAACTATCTATTTAGATGATGATGAATGAGGTGATTGGTGTTTAATTTGGGGTGGAAAAGACAAGTATGAATAAAACATTTATGGACACCTTGGTTATAGAAGTGACACCCTATGTGAGGGGTGGTCACATTATTGCACTTGATGTGTGGAAGATTTTGATATGGAATAAGAATGTTAAAGTTTTCTATAATCTGATGGGGATGATGAACTAGGAGGAATTTTTAGTTTTATAAGTGGGTGTTTGAGCCTGACTCGGATGATGTATAGATAATGTGATCTAGAGTAGGATTAAGTGAGTGGTTATAGGAAAGTGCATAAAATCAGGGTTTATGATGATATCTAGATGCGGGTATGTGCTAGGGAAGAATGATGTTGTTTATTATGGGCGAACTGGTGGCTCATGATAAGAGCCTTCCATTTTTTGTGTGATCTCAATGGGAAGTATATTTTTTTAAAGATACTCTTTAGTTTCAAGACAATGTGATGGATTGTTTGTTTTTTATTATGGATCACTAGGGTCATGCCGTAAGAACATGGGTGGGATGATAAAGTAGTTCCAAGGGTAATGTTGGGTCATGCCTTTTTGGTAATGGTTGCTGAAAATTTTGTGAGTTTTAGTTGAAAATTCTTCTTAAGTGGTGTTGGTTGAGTGCTGATGAGATTCTTGAATGCCACAAATCTTGGGACTTTTAATAGGTTAAGGAGTCCTTGTAGTGGAACATGATATCAATTATGAATCTACCATTGTGGTATTCTTTACTGACATATTGGTATAATTCTAGACTTGAGATGATAATGCCTAGCATCCTGAAATTTTCATATCTACATTGGGCTGGCATTGGATATACGTTAAGAAATATATATTTTTTCTTTTTGTTGGATAAAGAACCTAATGGATAATGGGTTCATGATCTAGTTTGAGAAAATCCACATAGTGGGAAGTGTACCACTTCTATTTTGAGAAGGATCATTGTAATGGAATGGGTGTTGGTGAATGAAACAAAACACATTCTAGAATTCCAAGGGAAGGCGGTGTTGACACATTGGTTTTTTCTCGTAGGAGAGAGCGGGGTGGCCACATCTATTTATTGGGTTCGTATCATTAGGGTTTGGACCTTGGTGGTATTAGTGACCTTACCAAGGCTGTGAGGATGGCACTCCTAATGTTGGTGAAATATGTCAGTCACATATTAGTATAGAAAAATGTATGTTCAATATGGTGGCATTGAGATGTGGATAGGGAACTTATGATGTGCATGTATAAAATTCCAAGAGGAAGGACAGGTGGGACATATATGTGGTTATCAATTTATCCAAGCACTAGCTTCAGGTATCAAGAGGTTCTAAAAGTGATATGATATATTCATGTCCGAGGTAGGGGTTGGTGCAATGAGACACAAAAATGTTTCATGTCTAATGAAACCTTTCTATTAGAACCTCATCGTGAATAGGGAATTGACTCTAGTAGGTGAATTTGTATGATCTTGAAATGTATTCAGGTGTGAAGGAATCTTGTCCAAGTAAAGTAGTGTTTTTACAATAGTGAATGTTGATTTTTTTAGGAATGAGTCGACCGAATATGGTTCAAATCGACCAGTTAAAAGTAATAGATGTGGTGGTCTTTAATCCATATATAGTTGATGTTTTGGAATTATAAGAACATTTCAGAAAAGGGATAATTCTTTTAGTAAAATCGGAGTTGTGATTGATTCATATATGGATGGTGGATGCATGTCCATTTCATGTGGTTTAATAGAAAGGATGGATGATGATATTGGCTATTTTTCCCATGTATTCCAGTGTGTGGTATGTTATGAAACATGTTGGGTATGATAGAGAGTTTTAGTTAGGGTTGAGGTTATTATTTTTCAATGATGGAGGTTCAAAAAAACATATGTTGGTGTTTATGAGCTATAGAGAATAGAGGGTAAGACCATAGAGAGTAAGTGGTCAGTTGAGGACGTGACCGGTGTTTCAAATTGGATGGTCTTGGGAAAATCCATCTTGGTCTTCGGTTTGGAAATGTACATTAACTCTGTTTTTTTTGATTTCTTGAGATCCTTGACAAGAAGGTTGTTCTTGGGTTTTGTTATGGGTGTTCAGTTTTGGAAAATGTCATTAAGCCTTGATTTTTGGATTGATACAGGTTTGAGAATGTGGTTAGTTATTCATATATTTTAATGGGTGACACTATGTTTGGTTTATAATTAGGTTTAGAAATTAGGATAGATTGGTAACCCTATATGTTGGGTTGTTTTTTCCTTCTGGGGAAAATCATACTGGAGTGGTACAAATTCGATATCCGAGGGAGGTATTTCTTATTATGATACCCATTTTTTATGGTAGTTTTAGTGGTATTTGTAACATCCCAAGGTTTTCTAAAAATAAATTGAAAATGCTTGAAATTTTGTTTAAGGTATATATTTATAAGTATCCTTTAAACATAATTTTATTTATTCTATGATTTGAATTTCAAGAAACTGCCATCTACAATTGGGTTCAGTATGTTATTTAGAGTCTGATGAAACAAACTTGTTTTTTTGGTGAATAGTAACATGCCCTTATGAATAGTAATATGAATAGTAATATGACCTCATGAATAGTAAATAATAATATTATTTTATTTTTCCATGGCAATAGGATAATGGGATCTTAATTAATTTTCCAATGTCACATGAAACTAGTTGCACTTAAATATTGTTATTTTTCGAATTAACTGTGAACTTATTTAAAAATTAAATTAATAATATTTAGAAAATTATTTTTGAAAAATGGAGTTCATTTTTGAATTCTACACATCGAAAAATGGTTGGGGTAAATTTTTGGTATTTTTCTGAAACTCTTGAATTTTCAGTGAATAGTAAAATACGATAAAATACCATATAATCAATTTATCAGTAAATATGCACTATTTATGACATCATAAGTGATGCAAGGCCACTTTCTTCGAAATAAAATGATATTATCACTATTTAGGGCCACTTGTTTGAGATTATTCATAGTCTTGATAAAAATATTATAATAATGATTAAAATAATCTAAAAAACCTCCCCTCCTCCACTATAAATATCACCCTCACTCCCCTCTTCCTCTCACACCTCTCAAGCCTTGAGCATTGTCTAATTTCTGCCAAATTCCCTCCCCAATCTTCTTCCCCACGTCCTAGAGCTGCTGGTCTCACCAAAAGACCAAAATCAAAGCCCTTAAGAAGGATCTCAAGGAGAAGAGATCAAGAGGTAAACATCCTCTTTCATTTTCATTCTTTCCTTCCATTTTATGTTATTCTCTTCCTTTCCCTTTGTCTTTTGTTGGGATATTTCATTTAATATTTCCCCTTACTGTCCAAATTTTGTATGAATGATGAGATATTCCATTCCTCACATCAATCTTATTTTTATGAAATTTTAAGAGATGCCATTAGGCTGCCGAATTTTTGTAAGAAATTTCTCATGTTTTCTTCATTTCAAGATTCCATTCTCTTCGTTATTCACCCCCTCTTATCCAAGAGGCATGAAATCTCCAGAATAATGTATATTCTGGATGTTGTCATGTTTATGGAAAATTACAAATCATTATTCCTCTCCTCTCTCACTTATTTAAAGAATCAAAAAACATTGTCCATTTGTGTCGAATTACCGATATCGTGGACGATGTATTTTCAATATCCATTAATTCTTTCAAGTCTGGTCATGAAACCATTTATATGGTTGAAACAGGTTATAATATATGTTTTATGAATCATATAAGGTTCTGGAATTCTTTTGTACTCATGATTCAAACTTATAAGACTAAATGAAATTGTAATTATCAAAGAACCACTTAAATTATCTAAACGTACATAATTAATGTTTTAACTTATAAATAATCATCATATAAAGCACCAAAGTGATAAATGGTATAATTTATGGTACTGGAATTATGTAAATACTACTCCATTCCAATTCTGGAGTTTCACTTCCAATCAACAAGAACGATTCATCATGAACCGATTGTGAAAATCACAAAAGAACTCACCCAAAATAATGCAAGGAACAAAATACTAACAATTAAGGGGTGAAATGAGGTTATGAAATGACCATATAAGATGTTATAAACATGAACATTTTTCTATAAAATACTAATAACACTCTTTTAACCATTATACAGGAGGTTTAAACAATTTTGAAGTAAGGCAATCCCAAGGTAAGGGAATTCTTAACTCGATTTCCATTCTTTGGGTTAACCTTCTACTTTTTAATTTATGTGCTATTTAAATTGTTTGTGTGATGGGTTATATTTATATTATGTTTAATTAGGTGTATTTACAGAGTATATACATATTCCATCCACTCTATTAAGTCTCACTTCAAGTATATGATGTTTATAAGGGACTTTTCTTCTAAAATCCTCTTTTAAAATTTTGTTTTATAAGATTCAAAGGCAATGTTTTTATGATATTGTTTAAGTTGTATGATTATGTTTTGGTTATTGGGCATTGTTTATGATGAAGGGTGGGACCTATATTTCCCTCCAATGCATTGGGTATGAGTAAGTTGGAGGTCGGCCGTATGGTTACTCCAAGTGTAACTGTGATGGTTACACAAAGTAAGGTAGCCGTGAGGGTTAAAAATTTTAAGGTAGCCAAGATGGTTACGAGATTATGTAAGTAATGCCCCAATATACCTCTATGATTATAATTATGTTTGTGTGGATCTTGTGTAAATATCATGTTACGCTAAGTAAGATTTTATGCCTAGAAAGCATGTCTTTTGAAAATATTTTCATACGTCATGCGTATTCATGGACTAATGTGATTTTTCCTTCTTTTTCATACCTTACTGAGCTTTTGTGCTCATCCCAAGTTTTTAAATGATTTTTCACAGGTTAATGATGAGTAATACAAGGAAGGAAGACATTTTAAATGTTGAAGAATTGTCAAGGATTCTTGCTTTGTGTTTTAATGTTTTATATTCTGAGGAAAATGGAAACTGATTTTATGGTATCCACTATGTAACAATGTGTAATGTTATGAATGTTTTGTCTTAATTCTCTAAAGCTCTAAACTTGAAAAGATCCTCAATGTATAATGAAGTTTTTTCTTAAATAAATTCAAGATTATGTATGAAATAAGTGCGGGTCCTTATAGTTGGTATCAGAGGATGGTTTAGATAACTTTAGGGGTTAAGGTGATGCTAATAGAATACCATAAATAATTCTCACCCTATGTTTAATTTGTTATAGCATTTAAAGATTACCATGTTTCTTCATCTAAGAAATGTTTGTTTAGAATGGTTGTCCGCAGAAGGAACATGGATGCTGAAGAGGATAGGCACCGACAGAATGACATCCTTCCTGATCAACAGCCTGGAATGGTAGGGATTGGAACCGAGCAGTTTGTGACAGTAATGGCTCAGCTAACGCAGGCAATAAATGGTGGTGGCATCCATGCAAGAGGACAAATAGAGGTACCCCAACGGAACATGACAGTGGTGGAACATTTTATGAGACAACATCCTCCTGCATTCAATGGATCTTCTGACCCAGTGGCAGCAGAAGGATGGATTAAAGCCCTTGAAAAGCTATTTGATGTTATGGGATGTTCGGACAATCAAAAGGTAAGTCTTTCCATTTATCGTTTTGAAGGGGAAGCTGATCAGTGGTGGTCAATGGTAAGGAATATCATGGGTAGAGAGGATTTTGATGCCTTAGTGTGGGATGAATTTAAAAGTCTTTTTCTTGAAAAATATTTTCCTAAGGTGGTGCGACTTAGAATGGAGAAACAATTCCTTGAACTGAAACAAAAGGAGGAAGATTCAGTGGCTATGTATGAGGCGAACTTCACCCGACTGGCGAGGTATGCTCCAAATCTTATTCTGGATCTCGATAGCAAAATCAACCGCTTTTACTCAGGATTGAAGCCAAGGTATCGAAGGGCGTTGGCCTCCCGTGAATTCAAAAGTTACGAGAAACTTGTCCGATGTGCTGAGAGGGTAGAGATGGAGTTTGCTGACGATCACATGCAATTTGGAAACAAAGAGAAGAAGAGGTCAAATTGGAAAGCAATGGGTAAGAATCAACCAATGAAATCTGATGGTAAGAAAATACAGTTTCCAGTTTGTGAAAAGTGTGGCAAGAAGCACCCTGGGGAATGTCTTATCAAAACTGGGAAGTGTTTTAAATGTGGTAAGTTTAGACACATGGCCCTAGATTGCAATGAAAATGATCCAAAGACTAATCCTGATAAGAAAACTGTAAAGTGTTTTAAATGTGGTGAGATGAGTCACTATGCAAATGCCTGTCCAAAGAGGGATCCAAATGATGCAAAGAAGCCAGACTACAAGCAGAAATGTGTAGTGAGATCCTTTGCGACTACGTCAGCAGATGTTGGGCCATCCAATGAAGTTGTATCAGGTACTTTGTTTGTTCACTCAGATTTTTCTAAAGTTTTGTTTGATACGGGGTCTACACATTCCTTCATCTCTGAGGAATTTTCTAGTAAATTGGAAATATCACATCAACAAATGATACCCGAACTTTTTGTTAAAACACCAGGGGGAAATGTTATAGCAAAGAGGAATTATAAGAATATTTCTATTGTGGTATGTGGAAAGACTTTACCTGCAAACCTTGTTGTTTTACCCTTAGTCGAGTTTGAAGTTATTCTGGGGATGGACTGGCTTTCTGATTATCATGCTAAGATTGACTGTAGAGCTAAAGAAGTTGTTTTTCAGAAAGAGTTTCAGTTTGTATACAAGAATGAACCTATACAATTGATAACATATCAAGAAGCTGAGAAACTACTGAAAGATGGAAATGAAAGTTATCTGGCTCATATTGTTGAAAACAAGGGAACTATTCAAATTAATGATGTGCCAGTGGTAAATGAATACCTTGATGTTTTTCCTGAGGAGTTACCCAGTTTCATACCTAAATGAGAAGTCGAATTCACAATTGACTTAGTTCCTGATGCTAAGCCAATTTCAAAACCCCCATATCGTATGGCTCCAATAGAACTTCTTGAATTGAAAAATCAGTTACAGGATTTGCTTGTCAAAGGCTTCATTCGTCCCAGTACTTCACCATGGGGAGCCCCTGTTTTGTTTGTTAAAAATAAAGATGGTTCCATGAGAATTTGCATTGATTATAGAGCTTTGAATAACATCACTGTTAAAAATAAGTATCCTTTGCCTCATATTGATGACTTGTTTGATCAGCTCCAGGGAGCTCAGTACTTTTCCAAGATTGACTTGAGATCCGGATACCATCAACTGAAGGTGAAGGAGGATGACATCCCGAAAACAGCCTTTCGTACTAGATATGGGCATTATGAATTTGTTGTTATGCCATTTGGGTTAACTAATGCACCTGCTGTATTCATGAATCTTATGAATAGAGTATTTCATGAGTTCTTGGATAAGTTTGTGGTTGTATTTATTGATGACATTCTGGTTTTTTCTAAAAATAAAGAGGAGCATGAAAAAAAATCTAAGGGTTGTTTTACAAACTTTAAAAGAAAAGAAACTATATGGAAAATTCAGCAAGTGTGATTTTTGGTTGCAACAGATTTCTTTTCTTGGGCACACTGTAAATAAGGATGGAATAACAGTTGATCCTGCCAAAACAAAAGTAGTTGATGAATGGCCAAGACCCACAAATGTTACAGAGATTCGTAGTTTTCTGGGCTTAGAAAGTTATTACCGACGCTTTGTTAAGAACTTTGCACGGTTATCTAGCCCAATAACTAAGTTAACACAGAAAGGGGTTAAATTTGTTTGGACAGAGGAATGTGATGTTTGTTTTCAGGAACTAAAGAAGAGATTGGTGAATGCTCCAGTTTTGGCCTTACCTTCCCGGAATGGTGAGTTTGTCATCTACAGTGATGCTTCTTTGAAGGGACTTGGTTGTGTTTTGATGCAGAATGATCAGGTAATTGCCTATGCTTCGAGACAACTTAAACCTCATGAGCTGAATTATCCCACACATGATTTGGAATTGGCATCTGTGGTTTTTGCTTTGAAAATATGGAGGCATCATCTATACGGAACCAAATGCCAAATATATACTGAACATAAATGTCTTAAGTATATATTCACTCAGAAGGAATTAAACATGAGGCAGATAAGATGGCTAGAACTGATAAAGGATTATGACTGCACGATTAATTACCATCCTGGAAAAGAAAACAAAGTAGTGGATGCCTTAAGTCGGAAAAATCATGCATCATTAACCATGATACATTTGGAACGTGATCCCTTGATTAATGATTTGATAAATTTTGGCTTAGAAGTTGTTGGTGTAGGGAATATATATGTTTTGTTTCAGGTTTCAGTGCATTCTTCGTTGTTAGACAGAATTATGAAAGCGCAGAGGGAAGACCGTGAGCTACAGAAAAAGGTAGAATTGGTTAAAATGGGTAAGTTTCCAGAATTTAATCTTGATAAAGATTGTGTTTTAAGGTTTGGAAAAAGGTTGTGTGTGCCTTGTGATTCCCAGCTGAAGAAATAATTGTTGTGTGAAGCTCATAGTTCTCCATTTTCTGTTCATCCTGGAAGTACTAAGATGTATAGAGACCTTCGGGAGTATTACTGGTGGAATGGGATGAAAAGAGATATTGCTGATTTTACAATGAAATGTTTGACATGTCAGCAGGTTAAAGCAGAGCGGCAGTTACTGAAGGGGATGCTTCAGCCTTTGCCAGTTCCAAAATGGAAATGGGAGAATATAACCATGGATTTTGTGGTGGGACTACCAAAGACTTCTCGAGGTAACAATGCGATATGGGTTATTGTTGATCGGCTAACAAAGTCTGCTCATTTTCTTTCTATTCGAGATACAATGACATTAGATCAGCTTTCTCGATTGTACCTCAAAGAGATTGTTAGGTTACATGGAGTTCCTCTTTCCATTGTGTCTGACTGAGATCCCAGGTTCACTTCTAAATTTTGGAAGGGACTTCAGAAGTCTTTGGGAACAGAGTTGAATTTCAGTATAGCTTTTCATCCTCAATCAGATGGGCAATCAGAATGAACAATTCAAACTTTGGAGGATATGCTTCGAGCTTGTTCAATGGACTATCAGGGAAGTTGGGATCAACATCTTTCATTAGTTGAGTTTTCTTATAATAACAGTTTCCATTCCAGTATTCAGATGGCACCTTTTGAGGCCTTGTATGGAAAGTGGTGTCGGACTCCTGCGTTTTGGGATGAAGTCGGTGAAAGAAAGTTGATGGGGCCAGAATTAGTAGAAGAAGTGGCTGAGAAAGTGAGGATGATCCAGCAACACATGAGGACAGCTTAGAGCAGGCAGAAAAGTTATGCAGATAACAGAAGGAAAGACTTCTCTTTCAAGGTAGGTGACCATGTTTTCCTTAAAATATCTCCTTGGAAAAGTGTGATTCGTTTCAGTAAGAAAGGGAAACTAAGTCCACGGTTCATCGGTCCTTTTGAAATCTTGGATAAAGTTGGAACAGTTGCGTACCGCGTAGCTTTGAATCCGAGCTTGTTTCAGGTACACAATGTTTTTCATGTTTCGATGTTGAGAAAGTATGTTCCAGATTCATCACATGTCTTGAGGCCGGAAGAAGTTCAGCTAGCAGAGAACCTTTCTTATGAAGAAAAACCGGTTCAGATTCTTGATCGAAGAGAACAGGTATTGCGGAATAAGGTAATCCACCAGGTAAAGGTTTTGTGGAGAAACCACATGGTTGAAGAAGCAACATGGGAGTCTGAAAATGCTATGAGGGAAAAATACCCTCAGTTGTTTAATAAGTAAATAAAATTGCGAGGACGCAATTTCAAGAAGGTGGGGATAATGTAACATCCCAAGGTTTTCTAAAAATAAATTGAAAATGCTTGAAATTTTGTTTAAGGTATATATTTATAAGTATCCTTTAAACATAATTTTATTTATTCTATGATTTGAATTTCAAGAAACCGTCATCTATAATTGGGTTCAGTATGTTATTTAGAGTCTGATGAAACAAACTTGTTTTTTTGGTGAATAGTAACATGCCCTTATGAATAGTAATATGAATAGTAATATGACCTCATGAATAGTAAATAATATTATTATTTTATTTTCCCATGGCAATAGGATAATGGGATCTTAATTAATTTTCCAATGTCACATGAAACTAGTTGCACTTAAATATTGTTATTTTTCGAAATAACTGTGACCTTATTTAAAAATTAAATTAATAATATTTAGAAAATTATTTTTGAAAAATGGACTTCATTTTTGAATTCTACACATCGAAAAATGGTTGGGGTAAATTTTTGGTATTTTTCTGAAACTCTTGAATTTTCAGTGAATAGTGAAATACGATAAAATACCATATAATCAATTTATCAGTAAATATGCACTATTTATGACATCATAAGTGATGAAAGGCCACTTACTTCTAAATCACATGATATTATCACTATTTAGGTCCACTTGTTTGAGATTATTCATAGTCTTGATAAAAATATTATAATAATGATTAAAATAATCTAAAAAACCTCCCCTCCTCCACTATAAATATCACCCTCACCCCCCTCTTCCTCTCACACCTCTCAAGCCTTGAGCATTGTCTAATTTCTGCCAAATTCCCTCCCCAATCTTCTTCCCCACGTCCTAGAGCTGCTGGTCTCACCAAAAGACCAAAATCAAAGCCCTTAAGAAGGATCTCAAGGAGAAGAGATCAAGAGGTAAACATCCTCTTTCATTTTCATTCTTTCCTTCCATTTTATGTTATTCTCTTCCTTTACCTTTGTCTTTTGTTGGGATATTTCATTTAATATTTCCCCTTACTGTCCAAATTTTGTATTAATGATGAGATATTCCATTCCTCTCATCAATCTTATTTTTATGAAATTTTAAGAGACGCCGTTAGGCTGCCGAATTTTTGTAAGAAATTTCTCATGTTTTCTTCATTTCAAGACTCCCTTCTCTTCGTTCTTCACCCCCTCTTATCCAAGAGACATGAAATCTCCAGAATAATGTATATTCTAGATGTTTTCATGTTTATGGAAAATTACAAATCATTATTCCTCTCCTCTCTCACTTATTTAAAGAATCAAAAAACATTGTCCATTTGTGTCGAATTACCGATATCGTGGACGATGTATTTTCAATCTCCATTAATTCTTTCAAGTCTGGTCATGAAACCATTTATATGGTTGAACCAGGTTATAATATATGTTTTATGAATCATATAAGGTTCTTTAATTCTTTTGTACTCATGATTCAAACTTATAAGACTAAATGAAATTGTAATTATCAAAGAACCACTTAAATTATCTAAACGTACATAATTAATGTTTTAACTTATAAATCATCATCATATAAAGCACCAAAGTGATAAATGGTATAATTTATGGTACTGGAATTATGTAAATACTACTCCATTCCAATTCTGGAGTTTCACTTCCAATCAACAAGAACGATTCATCATGAACCGATTGTGAAAATCACAAAAGAACTCACCCAAAATAATGCAAGGAACAAAATACTAACAATTAAGGGGTGAAATGAGGTTATGAAATGACCATATAAGATGTTATAAACATGAAAATTTTTCTATAAAATACTAATAACAATCTTTTAACCATTATACAGGAGGTTTAAACAATTTTGAAGTAAGGCAAGCCCAAGGTAAGGGAATTCTTAACCCGATTTCCATTCTTTGGGTTAACCTTCTACTTTTTAATTTATGTGCTATTTAAATTGTTTGTGTGATGGGTTATGTTTATATTATGTTTCATTATGTGTATTTACAGAGTATATACATATTAAATCCACTCTATTAAGTCTCACTTCAAGTATATGATGTTTATAAGGGACTTTTCTTCTAAAATCCTCTTTTAAAATTCTGTTTTATAAGATTCAAAGGAAATGTTTTTATGCTATTGTTTAAGTTGTATGATTATGTTTTGGTTATTGGGAATTGTTTATGATGAAGGGTGGGACCTATATTTCCCTCCAATTCATTGGGTATTAGTAAGTTAGAGGTCGGCCGTATGGTTACTCCAAGTGTAACTGTGATGGTTACACAAAGTAAGGTAGCCGTGAGGGTTACAAATTTTAAGGTAGCCAAGATGGTTATGAGATTATGTAAGTAATGCCCCAATATACCTCTATGATTATAATTATGTTTGTGTGGATCTTGTGTAAATCTCATGTTATGCTAAGTAAGATTTTATGGGTGGAAAGCATGTCTTTTGAAAATGTTTTCATACGTCATGCGTATTCATGGACTAATGTGATTTTTCCTTCTTCTTCATACCTTACTGAGCTTTTGTGCTCATCCCAAGTTTTTAAATGATTTTTCACAGGTTAATTATGAGTAATACAAGGAAGGAAGACATGTTAAATGTTGAAGAATTGTCAAGGATTCTTGCTTTGTGTTTTAATGTTTTATATTCTGAGGAAAATGGAAACTGATTTTATGGTATCCACTATGTAACAATGTATAATGTTATGAATGTTTTGTCTTAATTCTCTAAAGCTCTAAACTTGAAAAGATCCTCAATGTATAATGAAGTGTTTTCTTAACTAAATTCAAGATTATGTATGAAATAAGTGTGGGTCCTTATAGTATTACTCAAACAACTCTATTATTGGTATACATTAGTAATGTTGAGTTTAAGGATAATTAGTCCTTTTAGGATCATCTGATTTTTATTATGGATCATAGTGAGACATTTTTATGAGGAAAGGTTGTTTCTTTGGTATGAGTGTTATAAAATAATCATACTATTGCAGAGAAAACATGGGAGAGTGATATAAATATGTAGGATTATGGGACCAATCTTTTTATATAGGTTTCCTGTGGTGTATGGGAGTGCAGATTGAGGATGATACATTGTAGAATTAGTATTTTGTATGATCCTAAACTTCTAATGAGGTACATTCATGTTTATGTTTTATTTTCACTTCCTTTATTTTAGAAAAAGGAATTGTTTTCAGGTGTATGAGGAGTCTTGAGGGTTTCTTGGGGTTTTTGGGTCATGAAAATGTTGAAAAGGGATATCTAGTTCATGTTTCATATTTGGATCATGCTTAGACGTAACCATATGCCATAACCAAGCAATCTTGGAGGAGAAAGGTTCATGGTTGTGAAATCATGAAAGGGGGGAGCCTAAATCATTACAGCACAAGACAAAGCCTTCTTGGAAATTTTTTTTACAACCATGTAGCCATGCCATGCGGCTCATTAAACTGGGGGAATTTCCCATCCCCCCTCATGATTTAAAGTTTAAAACCCAAACATCTTCCCCATTATTCTTATAGAATCCTAGGTGATGAACCATTCCCACCCAAGCTTCACTTGGACATTTTTCCATCGATACATGGCTATTTAGATAGTGGTTGGGTGGGAATATAACCTTTGGGTGATTCAAATGTTGTTCTTACATCTATTTTTATGTAAAAAGAGTTTTGTTATTAATATTCTCCTTTAAATTCCGAAAAAACTTTTTTTTTACATTGGATTTTATGTTGGGCGTATTATTTTTGTTTGACTTCAAATCAAAGGCCAAGGTTAAGTGAGAGTTTTCCATTGAAATTAAGGTAGGTGGAATACATATTTTATCCCATAGTCTTGATGTTTGTTATGTCTATATAGTTTTTTATGGTATCGTTTTGTTATCCATTTAGATTAAATTGTAATGAATGGTAAATTATTTAATTTAAGGATGAATTGAACCCCTAATAATTTCATTGATATCCATTGAGGATGAAAGAGAAGGATTTGGGACAACCATGTGGTGTTCCTCTTACTTGAACAAGAAATTCAATTTTTAAATGTTAAATTGAAGGGTTTATGTGATAGTGACAATAGAAGTTATATTTGGAGTGTTAACATGGGTTATGATGTAAAACCAATAACTATTGTGTTTATAAAGATAACATGGAATAAGGGGGTGTTTCGAATAGCATGAATATGTTAAAAAAGTTATGAAATGTAAATAGTAAATATATTAAATGGTTAATGATGAATGATCATGAGAATAAGTGGTATGAATATGTTGTTATACTAAGGATATACTCTTATGGGTTGGGCTAGACCGATGCTCTAGGACACACCTTGGTATTGTTTGAATTGAATTTTGGAATAAGGATTCACATGTTTGGGTCAAGATAGATTGATGATCTATGCCCCACTGATATATTGCATGGGTTAGGGTATCAGACTAAGTCTTCATACCCATAACAAATTCACATAATGTGAGTACCTGGATAGAGGCTCCCAATTAAGTTGAAATATATATTATTGTGGAATGAATGACCCTGGGAAGTGGGGATCTTGATTCCCCTTGTATGTTTATTAGTTGGCTAGAATTTATTAAAGTATATTAGATGAATATTAGTAACAGGTTGAACTATTTTTTGAAAGTGGATAATGTATGTCTTGTAAACTAATTTAACCGAAATTAATTATTGTTTTTCATTTATCTTACAATAATTATTAAAGAAATTTTTAGATAGAATATTTTGTAGACATTGTTTCTTGTGACCTACGGAGTTGTGATGATATGATGCTGAAGAAACCATTAGGAAACCCTACATATTTCATGGTTTTAGGTCAGGACACGGGAAAAGGCCCTATGCTAGGGTTTTGGTTTAGGGCTCAAGGATATCTATGGATGAGGGGACTACACATGTTGTTTGGACCCATTTTGGGGACTCTTCAATTTTTATTCATTTTTTGTTTGCCTTTATAGTTGGTACTGTATGACTTGACATATCATATGTACTATTTGGTTGTGGGGATGTAGCCAATTTTGGAAAATGGATAGTGATACATGATCTTTTTTATATTATTTCCATTATTTATTATTTTATCTATAGTGGATTAATTTAATAAAGAGGGTATAATTTCCACGCACTTTTAGTTATACCCTATCTACTAGTTGTTAGACTTTGATATATGAGGAGGCACACCTGAGCTCTTGTGGGGCACCACCTCAGGGAACCAATTTAGTGGCACCCTGGTCTGGGAGTTACATATGATTTCATGAAAGGATAATATATGATATTATAAATTTGAATAGGAATTTTTTATAAAATGTTGACATGGTTAAATCCATTATATTGGAGGTTAAAGACCATTCAACCAAAATGAAGCATTAGGTAAGGGATTTCGTAACTCAATTTCAATTAAATGGTTAAAATTACTCTCAATTGATTATATAATGATAATATTATGTGTTCAATGACCTCTAATTAGTTTATGTTGTATTTTAAAATTTTTAATTTGGATTTACATTTTATACACATAATCAATTCATTGATAAATTCCCACTTCAATGATATGCTATTTGCAAGGGACTTCGTCTATGCTTACCTTCATTGAAGATAATTATAAATCTATGAAAATAGATTCTTTTATATTATATATATAATATCCCTTTGACATGTAATATCATGATTCCTTAATAATACCTGGTAGTTAAATTTCAATTTTAATTATTTCATCCAAAGGGATGTTTGACATAAAATTTGTCAAGTGGTAAAAAATTTCATAACTCAATTTGTTTTCATTGGTTTACTTTACATCATAATTTTCATAGATATTATAAGATTATTCATGTAATTATTTTTTATTATCTTATATTGTATCTCTATTTTATTTCTGCTATTTTACATTTTATATTCATAATCAATTCATTGATTAAATTTTACTTCAATTTTATGATCTTTGTAATGGATTAATTCACAATCTCATTTTAATCATGGTTATTTATGATTTAATTTCCATTGAAGTAAATTATTAGATAATTGACGAATAAATCTAGTTAATTTTCTTCTACAATGGTTATTAATTATATTTTTATGTAATATTATCATTTTCACTTTCTTTTCTAATTTTAATAATTTATAAAAGGTTTATAGGGAAATCCGAATTATAGAATAAAAAACCATGAACACTAGGATGTGGGGAGGGATGAATAGATGGTATTTAGGTGGGATATTATTTATCTAAATGGATCAGGTAGCATGTATAAGATAGTGATGGGGAGCCCTTTTATAAGTGAGTTTGCTAGAAAAATTTTAAATACTTGAAACATTATTTTATAATAAATGTCTTAATCAAGTCAAGTCACTACAAATTGTAATATATTTGAAGAAGAAAATAATAAGGTGAAAATAAAACCAACCAATGAGATTTCATAGTCTATTTTATCTTTTTATTTGGTTTTAACCCTTTATGTTACCCATTTTTCTTATTTTACACTTAACTAAAGTGATAAATACATACCATAGTTACTATTTATTATGTAAAAAATTTAAGATGCCTTTATGATGTAATATTAATTATTTTTATTCCAATAATGGAATATATTTTATAATATTAAATTTCTATAATTCCTAAAAATTTCATTTAATATAAGTTCATAAAACACAATGAAATACATTTTTTAAAAAATGCATCTGTTAAGAATAAAAATGATTTTATAAAAAATAAAGTATAATATTGATTACAATGGAAGTGTTTGAATTATGCTAAATTAGAGGAGGATTATTTTAATTTCAAAATAAATTAAAACATAATAGATAATTTGTAAGGTTAATTTTGGAGAGAAAAACAAAAATAATTTCAATTTGAATAAAAACATGACTTATATTTCCAATTTTTTTAGATAGATTTCTAAGTTCATAATTATGATTTTAAATGAATTATATAATTCAAAAAATATTCATTTCTTAATGAAAATAGAATTCATATAAATTTATGTTATTATAATACCATTAAAATTTCATAAATTATTCAGCGTTTTTAAAATTGGTATTTTTAAAAATTCACATAATAAATTAATTATTTCTAAAAAATCTCAAAAATTCACCAGATGATAATTTTAAAATGAGAATTTTTCAAATGAAATTAATTTCTTAAAATTATTTTTTTAAAACCTGGTAATTCTATTTTTAATTAAATTTTTTAATAATTTTATGTTCATTATGATAATGTTTCTTAAAAAACCATTTTCAAAAATAAATAAAGATAGAGTGTTACATTATTCTTCTAAAAGTGCATCAACATCGCAATTGGTCTTTATACTACCTCCTGAATTTTCACAATATGTATAGAGTGTCTAAAAAATTTCATTCAACAATATATATTCATCCTTGTCTATGGTGTTATACTTGAATCCATTTCTTCTTATTTTATAACATTCAAGGCCTCATGGAACATAACTTATTCTTTTTTTTGAATTCCCAACAATGCGCACACCCAATTTTTCTTCTTTACAATACTCGACTGATATTTATTCTCATTAATTTTATTCAATATGTTAAAAATAAATTATCAAAGAACCTTTATTATTATTATCATCAAAAAAGAATAATTCTTCCCCTCTTTCACCCTAACAACAATTCCTTTTCTATGCAACCTGATTTGCATAAAAATACCTTCTTCTTCTTATACCCTCTTATTATCTAAATTCTTATTTTGAAAATAAAATATAACTACCCTAGATATTTTTGCATATAATGCTTATATTACTTTAATGAAATTTAGAAGGTCTGAATCATTCTATATTCTATGATATTCAATGATTTAGAATATGTAATCTCCCACATACACACAACCTTTCTTCTTCAAACAAAAATAAAATTTAAATGTTTATAGTCAAAATATATTAGTTTATTATTCTTCATTAATTATGATTCTTATTGAAATGTTTCACCAATTTTAAATATTTACGGCAAGGATAGTTTCTTTCACTGCTTGGAAACCCCATGGTCACTATTATTTTCCCAAATAGTCACAATAACAGTCATACATGCATGAATTCATGTTTTTATAGTAATTCTGATACTATATTTATAATGAAAGGAATATATATGGATCATAATTCATTAATTTCATGAGAAAATATTGAAAAAAAAGACATAATTAAGAGATTAAATCCTTGCTTTGAATCATTGGATATAATTATCTGATTCACAACTTTACTTCATGAAGATTATTTTTCAAACAACAGAATTTATGAAATTATATTATATTTGAAGTGGTACACATATAAAAACTATTTACAAAACTAACTAAAATGTAAAATTTACAAACAAATCCCATAAATTACTTCAATAAATGTCACATACTCTTTTCAAAGTTACACGCTGAAAGTCTCTTGTGATCCAAATATAAGTATGACATACGTTAAATCCACACATTAAAATAGTGAAGTATTACAAAGAATCTCATATGGGACCATGAATTTCATACATGTGTGACTTAAAATTACATTCCCTATAAAATTAATAAATATATAAACTACTGAGTTAATTTATTCATACATCATTCTTTTTCCAATTTTCTCATTGACTCCATAATTACAAACATCTTAATAAAATCATTGAATGACTTCCAAAACCTAAAGAACAACTTTTAAATATTTTAAAAAATTTCCAACCAACATAAAACACTACATAATTTATAATTAATTACACTAAAATGAATTATACACCATCAATTGAGTTTAAACATGACAAATGTTTTGAAAATAAAATGAAATATAATAATCCCATCCACTTCTAATTTCATTTCAATTCAATAAAAAAGGATATATGAAAGTCTCAAGGAAAGATCCTCCCTTGTAATTTTAAAAATGATAATCAAATTATTCTCCAAATACGAATATATAACTTATGAATATCCATTAATATAGAAAAAGGTACACATATATAGAAACATAAATTTTTCTTCCATGAATATTAGAACATTTTAAAGATAAAAAACATAATAGTTCCACAAAACTTGGATCCAAAGGTATTGTTTCCGGGGAAAATTATAACCATAAATAACATTAACATAATAAGAAATAAAGATTTATTTAATTAATTTTATCCAGCTTCATATTGGCCCACAAGTTCTTTTAAGTAAAAGTATTCACCTGAGGATATACATCAAAAGATAGGGGGGGGGGAATCCATGTAAGAGGATGAATAATAGACAGAAAGAATGGGTGTGCATAATCATCAACCTCATTGTATAAGAAAAGGATAATCCTAATAATAATGAGAGTAAGCATTACATAATTTCAGTGAATGTATAAATTCATAAAAATTAATCATCACGTCTTTATGCTCAAATACCACACAGAGTTGTGAAAAAAGATATAATCATTTTCATGCATATTCCACATTATCTCACAAGATATATAACATTACCCAATGAATTGGAGGGATATATATTTCCAGGAGGAACCATCAAATTCATAAAATTAACATGGTCTTTATAATTCATAGTGCACATGTCATATCATATTATTTATATAATCATGCATTCCATATAGAACATCTATATATCTTGGACATAAAATAACCCATAGAAAGGAATGGGTTTCATTTAATAATCAATAAATTAATGAATAAAATTTTGGGTTACCAAAATAAAGAGGGAATAACAAACTTGGTATTGGAATCATCTATCTTGAGTGATGAATAAAAAATCTCATGATAAGATGTCTTTTTAGAAAGAAAAGTTCTTTTAGAAAAAAATCATCGAATTTGTCATAAAATATGATAAGAAACTTGTATATCCTAGATATGAAAAGGTATGGACAAGGAAATTAGGTATGTGGGTTATTAAAATAACAACCACACTAAAATTTGGCATGAAAGAGGAATAACCCAAGGAATGGGATTTGGGTTTAAGAATCCACATACCTTATGTACAAGTGATTTATTCACTTTAATATCATGGATAAACAAATTAAATTAATTAATTAGAAAATACATAATCATATATTCTTGAATATTATTTTTATTGTTTTATTATGTTCATTTATGATATTATTGATGAGTTATAGAGTTCAATCTCATCTTTCAAGGGTGTTTATTTTCTAATATTCATGATCGATTTGCTTGTTTATAAGTATGATAGTTCATGTACAATGAGAGTGATTCTCCAGAATTGAAATTATATATTATTAATGTACGTATAGAAGTGTAACTAGTCTAATATTTTATTTTTTATATGGTATGAGTATGATTTATTTTATATAATGTTAATGAAAATAATTAAATTTATTTTGGTGGTTTTTACAACCATTATGAGTATATGACATTTTATTAAACATCATATTTTTACATGGATTAAAAATGATTATATAACATCAAATATGTTTAATAAAATATTATTTTACCATAATAATTTTTTATGAACATCCTTGAAGGTTGTAGGGAAAAATTAAAACACATCATCCATGATGGTGGTAAATTGGCACACAACGAACGATAAAATCATTTTTTAGATTAAAAGAAAAATGGATGACATTCTTAGATTAATTATTCCATTAAAATAATAAAATAATAGTATATAAAATATAATGGAGTAATCATGAAACTTGGATACATGGAGTTGACGATAGGATAAAAATATTAATGAAATTTAAATGAAATTAATATAAATACAAAGAGGATTTTACCTCTTGAATTTCTCCTCATTGAGAACCACTTGAGGGAAAAGGCTTTTGTATTTTGATGAGACCAATGGATCCTAGGATTAGGGGAGGGTCATGGGAATAATTTTTGGTTTAAAAATTCAAAATATTCAAGGATTGGATGGTGTGAGGAGATGAGGCAGGGAGGGGGATATTTATATGAGAGGAGAGGGGTGTTTTTTCAATATTTTATACATGAAATTACAATTTTTTCTCATGAATATCAATAGTTTTAAAATTATCACTAATTACATTACAATAATGAATTATATGTCAATATTTTATGAAAGAAATTATCTTTACATAAATAATGACTCAAAAATTCATGTATTCTTCTTTTATCATAAATTATTATATTTTTCAATTCACCAAAAATTCATGTTTTTTTAGAAAAATCCCAAATATTCTCTAAAAATATTTTTCTGACATGTAGATTTTATAAAATTACTCAATTTTATTAATATATTTTTTAAATATGAGAAATAATTTTTTTAATTAAAATAATTAATTATTAAAAAAATATCAATTTTAAAATTATAACTGATTTTATGACACATTGAAAAATAAACAATGATCTTATAAAATTATATTATTGTCTCAAGACACCAAAATATTAATTTTTAAATACATTTTTTAAAAATTAATTTAATTATAAATCATTATATAAATAGAAATATTGAAAAAAAACATTTGTGTTTTACAAAAATACCATCACCCAATTTATCATTTTAAAAACAATTATATACTTATACTAAAATATAATTATATAATATTTTAATTTATTATATTTCTAATTTTATATATACATTCATAGGTGAGGTTACTATTCTATTAGCTGAATTTCTATTTCTAATGGTCATGATACTATTCCGTGGGTCAAGTTTCCATTTATTTGGTATTAGTTCCTTAAAATTTGAAAATACCCCTTATTTCATTCATTAATAATTTATACAGTATTTATGGAATTATCAAAATTATTTTATATGATTTAAAATATATGGAATAATTAGAAGAAGGGAGTTTCAGTTCATAAAAGTATAGGTTTTTATATAATTCCCCCCTTATGAAATATTGCATTCAAAATTTTGTTTTACATACAATGGTGACAAAAAAGTGATGGTACTTATCCTTCATTGTTTCCTCAAGTTCCCACACTACATCTTAATACTTATGGTAAAAATATAGTACATTTATGTTGTGAGTAGTGTTGTTGCATAGAACATTATCTCCATGATGCAAGATATTCAATTACTAATCCTCATAAGAGAGATCATAAATTTACCACCTATGGATTTATTACATTTGATGGATTCAATATGTACCCCCTCAAAAGGGATATGTGGAATATATCATGTAATTGAGACATGGTAGGTGGAAGTTATAGTTGACAAGCCAAAATCCGGCACAATCAAGAATCTCAATGGGGAATATGTACCCAGGACTCAATTTGTCTTTCTTGCCAACTCTCATGATCCTCTTCTATGGAGATATGTGGAGGAATACCATGTCCACATACATAAATTCTAAATTACGTAAAAAATTGATTTCATAGATATTCTATCAAATTTGAATAGTCTTGATTTTATGTTGAATTGGTTTTTACATTTTTAGATATTTATTCGATGATTTAAAGTCCTAGCAGCCTGTTTTCACCAACTTCATTTCATCACATTGGTGTTCTAAATCATTTCCCACAAAGGGATTCATATAGATCCATTTAGATTATCTGGGGAAACAATTGTTGCAAGAGAACTCAACTAGAGGAATATAATGGTCTCATCCTTCTTTCAAATCCATATAACATACCCTCAACAATTCTTTTAGTGTATGAATATTCCTCTAAAACGTTCTATCAGTCTAAGGGTGATAATCCATACTTAATTTTCTGACTAATTTTTAGAACAGGATGGATAAGTTTCAAGAATATAATGGTGAAAGTTTGTTCTCTATTTGATACAATAAATATTGGCAATCCATGAATCCTTACCACTTCTCTGATGTATATCCATGTAATTATATATAGTGAGAAGTCTGATCGAATTGCAATAATGTGTGCTCTTATTGTACAATGATACAAAACAACCCATATAACATTGTTTCATCTCAATTTATTCTGATTATTGCTGAAAAAGTCTATGGTGATGTTTTCCAATTTCCCTTTTGGTATGGGTAACGGTCGCATCATTACCTTAGGATTTTTTTCTTTTATCCTTCACTTGTTGACATACCAAGAACCTGGATGTATATTCTTTAATCTCAATTTTTTTATTTCCACATCCATAATGCAATGAGACATCTCGATACATATTTGTTATCTTAAGATGAGTAGAGAAGGTTGAGATATGTGAATATTTCATAAGATATTTCTTTATCTTTGGATTAGATGGTACACATAGTATTGACCCAATTCATACTACCCCTTCCTCACTAATTCTAAACTATGGGGATTCCCCTTTTCACATAGCTTCCACATTTTTCTGAATTTCCACATAAATTCATTTATAATCCTTTATTTTATCCATGAGGGATGGCTGATAAATCATTTAATAACGTATTAGTGATATTAATTAACCAATTATTCATATATTCGTACATTAAAAATATAATAATATTTGATCCTTCTCAATTCTCGTCATTGATAATGTTGCAGAATCCTTTCTACAAAGTGAATAATCCAATTTATTCTATTTTCCAGGATGATAGTGGATTGAGTAGTAATAATCCATAATGATCTCTAACCATCTTCATTATAACATATTACGATTATTTAAAGTGAATATATATTTTATTATCTTATTAAAGGTTTATATTTCACACTTCTCCCCATTGATACGGTGTTTCCAGATTTTCAATATGAAGATAACAAATTCCAACTCCATATCATGAATTGGACAATTTTTCTAATTAATTTTAATATTAATTGAGGAATAGGCTATAAATTTATCATTTTTCATCAGTTCAAAACCTAAGACATTCTGTGAAGCATTGTTGTATACCAAAAAGAGTGCCCCACTTTTCAGAAATGAGATTATTAATGTGGTGAAAAAGAAATTTTTTTAAATTTTTGAAGCATTCATCATAGTCACTGGTCAAGGTAATAATTTCTCCGTTCTGAGTCATCTTGGATAGCATCTTTGAAAATAATGATAAGTTCATCACAAATCGATAGTAATATATAGATGTTATCCTAGGCCACTCTTCGATTTCATTTATCTTGGAATGGTAAATAAACATTCTTTTACTGGTGATATCATACCCCAAGAATGATACTTCATCCATATATAACTCACATTTACCCTACTCTTCAAACATTATATCCCTATAAATTTGTATAACGTAGAATTAAAATGACCCTCATGTTCCTCTATTCTCTTAAAGTATATTTATATATCATTAATAAAAACTACAAAATATTTGTCTAGGTAATATCTAATGAATCTATTCATTAAGTCCATCAATATTTCTGGAACATTAATGAGTCCAAAAGGCATCACTATGAACTTATAGTGTACATACCTCATTCAAAAGGTAATCATGGGATTATATTCCTTCCACACCTTTAATTGGTTATATCTCGACTGATGGTCACCCTTAGAGAAATACTTGGCCCCATATAGAAGATCAAAAAATTCATCTATCCTTGTTAGGGGATTTTTGTTCTTTATCATGATTTGGTTTATCTCATAATAATAAGTGTAGAGGTGCATCGATCCATCCTTATTCATGAGGAATATGACTAGTGCACCCTGTGGTGAAGCACTCAGGCATATAAAAACCATTCAAAATTATGTTTTAACTGCTTCTTCTGTTCCTCCAACTCAATGGTGTCAATTCTATATGGTGTATTTGATATTGTTAGAGATCTAGAAATAAGTTCAATTGAAAATTCAACCTCTCTATTAGGAAGAGGGATAATAAATTCTTCATGGAACACATCACTGTATTCCTTTAAATGGGAATGTCTTTGATCATGATTCTCTAATTTATCATGATCATTATAGAAATATATGATTTTTCATAAAGCAATAATATCCAAACTTGAAATAATGAATATAAAGTATATTCATCATCCTCCTTAAACTTGTACGGAAATGGAAGATTCCTTAGTTTTTAAAGAGTGATATCCCTTTCCTGATAGTTGATGTTGGATTTTTATAATGATAGTCAATTCATGAAAAATATAGCATCAAGCTATAAAAAAAGATGTAAGACCAAATTTACAAGGATCTTCAGTTTGGAAACATTAATCATTGAGGAGTTATACACATTGGATGAAATAATTTTCCCATACACTATTATCACAGATAACATAAAATCCATATTTCAATATGGTATTTGAGTAGTTCTACTAAACACCTATTATATGAAATAATGCATAGAAACAAAATGACATAGTACATTCTCTATTCATGAATGAGAAACTAGTGTACCTGTCACCACATAATTTTTGGGTCCCACCTCAGTGGTAGTGATTGAATAATATTTCCCTTGCTCCTTTTGTGGCTGAAAATTTTTATTACCCTCGAGAACTCATGGTATAATGCACTAACTTTCATAATGTCCTTTATCTCTAGATTTTGAGCATTGAGACACGGATGGTTCTATCATTTAATCCATTATATTGGATGGATTATTTATGTCTCTATGGACTTCCTGATCTTTGTGGCCTTCTCTCCATCACTTATAGAATTTCCCTAACACTTTGAGGAATTTACATTGAATATTCTTCCCATTTTTTTGACATGTGGGTGGTTGAGATTTATTACAAACATTGTTATTATATCCTACAATAAGAAACTTCATATTTAATTTCTTATCACTATATACTATGAACCATTCTCTAATATCCATCTCCACTTTGAGAGAATATCAAATTACTTATTCATACCTCTGAAATTATCTAATTTATCGATCATTTAGAAGTTGTGACATTAATCCACTATGGAATATACAAATTTTTCTATCATTATTGATTAAAAAACCCGATGAATACCATGAAATACATATTAGAATTTCTGTATAGGTCATTATAAGTTCAACATCTCATTTCATTAACTCTTTTTATCTCTTTCGATATTTTTATGAAGAGTTATAGGGAGATACTTTTTAAAAAATATTATCTAAAAGTCTTCCCACTACATATCATCAATTTCATCCTATGTCTTGGTGTTATTAATAAATTATAACCTTTGATCAAACTCTCCATCTAGATGATAAGAAACTAGAGTCACCTTCTCGGTCCCAAAACTATAAAGCACATAAAAGATATTATCCATTGAGTTGAAAAACTATTTTGTGATGAGTGGATTAGAAGATTCACTAAATGTCGGTGGACATTGGTACATAAAAAACATGATTTATGGTTTTTTTATTAGGTTATGGTGGTTGTTCACAATTATTTAGGTCATTATTGATATTATAATATATTTCGGTATGAATAACCATAAAATCTTGAACTCCACCTCCCAATGAATTGGGGTTGTCATTCAGGCAATTGCTAAATTGTCCCTCGCATGACTTGCTTTCTGGTTTCTCTTATTTCCCACTATTTATAAAATATAAATTGTTTGAAAAGAATATATGTCAACATGTAATTAATAAATAATTTAATAAGTTATGCAATTAACTATAAAGGCATATCTTGTGGGATCCATACGTCTATAATTTTTCAAAAACAATGATTCTTGGGTTCCTACGTATACATAATCTCATATTAAGGGTTTCAAATAATTTTATCATATATTAATTCTGAGATTAATTAAAACATGATATGATACCAAATATAGTGACCCTACTTTTTATTTCATGACTATTATATTATTTTAATGATAAAAAACAAAATAGTGTTACAAAAAAAATATCCAAAAGTCTAGTGAGTTGGGAAAATTAAGACCATACCTAACCTTTACACAATAAGAAATAAAAATTTATTTAATTTCTTTTTCTCTAGATTATTAATTTCCATCGTGTTATCCTTAGTAAAAGTAATAACCTAATGATATACAAAAAAAAAACAAGGGGTGACCTAAATTCCAAATAAGAGGATTAATAGGTGACATGAATCATGTGTGAGCATTATCATCATCATATCATAAGAAAATGATCATCATTATAATAATACAAGAAAAAATTAGATAAATTCATGGAATCTAAAAATTCATAAAAATTAAACAACATGCCTTAGTTGTCAAATAGGACACATATTTGTGATCAAAGATAACATCATATTCACACATATTTTATTTTATATCATGAGATACAACACATTACGCAATGAATTTTAGTGATATATAATTCTTGGTTAATCTATCACATCCAAAAAATTACATGTGTTATATAATTCCCTTAACACCCTACACATCATAACATTTACATAATCAAGCATGTCACATAGAAAATAAATGAAACATTAACATAAAATAACCCATGGAAAGGAATGTGTTTAATTTCATAAAGAATACATTCATGAATTAAATTTTGGGTTACCAAATGAAATATTGAATAAAATACTTGGTATAAGAATCATCAACATTGGAAAAACAATTCCTGTATTCATCTTTTATCATAAATTATCATATTTTACTATTCACCAAAAGTTCAATTTTTTTTAGAAAAATACAAAAAATTATCTCCAACTGTCTTTCAATATGATGAATTAAAATTGACTGCATTTTATGAAAATATTGTTTTTTAATTTTTGAAATTTAACTTTTAATTAAAATAATAATATACTCAAAAGTACCAATTTTAAAATTATAACTGATTTTATGACAAATTGAAAAATTAATTAAGACCTCCTAAAATTATTTTATAATCATAAGGCACCAAAATATTAATTTATGAATCTATTTTTTGAAAACAAATTATATTCTAAATCATTATATTAATTATAATATTGATAATAAACATTTATATTTTAGAAAAACACCATAACTTAATATATCAGTTTTTAGTCAATTATTTACTTATACTAAGATATAATTATATTATATATTCATTAATGAGATACATAAAAGTTAATTTATACTTTCATAGGTGAAGTTACTAATCTATTGTCTGAATTACTATTCCTAATGGCCATGTTACATTTCTAAGGGATGCTTTACTATTTCATTGGTATTAGTTCCTTAACATCTAGAAATACATATTATTTCATTCATTCATCATTTATAATGTTTGTATTTTTATCAATATGTGATTTTATGTGATTTATAATATATAGAATAATAATAAGAAGGTAGTTTCCATTAATAGAATTATGGATTTTTTCAACCATCTTGGGGATAAAAATTTAAAAAATGCTTAGATTCTCTATCCAAACATTTTTTAAATTACTCTTCACTCAAATTCTTCATTATTTCTTATTTAAACGAAACAAAATCATTAATCCCTTTAAATTGAGAAAATACAACATACACCATGTGGTCTCAATAAGATCATCATTAATAAGAGGTAGAGAGAGGAATATTTGAGATATAGAATAAGAGAGGGGAAGAGGGAGAAAATAATTTCCAACCATATTATTCAATGATCCTCTAATGATACCCCAAAATCAAATAGAAAAATGTTAGAGAATATATATGAAATATAATGAATCCCATGAATTGATTTCTACATAATTTGATAATAGAAATTCAAAAATAGAATCATGAATTTGAGAATAATAAATAAATAAACCACATGCTAAAACCCATAAGATATAAGGATTCAATATTAAAATTTTCAATAAAAAAGTATAAAAAAAAGTGTAATAAAAAAAAGACTGATATCATGTTTATATTGGTTATTAGTGAAGAATACATTTACCTCATCATATTACTAATATGATGTTATTTTATTTTCTCCCAATATGACACCCTTGATTAGAACTCAGTTCGGAGTCACAAAACCAATGGTTTATGCATTTAACCATGTGTTTTAGATATAAGGATAGTTAAATAGGAATTATGATTAAGTTAAGGATTTTAATGTTCAAAAATATATTAAATAATTCAATTTCCCCTTTTCAAAAACATTATAAATCCATGAATATCTAAAATTGTGAAATCCAATGTGAATGAATGTTATACAACTAAAATAGTGAACCCCACTTTGTGGGGGAATTCATGGTCTCGATTTCACCACGCAGGATCCCATTTAGTAGATATAATCAATACATAAAAAATAAGTCCATATGAATAAAAAATATAATATTTATCTTTAATATATATTATTGGGGACTCTAAATTATCATTTCTTTTTGTTGGATTATTTCATGTGAAAACACCACACCTAGAATGAAATGAAACCATCAAATTATTTTCATAAGGGAACTATCTAGTGAATATTTATCTTTTTTACATAAGGGGGTGTCCCAAGATTGAAAACCCAATAAATATAGTTATTTATAAACTATCAAAAATTCGTGTCACTGCACTATATACTTACAAAAATCCTATTTACTTTGCTGTTGTTTAAAAGGACTCAGAGGAAACTACTACTAAAGATGCATAAAAAACTAGCTAATTTCCCAAAATAACTACTAATAATTTTTGGATATTAAATATTTAGATGTCTTTGAAATCCATTATAAATGATAAAAATAACAGATCTCCAAGTAGTGGACTGGAGCAACCCAATTCTATAAAATAAAAAGTATAATGTGGAACACAACTCTCTACTTATTATAAACCTTAATACATATAATGATGATATATTCCTTCAAAATCTCAACTCATTAAAAAGTTTTTCTGAATTATTTATCAATATGAACTAGTCCTCTTAGACATAATATTTACTAAATGAATAGTCAATCGTACCTCATGATATTTCAGTAACAATAAAATGGATGATTCATTACTAGATATTCAAATGAAACACCTCATAAAAATGAAACACACTACCATAATCATATAAAAGAAAATATTGATCGTAATAAATATGATCATTGAAACTAATTTCAAGCACTCATATAGTTAATATACCATATTAATGGGTTAAAAAATATTACTATTACGATTTTATAACAACCTAATATCTTATGATTTTTTTTTGAAATAAAATTAATTTCTCAAATAGCATTCAATGCACGCAATCATGATTTTTATTAAAACATGAAATAATATTAATAATATTATTATTCATACAATATCTTAATAAAGTAGAAATTACATTTAGTTTTATGAATTAAAATAACATCATTGTAAAAAACGTTCATTTTATTTGTATTTAAATAAATTATATTGATAAATATGTATGTAATTTTTTCTAGAGTCATTATATGCTTTAAGAATACAATTCTTTCAAAAAATAATTTCTAATGTTTTCATGTAAACAAAATTGAAAAAAATCCCACTAATTGAATTTTGTATGAAAAAGTTAACTTAATTTTTGGAATTAAAATTCCAAAATAATGTTTGGAATAATTTTTTTTATAAAAATTTAATTTTTTTAAATATTAGTGAAAAAGTACCAATTTATATTAAAAGATATCTTTTCACATAAAGGATTTACAAGTTAAATTTTTTTAAATATGTATTTAAAATTAAAATTAGTTCATCTATAACATAATTAATCCAATTTATATGATTGTAATTAATTTCACATTGAATTTTTTATATTATAACTTTATAAACTTATGAATTATTTTTCATTAGAAAACCATTTTTTCGTCATGTCTATGGGTTTAATTCCATATTAAAATTAATTAAATCTATAAATTTAATTTTGAAAAATGGTTTAAAATTTATTAATAAGAATAAATATTAATATATAATAAGGTAAACATAATTTTAGGACTTAATTAACAATAAAAATAGTAAAAACTTAATTATCGTGGTTAATGTAAAAACAGTTTTACTGAGTGTAAACAAAATAAAGTACAGTTAAAATGAACTAAAAACAACCAAATTATACTGTATCACCATTTTTTGAAATTATATTATATTTTTTTGATAACGAGACATTATTATCCATAAGAAATTTTTAAAAACTGGCTATAACATTCTTTTTGAAAACTTCCATGTATGTCATATACCCCAGTTATAAAAGGGCCCCTTCTACTATACTATTCACACCACAAAATTATTTTGTTTCATCCAAAACATTCCAAAATATATTCCTTAAATTTTTAACCCATACTATAACTCATTTTAGGGGAATATATTAATATGGATTTTGGTTTAAACCTAAATAGGTCCTCCAATGAAGAGTTATTATCCTCAACCATTGAATTTTTTATATATTATTCTTACTCATTTAAATATTCCTAAAATTTATATAATAATAAAATTAATATGTCCCATATAGTGAATTTTATTATTTTAATAAAATATCCTACATCAATATCCTTTTCCATGTAATGGTAAATGAAACCACCGATCTTCTGTACAACAGACTACCGCCTCACAAACTAATGCAATTTATTTTCCATCACCGCCACTCACAGATAGAGATAATGATGAAATTAGTATTTATATATTATATTTATGATATATTTTTAAATTTAAAATTATAATATCACATATAAGTTTTTTTCTTTGAATCTATTGGAAAATAATGACTTTTCTCATGCATATGTGTGGACTACATTCTCCAAAAAACAATATGGAACAATTTTCATTTTATATTGACATGAATAGTAATAAGGTTGTATAATATGATTTTAAATTATATATGGGATATAAAAAAATCTAGAATGGTGAATTAATATTTATCTTTATTTCATTCCATTTAATTAGAAAATGAAAACAATGTTCATGTGTACATATGATCAATCGTCTCCATGAATGATGTAATCTATTTTCTATTTCTAAATTTTATGGGCAAATGAAATTATATATAAAATTAAAATATATTATATTTATATCATAATTAAAATTATTTATATGATGAACCAAAAACCAATGTATAAGGAAAAAAACTACCAAACCAAAGAATATATGAAAAATGAAGTGGTTAGTGCCTAAAATGCGATTTTAACAAGGAAATGATAATAATGGGGTAATAAAAGGTCGTAGATAAATAATATATTTTATGATAAACATAATTATGGTTTAATATATATATATATAATAATCCTAAATTTATTATAAATGAGTTTTCAATGTTTAAAAAGAAATTAAATACTTGAGTTAAGGTTATTTTCCTCTCACTTTTATCTATATGGGATAAATTACTCATACACTAGATGTTTATTTTGTTTGGTGTGTATACTAAAAATGAATGGATTTTTTTTCTTATTATGAAAATTATGGGATATAAATATCCTTATATTATTATCTCTTTCATAGTACCTACAATATAATGTTTACATGAATAGAAAGGGTATTATGTTATAATAAATTTGTTTTTCATGATCGATTATTATCATGCTTATGATGGTGAAATATTATGATATATATATATATATATTAATCAACTTATGTATTTTATTATAATCTGTGTATTTCATGAAAAAAAAATTTATTTTCATTTTACCCTCTTTATATACTCAATGTTCCAAAATAATGTTTTAAGGAAAATTGAATTAATTTCTCTCTTCACTCAAAAATACTTTTTATTACATGTACATGTTTTTAAATAATTTTTTAAATAATTTTTTAAAATTAAATAATCATATTTTAAATATAATTTCATCCATGTTTTATTTTTGACGAAATATTTTAAAAGGAATCTTTTTATCATTTTCAAAATAAGGATATTTTTACTTTTTACTAAAAAATTGAAATGAATCATAATTTTCAGATATATATCAAGAATTGTATTTTACATTCATAATAACTTCTAAATTATTTAAATAATCCTTTAAAATTATTTAAAGATACTTATAAATAAGTTATTTTATTTAAGATTTCTGAATATTTTAGATTTCAAATTAGTTATTTCCAAGTGGAAAGGATAGTTCTTTTGGGAGTAAAACATGACAACTATGATTGTTTGGGAAGTGTACCCATTTAAATAAGATAAATTTTAGAATTATGATTGAAAACCAAGGAAATAGTTTTATATTTTTTTGTGTATTCCCAAAATCAATTTCATGTGCCTTTGTTTTGTTCTCATGGATCGTGCTCTTTGATTCCATTATGATTATTTTCTTATGAATTTCCAATATTTATTCCATGAATAAATTTTACAATCTATGGTATGTAGGGTTTGAGTTTCAAATGTTATTATCATGTTCTCAACCCCTTATGGTCATGTTATAATTATGCAATCATTAATATCACCATTTTTTACCCATAATGAGCATTTGAGCCCACACTTTCTAATGAGTCCTTTTCTAGGTTATTATGAATGGAATTATGTATGATATGCCTACAAAGGGTGATAGTTATGAAGAACATATTTCTTGATTATGTAGCACACTTTCAAAACAAATTTTTTTCTTTATCCCAGTTTCCAAAGTCACTAGACATATATGATGATATCATGGATCATTATGTTATGTAATTGATATTCAATTCATTAAATATGTTATCAATGTATCAACATTATAGGTTTCAATCCTTGGTACTAGATAAGGTATTAGATAAAACATTGCAAACTATGATGGGAAATATTTTTTGATATCCCTATGGATATTTCAAGGGATATGTTTAATTATACGTATCAGGATAAGTCAATGTATTGGTAAATATCCAAGAATTTTGGTGAAGGATTGAGTGAGTGGGTTCCTAAAAATTATTAACCTCCCTGGATACTACAGGTGGATGTGGATCTTTAACATTTTTACCTAGGATTTAAAACATTTAAAATTGAATGTTGGTAATTGAATCAATCATCACCCAGTGCAATACAACATACCATGATGCACACCTAGTTTGACACTCCATGGGTATATGTTTTGGAAATTAAAAATCTTTTTATAAACCATGATGGATGATTTGAATAGATGATGACAATAAAATTCCATGGTTAAACCAAAGGTTTCATAGATTGAAAGGAAGGTTTCATGATTTATAAATCATATGAATAAATTTTAATGACTAATCACTCTAATCAATGAGTCCTGACAGTCATGCTAAATTTTTTTGTTTTAATAAGGTATTGATGATAGAATGATTAAGTTTAGGATGTAATAGGTAAGTTCAAATAAAAGAGTGACCAAATTTATATTTATTTCCTTTATATCATGATAATTCAATAGTAATATTAACTCGTATCCCTAACTATTAGATGTTGAATTATTAGTAAAAACACATAATGGTACGATGACCGCATATGAATTTTACGATTCTTCTCCTATTGATTTTTTTGGGAATGTGACTCTAGAATGTATCATTTCTTCCATATAGATTAATTTTATGATATTGTAGGCGTGGATTATATTTTCTTATATAATAGAAACATAGATTTTAGAGGATAGGAAGTCATGATTGATATCTGAAGATAAATAAATAATTTATGTGAGGCTAATGATATATTTGAACATTTGATAGAAACCACAACCATTGTTTTCTATTGATTCTTATTTGAAATGTGTGTTTATATCATATGGTTATGAAGAAACACATCATATCTGATATTGTTATTGTGAGGTAGTTCTTTTGGAAGAGTTCACTAGTCTTCCACAGAACCATAAAATTGATTTCTCAGTAGAATTAAAACATGGTGGTACACATTTTCAAATACTCCCTATGAAATAACCCTGATTTAGTTTCAAGAATTGAAGATGAAACCCTAAGAGAAGCATGAGTAAGGATTAATTTAGCTAAGTGTGTCACATTGGGGTAAACTAGTTCGTTTTATTAAGAAAAAATATATATCAATGAATCTTAAATTTTTTTATCCAGAGCTAAATAAGATCAAAATAATGAACAAGTATCCCCAAAAAAATATTTATGAATTGTTTGTTAAACTACATGGAGTTCAATACTTTTCCATTTATAAAAAACGTTCTAGATATCATAAATTGAGGTTTATTATAAAGTATATACTTAATGAATCATTCGAAACAATTCATACAAACTATGAATATATAATGAAACCATTTTTATTATTAATTTCTCATATATCTTCATATATTTAATGAATAGAGTATTTAGAGTTTACATTGATTATTTTATGGTTGTATTTTTGGATGATATTATATTCATTCAATGAGAAAGGATGACCATTAATAGCATCTGAGTAATTTAATGGATAGCCTATACAAAGATATATTTTTTAAAATTTACATTGTGTGAATTTTGGCTAAAAATGGCTCAGTATTTAGTATATATAATCTCAAGATTGGGTATATATGTGGATCCATGTAAGAAAAAATTAATAATAATTTATCAAGAAAAATCACTATGACCAAGATCCAAAAATTTCCTTGTTTCTTGGGATATTATTGAATGTTTTTGAAGAATTTATCATGACTACATAATACACACACCAGGTTAACATAGACGAGTGCCATGTTCCATTATATGGATGAATGTGAGAAAACTTTCAAGGAACTGAAGAAAATATTAGTTATATCGCATATTAAAACACTTATATGTAGTGGGTAATGGTATGTAATATATATTGATTCACTAGAGAAGATTTGGGATGAGTTCTTGTGAAGAATGACATGGTTATAGATTATACTTAAAAACAATTTATGGTTTATGAGAAAAATTACCAAAAAATGATTTTGTGATATATTTGGATGTTTTTTCATTACAGATATTGATTTATTATCTTTATGGAGAAAGGTGTGATAATTATACTGACCATAGGAGTATAAATAAAATATTCACAGAGAAAGAGTTTAACATTCTCCTGAAAATATTATTGGATCTCATTAAAGATTATACATGATCAATATATTTCCACCATGGGAAAGAAAATATGGTGTCTGATGATTTGAGTTAAAAGGATCATGATTTCGTATCTATGATGATGATTATAAATGGTATAATATTTAAATATTTTCAAAGTATTGATCTATAAACAATGAAGGAATGGGGAAAATATTATCTTTTTTAAATGAGAGTTAAAATATTTATCCAAGTGAAGATTAATGATGTGTAAATAGATGATGTTGAGTTGTATAAGAAGGAACAAAACGTTCATGAGAATATACTTGATTATGATATACTAATAATGTCCAGTAACTATGTATGGGTCACGTCCATGCCTGATTTGATAAAATAGTGGTTTGAGGAAGCTCATAGTTATTCATTCTCTATTAATCCTAGAAGAAAAAAGACATATAGAGATTTGATATAGTATTTATACTGGGATGGAATTAAGATATATATTAAAGTGTTTTTATCGTAGTGCTTGGTTTGTTGGTATGTTATGGTTGAGAGAAAAAAAATCTGATGAAATGTTACAACCATCACCCAGAACAAAATGGAAATAGGAAAATATCACCATGGATTTATTTTGAGCTCCACATAATATCTAAATAAAACATTATTATTTGGCATATAGTCCATTGAACTAAAAAATAAACACAAATAGTTGCTATCATAAAATATTTTTCCCTTTATTATCTACCTAGAATATTTATTAATGCAGTGGTAATGTTTTGTGTTGTACCCTATTCTATTATGTCAGATCTAGATATGAAGGTTACCCCAATTCTATGGAGAAGTATTTGGTAGGCCCTAGATATGAAGTTATGTTTCATAACTATATATTAACCATAGATACATTTTCAATTTGATAGAGTAATTATAACCATATAGGATATTATGAAAATTTTTTCTATGGATTTCAAATGTTTTTGGGATAAAAAACTACCATTAGTTGATTCTAACAAAAGTAACATTCACTCGAGAAATTATATGGATCTTTATTAATTCGTCTATAGAAGGATTTAATGAACATTAACATGTTGGGAGGAAGTTAGAGAACAAAATCTATTGGGACATGAGTTAGCTATGTTAATGGAAGAAAAAGTTAGAGACATCTAATAACAAATCATGGTAGCCATGTTTCCACAAAACAATTATGATGGAAATCGTTAGTGTGATTTAGAGTTTGATGTTAGAGAGATGTTTTTATTGATAATTTATCTAAGTAATAATGTTAAGAGATCCACAATGAAAGTAAAATGAACCCTAAAAATATTTTTCCTTTAGATATTCTTGATCATGTATGGAATATTGGGTTCTCTTGGTGCTCCCACTAAACCTCTCCAATGTCCATGATGTGTTTCATGTATCTCCCATGGGAATTCACGTACCTTATCCTTAAAATTTATTTAATTCATAGGTCATACAATTAGATCATGATCTTTCTTTTGCAGAATAACCTATGGAGATTTAATATTGTAGAGGGAAATTTTTATGAAACAATACCACTCATCTGGTCAATATTTCATAGCAAAACCATCAACTTGAACAAGATACATGGGTATGTAACGAACCAAAGTTTTTCAATGGAAATTACCTTCTTATATTTATGTCATAAAATCACATGAAAGCACAACATAGTGAACTAATAAGTGATAAGTGACCTTTAAACATAAGTTTGTCACTTATGTGTTTGGAATTTCGAAAATCTAGCATACACAGTTGTGTTCAAGATGTTTTTTGGATTCTAATAAAACAAAAATAATTATTGGTGAATAGTAACCTACCCTAATGAATAGTAACATTCTGTTATGAATAATGATATATCCTAATTGATACTAACCTCACCTATGGTGGTATAAAAATAATATTCATGTTGGAAGTACGATATACCTATATTTTAGAATGAGTTAATGAATGTTTTAAAACTGGTTTTGATAATAAATAATTATTTTAATTAAATATAAAAATAATCATATTTATAAAATTATTTTTAAAAAATGGACTTCATTTTTTAATTCTACACATCGAAAAATAGTTAGGGTGAATTTTTGGAATTTTTCTGAAATACTTGAATTTTTGATGAATAGTAGAATTTGATAATTTACAATAAATGCTAAATAATGGATTAATTGAGTCATCGATGATGATATGATGATGTAGTCCCACTTGGTTATAATTCACATGACCCATTTACTATTGTTGGTCATGTAATACATACTATTCATTGTCTTGGGAAGAAATAATAAATTAATGATTATAATATCATGAAATCCCTCCTCTCCTCCACTATAAAACCCCCCTTCACTACCTCTTCTCTCCACTCCTCTAAAGGTCCAATACTTCTATAAATGCTACCCAAAATCTCTCCCCAAGGTCCCCCCACGTCCAAAATCTCTCAGCCTCCTCAAAATACCAAAAACTCTACCATTAAGAGGTTCTCAAAGGAGGAAGTCTCAAGAGGTAAATTCCTCTTCCCACATTTCTTATTTTCTTTTAAGTTCCTTTCTTTTTTCCTCACCTCCATTCACCAAAATAGTATGATAAATCCAGTAAAATACATGTACTGGATTGTCTTCATGATAGTGGCATATTTCATTATCTTCTCCATTTCCCCACCCTTTTATTTGAAAGAAATGAAAGCACCGTTTGAGATGTGTTAATTTAGCACATTCAAGGACAACCGTTTATCAATTTATATTATTATCTTTAATTACAGTCATGAAACCATTTGAGTAATGGTTGAACCAGATTATTATATGTTTAATATATCCTATTTTTGGTTCTGTAATCTTTTGGTACAAATGGAATTAAGTTATAATGAAAAACACATTCTTTGTAATCAAACCCACCGAATAACAAAAACAGTTATCACTAAGGTTATATATGTAATAATTCAACATCAATATAAGTAACCTAATTAAAATTAAAACCATGTAATATACTGGATATGAACTAAAGAATTTATCTTCAATTCTGTAAAACCACTTTCATCTTGCATATAATCCAAACATGAATATAAGTGAACCGATCATTAAAATCCAAGTAAACAAACGAGCTCGAACAATGAAATTGAACCTTATAAATAATAAAAAAGGATTTTAATGAACTAAAAAGGGTTATAATAATTCAATTACATATATTATAGGATATGGATTTATGATTTAATAATCCTAATTTGTTTATTCAGGTCATTAATAACAAGTGGAGAACACCACTGGGTTTGAGGTAAGGGATCCTCTCCTTTTCTCTCTTAATCAACACTGTCCTCTATACTATGCCTTTATATGTGTACTAGAAATTGATGGGGTATGTTTAAGAACATCCCCATACTACCTTCTGTATTTATATGTGATGAGAACCCCCATTTCTCTCTCATAAATCCCTCTTGTTCACACCCGACACCATGCTGATAAAATCATAACGAATTCTACCTGATCCTTCTTTGTTCTTTCAGGTTGCCCTATCTTTCTTTAAAAATGGTGTTATCTTATGTGTATATGTGAGTCTTATGACTTATGGTTAGTTGTAAAATATTCTAATATCAAGAACCTTTCATAACATTCTTTCAGGGATATACATGATTTTGAAATATTCCATCCTTAAACTTTATGATAAGCCAACCTGTTTAAAGGGGACTTCCCAAATTTTTTCCCAAATTACAAGTGTACATTATCCTATGTTTTAAAATAGAATTGTATTTATAAAATAATTATTTTTCTTATGAAAACCTTCTTGGTTAAATTATTTTATTATATAAAAGAATGTCCTCTTTTCTATTTGAAAATCTCTATAGTGTTTTCCTTAAAACGACACCAAAATGTTTTAATGCTAATGTTTCTAAAATACATTTTTTATATGTTGTCGCTTATATTTGACACCAAATATCATTTTATATGCCTATTTTACCCTATTAATGTCCATTTATGTTATAATCCCTTCCTTTCATGTAGACTTTCATGATACGCCCATTGGATATGTTTTATGTCATGATTGTGGTACCCAATTTTTTCCATGGGTAACCTGATGTTTATGTATGGTTGATTATGTATGATTATTTATGTGGAAATATTATTTATGTGGCAATAATATTCATGAATATGTTGAGATAGGTGCACCCATATAGCACTCTAATGCATTGTATAAGGATAAGTCTAATGAGATGCGATGTGAAAAGGGATTGGTGGTTAGCCTTGACCCATACTGAAATGGGAAACGAGATTGGCGGTTAGCCTTGACCCGTACAAAAGATTTGATTTTTGATTTTACCACATTTATATGATTCCATGTTTATATTATTCCATGCTTATATTAAATGATTTCATAAGTTTCATGCTTTGGATATCATTATGTCTTGCCTCTTAACTCATGTTCTTGAGATGTATCCTTATGTTCATTCCTTTACTGGTCTTTTTAGCTCATCCCCTTTGTTCATGTGTTCCCCAGGGTAACCTATGCAGATGTTAGAGCTCAAATGATGTAAGAAGATCTTTATGGAAATTAAATAAAGTAGTTTTTCTAGCCCCATATTTTATTTTATATGTACCTAGTCCTCCAAGACTCTAGAATTAATGATCCTTGGCTTGTACTCTCATGATTAATTATACTTGAAATAATGAAATGTTATATGTAAAAGGATCATGACACTATAGTTGGTATCATAGGATGGTCTAGTTATTTTTTGAGATTAGGAATATAGAACCTTAGTGAGAACCTTATGGATGAGACTAAGTATTAGAAAACAGTCCTACATTTTAGTGAGTATAGAGTAAGTGGTTTATCCAGAAAATACATCCCTGTCTGGATACAAGCAGGTAGAGGCGGCTCTGGCACAGATGTATCTAGGGGTAAAACCGAAAAACACCGCTTTGAGCTAGACTCAAATGGGAACTGGTGCATGAAAATGGTCCTTTTTTCACTCTTGGTTACGACACTCTCGGGGGATATGCTTTGGTAGATTCACGAGCTTAGTATAAACCCTTATTAAGGGACAAAAAAATCCCATAAGAATATAAGTTAAGAAATAGATCGAGGATAACCTAGATATAAACCTAAGGAATCACAAGTTAGGATGCACTTCTTCTTTATAAGTTTATCCTTTAATGTTCAAAGTTTCCTTTTTTATGCTCAATACCTAAATATTCAAGAGATCTAGTTATACATTCTTTTTCTTAGTTAATGGAGGAAAATAGAAGAACACGTTCCAACAACCAATGTGATAAGCAATGTAATAATTTCCCTAATGAAATGCCCGATGTGATGGAAGCAGGTGCTCAAAACTTCATGGCAGTACATGCTCTTCTAGATTGAGTTATGAATAGTAACTTGAATCTAGTGGAACACCCTCCTTATCTAAGGAAATAGAATGTTGTCGTGGAATCCTTCATGTGTCAAAGACCTCCCATGTTTAGCGGATCTTCTGATCCCCTCCTCGCGGAACAGTGGATTAACTCCATTGAAAAGATATTCTCCATACTCCAGTGCACGGAAGAAGAGAAAGTGGTACTAGCGGTCTATAATTTTGATGGTGAAGCTGATCAGTGGTAGACACTGATCAAGAATACGAAGTCACAAGAGGAAATTGATTCCATAGATTGGGAGGAATTCAAGAGGATTTGTTTCAACAAATATTTTCCTCGAACCCTCAATCTCAAGATGGAAAGAGAGTTCCTTAGACTCAAGAAGAAGGAAGATGAGTCCATTGGGGCGTATGAAGCGAACTTTACAAGGATTGCAAGGTATGCCTCTGGCTTTGTCATGAACACAGAAAGCGAGGTGGATCTCTTCTTTAGCAGACTAAAGCTGAGTCTACAAAAAGTGTTGGAAATTTGAGATTTCGACAGCTATGAGGAGATTTTCTGTTGTGCCCTCAAGGTTGAAATAGAGACGGGTTCTCTCAGTGGTCTCAGGGGCCTAGTGACAAGAAGTAGGAAATGGAGAACAACATGGGTGGTTCATCAAACAAATCCCATGATGGAAAGAAGCCTCACTTTCCCCTTTGCAAAAATTGTGGGAAGAAGCATCTTGGTGACTGTCTCAAGGGAACCAAGAATTACTTGAAATGTGGAAAGTCTGGTCATCTGGCCAAGAATAGACGAAGGGATATGAAAAATCCCGCTAATGTTGAAGAAGAACGGAAGGTTCAGATCAACACTCAGCCTGCAGTGCAGTGTTTTAACTGCAAGGAGCTTGGGAATTATGCTTATAATTTCCCTAAGCCAAGGGTTGTAAGAGGCAATCAGCAATGACATTCAAGACAAAAAGGAAGGGATTATGCTATCACTACTGTGAAGGTGGAGCTGGAAAATGATTTGGTGATAGGTACGATTGTTATTAATTCAAGAATAGTGAACTTACTATTTGATTCTGGTTCTACGCATTCGTTCATAACTTGCAAGTTTAGTAGAACTATTCAAACACCACATCAAAATTTGGAGTATAAGTTATCTGTGAGAACAGTGAATGGGGAAATTTTTGCATCCATGGTTTATAACTCCTCCCCAGTTAATGTTTGTGGACTGAACCTCCCAGAAAATCTTATCGTACTTCCTTTATTGGAGTTTGACGCTATCTTGGGCATGTATTGGATATCTTTGTACAAGGCCAACATAAACTGCTAGGAAAGGGAGATTACTTTTTACATCCCAAAGCATCCTACGATTATTTACAAGTGCAAGGAAGAATATGAGTCTCCTTTAGAATATTCATCTCATGTTTGGATATTGCTTCCTTATGAGCAGGCATACCTAGCTCAAATGATTGAGACAAAGTAGAGAATCATGCTTGAAGACATGCCCATCATGAGGGATTACACTATTGTATTCACTAAAGAGTTGTCTGGTCTTCCCCATGACCGAGAGGTTGTGTTATCAATTAAACTTATCCCTGGATCTCTGCCAATCTCAAAGACACCTTACAGAATGGCCACCATAGAGCTGGAAGAGCTGAAGAAGCAGTTACAGGAGAATATGGATAAGGGTTTTATATGCCCGAGTGCTTCACCATGGGGTGCTCTAGTCCTCTTCGTCATGAAGAAGGATGGATCAATGCGCATATGAATTGATTATCGTGAGCTCAATAAAATCACTATAAAGAAAAAGTATCCCATCCCACACATAGATGACTTGTTTGATCAGATTTGTGGGGCCAGTTATTTCTCTAAGGTGGACCTTCAGTCAGGATATCACCAACTAAAGGTGAGGAAGGAATATATTCCCAAGACTTCCTTTTGAACGAGGTATGGACACTATTAGTTCATAGTGATGGGCTTAGGACTCACTAATGCTCCAGAAATTTTCATAGATTTAATGAATAGAGTATTTAAAGATTACCTCGGCAAATTTGTGGTGGTCTTTATTGATGATATTCTGATATACTCTAAGAGCAAGGAGAAACATGTGGAGCATTTAGAAAATGTGTTAAATACTTTATGAAGGGATTAGTTGTATGAAAATTACAATAAATGTGACTTCTGGATGGAGGAATTATCATTATTGGGGAATGTTATCACCAGGAAAGGGATATCTATGGACCCTTCCAAGATGAAGGCAATTGAAGAGTGGATGAGGCCAACTTCTGTAACGGAGATTCGTAGATTTTTAGGTCTAGTTGGGTATTATTGACAATTCATGAAGAACATTTCACGATTGTCAAACCCAATGAACAAGATAACATGAAAGGGATTAAAGTTCGTCTGGACACATGAATCTGAAGACTGTTTGAAGGAGTTGAAAAAGAGGCTTATCAATGTGCCAGTACTCACACTCCCTTCAAGTGGAGAACTCTTTGTGGTGTATAATGATGCTTCTAAGAAAGTATTAGGATTTGTGAAAAATGATAAAGTGATAGCCTATGGCTCAAGTTATCTGAAATTCCATGAGCAAAACCATCCCACGCATGATCTGGAGTTAGCGGCTGTGATCTTTGTGTTGAAAATTTGGCGGCATTATTTATATGGAAAAAATGTGAGATATATACTGACCACAAGAGTCTCAAATATATATTCACATAGAAAGAGATTAATATGAGCCAATGAAGATGGATAGATATCATCAAGGATTATGATTTCTCAATCCACTACCATCCCGGTAAAGCAAACAAGGTGGCAGATGCTCTAAGTAGAAAGGATCCCGCATCTTCATCAATGATGAGAATTGAAAATGATCTGATATTCTTAGATTTGAAAAGGATGGACATGGGAATCATTAAAGGAGGAACATCATCAATCCATTCTCAAATGATTGTTCAACCATACCTCATGGAGAAAATAATGCTTGCTCAAAGAAAGGATGTGGAAATTCAGAAAAGGGTGGAAGCTGTTAAAAATTGGAAATACACTGATTTCAAAATTGATGAGGAAAGAGTTGTAATATTTGGGACACGATTATGTGTACCATATAATCCAGAGATAAAGAAGGATCTATTGAATGATGTGCATAGATCGACCTTCTCTATCCATCCTAGGAGTACCAAAATGTACCGTGATCTCCGAGAACACTTCTGGTGGGATAACATGATGAAGGAGATTTCCGAATATATATCAAGGTGCTTGGAATGTTAGCAAGTTAAAGCTGAGCGAAAAAGTCCAAAGGTATGATGAAACCATTGCCTATACCCATGTGGAAATGGGAAAATGTTACTATGGACTTTTTCATGGGTCTCCCAAAGACGTCGAAGGGAAATAATGCGATATGGGTTGTGGTTGACCGACTCACCAAGACATCCCATTTCATCGCCATTCGGGAAGATCTCTCGCTTGAACAACTTGAAAAGATATATGCAAAGGAAGTAGTGAGACTGCACAATGTTCCACTCTCAATTGTCTCTGACTGTGATCCAAGGTTCACATCTAAATTCTGGAGGAGTCTTTGACATTCCTCGAGTACTGAATTAAATTTAAGCACAACCTATCACCACCAAACTGATGGCCAATCTGAAAGGACTATTAAGACGCTTGATGATATGCAAGGAGCTTGCTCTCTTGAATTCAAAGGTGGATGGAATTAGCATCTACCATTGGTTGAGTTCTCATACAAAAATAGCTTCCACTCGAGTATTCATATGGCTCCATATGAAACTCTATATGGAAAGCGAAGTAGAACTCCAACCTGTAGGGATGAAGTTGGAGAAAGAAAGCAACATGGACCCGATCTTGTTCAAGAGATGACAGAGAAGGTTCAATTCATCCAAAAACACATCAAAGCTACTCAAAGTCAGAAAAAGAACTATGATGACAATATTCAAAGGGACTTGGAGTTTGACATTGGAGATAAAGTCTTCCTTCGAATATCTCCATAGAAGAGAGTCATATGATTCGGGAATAAAGGGAAGCTAAGCCCAAGGTATATTGGCTCCTTTGAGATCTTTGACCGCATAGAATATGTGGCCTATCAACTTGCAATTCCACTAAATATGGCTCGAGTTCATGATGTTTTCCACATATCACTCTTGAGAAAGTATATAACTGATCCCTCACATGTACTAAACTCCGAGGTGGTGTAGCTGGAAGATGATCTCTCTTATGAGGAGTAGCCAGTAAAGATTCTGGATCAGAGAGATAAGGTTATATGAAAAAAGACTACCCATATTGTCAATGTGTTTTGGAGGAACCATATTTTTGAGGAAGCAACATGGGAATTGGAGGAAGCAATGAAGGAAAAGTACATGCACCTGTTTTTTTCTTAGTATGAAAAACAAAATTTCGAGGGTGAAATTTCATAAGGGGGGAAGAATGTAACAACCCAATGTTTTTCAATGGAAATTCCCTTCTTATGTTTACGTCATAAAATCACATGAAAGAACAACATAATGAACTATTATGTAATAAGTGACCTTTAAACATAAGTTTTTCACTTTTGTGTTTGGAATTTTGAAAATCCGGCATACACGGTTGTGTTCAAGATGTTTTTTGAAGTCTAATAAAATAAAAAATAATTTTTGGTGAATAGTAACCTACCCTAATGAATAGTACCATACCCTTATGAATAGTGATATACCCTAATGAATAGTAAACTCACCTATAGTGGTATAAAATTAATATTCAAGTTGGAAGTATGATATACCTATATTTTAGAATGAGTTAATGAATGTTTTAACACTAGTTTTGATAATAAATTATTATTTTAATTAAATATTAAAATAATCATATTAATAAAATTAATTCTGAAAAATGGACTTCGTTTTTGGATTCTACAAGTTGAAAAATGGTTAGGGTGAATTTTTGGGATTTTTTTGAAATACTTGTATTTTTGTGAATAGTAGAATCTGATCATTTACAATATATGCTAAATAATGGATTAATTCAGTCATCGATGATGCTCTACTAATGTAAGAAAACTAGGTTCGAATTCGCATGACTCATTTACTATTCTTGGTCATGGAATACTTACTATTCCTTGTCTTGGGAATAAGTAATAAATTAATGATTATAATATCATGAAATCCCTCTTATCCTCCACTATAAAACCCCCCTTCACTCCCTATTCTCTCCACTCCTCTGAAGCTCCAAGACAACCTTAAATTTTCCTCAAATATCTCCCCAAGGTCCTTCCCCACATCCAAAAGCTCTCAGCCTCCTCAAAATACCAAAACCTCTCCCCTTAAGAGGTTCTCAAAGGAGGAATTCTCAAGAGGTAAATTCCTCTTTCGAAATTTCTTCTTTTCTTTTAAGTTCCTTTCTTTTTTCCTCAACTTACTTAACCATAATAGTATGATAAATGCAGTAACATACATGTACTAGAATTTTTTCATGCTTTTGGTATATTTCATTATCTTCTCCCTTTCCCCACCCTTTTATTTGAAAGAAATGAAAGCACTGTTTGAGATGTGCTAATTTAGCACATTCAAGGACAACAGTTTATCAATTTCTATTATTATCCATAATTATGGTCATGAAAACATTTGTGTTATGGTTGAACCAGATTATTATATATTTCATATATCCTAATTTTGGCTCTGTAATATTTTGGTACAAATGGAATTAAGTTATAATGAAAAAACACATTCTTTATAATCAAACCCATTGAATAACAAAAACAGTTATCACTAAGGTTATATATGTAATAATTTAACATCACTATAAGTAACCTAATTAAAAATAAAACCATTTAATATAATGGATATGAACTATAGAATTTAACTTAAATTCTGGACAAACACTTTCATCGTCCATATAATCAAAACATGAATATAAGTGAACTGATCTTTTAAAGCCAAGTAAACAAACGAGCCCAAACAAAGAAATTGAACCATATAACTAATAAAAAAGGATTTGAATGAACTAAAAATGGTTATAATAAATAAATTACATATATAAGAGGTTATGGACTTATGAATTAATAATCCAAATTTTTTTATTCTGGTCATTAATAACAAGTGGAGAACACCACCAGATTTGAGGTAAGGGATCCTCTCCTTTTCTCTCTTAATCAAGATTGTCCTATATACAATGACTTTATATGTGTACTATAAAATGAGGGGGTATGTTTAATAACCTCCCCCATAATTCCTTCTGGATTTATAAGTGATGAGAAACCCCATTTCTCTCTCATCAATCCCTATTGTTCACACCAGACACCATGCTGATAAAATCACAATGAATTCTACCCGAACCTTCTTTGTTATTTAGGTTTTCCTTATCTTTCTTTCAAAATGGCGTTATCTTATCTATCTATGTGAGTATTATGAATTATGGTTAGTTGTAAAAGATTCTTATATCAAGACCATTTCATCAAATTCTTTCAGGGATATACATGATTTTGAAAGATTCCCTCCTTAGAACTTTCTGATAAGCCAACCTATTTTAAGGGGACTTCCCAAATTTTTAACTAAATTTCAAGTGCACCTTATCCTATGTTTCAAAACACAATTGTATTTATAAAATCATTATTTTTATTATGAAAACCTTATTGGTTCAATTCTGGTTTTATATAAAATAATGTCCTTTTTTCTATTTGAAAAGCTCTAGAGTGTTTTCCTTAAAACCGCACCAAAATGTTTTAATGCTAATGTTTCTAAAATATTTTTTTTTATATTTTATCACTTATATTTGACACCACATAAAATGTTATATTCAAATTTTACCCAATGAATGTCCATGTCTGTTCTAATCCCTTCCTTTTAGGGACACTTTCATGATACACCCATTGGATATGTTTTATGTCATGATTGTGGTACCCAATTCTTTCCATGGATAACCTTATGTTTATGTATGGTTGATTATATATGATTATTTATGTGAGAATATTATTTATGTGGAAATAATATTCATGAATATGTTGAGATGGGTGCACCCAGATAGTGTTCCAATGCATTGGGTAAGGATAAGTCTCATGAGATGCGATGTGAAACGGGATTGGCGGTTAGCCATGACCCATACTGAAATGGGAAACGGGATTGGCGGTTAGCCATGGCCCGTAATAAAGATATGATTTATGATTTTTACACATTTATATGATTCCATGATTATATTATTCCATGATTATATTAAATTATTTCATAATTTTCCTGCTTTGGATATCATTATGTCATGCCTCTTAACTCATGTGCTTGAGATGTATCCTTATGTTCATTCCTTTTCTGTGCTTTTTAGCTCATCCCCTCTATTCGTGTGTTCCCCAGGGTACCCTATGCAAATGTAAGAGCTCAAATGAAGTTAGAAGCTCTTTTTGGATACTAAATAATGAAGTTTTTTAGCCCCATGTTTTATGTTATATGTACCTAGTCCTCCAAGACACTAGACTTAATGATCCTTAGCTTGTACTCTGATGATTAATTATTCTTGAAATAATGAAATTTTATATGTAAAAGGCTCGGGTCACTATAGGTACATGAGGATATGATGAAACCGAAGTATCTTTAGTTGTTTGTATTTAAATGAACTAATTTTGAAGTTATAATACATTTTGAGGGGTAAAATGTAACTCTTTGAGACTTTATGAAGTATTTTCTAAAATACACATATTTTTTTCGATAGCTTGCGTTATACGAAACTCACAATATTAATGAAAAATTATATACTATTAAAAGTACTATTATTTAACCAAGTTCATTAAATTATAGAAGTTAATTATCGATCTACGAATAGGTGAAATAACATTTTGATGAAAAATATTATGTAGTTAGATAAATAATATATATTGATAAATATGTACTTAATTTTAGATAATTTCTTTATATTTTTTGAAAACACAATATTCACAAAAAAATGATTTTTTTTATTTTTTCGAAAAAATAATATACCCAATTTTTTCCCCTATAATAAAATGTATTTGATAAAATAAAAATAAATTTTTTAATCAACATGTCAATATTATTATGTGGGGAATTTTTGTGATTTTTAGAAATGTTTAATTTGTTAATGATTAGTTAAAAAAACTAATTTTTATTAAAATAAACATTTTCATTTAAATAATTTTAATTTAATTTCGGTTTTAAGATTTTTTTAAATTTAAATTTAGATCAATTATATAATATTTATTACAAATTTTTTATTTAAATTAATTTAGTATTGATTTTTTATATTAAAACATTATTATCCTATAGAAATATTTTTTTTCTTCAGAAAACTGGTTTTTCCTCTCTTCTATGGGTTCAATAAAAAATTCAATTCTTTTAAATATGTGATATTAATATTTTAAAATGTATTTCAAAATTTAAATTATAATAAATAATATTATTTTATAATTTAATCCTAATTTTGGACACAATGAATAGTAAAAATAGTATAGACTTAATTACTATGGTTATCTTTCAAACGAGGATATCAATGGTTAAACCAAAATGATAATGGTTAATATGACATAAAAAAATTCTGAATCCATTTTTTTGTCACAAATAGACTTTATATAATTTTTGGTTTGATAAAGATCAATTTGGGAGCCTTTTGGCATCTTTAATACACAATTATACCATTTTCTTTTCAGAAATTCTGAGTGTGTCATCCCCCGACATATAAAATGGTGCCCCCTATAATTATCTGTTCATACATCTGAATACTATAAGTTTTTAAATTAACTAAAACAGTATAATTATTTGTTTCTATCCCATTCCCTACAAAAATTAGTTTTATTATTAATCCCTCCTGAAAGGGCCTTTTGTAAAACGAAATAGGTTCTTCGAAAAATTTGTATAGTCTTTAACCATACATTTTCATTTTATTTCTTCTTATAACTCCATAAATTTTTATACAACTATCATAATGTAATAAAATAATGATATCCCATATACATATATGTTATTTTATTAATGGGATAACTTACATTTCACTCCTCTTCCAACAAATGGGAATTGAAAATGTCAATCGTGTGTATGGTAAAATACCGCCTCACTAACTGATGTAATTTATTTTCCATCACTAACTCTCAAAACTAATGATAATTTTTTAATTAATGTATATATAGGATATTTATGAAATATTTATCCTCCTTGAATTATTATATCATATAATCCTTTTAACCTTCAAATCCATTAGAAAATGATAACACCACTCTAGCGTATGTGTGGACTACCGCCTCCTTGAAGCGATGATATACATTTTTCATTTCATTGTAAAATAGTTTGTAAAAAAAATACATTAAATTTTTATATACATTTTATCTATTTTATAAAAATTATTCTTTAAAATTAAATTATTATTGACCTTTCTTTTGTTCAATCTATAGGTAATATGGTAACAATGTGTATGCGTACGTATGAGCTACCGTCTCCATGAATGATGTAATAAATTTTATATCTCTAACATTTATGGATTTATCTATTTATATATTAAATGAATATATATTACATTTACATCATGATTAAAATTCTAGATATGAAGGAACCATAATCAAATTATAATAGAAAATCCACTAAACCAAAACATATATGGAAAACAGTGTCATTATTACCCAAAAAGTGATGGAATCATTTGATTTAACATACAATTTACCAGAGATATAATGAAATGATATCATCTTTATTATTTCTATGGGTGGTTATTTATTATGATGAAAATATTTTTATGAAACGTTTTTCCATTCCATAGATTCTGTAATGATAAATTAAGGAAATGATTATGAAACCCATTTCTATTCTGTAGGTTATGATATGATGAAATGTCTACGAAACCCATTCCTTTTCATGGGTTATGATATGATAAAATATTTATTATGTTTTGGAACCTTTTTATATGATTTTAATTATTTTATTGGTGAGAGATACATCTCCCCACTACTAAGGTTAAATATTTATATCTTATGAGATAAATTTGATCAAAATAGGGATTAAACCTTATTCAGTAAGCATATTTATTTTATTATAATAGACTTAGGAGTGATCCTTGGCATAAATTAAGGTTTTGGGATTAAACCTATTATATTATGATAGTTTTTGAAATGACCCTTGACTTATAATGAAATTAATTTCTATGCTTATCTGTATATCAAAATTTTATATCATAATCCATTATTATATTCTCAACGATCATGTTATATGATTACATTATTATTCCTGCCTTATGAACATCCATGATTTATTTCTTTACTCATGTTTATGATCAATGAAATATAGGTTATGGGTTATAAATGTAATTATCATGTTATCATACCCTTATGATCATGATAAGTCTATTTGATTAATGGTGTACCCATTTTTTACACATACTAATCATCTAATCTCACTCTCCCTAATGATTCATTTCCCCATGTTATAATTAATATTATTATATATGATATGTAAAATAAGGGTTATAGTTATAAATTACATAACTATATATAATTTAGGTAACTTACAAACATACTTTTTCATGTTTTCAAAGGTACTTAAGATATATGATTCTGGCTTGAGTTATTATATTATTTAATGAATATTAATCTACTCATATATGATATATATGTATAAATATTGTGTGTTTCTATATATATAATCAATTTAATAGAAATAAACCTAAAATATAATTTAATACTAGACATCTCCAAAGTTAACATGAAATAATTGATAATTTCAAGAATAAAAATCCAAAAGTAATGATCACATACCCATAATAGAATAATGGAAGAAAATATAATTCTCATTCCATGAACAAATAAATCATAAAGTTATCCTGATATATTCCAACCACCTCATTGCCTTTTGTTCACATATTATTCCCTTATACATTGGAAATCTATGAAACAAGAACCCATTCATTACCCCCATCCAAGATTCCTCCCCATTAGTATTCACCAACCTATGGTAAACTATTGCACTTTTCTATACATATCCCACCCAAACAACACATTAAAACATCCCACCTTAAATATCATTAAATATAACAAGATCACTAAATCATATGATATTGAATTTATTTAGTATTTTTAATTTAAATTCATTTTAATTCAATTTTTTTCCATAATTCAAAAAAATAACAATAAACTGTGAATCATGGACCACAACTATATTTTTACCTGAAAATTAAAATCTATAATTCGTATAATTAGTATGAATAATTCCATTTTATTAGTTCACAAGGGACTTATTTTCATCATATATTTCTTCTACTTCACACTTCTAATTTGATGTTTTTATATGGTTATTTCCCTATTATCCAAAATGAAATCCTTACTAATTAATAACTAATAACTCAATTCTAACTCTGAATAAAATAAATTAGAAAACTATCTCATTATCTTTCCATAGTAAAACTCAGGCTTGGATGGTAGTGAAGAAAAGTTCCACCAATCCCACCATTAGTAGTCTAATTTTTTTAGAATTACCCCATGAGTAGAAAATATACATATTGTGGGAAATACCTTCATGGTACTAGGAATAAAAAAACACCTAATGAAATATAATTTAATAGTATAAAATATAACCATGATCCTGAAATGCATGTATTGTGGTACATAAAATAGTAACAATACCTAGTCAAATCTAGCTCATATAGAAGCTAAACCAACTCTAAAATATTAATACACCATTATTTACTAGTGACCTAACCAATCTCTATGTTATCATAGAAAATATATAAAAAATTGAACAAAATATGTAGTGTTTAGAATATAAGTATACTTAGTAGGATAAAATCTTGATTCTTTCATGTAAATGTAGAATAATAATACTAATTACTCATTAAATAAAAAAGATAAACCGACTTTTTAGCTAATTATGTCATCTACCACCCAAAATCAGAACAATTCAATAATAAAATATTAAATTAATTATGATAATATAATAAATAGATGAATATATCAAAAATGATACCTATAAACACTTATACACTAAACTACTAACCATCAACCCTTAAATTCATAAATACAAGAACCCATAACACTTATATATTAACATAACCACAAACTCATATTTTTTTATCCATATACCATCATTGAATCATCATTCAAAAAATCCATAACCCCATACGACATACAATAATATACCATATACCACAGTCACACACAACATTATGACCGAAATTCATCATAAATGAAATATTACTTGTTCCCTCAACCACATGAACATCTCAACTGTATTTAGACATAACACTATGATCATCATGAACTATAAAACATATAAATCATAACCTATGTTATATCTAGTAGAGATATTGGTTATGGGGTGTAGTTTTTAATAATAATTCTCAACATATTTATTTCTTTGTGCAAATAACCCATAATTATAATGTATGATTCAAGGTTCTATTATTATGATTTAATATTCACCATTTTTTATATGCATGGGTGTTTTTAGGTGTTGGGGACTATTTTAGGAATTATAATCTAGTACTTTTTTAATAGAAATAGTAGTAAAGGCCATTGTGTACCTTGTGACCTATTTAGAGACTCTAATGTCCTTGGAGCCCTAACAGATGGCCTATGCGGTGGGGTGGGTTCCTAGTTGGGAAATGAGAAAACAATCATGGTATACTGAATACCTAATGGGTATTTAGTTTATTTTTATTAGTAAATTATCTATATTTTTAACTCTTGAACATTTTTATACCCTCCTTTATTCCCCCTAATCGTCTCATGAACAACCCCTAATTTTGGGATCCCATAATATTTTAAGGTCCATCTAATCCTTATATCTCTTCCATTTATTTTTTATTGGTTGTAGATATTCATTCTCGGTATGCCTAACTATGTTCAATATCTTACTATTCTTTTCTATTAATTTAACTTATCCATTGGCCTGAAATCCCTAATTCCAAGGGTTTGCATCTAATTCTAGGAATCTAATGGATCGTTCTTGACATTGGTGACATTTTTTATAATGTTATCTCTCTATGGATTTATGTAAGAATTCTTAAATATATTTTTCCATTATATGTGAATGCATGGGATTCCATAAAATTATATGAAATAATAGTTAAAAATATTATCTATCTTTGTCTTGAAAGTTTCATGGTGGGACTATATAGATAAAATTTACCATTTGAGTAATGAATATGGGTGGGTTATGGACAGTGTATCCTAACCATGCCTCTATAGTTTAAATACATAAGGTCTTACCCCATGTAATTGTTGGAATAAAGTTTGTTTCCTAGGATTGGTGGTTACATTAATGAGCTTGTAGCATATTCAATAGGTATAGATGATAGTCCCCTTGAATTATAAATGATTAGTTTTAAGGTAATGTGAAATATGATAATTTTTTATCTCATGTGATTAGGGGTATCCAATGATCTATTCCTTATAGGAAATTATATTTTTATCACTTGTTAATGTATATGGTTCATCTCTAGTGGGGTGTGTATTTGATTAGTTTCCCTAATTTCATTTTATGTTTGTATTACAAAATTGATTTTATGTTTTTATGATGTATTAATTTCCATGAAACCCCAACCTAAGTGATAGGCGAGGGATCTTTTTATGGCATCAAAAAACACCTTTAGTGAGAGGGTAATTGTGTAAGAATTGGATATGATGACATGCCCAAAGTGATAGGGTGTTATCATGATATTAATTTTAGAACTTACCCAATGATATTGGGCGTTGGACTATCTATATGGTAGATTTCATATGTTACCCCATTCTTATAGACTCTTCCACTGTTCCCTATGGTAGATCTATAGTGCAAGATGCATCTTTCTTCTATAATAATTCCAATTAAAGCATGATTATGATTTATGGAGTATTAGTCTGAAAATGATGACTTGATATTAGTGTATAAATGTTATTTTATTATTCCCATTTGTTTATACACTCATATATTTATATGGAACTTATAATAAGGATTAATTTTTAGTTTCTTTTATAGTTTATATTCAAACCCTACATGGGAGTCATAGTTTTTTTTAACATATTTTGTTTTCAAGGATCTAGTTATGGGAAAGGTAGTAATTTTTATCTACTGAGTAGGTGAATCTAATAGATATAAGTGATACTAAGACATATATTGGGGGAATTTTTTAGTAAATTAACTACATGATTTTATTCTTTTTTTATTATCAATTTCAGTCAACAAATTATGGGGATAACTTCTAATTCCTATTATTATTAGGAAGTGTGTTTATTTGGTATTTCATAAGATGTTTTCATATTGTTTTCGTATCACTATGATTGGATACAATAGTTTATTTATTATTATTGTTTCTTATTTTTAACTTCATGATGATTTTATACTATCACGGTCGTAATATCACCAATGTATGGATGGTTCCCTAATCACTGATGGATATCCCCTTGCATTTAGTTAAGCATATGTGTAGCCATGAATACTCTGTCTCTGATCTAGTGAATTATTTTAGGAAAATAAAAAAAAATTAGTACCATTTTACTTATTATTTATTTAAGTAATGTTATGATGGAGATAAATTATTTTATATTGTATGGGTACCGTTGATTATGTCTGAAAATAACCTATATAGTAGAAATTCATGTCATTGGGATGGTGGGATTATTTCTATTGGATTTTTTTTTCATGGTTGTTTACGTGTGAAATTATGGGAAGTAATTTTAACATTTTTTTCAAGGTAGGGGCAGTTATATAATGTGATCATATACATCATTATTCAGAATATAGTTTCATATATCATATGTGTGGTTATATGTGATTTTAAATGTCTAAATTAATAAACTATGTATAATATTATATTCATTGATTTCCTAGATACATAAATGGTTCCATATAATTAATTTAGAAATTTTTTTATTTAGGATATATATTATATTGACTAATGTGATGGTGTGGGTGATGTGGTAATTAGATATTGGTATGATTTTAGTGGTGATAATATAGTGCCTATTGTATAGGTACATTATGGAATATATCTTACGAGGATTTATTAATGTTTTACAATAAGAGATAATTTTTTTTAATGTTTAATATGTTAATATAATATCTATGTCAATGTTTAGTAATTTTTGAAAAATACCTCAGAGATGATGTGTCATATTGCCTCGTCAGGATATAGATGATGATATCACTAAGATTTATAATATTCTTGTTATCCCTCTTATGATCAAGAGGGAAGGTTAGAGTATCCACATGGGATAAAATAGTAATTCAGTTGGATGAGTTAGTTATGTTTTGGGTGCTTGAGTTGTTTTTTATAGTTCCAGTGGAAGTCTAAAGTGAACATTAAGGTTGGGAATTACTGATAGGCCATTCCATGGACTTTCTAACATAATATCCTTTGAATTTTTATAGTTTAGGTGAAACCTTGTATACTGATACCTTTATATTGATTGTAATGTGATAATTTAACATGATGGAGGTAACTGATGATTAGTAGGTTATTTTTTTACATTCATTCTATTAGGAAACACCTGAAGGTGGTGGGGATTTTATGGTGAGGGTCGGGAGGTATATTGACCTATCATACGATTGTTTCAAAGAATTTTTTTGAGTAGTTATTTTATGGATTTTGTAGTGTTTTACCAAGATCATATGATTTTTTAGACTCACTAGGGAACATTTTATGTGATACATTATACTAATCATTTTATATTACTGTTGTGGTTACCTCCTATTTCATCTATTTATGTGGCCAACATTGGATAAAACACTGATATTAGCTTAAGTCACATTTGATGTACCATATGGGGGGTGTTTAAATAGATATTTTATTTTGAGATAGGTTTGTAAGGATATTACTTATGAAACGAGCTTGTTGGAGGATTTTTCAAAGGGTTCCCAATCTAAAATTTGGTTTTCCACGATTTGGTTTTATGAGTGGGTCAGTTGGTTCCTCTTTGAGTTGTCTAAAGAGTAGGGATGATGATGTCTAGCAAGGTTGTGAGAAGAGGTATAAGAATCGTATAGGTTCATCACATCATCATTAATAGGAAATCAACTATCTGATGGTATAGGTGTGTGTCATTATGTATGTTTCATATATATTATACCAACCCCTAAAGTTATTTCATTGTTATTTTATTCTGGGTCACTAGTAGATTTTTTGTTTGAGGATTCATCAATAAGGTTAAAGCGATGGATTATGGTACACACTAAATTCTTGATCCTAGTTGGGGGGTATGGGGGATGGGGAGCTCAATATACTAATATGAAGGCATCATCTATGGGTCCAGGTCAATGAACTGGTATAGGATCTTATGGGAAATATTATCAGGTTTCATATATAGTGGTTCCTCAGGATATTAATGTATTTTCAGATCAAAACATTATATATAATAAAATAAAATTAATTATATTGGACCAGGTTCAAGAAGATGGGGAAGAGGGTCTATCTATTATGAGTGTTTCAGTTAAGTTTTCTTCTTTAATATAATAATGTCTATTTGAAAATGGAGAGTAAAAATATTTTTTTCTACACTTGAGGTGTCAATTTTAAGGTATGAAATGTATTTATATTTTTTCTTGTTATCTAAATATATACCACTAGGATAGAGGATAGATTATATTTATATATTTTTTGGGTGTTTTATAGTGGTTGAGGAATAAATACACTTATTTGATTTCATGCTCTTGGATATTGATAATATATATTTCATCTTTATGATAGATTAATTGCTTCTCTTTTAGGCACACATTTAGTAAAACTGAATTTGAAAAAAATTATCATCCAATAATAAGAAAAATTATACATTTGTAATTAGGTTAAACTATGATGTAGGAAGTGCTATACCTAAACACATTATGTTTATAGTGATTATGGAATAGAGGGATGGATTTAATTTTTCAAATGAGTATGGGATGAGTCCATCTAATTTACCACTAGTAGTAGACCATTTGCATGAAATATTCTTAAAATACTCCTTATGTTCTCTTATTTATATGGAGAGAAATCTTATAATTGATATTATAATGGTCTTGATCCAATATGAATATCTTATTATTTTTTTTGAAATCACTTTGTTGAGTGTGTTGAAGGGGAATATCAAGGGAATTAAGGTGAATTGTTTTTCTACATCAGTACCTCCCCATGGGGCGATCACATGTTGTCCACCAAGAAGGAAGATAGATTTATAAAAAATTTAATTGTCTATCATAAGTTGAAATAGGCTATGATGAAGGCCACATATCCATTGTCCTAGATAAATAATTTTTTTGACCACTTATCAAAAAATAAATGGTTCTATAAATTTGATCTATGATCAGGTTTTCCCTAGTTGTGAGTTTCAGGAAAAGGTGTAATGATGATTTGATTTTTTATTTGGTATGGGATATATGAGTATGTTTTGATTCTATATGGATTGATTAATTTTCATAGAGGGTTAAAGAATCTTATGAATCATATATTCCATCCTTAACCATATTCATCAATCATGCTATGTTTGGATGATATTTATATATATTCATTGAAATTTAAATTACATGTTGAGTACATAGGGATAGTACAAAACATGCTTCAATTGTATCATCATTATGAATAGATACTAAATTTTTACATTTGGAATTTTGAGGTACACTTTTCTTATGCATGTGATATCTCAGGCTGGAATATCTATTGAACAATAGAGGGTTTTATTAATGACATAAAAATGTAGGAATAAGAATGTTCCTAATATCAAGGGTTTCCTTGGCCTCTATGGTTACTATAGATAAATCATTCAATATATCCATCATGTGGTAGTACATATGAATGTCGTAAACAATAATTGAGTGAGATTATAGAAGATTAATTAGTGTTTGTTGGCCTTTCAAGAGTTGGAATAACGATTGACTTCTTCTCCAATTCTGATTCTATAGTATATAAGATTGGTTTATAGCATGTTGAATGATTCCTCTTGGGGGTTTTTCATATAATTGTTTATTTATGTGGATTGGGTGGGTTTATATTGGTCTTTTTAGCTACAAATATTTGAGTAAAACAACACTATAAATGATTTGGAATATAATAACATGGTTTTTACAATGAAGTGTTTTTATCCTCATCTATTTAGAGAGATATCTATCATTAAAATTGACTAGAAGAGAATATTATGCATATTAATTCACCAGAACATAATCCTATGGAATTCAAATTGGTTGGAGTATGTACATGTATTCAATTTTGAGATGGTGTACTCTCTATGGAAAGGAACAATCATGGAATATTCTATGAGCAGGATGACTCAATATTTGGTGGTTAGATATTATTTTGAGGATTGAATTTTGATATATCTATTTATATAATGGGTACTATTTAATTATGAGGGGTGTGAGACCAAGAACATTTCTCAATTATCCCTTAAATCCTCACTAGAGGATCAAGTGGAGTCTAAATAGGAGTCTGATTCTGATTGACCCATGATACGAGAAATTCTAATGGGTAATAACATAGTTTTTGGATAGTCATAGGATATGTTTTAGGTTAAATATAACCATGGTATGGTGGTCGTTCCAACAACTGTAATGGATGAGATGGAAATGGATTCTCATTATAACAACCCTACTCTATATTACACACTTAAACATGATTTATTACATAATATAGCATTAAATACAACTCTGAGGATCGAGTGTTCTTGTGTATTGTGAAATTAAGAACATTATTTTACCACTTAGAACTTAAAACACACCATGTTTATTGAAAAAATATTTTACATGACCACAATGTTCCTTCGTACTTAGAATTGAATTGGATAACATGAGGACTTGCATAAGAAAAGGGTGAGCAATAAATCCCATTAAGGGAGTAAAAAAGGCATAATATGAAGAATATAGTACATTTATAAATATACATATCAATGGAGCATAAGAGAGACATTAACATAAATCAATGGTATAACATTATTATCATAACATAGAAATGTGTCAACAACATTTAACATGATATTAGCTTCTTCCAAATCTCATTGCACATGAAGCTTGAGTAAAATCTCATTTCACTTGAATTAGAATGAGTAAACCCTCATTTCTCTTTAGGTATCCAGATTTTAATCTTTACCCAATGTATTAGAGTGCTATCAGGGCGCATCCTTCGTAATCATTTCATTTCATGCATAAATGTGCCACATATATCATAAAACATGGATTAATTAAACATCACCATTTATTACTAGATAAATTATTGTGTAATTAATACATGTAACTCTATAATCAATAAGTAAATGTGTATAAAGGTGAATACCCTTGATAGAGAAATGGGAATGGTATCCACTAAATAAAGAAATTAGCTAGGAAAATCGTGGTGCAATTTTGGAAGCATAACGACGAGACATAAGAATTATTAAAAATTGTTTATGAGAGTGAAAAGGGTATATAATAATATGTACATGAAATGGATAGTAAGGGTATGGCATCCCACCTTTTTAATACATATCTATTCATTACATTTTACATACAGAGGATCTTTAGAGTCTAGTTTCTTGGAAATCGGGAACATTAAAACTTGAATACAACATAAAAAATTATTCTATGCCACTTGTAGGGATTAATTATAGGTTCATCCTATATAATACTACTGCATGTCATATCCTGGAGACATACATCAATGGAATGGGTGAGAAAAAGGCCCAATAAGTGTAAACAAGGGAATCAGTTTACTTGTGTGAACAATAAGAACTTGAATAACAATATAATGACATGAGAAATATAAGTATGGTCATGTCATAATAAAAAAAAATGAAACATAACATGAATATGTGGCTAAAATTTTTCATTTAGACATTCATGAACATATCACTAAGGTTTATCCCTGAGGTGTCATAAAAATTACCAAGGTTATTCACCAAGGTATCGTGAAACCTGTCATCTCTAGAGATTAATTCGTTACCCAATGCATTCGAGTGCTATCAGGGTGAACCCTTAATATGTATTTAATTTCATGTTAGCCACATATATCATAATCAAACATTTCCTAAATAACCCATAGAGAATAAAATAAATGGGTTTCATTTCAAGATCAGGACTTTTTAAAAGTTCTTAAAAATAAGATCATTATATCATTTATAACTCACATAAAGGGAGTGAGGGTTATATTTATGTCCATTACAGAATAAAATATATCATTTTTATATATTTATGAACACCCATAGAAACGAAATAGTTCTGGGTATTCACATAAATAAACAAGATAATTTCTTTAGAGAAAGAGATAGAAATTTTGAGACGAAATTTCTCCAGCATAACGGCTATATAACATGGTTTTAGAAAATAATAAAAAGAGAAGGTACAAGGGTAACACACTCATAAATAACTCATATTACAATATAAATATAGAGTAAAATATGGATAAGAACATGTTTTGTATATTTTAATGATATACCACAAGAAAAAGAAACTTGAAAGGAAAGAGAAGATGCGATTTCTTTTACGAGAAATTCTGCAGCCTAACAACGTCACTTAAAAATTCAGAAAATAAATTGATGAGAGAGGAAAGGGTCTATCAACAATTAGACATGAAATGGGTAGTAATAAGAAAATATAATAACATACTCTCAATATAAATATATGGAAACTAGAGGATACAACATAGAGGAATTCCTGACATAAAAGAGGAGGTTGAAAAGATCCCTTACCTTGAAGAGTAACTTCAAACGCTTGAAGGTCGGGACCTTGGGAGGCTTGAGGGCACGTTGGAAAAACTCTTTGGGAGGTAAGGAGACCTGATCTTCATTTAGTATGATTTTGGAATGAAATGAATAAGGTAAATGGTTTGGTATTTATAGGGAAAGTGAGTGAATAAATTATTAATTTCCAAGGGACACCTCATCGTGGTATTTGAAAAAACATGGGCTTGCCCATGGTATTTTCACATGGTATTGGCCACTTGGGACAGCTCACAGCATATATCACTATTCATTAGTCAACCAAAAATCATACATCATTATTACATCATTAATGATGTCATTAAACACCCAAAACTCAAAACTACATTTTTACTATTCACCGAAAATTCAACTGTTTCAGAAAAATATCAAAAATTCAACCTAACCTAATATCGATTCTCTGAAATCCAAAAAAATTTCATTTTATGAAAATAATTTTCTAAATATTTTTAATTTAATTTTTAAATAAAATCATTATTTATTCCAAAATACAACTTTAAAACTATAACTCATCTTTTAACACCTTAAAAAAGTAATCAAGGTCCCATAAAATTATCATATAACTATAAGAAAATAATGTAACAATTTATGATTAAATTTTATGAAAATAAATTTTCATTTTAAATTATCAAATTAATTATAAAATTCTAAATAAAATATTTATGGCATACAAAAATACCAAAACATAAACTATGATTATTTTTTCACTTTTAAGATGTCTAAAATGTATTTATACATTAATGGGTGAAGTTTCTATTTTTTTGGTCAAATTACTATTCATTACTATTCATATGGGTATGTTACTATTCCTACTTTACTATTCAATAAAAACCAAGTTGATATTATTAGACTCTAAATTTCTAAATGATCACAACTATAGAAGACCATTTTTGAAAATCATTGCACATTATATATTATTTAAGGAATACAAAAATATTTTAAAATACCCATTTTTCCTAAATAATACACATCCTATATTTATCTGGATTTTTGAAATTCACATACATTTCCATAAGAAGAAATTACAATTTTATTTATATAAAAGGATTAAACAAAGTAGCTGAGGTCTTGTTACATAGATCCTTATAATACCAGCATATGACCTAATTGTTCGGTGTGCTATGGTGATAAAATATTGGTGTGGCTCGGACAATGTTGCCCGAGTGGTGATTTCTATCAGCTTGAACTTCTCCCTTAGGAGATTATATTCAAGACTAATATGTTGAAGTTCAGCTTGGGATTGGTCTAGAGAAAATCCTAGTGATGCTACCTTCTTCCCAAGCTCCAATAGATGGGCTTCATATGGCTCGAGTCTACTAGATGAGGCCATTCAATCTTATTTCTGTATTAATTAACCAAGATAACCATATTTATAAAAACACAATGTTAAGATTATAGTTTCCAATGGTCATAGACCAATGGTCATATAATAGTCGAAACCCAACTATCTCATTTTAATTATACCCACTTCATTAATTAATGAAAATAGTTTTTTTCATTATAAAATAAAATAACACAAAATATTAGGAAACAAATATAATTAAAAAGTTTGGGTCGTTACATTCTTCCCCCGTTAAAAAATTTCGTCCCTGAAATTTTATCTCGTACCCTCTAATGGGAAAAGGTGTGGGTACTTATATCTCATGGACTCATCTAATTCCCACATGGCTTCTTCACATTTCTGGTTCCTCCACAACACCTTAACATGGTGGTTATTCTTGTTGCATTGAACCGTATCTCTACGATCCAAGATCTCCATCGGCTGCTCCTCATAAGAGAGATCATGTTCCAGTTGTACCACCTATAGATTTAGAACATGTGAAGGGCCAGGTATGTACTTTCTCAAGAGGGGTACATGGAAGACATCACGAACTTGGGATAGATTTGGAGGAAGTGCAAGACGATATGCCACTGCTCCGACACGATCGAGGATTTCATAGGGGCCAATGTACCTAGGCCTAAGCTACCCTTTCTTTCTAAACCTCATGACTCTCTTCCAAGGTGAAATCCAAAGAAAGAATTTGCCACCAACATCAAACTCCAAGTCCCTTCGAAGGTTGTTGGCATAGCTCTTTTTCCGGCTCTGAGCAGCCTTAATGTGTTTTTGGATGGCATGGACCTTTTCTGTTATCTCTTGCACAAGATCAGGCCCAAGAATATTTCTCTCACCAGCATCATCCAAACAATTAAGAGTTCTACATTGATTCCCATATAGAGCTTCATAGGGTTCCATTTGAATGCTTGAGTGAAATATTTTGTTGTAAGAGAACTCAACTAAAGATATATGTTTATCCCATCCACCTTTAAATTACATTGAGAAAGTTATCAACATGTCCTCTAGTGTTTAAATAGTCATTTCATATTGGCCATCAGTTTGGGGGTGATAGGTCGTACTGAAATTCAATTCAGTGCTCAGATCTTGTTGAAGACTTCTCCAGAATTCTGATGTGAACCTTGGATCACGTTCAGATACAATAGAAAGTGGAACTCCATACAGCCTTACCACTTCCTTCACGTTAATCCTGGAAATTTGATCAAGAGATAAATCATCCCGAACGGAGATAAAATGGGAAGTCTTGGTGAGACGGTCCTCAATAATCAATATTGCATTATTTCCTTTGGAAGTTCTTAGGAGACCAGTGACAAAGTCCATAGTGATATTGTCCCACATCCATGCTGGTATGGGCAGTGGTTGTAATACCCCTTTAGAAAGTTGTCGATCTACCTTCACTTAATCACATGTCAGGTTTCTTGAAGTGTAGTCAACAATCTACCTTTTCATATTATCCCACCAATAATGATCACAAAGGTCCCTATACATTTTTTTGCTTCTAGGATGTATAAAGAAAGTAGATCTACGAGATTCATCCATCAGATCCTTATTTATTTTTAGAATAGATGGAACACATAGTCTTGTTTGAAATTTCTGTACACCTTCTTGATCAGTATTGAACTCAGGAAACATCCCATCCTTTACAGGACTCAAAATTTTTCTATAACAAAGGATCTTCTTTTTGAGATTTCTTGATATTATCTAGTAATGACCATTGAGAAATCATTTGGGCCAGGGTTGATGATTACCCTTACCTTATAATTCCCGTGTACAACTTTACTAGGTCATTGATCAAAGGATCTTTTTGAATCCTCATCATAGAATGAACAACTAGGCCTATCATGCTTAATGCGTCTGCAACTTTGTTTTCTCTACTTGGATGTTAATGAATTGAAAAATCATATTCATTAAGAAGCTAAAAATATCTCATTTTTCTCATGTTCAATTCCTTTTGTGTGAAAATATACTTCAAACTTTGATGGTCTGTGTATATATCACATTTCTACCCATAATGATAGTGCCTCCATATCTTCAGAGCAAAAAAGACCACAGCCAGCACAAGATCATGCATAGGATAATTTTTCTCATGAGTCTTCAAATGTCGAGATTCATAAGAAATGACTGTGTCATTTTTCATGAGGATGCACCCAATCCCTTTTAGAGATGAATCGCAAAAAATAACAAATCCTTCTCCACTTGAGGGAAGAGTTAAGACAGGTGTAATAACCAATCTCTTCTTCAACTCTTAGAAACTTTCCTCACACTCTTTTGTCCAGATGAACTTGACCCCTTTTCAAGTTAACTTGGTTAATGGATTTTAAAGTTGTGAATAGTTTTTCAAAAACCTCTTATAATATCTCGCTAATCCAAGGAAACTACAAATCTCAGTTATTGTTATTGGTTAAGGCCACTCCTCTACAAATTTGGTCTTTGCAGGTTCAACTGTGATTCCTTCACTGGTAACAATGTTTCCCATGAAAGAAACCTGTTGTTACCATAATTCACATTAACTAAACATTCCAAAAAGTATCTCCTTCTATAGAGTTTGAAAAATAACCCTTAGATGATCCTCATGCTCGTCACAACTTTTAGAATATATTAGAATATCATCAATAAAAACTACCACAAAGTTATCAAGGTAGTATTTAAATACTATATTCATAAAATCCATAAAAATAAAAGTTTCATTAGTCATTCCAAAAAACATAACAACAAACTCATAATTCCAATATCTTGATCGGAAGGCAGTTTTTGGAATTTCTTCTTTCATCACCCTCAATTGATGATAACCAGATCGATGATCAATCATAGAGAAGAATTGATCCCCATGAAGTTGGTCAAATAATTCATCAATTCTTGGAAGAAGGTATTTTTTCTTTACTGTGATTCCATTCAGTTCTCTATAATCAATACATTGCTGCATCAATACATCCTTCTTCTTCACAAAGAGAACATGTGATACCCAATGAGACACAATCTATTGGATAAACCACTTCCCCAAAAGATATTGGAGTTGGTTCTTTAATTTCTCCAACTCCAAATTTTCCATCCTATATGGGGTCTTTGATATTGGATGAGATCCAGGTACGAGTTCAATGGAGAACTCTACCTCTCTCTCTGGGGGAGGTCCAAGTAACTCCTCAAGAAATATGTCAATGTATTCATGGACGATGGGTACATTTTCTATCCTCAAACTCTCATTTAATTCTTCTTCTTCACAAATCAACTCCATAAAGAAGGATATATGAGGTTCTTCTAGACCATGATCTGGTTGAGATATATCTCCTTGAAAGATAACTGCAGGTTTTCCATTCAATACTACTGAGATTTCCTTACTTACGCATTTGATCTTAGCATTATACTTTGAGAGCCAGTCTATCCCTAGAATAATGTCGAATTCCAGCATGGGAATGACTACTAGATTTGCGATAAGATTGTGCTCAACAATGTAAATACTAGAGTTTCTAAACACTGATGATGCTTGGATAATCCCACCCAGAGTCTTGACTGATAACTCTACTTTTAGAAATTTGGGGGTTGATTCTAAATTCTTTGCAAACATGGAGGAAATAAAGGAATGCGTAGAACCAGAATCAAACAAAGTACTTTCTAGCTTTGTGAGAACAATAAGAGTAACTACTAAAACATCATTTTGAGCATCAAATTCATCTGTCATGGTAGAAAAAGAACGACCTTGCTCCCTTGGCCTTTGCTGATCCTATTGGTGGTTCCCCTCTACTATACTCAGATTTGGACAGTGATTGGGAAAGTGCGTAAGTTGTCCACACTTACAGCACTTGACATCAGGTAGGGCCTACACTATCTTTCCATTTTCATTAGTGTTTGTAAGTTGAGGTTTCACATAACTATGAAAATTCCTCGCAATATGGCCATCTCTTCCACACTTATATCATTTCCCGCTCCCGAGAAGGTAGTTCCCCGAATGCTTCTTCCAACGTTTATTACATGTGGGGCATTTCACTTGCTTTCCTCCTCTTCCTTGATCAAAGGTCCTCCCCATGTTGGGCTCCAATAATCTCTTTTCTTTATTGGATTTATGAGACCACTGCATCTCACCAAACTCCAGTTCAACCTTCATCGCACTTCGCATGATCTCCTCATAGCTGTTATAGTCTCGGTTGGCTATATTCCTCCGCAGATGAGGTCTCAGTCCACCAAAGAATCTATCGACCTTACCATTTGGATCCGTGACAAAGGTAGAGGTATATTGTGAAATTCAGGTGAATTTCATCTCATAACTTCTGATAGATTCTTTCTCCATTGGCTTCAGCTTGAGAAACTCCTTCTCCATTCTTGTTCTCATGGAATGAGGGAAATACTTACTGAAAAAGATCCCTATGACCTCTTCCCACTCCAAAGATTCAACTTTCACTCTTTTCATTGTGTTTTTAATCAGTTCCCACCACTGATCAACTTCCCCTTCTAAGAGATAGACAGCCTGGGTGACCTTCTCTTTCTCGGAACAGCGGAGCACAGAAAATATCTTTTCGATGGAGCTGATCAACTTCTCAGCAATCAATGGGTCAGTTGATCCATTGATGGTAGGTAGTCGTTGATGTATAAAGGACTCAACAGAATATTGATCCCTTCATGGTGAGATCAGTCTCTCAGGTTGATTCAAGTTATTTCCCACAACTTGAGTCATTTGGTTCATCATTCGCATGAATGTTTCCATTCCATATTCCATCGGAGGGCTGTCAGCGCATGGTCCATTGTGGTCACTATTTGCATGGTTCCTCATATTTCCCTCCATTTCTAAAAGAATAAAACCGTAATGAGAAATTTATTTCATTTATTAATCTTTTAATAATAAAGTATTTATTTCATAAAACATCATTCTTAAACAATTACATTTCTCTATAATTCCTTCATAATGATTTATAAAAATCTTGTGATTAACCAAACATATCCCCGGGGAGTTTCGTAACCAATAGTGCAACAAGGCCTATTTTTTTTCACCAGTTCCCGTTCGAGTCTAGCTCAAAGCGGTGTTTTTGGGTTTTACCACTATGTACATCTATTCCAGAGCCGCCTCTACCTGCTCGTATCCAGACTAGGATGTATTTGCTTGATAAACCTCTTAATTAATACTCAACAAAATACCAGAAAGTGTTCCTATATTTAAACTTTTATATAGGATTATTCCTAAATATTTCATAGCCTAATTTCTATCAATAACTAAACTATCCTTTGATACCAACTATGGCATCCTATGTTTTTAATACATAACTTTTCATTACATTTTACATGCAAAGGATCTTTAAAGTCTCAGTGTCTTGGAAATCAGGGAAAATAAAACTTGAATACAAAATAAAAAATTATTCTAAACCACTTTTAGGGCTTCATAATAGGTTCATTTTATGTACAACTACTGCATCTCATATCCTAGAGACATACATCAAAGGAAAGGGTGAGCAGAAGGCCTATTAAGGGTAAACAAGGGAATCAGTTTACTTGTGTTAACAATAAGAACTTGAATAACAACATAAAGACATGAGAAATGGAAGTGTAGGCATATCATAATGAACAGAACTTGAAACATAACTTTAATATGTTTCTACAACATTTCATTTAGACATTCATGAACATATCATGAAGGTTTATCCCCGAGGTGTTATAAAAACTACCAAAGTTATTCACCAAGGTATCGTGAAACTTTTCATCTCTAGAGATTAATTATTTACCCAATGCATACCCTTAATATGTCTTTACTTTCATGTGATCCACATATATCATAATCAAACATTTCATAAATAACCCATAGAGAATAAAAGAAATGGGTTTCATTTCAAGATCATGACGGTTTTAATGTTCTTAAAAATATGATCATTATATCATTTATAAACCATGGAAAGGGTGTGAGGGTAATATGTATATCCATTCTAGAATAAAATATAACCTTTTTATATATTTATGAACAACCATATAAAATAAAAATGTCTGGGTATTCACATAAATAAAAAAGATAATTTCTTGAGAGAAAGAGATAGAAATTTTGAGACCAAATTTCTGCAGCTTAATGGCTATATAACATGGATTTAAAAAATAATAAAAAGAGTGGGTACAAGGGTAAAACACTCATAAATAACTCATATTAAAATATAAATACAGAATATAATGGATATGAGAACATGATATGGATATTTGAATGACATACCACAAGAAAAGGAATCTTGAAAGGAAAGAGAAGATGTGATTTCTTTTACGAGAAATTCGGCAGCCTAACGACGTCACATAAAAATTCAGAAAACAAATTGTGGAGATAGGAAAGGGTCTCTAAAAAATTAGACATTAAATGGGCAGTAATAATAAAATATAATAACATACCCTCAATATAATGAGATGGAAACTAGAAGACACAACATAAAGGAATTCATGACTTAAAAGAGGAGGGTGAAAGGATCCCTTACCTTGAAGAGTAACTTCGAAAGCTTGATGTTCGGGACCTTGAGATGCTTTATGGAACCTTTTAAGGACTCCATGGGAGGTAAGAAGACCATAAATTTGTTGAGGAAGATTTTTTAATGAAACGAATGTGGGAAATGGCTTGGTATTTATAGGGAATGTGAGTTAATAAATTATTAATTTCCAAGGGACACCTCATCGGTGGTATTTGCAAAACCATGGGCTTTACCAAGGTATTTTACCATGGTATTGGCCACTTGGGATACCTCATAGCATTTATCACTATTAATTAGTCTACCAGAAATCTTACATCATTATTACATCATTAAAGATGTCATTAAACACTAGAAACTCAAAACTGCATTTTTACTATTCACAGAAAATTCAACTGTTTCTGAAAAATCTCAAAAAATTTTCCTCACCTAATATCGATGCTCATAAATCCAAAATTAATTCCACTTTATGAATATAATTTATCAAATATTTTTAATTAAAATTTTGAATAAAATCATTACCCATTCCAAAAATACAACTTTAGAACTATAACTCATTTTGTAACACCTTAAAAAAGTAATCAAGGTCCTATAAAAGTATCATATAACCATAATACAATAAAGTAACAATTTATGATTAAATTTTATGAAAATAATTTTTTTTTTAAATTATTAAATTAATTAAAAAATTGAAAATAAAGTATTCATGTCATACAAAAATACCAAAACATAATCTATGATAGTTTTTTTACTTTTAAGATGTCTAAAATGTATCTATACATACATGGGTGAAGTTTCTATTTTTTTGGTCAAATTAATATTCATTACTATTGATTACTATTCATATGGGTATGTTACTATTCTTTCTTTACTATTCACTAAAAACCAAGTTGATCTTATTAGACTGTAAATTTCTCACTGATCACAACTATAGAAGTATATTTTTTGAAAATCATTTCACATTATTAATTATATAATGAATACAAAAATATTTTAAAATACCATTTTTTTCTAAATAATACACATCCTATATTTATCAGGATATTTGAAATTTACAAATTTTTTCATAAGAATAAATAAAATTTTATTTATATAAAAGGATTACACAATGCAGCTAAGGTCTCGTTACATAGCTCCTTATCACACTAGCATATGGCCTAAGTGTTAGGTGTGTTATGGTGATAGAATCTTGGGGTGACTCGAAAAACATTTCCCGAGTGGTGATTTCTTTCATCTTGAACTTCTCCTTTATGCGATTCCATTCAAGCTTCATACATTGTAGTTCGGCTTGGGCTTGGTCCAGAGCAAAGCCTAGTGATGCTACCTCCTTCCCAAGCTCTGACAGATGAGCTTCATATGGATCGAGTCTACTGGATGAGGCCATTCAATCTCTTTTCTATATTAAATAAACAAGATAATCATATTTATAAAAACAAAACGTTATTATTATAGTTTCCAATGGTCATATTGACCAATTGTAATATAACAGTCGAAACCCAATGGTCTCATTTTAATTATACCCACTTCATTAATTAATGAAAATAGTTTTGTTCATTATAAAATAAAATAACACAAAAAATTAGGAATCAAATATAATTAAAAATTTTGGGTTATTATAAAGGGGTTCATATAGATATATGTCCTAACATATTTAATGGAATTTAGATTCATAATTCCTTGAATGTAAATGAGGAGAGAGAAATCTCTTACAGAATTTTGGCATGGTAACAGGAGTACATGGGAGGAATTAATGAGAGATAAATTGTCTCTCATCATTAAACAATAATTAGGGTAGTATAGAGGTGGTCAAAAATCATACCCCAACATTTGTAATTGAAAATAAAAGGCTATAACAACATAAATAAATTTAGACAAAAATGAGAAAGGAAGAAATACCTTACATGGAAATGTGATCGCAAAGTCTTGGGAGAGGCTTCATGGGAGAATGGGAAGAATTGGGAGGATTTTTGAGAGAGGATGGAAAAGTCTAGTCAAGATCAAAATGGTTTGAGTTAATATAAACGTTCTATTGAGTGGGTTTATATAGGAAATGAGAGGTAATTATTTATGAGTTATGTTTTGGACACCACACATTAAACTAATCAAAACTGCAAACCATCATTTAGTTTTTTCCCAATCTTTATTCCAAAGTGGATTGGAAAATGTAATTTTATATGGACAATGGACTAAAATTTAAAATATTAGGATTTATTATGTGGAGGTGAGTCACACTCTTAAGGAAATCATTTTAAAATGTTAATTTTTTTATAAGACTATGACGGTCCACCAAGACATTGTAACATAAATAAAACAAACATAAAATCACATTATTTTAAAAGTAAAACATATATTAGTCGAAAATCCCATTTAATTTATTTTATTAAAAAACTATTTGGTCATTATGATGTCATAGAACACATTATACATTTAAACGATATTTAATTTTATCCCAGAAATTCGACAGCTTCAGAAAATTATGAAAAATTCACTGTTGTATAATTTCAACATCCTGATTCCAAAAATAATATTAGTTTTATCTTAATAATTTCCTAAATATGATAATTTTTACTTTTAAAATAAAAATAGACATTTATCGAAAATTGTGGGGTTTTGACTAAAATAGATTTCAAACCATAATAAAAATTACAATTTTATTGATAAGAAGTATACTATAATTTATATTTAATAAAAAGTAATTCAGTAATAATATTATATTAAAATATTATTTGACTAAAAAATCCTTAAATTCTTCAAAATAGATTACTTAATTGAATATTACCTAAAAATACTATTTATGTTTAAAAACTTTTTAAAAAGTAACAATAATAAAAAGAATGTATATTCTTTATTCTATACAAAAATAATACACATAATCACAGTCTAGGGTCTGATACATAACCACATATAACACCGTCAGATGACCTAAGGGTAAGGTGTGAGATGATGATAGACTTTTGGGGTGGCTCAGATAACATATCTCAGTTATTAATCTATATTAACATTTTCTTCTCTTGTAAGAGGTTCTATACAAGCTTAAAGTGTTAAAGATTAGCTTGGTCTTTTTCAAGAGAAAATCACAATGACACCACCTCCATTCTATACTCCGACAAATGGTATTCATATGGATTAATTATATTGTATGAGGCCATCACTTCCTTTTCCTGAGTAAATTAGATTTGTTAAAGCCCTATATTTATATTAATCAAGATATTACTATTCAACAACTATATTAGAAACAGTAAAAATACTTGATGGTATTTTTATATCCAAAAAAGTAACACCACGTAAGTTTATATGTTTTACATAAACATTTTACATAATAACACATTTAATTAGATAAAGATGAATTTTAATTAATAAAAGTTTTGTTCGTTAAAATATTACCCCCTTAAGAAATTTGTTTCCTAAAAATTTCATTTTCCCACAATAAAATAGATGAGGGTAATTATACTTCCTCAATTATTCTAATTGCAACATTAATTCTTCATAAATGTATTATTTCCACAACACATTGATGAGGGGAATTGACATATTTCATAGAACATTTTCCCCATGATCTAAGATCTTCACAAGCGTCTCTTCATAAGATAGGTCATTCTCCAATGGTACCACCTCTATATTGAGTACATGCGATGGGTTATGTATTTATTTCCTCAAGAGTGATACATGGAACACTTCATGTACTTGAGATAGGTTTGATGGGAGTTGTAGTCAATAGGCCACTCCTCCAATGCGATCAAGGATATCAAAAGTGCCGATATACCTTGGAATAATATTTCCCTTCATCCCAAATCTCATTACTCTATTCCATGATAATATACAAAGGAATACCATGTCTCCAACATCAAACTCTAGATCTCGTCTAAGATTATCAGCATAAATCTTTTTTTTACTCTAAGAAAGTTTTATGTGCTATTGGAGGGTAATTACTTTTTAAACCATTTCTTTGACCATTTTAGGACCTAGGTGTTTTTTCTCCCCAACTTTATCCAAACATTCTTGTGTTTTAGACATCTTACTATGAAGGGATTTATAAGGATCCATTTTAATGCTTATGTGGAAACTGTTTTGGTAGGAGAACTAAAACAAAGGAAGATGTTGATCATGTCCTCTTTTGAAGTCTATTTAGAATGCTCCCAACATTCCCAAAACTGTTTTGATAGTCTTCAAATATTGGCCATTAGGTTGGGGATGATAAGCCAAACTGATGTTTGGCTCAGTATTTAGAGCATGTTAAAGTCTCTTCTTAAACATAGAGATGAATATTGGATCTTGATAGGATACAAATGATAGTGGTACTCCATTCAGTCTTACCGCATCTCAGATGTATATCTACGCCAATTGATCCATTGATAAATACACTCATATTTAAATCAAGTGTTCATTATTTTTAAGATGATCCACTATTACCAAGATAGAATTTTTTATTTTGTATGTCTTTAGATATCTGGTGACCAAGCCTTTGGTTATTTTCTCACATTTCCATGTTGGTATAGGTAATGGCTAAATCATCCCCTTAGAATTATGCCTCTCATACTACACTTTCTTGACATACTAGGCACTTTGATTTATACTCAGCAACCTCCTTCTTCAAGTTATTCCACCTATAATGCTCCCAGATTTCTTGATACGTCTTGTTTTTTCCTAGGTGAATGGAGAAATTAGAACTATGTGTATCATCAAAAATTTCTTTCTTTAAATTTGGATTTTATATAACATATATTATAGGAAACAATCACCCAATTAATTATTCATTAACATTGAATTATCAGGACTCCCATTTTCTAATTGTTTCCACTTTCTTCTGAATTCCTACATAATCCTTTTGATCATCTTTTTACATTTCCAAAATTGGCAGTTGAGCAATCATTTGTGAAAGGATTTATGATGTTCTCTTCTTTATGATTCCCATTTCTATATTTATCAAATATATGAAGATTTTATCCTTTTCAATTCTCATCAATGATAAAATAATTGTGTCATATCTACTTAAATAATCTTCCACCTTTTTATCTTTCCTAGAGAGGTAATGGATTGAGCAGTCATAGTCATTGATCTTCTCTAACCATCTTCGTTGATTCATATTCAAATCTTTCTATGTGAATATATACTTGAGTCTTTTTTGAACTTTATATATTTCACACATCTCCCCAAAGAGGCAATTCCACCATTTTTTCAAAGAAAATATTAGTGTACCCAACTCCAGATCAAGTGTTGGATTGTTTTTTCATGAAAATTCAATTCCCTTAAATCATAGGTAATGTCTTTGTCATTTTTCATCAACACATAGCCCAATACATTATTTTAAGCATCACTAAATTCCACAAAACTTATCCACTTGTGTGTAGTGTGAGCATGAGCATTGTGATAAGACTACTTTTCAACTCCTTGAAGCATTCTTCACATTAATAACTTGAATAAAACTTGACTCCGTTTGGAGTTATCATTGTAAAAGGGTTATACAATCATGATAAATATCTCCCAAATCATCGATAATATTTAGTTATCCTCCAGAATCTACGGATATCTATCACTGATGATGGCCTCGACCATCCCTCAATTGCAGCTGACTTGGAGGGATCCCAAAATATCCCAGTGCTTTTGATGATATGACCCAAGAATGAGACTTCCTTCAACCAGGACTCACACATTCAATACATTTCATAGAGATTATCCTATTACATTTTATCTAGTACCGTGCATAGTTTATCCTCATCCTCCTCCTTGGTTTTGGATTATATTAGAATATCTTCTATAAAGTCAACAAGAAATATATCGATGTAATATATAAAGAATCTATTCATAAATTACATGAATATTGATATAGAATTAGTGAGTCTAAAAGGAAGTACTATGAATTCATAGTGCCCAAACCTTGTACGAAAATAATTCTTTGGGATATCCTCCTTCTTCACACTTACATGGTAATATCCCGACTGCAAATCCACCTAGGAGAAGTATTTTTCTCTACATAGTTGGTCGAAAAGTCATAAATTAAGGGCAGAGGATATGTTTTACTTATCTTATCTTTTTTATGAACTCATGATATTCAATTCAAAAGTGTATTGACTCATCCTTTGTCTTGACAAAGAGGACTGGTGCAACCCCTAGTGAAGCACTTGAGCAGATAAAACCATTATCCAGATTCTCATGTAGATATTTCTTCACCTACTAATTCTCCAGAACAACAATTCTATATAGAGTCTTGGATATTATAAATTCCCAATTTATAAGATCCATCAAGAATTCAATATCTCTTCTTGGAGTAATACCACAAAATTCCTCAAAAAACACATCAGTGAATTCCCTTCAGAATAGGAACGTCTTCAAGGATGGATGCTTCCATAGACTCAAACATGTGAGAAAGATATGTTTGATCATAGGGTAGTAATATCCACACTTAAGATGATGGTTCTGAAGAATATTCATCTCCCTCCTTTCACTTGTACAAAATCGGGGGTTTATTCACCATAAGGAGAATGATTTCACTCTCACATCAATTTATGTTGACTCTATATAGGGAACGCCAATCCATGCCAAGAAGTTCATCAAATTCTACCATATATAGTATTAAGAGGTTATCGGGGATGTTCAATCTTCAAATTGTGATAGGGGAGGAGTTATATTCATGGGTGGAAATGATTTCCCCATTTTTTGTTCTAACCTAAATCATTACTTCCATGATTTGTGGTGGTGTTGGGATTGTTTTACTGAACTGTTGAGATATAAAAGAATGTGTAGAACCAGATTCAAAAAGTATGTTCAATATTATTGAATGAATAACTAGAGTACATGACACCACTTTCTTTTTGGGGTTCTCTTCAGTTGTAGTGATGGAAAATGATTGTCGTTGATGCCTTGGAGGTGGTTGGTTTCCTCAGAAAACCTTTGTCTTAGGGAACTTGTTTGTAAATTTCCCCAATTCTTGGCAGTTCAAGCAATGAGAAATGCATTGAGGGTCTAACGGAGTGATCCTTTCCATTGTATCAAAAGTGAATATTTCTTGTTGGTAGTTAATAGCTAGTTTCCCTTTTCTTCAACACCTAAATCATTTCCTCTTCCCCTTTAGGAAATTTCTAGGGTGATTCTTTCTACAACATTGGCTAGTGGGGTGCTAGAATTTTTTAGCACCATTTCTTCTACCCATTGGGACACTAGAATTAAAGTCCACCATATGTTTATTATCACCATGATTCCCCTGAGATTCTCCGATCTCCATTTCAACATTGAGTCACATCAGAAAATTTCCTCATAGCTCGCGAAATCACGGATCTCTAGGGATTTTCGTAGACTCAGTTTTAGCCCACCAAAGAAGAGGTCAACATTGTATTTGAGGGTAATGAGAAAAAAGGAGGCATATCATACAAGCCTTAAAACATTTTCCCCATATGATCTGATGTATTTATCATCCTTTTTAGGGTAATTTAGTCCCTTTCCATTTTAAGTCATATGGTGCGTGGAAAATATTAATTGAATTTTTTTCTAGAAATCCTTCCATTCAAACACCTATATCTCCACCTCATTCTTAATATCTTTGTTCAATGTCCACCATTGATCAGCTTCACCCTCCATATGATAAGAATCCAGAAGTACCTTCTCTTGTTCAGAACATTCATGGTTGGAGAAAATATTTTCAATGGATTTTATCCATTGTTCATCGATTGGGGGATCAGATGATCCATTAAATGTAGGATTTATATATCACATGAATCCCTCGATTATGACATGTTCTTTCATAGGGAAGGTTATGGGGTTGAACGTTCTTCTTGACCTATTTTTCAATTCAAAAACATAAGTTAACTAAGCGAGTATCATGACAAATTTTCCAATTCCTTCTCCCATCAGAATGTGAATCTCATAAGAACAATCTTCACATTGATCTTCACATCAGATGTTAGACTGACTCCTCCTATTACTGGCCATTGGCTAAAATAAAATGATAGTTTGGGGTAACACATAAAGAGGAATCCAAATAATAAAAGTGATAAATTATAAATTACTTTTATTTCCTTAACTTATTAATATATAAGATTCAATCTATATTATCCATTAAATACTTCCCAACATATATTCTTAGGGGAATTTTTTTATTCCCTTCATAATGGTTCATACATAGCTAATGAATTTACCAAATCATATCTGCTGAGAGTGTCATTACCAAGAGTGCAGAAAGGCCCGTTGTCATGCACCAGTTCCCGTTCGAGTCTAGATAAAAGTGATGTTTTCGGGTTTTACCCCTAGACACACCTATTCTAGTGCTGCCTCAACCTACTCAAATCATGACACGAATATATTTTCTGGATAAAATACTTACACAATAATCTAAAAAAAATTGTCTATTTTTATTATACATAGTATTATCCTTATGTTTTTCACTATGGTTCTCTAATCATAATCCCAAAAATAACTAGACATATACTCTCATACCAAGTATAACAACCCTTCTCTTTATTACACACATAAACATGATTTATTTTATGAACATTCACTTAAGAAAATTATGAAGATCGAGGGTTCTAGTGTCTTGGGAAATTAGAAACGTTACATGACTACATAGAACATAAAACACAACATCTTTTTTGAAAACTTCTTTTACATGACCACAAAGTTCCTTCATACTTATAATTACATGGGATAACCTGTGGGCATGCATAAAAAAGGGTGTTCTATAAAGCCCAATAAGGAATTAAACAAGTAATAAAATGAATAATGTAGTACATGTTAGGCAATAGTAATATCATTGTATCACAAGAGAAACATGAACATAAAGGCATAATATAGAATGATTATCATATCATGGAAATGTGTCAACAACATTTCACATGATATTAGCATTATCCAAGGATAATTACACATGGAGCATAAGTAATCCTTCATTTCACTTGAATTAGAATGAGTAAACCCTCATTTCACTTGAAGTATCATGATACTAATCTTTAAAAAATGAATTGGAGTGCTATCAGGGCTCACCTTTCGTAATAATTTTATTAAAATTCATAAGTGTGACACATAGATCATACAACATTGATTAATTAAACATCATCATTTATTACATGATAAAGGAACATGGAATTCATAATGAAACTCTATAATAAATACGTAAATGTTCATAATGGTGAATACCCTTGACAGAAAAATGAGTATGGTATTCACTACACAATGACATTGGCTTGGAAGATCATGTTACAATTTCAAAAGCATAACCACGTGACAAAAGAAATCATAAAAATGGTTGATGAGAGAGAAAGGGGTATATCATAATATGTAAATGAAATGTAGAGTAAGGGGCTCATATAGACACATGCCCCCACATAGGTAATAGAATTTAGATTCATAATATAAAATAATTACTTGAATGTAAATGTGGAGAGAAATCCATTACAGAATTTTGACATGGTAACAGATGTACATGAGAGGCATTAATGAGAGAGAAAGTGGTCTATCATCATTTGATCATAATAAGGGATGTATAGGGGAGGTTACAAATCATACACAAACATTTTTATTTTAAAAAAATGGTATAAAAAATATAAATTAGGACAAAAATGAGAAAGGAAGAAATACCTTACATGGAAATGTGCTTTCGAAGGCTTGGGAGAGGCCTTAGAGAGGCTTCTTAGGAGCATGGGGCACCTTGGGAGGATTCTAGAGAGAGGGGAAATGGTTTTTTTGAGCTCCAAATGGTTTTATTATAGTGGAATGGGATATTTAGTGGGATTATATAGGTAATGAGAGGGAATTGTTTATTATTTAAGTTTTGGACACCACACATTAAACTAATCAAAACCACATACCATACCATGGGTTTTCCCATGTTTCTTTTCTAATGTGAAGTGGAAAAAATTATTTTATAAGTCCAATGGAATAAATTATTAAAATATTAGGCTTTCTTATGTGGATATGAGCCACACTCTAAAGGAATTCATTTTAAAATGTTAAAATGTTTTATAAGTCATGGAGGGTCAACTAAGGATTTGTAAAATGAATAAAAAAAACCTAAAATCAAATTATTTTAATGTCAAAACAAATATGGTATGAAAATAACATTTAACGTATTTTATTACATCACTATTGGGTCATTATAATGTCACAAAACACATTATATATTTAAACAGTATTTATTTTTTGCTGAAAAATTTGATTGTCTCAAGTAAATTTTGAAAAAATCAATGTTTGATAATTCTGATGTCTTGATTCCAAAATTAATATTCATTTTATATAAATAATTTCCTAAATATAATAATTTTTAATTTCAAAATGAAAACCAATAATTATCATAATTTCATGGGTCTTGAAAAAAATGTCTTTCAAACCTTAATAAAAATTACATTTGTATTCATAAATATTATACAATAATTTATATGTATAAAAAGTAATTTAGTAATAACATTTTATTAAAATATTATGTAATTCAAAAATATATTAATTACACAAAAATAAATTTCATTATTGAATATAAACTAAAAAATTCAATTCGTGTTTCAAAAAATATTTACAATGTAACAATAATAAAATTAATGTATATTATTTATTCTAAAAAAATAATGCACATAATCATAGTGCTCGGGTCTTGTTACATAACCCCTTATAACACCCATATAAGTCCTATGGTTAAGGTGTGCGATGGTGACAAACTCTTAGGGTGGATTTAATAACATCGCTCAGGAGGTAATCTTTATTAATATACACTTCTACCATAAGAGGTCATGTTCAATCTTAATGTGTTGATGCTTGACTTGGGCATAGTCAAGAGGGAAGCCCAGTGACTCCACCTCCATTTTGAGCTAAAAAAGGTTTTGTTTGGAGAAATTCTATTTGATGAGCCATTCTCTTCTTTTTTCTGAGTAAATTAGATTTTTTAAATCCCTATATTTATACTAATCAAGTGATTACTGTTTAATGGATATATTAGCAAGGGTAAAATTCGTAATGGTATTTGGAAATCTAATTACATAAAACAATGAAGTACATATAATGTACATAACAATTTTACATAATAAAACATTTAATTAGATCAAGAGTAATTTTCATTAACAAATGATTGGGTCGTTACACTCATTCCTCGTGGTTGGTTTTTCCCACAGGTTTAATGAAATATATCACATTACCAGGTGTTACTTTTTGTGACCGGATATGAGGAATGATATCATAGGGTTTTATCTCATTTTCCAAACATCAATTTGATAATGTCAAAGAATTCATGGATAGGGAATATTCTTTAACAAATCATATTTACAATATATAAATTAGTTTCTATGAGCATAGATATAATTACAAGGTTCTCAAGGACCCGTTGGGGTTATGACATGGTGTGTGTGGTAGTAGTTTAGATGATGAAGTCATACATTTATTTCCTAATCTAATTTCCTCATCATTGAATGGGTGTTTCATGAAATATATGTTAATGATAATATGGATTCATGGACACTTATGAGTATAATATCGAATTAACCTGAAAATTAACTTTTTATTTGCAAACACTTTCAAGGAAAAGTGAGAAACCGCATAAATTCAACAAGGAGGACAGAAAAAATAAGAAATCAAAAAATCATTGAAACAGAACTTAAGACGATTAGATAGATCCTCCCTAAATAATTTCCAGAAGAGAGTGTGGACCTGTGTATCTAGATCTTCAATGATAATGACCTCAAAGCAATCAACCATCTTGTCCCATGTTTGAATGTACTCTTCCTTACTTATCTTTCCTTCATTGAAAGCCCTAATCAATATAATGACATTTTTGTCAATCCAAAAAGCCTTTTCACCATTAGTAACAACACGAAGCACCCTTCCCATCATCTGGTCATCTTCTTCTTGTGTATCATTGATAGAGATAAGCTCCTCCACCATTTCTTCTTCCGAGTGCATAAACAGTCCCATGGATTTTCCATTACTGACCTCCTTCACACCAGTTTTGTCCACATTGGTCTCACCAAAATTGGGCTTCATTGCTTCAGGGTTTCCCTGGGTATTAACAATAGAATCAGGCATGCACTCAAACTCCTTGGAATTAATGTTTTTTAACAAACATGGTATTCATTGGTTTTGTCAGGAATGAGTAATCCTTGCGCCCTTTGATTTTCTTCTCTTTAGTCAAGATGAAACTTCCCAATTCCTGGTTAGATTTTTGTCCCTTCTTCTTCCTTATATTGTGCAGGCCTTTACTATGCTTCCCTACCACATTGTCCTCGAAAAAATAGCAAGGTTATTCCTCATCAGACTCTGTCCCACATTTTTTTTATCATCCATGTCATTCTCCTGGTCTTGAGCCAGCCCTTCAATTACCAGGTCATCAAATCAGTTACAGGTTTGGATGGCCTCGTGAGTCTTCCATTGTCCTATAATACAATGACACACCATCTTGGTTGGAGTACCCTTCTTTGAGTCAATCAGAGTTAGTTCATAGAAAATTAGAATGCCTTGTTTTGAGGAGTCAAGAACTTGGTCACAACTAATTTCCTCCACTGCCACCAAAGGAATTACCTCATGTTCAGGAGCTTCCTCTAGATGAGGTGGAGACGCTATGTTGGTCAAGAATTCATCACCGCGATTCCCCTCGTCCTTCCCTTTATCCATCATCTCCTGATTATTTTTCTTTCAATCAACCAAATCTCTCTTCAAGTGGGGTTCATCACCTCCCACCCGAGACATTGGAACATCGTTACCCCTCAAATAAACTCCCTCACAGTTGGTTTTGCGCCTGAAAATGGACTCTAGGTTCCCCAATCACCTAGATGGTATTACAGAAGGTTGTGGGATGTTAATTGGAGTTGAGTAAAAAATTCAACACGAAGATAATTGGGGACTATGAGTGGATGATTTGGACACACAAGTATAATCAAAGTTATTCTGTGATCCACTTTAGTGGATATTTGGATGACCATATAGAATTGTCAAAATTTTCATACAATAATAGTTATGAATTGTTGATTGAGAAAGAACCCTATATAGGCATTTTTATACATCTTTTCCACTCATCCATATTTAGTTTATAAGTAAAAAATATCATTATCATAGTACTAATCATGGTGTTAAAGAACAAAAAGAGAGGTTATTTGTTAGAAACATGTTCATTACCACTCAGATTATGTAGTTATTTTTTGTCGAAAGGAGGTGATGAACCATAGAGCTCACTGTAAGGGATAGGGTTTTTTGGGTATCACCATGGTTAGGGAATTGTAATATAAGTAAACAAGGGTATATTAAATGGTGTTTTGTTAGACTATTTTATGTTATTGAGTGAGTTGATATGTTGGAATACTAGATGGTCCTTTTTAAATGACATCGAGCATTCATGGAATGTTTTATGTTCCATAACTCTGGAGGTATGATTCAAACCTAAAAAATGTGATTTATAATTTTGATTTTAATTTATGGGTTTATTTTTCATTTTAGGATATCCCATATGTGTATTATTGGTTAGGTAAAGAAGGTGTCATAAAGGAAGACACAACATCATATAGTTGTATTATTGATGTAGAAGCCTATATAGGAGGAAACCTGGAAGTGGGAGTTAGATGTATGAGCATTGTTGATAAAAAAATTATTTTAGGATCAAAAGAATGGTTCTAGTGATAACAAGCAGTTAATAAGAATTTTTAATAACCCTTGAATTTCAAGGAATGATTTGGATATTTTTTTTGATTTTAGTTATTTAATATTAGATAGTTTTTGGTGTTATTTAATTATGTTAGGGAAGTAGAGTGGTTCAAAATGGGTATCCAAGGATTTTGAGCTAGAAAATTATAGTATAGACCACTAGGAACCTAGTGAGTTGCATAAAGTACCTAGTGACCCTTATATGGGACCTTCAGCCCTTGGAACCCCCCAGTTGTCAAGTTGTGTTGGGTGTGTTTAGAATCAAGGTTGACCAAGTATGCTATTTCCGATGTGTGGATTGTTTATTAATTTTTTTTATTATTTTACCTATATCCACTCTTCTCAATATTCATTTACTACCATGACTTTAATTTTACCATACCCCTATTTTTAGGTCCCCTTTAACAACCATGTCATCCCATAGCCTCTCCTCTTCACTATTTAGGGTTTCATTATTTTATGTGCCTCTTTATCTCTATAATCATAAATGAATACAAGACATAAATGTTGGATTATCTAATTTTTTTCATCTCTTTTGTTATGAGATCCATACTTCAAAGATTTTGTGTCTTAATTTATGATTTTTTATTAGGATTCAACTAGGAAGTGTTTCTTTGAGAGTGATCTATTTAATGACTGAGGATTGATGTGTATTAAATATATCATCATTACAAAAGAATAAATAGACTATCATGTATGTGGGTTCATGAACCACATGTATTCTTTCACATATGTGGTATTCAATTGAATTATAGAGACAAAATAGACGAAATTGAGCTTATAGAGGAAGGATGTGGCTATGTAAGTGTGACTGTGGCCTAATCATGAGTTTAGGGTCTAAATTTATTAGTAAATTCACCTTTCATGGTTTCTCAAAAATTGGGATTCCAAGCCATATAGGTGACATTAGTAAGATGTTAGTGTGGTTTATGTGTATTGTTGAAAACCCCATTAAAATTTTAAGGTGTTTTTTTGAGTGAATGAACAGTATGAGGGTTCATTATTGGATTATATAAGGGGGGTATAAAAAGGTATATTCCTACGAGGCTCTTGTCTAGTCAGATTCGTCCATTAAACTCTAGTGGAGTGAGTGTTGGAATGATGAAACCACTATCACTTTAAGGTTTATTATGTATATTTTAGTTAGTTATTTGAATATACTAATAAAAATGCGAACCCTCCAAATGTGATACGGTGGGGCATATATGTTTTCATGATATAGAACCCTGAGTTTTTGGGTTCTAGTATAGTACATGGTTATAAGGACATTGAGGAAAACCAATAATTACATACTTAAATATTACACCATTTTAAATGAATATTAAAAAAATATCATAATAATAAATTCCCTAGAATAAAAAATGTTTAGAATGTGTAGAGACTGGATACAGAATAAAATTATTTAATGAATGATATTAAATATCACCCTCAAATATCTTTCCACATAGTTCCCTTATATGACATATCATATTTAAAACCATTCATCGTATTTTAAGGGATTTTTTTAGGAATGGGTGAGAATAGAAAATTAGTAATTTTAGACATATGATATATCAATAAATGATCATAAGAGTTCATAAGATAAGAATAAGGGTATAATTACCTGTTAATAATGTACAAAAGTCAAACCCAATCATAAAAAGATCATTAATCATATGACATAATATAAGATGTTTTAAAAAATGAATAATTCAAAACAATGTATAATCATCAATAATCAATCATGATCTATTATAATATATCATAACCATAATATATAATACTGTGTTAAACATATAGGTATTAAAATTTATTTCCTTACTCATCCTTGACTTCCCAGATTATCATAGTGGAAAATGTCTCATTATAGATTGGGTTAACTCTCCGTTCAATCATTTCATGAGTCAATTCTCAACATGAATGCAATCATATTCAACAATTTCCTTTATTTAACTAGTTTCACTCCATATTCTAGTACATATTTTCTAATGAGTTATCAATCATTACCCAATGAATTAAAGAAATAAATAATTTGTGGCCCACTTGTCACATAATGAAAACCATACAAATTTACTCCAAAAGATCATAATAAAATTCATCATATAATAATTTAATAACCCATTGAAATGAGATAGTTTTTGTAAATATCTCATCATGATATAATGATAACCCATATATATAATGTAATTGGATATTATCATAACAACATTCATTATAACATAACAGATTATTTAATAGGAGGGAAAGAAACAAGTTTCAAGAAATCATCCTAATAACATAATCATCACAATTCATCCAAAAATTTGGATGGTATAACTATGATGCATAATAAATATCAATGTATATTCATATATATTAAATATACATTTAAAATATCATTTAATCCTTTCTTTGAAAACATGAGGAAAATATTTTTTTTATATCATTTTGTATTAACATTCCCAAAATACTAAGTAAATTCATTCCTTTTTAAAATACAAATGGAAACTTGTAAATAAATCTTCAATTGAAAAAATGTTAGGACAAAGGAAAATCAATTCCATGCCCTATACAGTAAAAGAGAACATTTTTTCAAAACATTTCAAAAATTCAAAAAATAATTGTTTTCAAAACATTTATAAAAAAATCATTTTATAACATTGTAAATAAATTTAATGTTAGTGAAAATAGAAATTTCAGTTCATTTCATGTATAGTTATAAACATATATTAAATAATTTTATAAACATGGATATGATATAAAAATAATCACTACTAGAAACCATGGGGTCATGTTTTCATAAAAACCTTATATTAAACATTTTATGTACCAATGGGGATAAAATATTAATAATACATTAAAATTATACTAATTAACTAATTATATGAAAAAAATATTTGTTATAACGGATAGGTATAATATAATTTCACTGAATGGAAATTGAACTTAGAAAATCACCAAAAGAAATGGTTTTGCAACATAAACCCTTACCTCAAGCCTTGTGTGGCTCCATACACTTTAAAAACACCTTTATTTTAAAAAATTTTTGTACATCTATTATAGAATCATTTTATACATAAAACACTATACATAATTATTTTATAATTTCAAATCACCCATTTATCAACAATTATTCATTAAATATATTCAGGTGAAATATGGTTTGCTTCCCATAGATGTTTTAGTTCCATGGTTTGAGTATATTAACATTGGTTCTCGTATAATCATCTCTAGAATATTATTCAAGCAATAATTATCATATTTATTCTTCGAATTTTTATTTTAATTACTATATATAAACATTTGTTATGAATAATGACTTACATCACTTCATGTATATGTTAGTTTTTATGTTCATATGAGTTATGTTTAGATATTTAGATGGATATAATAAAATAATGTTAAATAATAATTCACCTTCATAGAATCCTAATTATATTAGAAATATGATAATTTTTAATTAAATCAATCTTTATTACCAACCTTGTAAATATGAAATTAACAATGAATTAAATTTCTTCGTGGATGTGGTAGTCCATGTATACACACATACAACATTATCATTTTCCAATGGATGAGAATAAGATATAAAATCATGATATTATAATATCAAGAAAAAAATACTTGTGTAGTAAATATACATATTAAATGTTGTCAGAATTATTATAAAACATTTTAAGGAGGATTTAGAAGAAAAAATATTAAAAAATATAAGCAATAATATATACATATTTCTCATGTTATTTCATTCCAAAACCATCCTAAGGATTCATGGATAGAAATTTTGAAGAAAATAACATCTCATGGTATTAGATAAGGATTTTAATATTACATTTTGGTAGAAAATTGTTGAGATTAAAGGAATAATATTTGAGGAAAATAGAACACTTTAGGATCCCATTTATAAGTTTAGTGAGTGGGAAACATCTAAATACTTAAAACATGAAAACATAATAATGTCGTTTTCCTGTTCAAGTGGAACCAAGGTGACTAAAATTATATTATATGAGATAACCAATAAAATTCAATGAAATTTTATTGATATCTTATTCCTTATCACTATTTTAACCCACATGAATCAGTTTAACCCTTACTGTGGTGATAATGTTTTACCATGGATACTATTCATAATGGACAAAAAATAAAATCCATGTAAATAAAATATTTTAAAATGATAATTTAAAAATGTAAAACCATTTTACCAAATTCAATTTCATTAACTATAAGATAATTATTATAAATCATGAGTGAAAAAATCAATGGAAATCGTTTTGTTTAAATTTATTTTTTAGGATAAAAATAAATTTTTTCTTAATCTATTACCAGTAAAATAAATTAATGAATAATAATATATTTTATTGAGAATATTACCACAAAATTCCTTTAAAATAATTAATCAACACATATTAATTCAATTTATTATCATAAATAAATTGTGGGGAATAAAAACCATGTTTTAAAAAATATATCATTTTATATTCAAATGATTTTTTTCTCCATTTTCACTAATTTATAATCAACATATGAATTATTTTATATTTCATGAAATTAAATTTTTATATATTTATTCTAATTTATAATTTTTTAGTAACCATGATATATAATATGTAAAAAAATTATAGGCCTTTTAAAATATTTCTTTTAGCATAAAATGATATTATTTGTAACATTAAAATCGTTGTACATATTTCATAAGAATTAATCTCTAAAATATAATTAGGGAAAACTTTTATACATAATTTTCAGAAATTATTTAGTCATATTAAATCCTTCCAATGAAATGTCTAGTGTCTATTAATTATATTTACTAATAATATTTTAATAGTATATTATTTTAAATTTAACCTTAGTGTTTAGTGTAATGAATGATATTAATCAATTTAAATTTATTAAAACAAAAAAAATATATAAAATATTAGGATTTTAAAATATATACCCCTTATGATTAAATTCTCCATAAAAATTACTTCACACTGATAAAAACAACTAAGGATACTTCTACATTATCACATAATCAAGTTCCCATGTGGGTTCCAAAAATTAATTATTCAATAAGAGAACATTATCCCGATGACTGGCATTGTTCTAGAGAAAGTTATCTTAATAAACAATTATCAACACTAGTTTTTCAAATTATAATATTCATTATATAGTGTTATAAAATCTTATTTCACTGTTTGAGATTGATCTCCTATGTACATTCTCTAATGTGATACATGAAAAAAATTATGATCCTAAGGGATACTAAGTGAATGTGTCAAGTGATAAACAACCATCCTAGTACGATAAGAAATATTAAAGGGTAAAATTCTTCTAGGGCTCAATTTTCTATTCTTTAAAAAAATTCAATCTTTCTTCCCATAATATATTCACAATAATACATATCACAGAATTTAAGATCCATATCTTTATAATGATTATAAACATAACTCTTCTATTAATTATAAGCTTCTTGAATGTGTTGTTTAATAAATCTAACATTTTATACCATTTAATTTTCAAGATTAGGTCCCAATTTATTTTTTTCCCCAACATTATAAATTCTTTTTGGAGTCCATCGATTCTTTCTTAAATGGGATTCATAAGGATCCACTTGAATTTTCCAGTGAAATCTTATTTTGTATGAAAATTTAACTAGAGAATAGCGTTGATCTTAGAAACCATTTAAATCAATAGCAGATCTCTCAACATATCATATATGGTTTTGATGATCCTCTTCAATAAATTATATTTATAAGGATGGTATGTTTTGGTAATGTTCAAATCCCCATTCAAGGATTATTGAAGACTTCTCTATATATTTGTGGAACACATTAGATCCAGATCAGATTTAATATATTGTGAAATTCATTAGAAATTACTATAACCTTAATATTTATCCATGAAATATGACCAAGAGATAAATATTTTTTTTTGTAATAATTTTTTTTCCTGATATTTTAATATGATGAACTACATCCTAAATATTAATATATCCTTCAAATGGTTTTGGGAGTCAGATGAGAAAATCCATAGTAATATTCTTATATTTCCATTCTAGTATGGGTAATTGTTAGTATCCCAACAATAACTATCTAATAGAGCATGTAATGAGATACACACCCCATAAATATATCTTTTTGTATTGTACAACTAGAAATACTCAATCAGATTGTTGTACACTTTTCTACACTTATGATAAATATATATTGATGACCTATTGACATATCCAGAAAATATTTCATTAAATATAATATATATGTGAAACATTATTTGTATTTTATCTTGATCACTCCATCACTATCATATTTAAACTCACAAATTTTCCTCATATTTATCTACAATTTTATATCTTCCTTCTATGACTCCTTAATTATCATATGGATATATGATCAAACTTTAACTAGATAAAGATATGATATATATCATTTATTAATTATTTTAAGATCCATCATCTACAAAAGTAATTTATCTCTTTCAAGCCTTATCATTTACAGTCTTGCATGATAATTTCAACTTATATAATTACCCACCTTGTTCACATTCCTAGGTTGGTAATGTGTTGATAATTTATAATCATTAATCAAATACAACCATCTCATTTGAAACATAATCAACTATTTCTAGTTGAATTTGTAATTAAATCTTTTTTGATTTGAATTTATATCACACCATTAAAAATAGAGATAATTCCTTCATACCATTAATACAAAAAATCACCCTCCCATATCTAAATCTAGATTCAGATAAATTTTCTCATGAATTTTCAATTGGATAAATGCAAATGATATCAACATATATTTCCACATGAGGAAGCATACAAATCCCTACTTCTATGAATTTCTATAGATCCAAAATGCTTCCCCACTATGGGGTAGTACGAAAACACAAGAAATGACCAACCATCTTTTCAACTCTCTGAAATTTCTCCCAAATTCATCTTCCCAAAACAACTTGGATCCATTCTATGAAAACATGGGTAGTGTATTTGATAGTTGAATTAAATTACACACAATTAATTAATTATATAAATAAAAAACATGAAAACTATAAATCTCAGCCACCATAGTTGGTATGGGAATTCCTTAACAACTTTTATCTTTGAATGATTCACTTATATACCATCTCTTTAGATTTCTTGACCAAAAAATGAAACATTATTTTTCCAGAATTCACACATGTTAAATTTGGAATTAAAATTTTCTTTCTATACATTCATTAATAAAATTCTAAAATGATTTTCATGCTCATCATTTACCTTAAAATAAATATATTATCATAAATAAAGACATCCAAAATGGTTTAAGGTTCTCTCTAAGGACACTTTTTGTTAAATCCATGAATATATCACTGGAATTGGAATGATAAAATGGAACCACTATAAATTCATAATGTTCACACCTTGTACACAAGTATATATTGGGTATATCCTACTTCTACCCAATCTTAATGATATTTTGATCTAATACCAATCTTAGTAAAATATTTAGTTCCTCATAACTAACCAAAATGATCACCAATAAGGGTTATAAGAATATTTTTCTTAATAATTACATTGTAATGTTTCTAATAATAAATACAAAGATGAATTAAACCATATTTATTCTTAAAACCTTAATAGCTATACCACATAGTGACAAATTGGGGTCTATGAATCCATTATCAATCTTATTTTAGATATTATTATTCAATTACAATAAATCAATTAGAGACATTATATATAATTACTTTATAATAGTTAAATCACCATATATTAGTTATATTAAAAATTCAACTACATGATCTGAGGGAAGGTATGGAATTTCTTCAAGAAATACATTATCATAATCCTGAAAAATAGGTGTATTGTCAATATTGAGTTACTCTCTAACCATTTTAGTTAAATATCCATCCTGAATCTGTTATAATATCCATATATTAGATGTAATTTCCATTGTACATTCTTGTTCATCCTCACATTGAGAGAAATTTATTAGTTGATTTAGAATGTAAAATGTGACTTCTCTTCCTTTGAAATTGATATCGTCTCTATATAATGTGATCCAATCCATGCCCAAAATAATATCCACTTACATTATATGTAGAATAATAATATTTATTTGAAGTATATTCCCATAAACATATATCATAAAGGATATATTAACTTCAGATGTATTCATTATACAATTAAGAGTTTCTTACTTCTAACACATCATCTAATTAAGGAGATGGTGAAAATATGCACTTATAAAAATTTTAGTATTTAAAATAGTTTGTTGATCCAAAATAAAATAAGAACATTGTAGTTCTAGAGTGGATGGTATGTGTATATTTGAGAAATTCATTCTCATGACCCACTTCAGAAGTTGTGATCATATTAACTTTATTGTTGCCTATTATAATAAGATTTTTCTAAAACCAATTGTCTTTATTAACCATAAAATTTGTCACCAATTGGTATAATTTACATACTCCTTTCATTTATATTATAGCTACCCGAGCCTTTTACATATAACATTTCATTATTTCAAGCATAATTAATCACTAGAGTAAAATCCATGGATTGTTAAGTCTAGTATCTTGGAAGACTAGGTATATATAACATAAAACATGGGGCTAAAAACCACTTCTTTATTTAATCTCCATAATGAGCTCCTAACTTCCATTGAGCCCTTACATCTGCATAGGGTACCCTGGGGAATACATGGACAAAGGGATGAGCTAAAAATTCATATTAAGGGAATGAACATAAGGATACATCTCAAGCACATGAGTTAAGAGGCATGACATAATGATATACAAAGAATGGAACTTATGAAATCATTTAATATAAGAATGGGATCATATAAACATAGAATCATATAAATGTGGAAGAATCATAAATCATATCATAAGTATGGGTCAAGGCTAACTGCCAATCCTGTTTCCCATTTCAGTACAGGTCAAGGCTAACCGCCAATCCCATTTCACATCGCATCTCATGAGACATAACCATACACAATGCATTGGAGCGCTATCTGGACGCACCCATATCAACATGTTTATGAATATCCTTTCCACATAAATATTCTTACCACATATACAATCATGCATATTCAACCATACACAAACATAAGGGTACCCATGAAAAGGATTGTGTACCTCAATCACGACATCAATCATAACCAATGGGCATATCATGAAAGTGTCCATGTAAGGAAAGAATTAGAATGTACCAGGATGTTCATAGGGTAAAATAGGCATATAAAATGGTAAGTTTTTTCAAACATAAGTGAAAACATATTAGAAATGTATTTTATAAACATTATCATTAAAAAATTTTTGTGTGGTTTTAAGGAAAACACTATAGAGATTTTCCAATAGAAACGAAGACATTCTTTTATATAAAACCGGAATTGAACCAAGAAGGTTTCCATAATAAAAATAATTATTTTTTAAAAGAAAATGGTGTCTTTAAATAGAGGATAGAGTGAAAATAAAATTTGGTTAAAAATTAGGGAAGTCCCCTTAAAATAGGTTTTCTTATCGGAAAGTTCTAAGGAGGGAATCTTTCAAAAACATGTATATCCCCGAAAGAAAGTGATGAAAGGGTCTTTATATTAGAATATTTTACAACTATCCAATATTCATAGGATTCACATAAACAGATATGATGACACCATTTTGAAAGAATGATAAGGCATCCCGAAAGAACGAAGAAGGTTTGGGTAGAATTCGTTATGATTTTACCAGCATGGTGTCTGGTGTACCCAAGAGGGATTGATGAGAGAGAGAAGGGGATTATAATCACTTATAAAACATTAATAAAGTATGGGGAAGGTTTATAAACATACTCCATCACTTGTTATTACACAATAAAGTCATATCATAGAGAACAATCTTGATTAAGAGTGAAAGGGGAGGATCCCTCACCTTAAATCCATTGGTGTTCTCCACTTGTTATTAACGACCTGAATAAACAAATTAGGATTTATTAATTAATAATTCAAGAACCTCTTAAATATGTATTTGATTTATTATAACCCTTTTTATTCCATTATAATCCTTTTCTATTAGTTATAAGGTTTAATATCATTGTTCGATCTCGTTTGTTTACTTGGATTTAAAAGATCGGTTCAATTATATTCATGTTTGGATTATATGCAAGGCGAAAGTGGTTTTCCAGAATTGAAGTTATATTCTTTAGTTCATATCCATGGGATTACATGGTTTTAGTTTTAATTAGGTTACTTATAGTTATGTTGAATTATTACATATATAACCATAATGATAACCATTTTTGTTGATCGATGGATTTGATTACAAAGAATGTGTTTTGATTTATAAATTAATTCCATTTGTACCAAAGGATTACAGAACAAAAAACAGGATATATTACATATATAATAATCTGGTTCAACCATAATGAAGGACCTCGGGACACCCTGAGTGGGGAGGGGTGAATTAGGGTGGAAAATTTTTCTTTTTAAACTTGTGGACTTGTTCCCACGTTGGTAGGAACTTGTTGAACATGTATGATGAATATGATTAGAAATAAAACATTCACACGCACAGAGAAGTCACAACAATGTTTACTTGGTTCACCACTAAGGGCTACGTCCAAGGAGCATACACTGACAGTTTATCAGTCATACCTAATTACACTAAACTTCACTAGATGTGGATTAAAAAGGTTCGGAAATAGTCACTCTGTCCCAGGCTCACTGCCTTTACAATTTTTCAAGGATAGCTCACTACATCCCTCGGGTCACTCCCGTTGACTCCCCCCGGCTCACAGCCCTTGGTGAAGTCACACTGAATTTATAGACGTGAAGGTATCTTCATCATCGCTAAATAATACATCCTGTGTTGCGTGTAAACGCTCTATTGAAGTCCAACTCTTGCCTGTAGTGAAATATCACTTACCTTAAAGGGTACCGGGAAATCTTCCAACTTTCACGTAGCTCAAAAAACATAGGCATGCTTCTTTACTGCCTGGCATGCATGTCTCCTATGCGGAGCAAATTTAGTGCGCATGTTCAAAATGGCGCGCAGGTATCAACCAACCACCTGCGTGACACCACCTACTTCAACTTCAAACATGCATGACTCAATTCCGTTCTCACCCAAACCGCCTTGGGCATGTAGCCATCAACCGACGAGCAGCCTCTACCTGTTCAGCCCAACTACCACATGCACGACACAACTACTTGCACGACGGGAGCTCGAAAAATCTCTAAGTCTTGAACTTTTTTTTCCGAATGAGGAGAGGTGGTCCTCTATTTATAGGAAAACTGAACCCCCTGCGTGGTGGCATGCAAGCCTCCTCTCAGTTCACAAGTTCCGGCACGCAGCTCCATCTTCCCTAGCCTATGTCGCGCAACTCACCTGCAAGACCCTATTTTATCTGCCATATTTTGAAGATCTAATCACAAAAATCATCTGGTGTGAAACTTTCCAAACCTCCTAGGAACTGGCGTGCAAGTCCCTTCATGACGTGCAAGTCACTTGCGCGACCAGCCCAAAACCGGTGCGGCCCTTATCCCTTTTCCATTTATCCATGTTCTGGTTTTGAAAAACATATGGAGCACATGTTTCCTCTCCTTTAAGTACACGGCGCACAAGTCTCTTTGCCAACAAATACTTTTCTCCATTTGTCGATTTTCAGGCCCAAAAATTTGGCAAACACTAGAAAATGGTGCCACCTCAATACTGTAATCTACTTGACCTGTATTAGCACTTTCCTGGCACACATTCTGAGCTTCCTCTGAGGATTGATGACAAACACAAACCATAATCCAATTCATGCGAAGATGACCATGGTTCCAACAATCTCCCCCTTTGGGTTTGTTGGCAATCAGAAAATAAATTCAATAGATCCCCATCCACATGTAAACCAATAACTCAAGAATCAACTCATCCAACACTCTAAGTCTATGTGAGCAATGCTTGGTGTAGAAAACAAGAGAGAAAGCTTGAATTTGGTTCTAGTGTTTTGGAATTCTTAATGACCCAAGAAGCATTACATGACCAATGTATTCCTTCTCACCTGAACATGCCTGAATTTAATCCTTTTACATGCCTGAACAAGACTGAATTTATTCCTTTCTCCCCCATTTATAAGAAACCCAAAGACCGGTAATGTTTTCATTGTTCATCTCAAACCATACTCCCCCTGGATAGTATATCCCCCACAAACCTGCATCACATCCATAAACAGATAAAAATAGGTATCATAAATGGGGAGAGGGGAATTTCGTAACCTCCTTATACACTATGAGGTACCTGAACACCGAGGTTCAACCGATGCTTTTCAAATACAGCCACTGACAGTGGCCTGGTTATAATATCTTCCACTTGCTCATCAGTTCCCACATGCTCCATTCTAATCACTCATTACACAACCATTTCTTTGATTAAGTGATACCTGATTTCAATATGTTTTGTACGAGAATACTGAACATGATTCTTTGTAATATCAATTGCGCTCTTGTTGTCACAGTAAAAACCATTGGTTGCTTTACCTCATTACCAATATCAACTAGTTATTGTTTCATCCATAGCAGTTGAGTACATGCCTTCATGTCAGAGATATACTAAGCTTCAGCAGTACTAAGAGAAGTACTCTCTTGTTTCTTGCTCAACCAACCAACACATTTATTCCTAATATAGAAAGCACCACCACTGGTGGATTTTCTGTCCACAACATCGCCAGTCCAGTCAGCATCAGAAAATTCTGACAATTCACGGTCTCTTACTGCAGCAAAGTATAACCCAAAATTGTGAGTACCTTGAATATACCTCATGATTCTTTTTACTGATTTCATATGTTCCTCCTTTGGATTACTCTGAAAGCGGGATACAGGACATTTGGAAAAGACAATATCTGGCTGTGTCGCTTTTGGGTAAATTGGCTCCCAATGATCCTCCTGTATATAGTGGGATCTATAGATGCCCCATCTTCATGATTTCCAAGTTTACTTCCAACTTCAATTAGAGTTAACATAGGTTTGGAGTCTTGCATATTAAACTTCTTCAACAGCTCTCTTGAATACTTTTCCTGAGAAATGAATGTGTATTACTTCTTTTGAGTCACCTGGAGCCCAAAGAAATATGTGAGTTCCCCAATCATAGACATTTCAAATTCTGATTTCATGTGATTGGAAAATTCATCCACTGATTTCTACATGCTGCCACCAAATATTATATCATCAACGTATAATAGAACCATTAATTGATCTTTTGAATAATTCTTCACATAGAGATTGTGATCTACTCATCCTATTTTGAATTCTAGCTTCTTGAGATATGAATCCAGCTGCGAGTACCATGCCCGTGGTGCCTGCTTCAAACTATATAGAGCTTTCTTCAGTTTTTTGACCTTTGTTTCATCAGTACCTAGAACAAAACCCACTGGTTTCTCAATGTAGAATTATTCTTTGAGTACAACATTCAAGAATGCTGTCATGACATCCATTTGATATACTTTATATCTTCTTTGGAGTGCCATTTCAAGGAAAAGCCTGATTGATTGCAGTCTAGACACAGGAGCAATGGTTTCTTCAACATCAATGAATTCAATTTGGGAGTATCCTTTACATACCAATCGTTCCTTGTTTCTGATGACACTTCCATGCTCATCAAACTTATTTTTGGAGATCCATTTGGTACCAATCACATTGTGACCTTCAGGTCTCTAGACAAGATCCCATGTCTGAATCTTGTCAATATGATCTAATTCTCCATTCATGGATTTCACCCAAGATTCATCCTTTGCAGCTTCTTCAAATGAGGATGGCTCCACAACTTTAAGAAATGCAGATTGCGTGTTATTCCACATCCTTATTGTTTGAGTGGGTGCACTCCTATCCCCAATTATTTTGGATGGATCGATCTCATCTCTTTTATTTCTCATGTGAGGTTTAGTTGAATTCTCTTCATCAACATTTTCTTCTTCAGATTATTCCTCTTAGTCAATATCATGATGTGATCGCTGAGTGTTTTTTACAACTTCTTCTATTTCTGTATTTTTATTTTCTACATGTTCACTTTATTCCTCACTTTCTATCACATCATTATATGACATCCTTAAAGAATTTGTGATTTTCTCTTCAATTATCTTAACATCACTTCATTCCACAATCCTTCCTAAATGCTTGTTAAAACAATTGTAGGATTTTCTATTCATTGAGTAACTGAGGAAAATTCCTTCATCAACATTGTCGCCATACTTCCCTTGATTTCCTTCTTTGTTCCTTATGAAGCATTTACTTCTAAAGACACGAAAGTATTTTAAATAGGGATTCATTCCATGACACAATTCATATGGTTTCTTCATCTCACCCATATAAAGTCCTGTTCAATTTTGAATATAAACTGCATCTTGAACATCCACTTTCCAGTAATGTCGTGGAATACGACTCTCAATCAGCATAGTTTGTTCCATGTTGTCCAACTGTCGATTCCTACGTTCAATAACTTCATGTTGTTGTGGAGATCTCACAATAGATACCTCATGCTGTATCCCATGCTTCTCCAGATAATTTTAAAATTCAATGGATGTTTATTCTCCTCCATTTTCAGATCAGAACACATTGATTGTTCATCCGGTATCATTCTCGGCGATTCGCCGATATGTTTTCATGCAGTCAAGGACTTGTAGTTTCCTGTGAATGACCATCATACATGCCATTATACAATAATAATCTATGAAAAGGACAAAGTACCTTTCTCCATGAGTTCCAGCAACATTTATCGGCCCACATACATCAATATGAATCAGATCAAGAAGGTGAGATCCCCTTTTCTTCTTTAGCCGATATGAACTGTAGACCAGCTTCCCACAAATGCAAGCATCACAAGACCTTTCACGCTCACGATTCAGGTTGGGAATGTCCATGACAATCCTCAATTTTTATATTTTCTCCATGTCTTGTTGATTGATGTGTCCCAATCTCCGATGCCACAAATTGTTTTCTTCTTCAATAGTAATGTAACAGTCATTTTCTTCATTATCAACCTGATACAAGTTGCCTTCTATTATGAATTCCTTCATAAATGAATTTCATGTCTTTCCCTTGATAGTGCAACCTTTCTGAATAAAAGTAACTATAAGTCCCAAGTCACAGAGTTGAATCACACTGAGTATATTATGACGTAGGCCATCTATGTAAAGGACTTCAGTATTCTTTAGTTCTCCATTGGCTAATTCGATACTTTCACTCCCTTTTATTTTCAGAGCAACATCATTACCAAATCGTACTGTACCATCAACCATCATTTTGATATCCATTAACTAGCCGACATGACCTGTCATATGAGACGAACAACCGATATCCAGAATCTAGGTATTGTTGTTCTTTGTAGCTTTGAGGGCCACCTCTACAAGGTTGGATTTCTCAATCTTGTTCCTTTCCTTCCATGAGTCATTGGATTGAGTATAGAGTACTTATGGCCTCTCATTTATCTCTTCAGTGTACTTAGGTTCTTCATAGTCGAAATCTTCTTTGAGAGGAGAAAAACTATTTGAAAGAGAAACACTGTCTTACTGACGAGAATTGACTTGTATTGAAATACGGTATGAGGTGTCCATGTCCCTTCTCTGCCTAAAATTAACAGCCTTATGACCAAATTTAGAACAACGAATACAATATACATAGAAATTGTTTCTTCTATAAGAATAAGGATATTAATTTGTTCTACTTTTTTGAACTCCTATATCTTCTCCATTCAGATAGCTTCTTTCCTCTTCGCAATAAGACATGGTATGGCCTAGATAGCCACAGAACTGACACTTCATGAGAGGAAATGTCTTCTCATTTGAATTTCTCCTCATACCTTATTCCTTGGGAGAATAGTTAGACTGCCTGTCATTTCTAAATGTTTGAGGATAATTTTTAGTTCTCCTTTTAGTTTGGATTGAGGGTCTCTTTTTCAGAAATTTAGACAATGTTTCAACATGTTAAACTTTCATCTTATCTTTATTTTGGATCTTTTCACTTCCAGCAGTGATGTCTCAGCTTCATAGACAATTCCACTCTTTCCCATCCAAGCGGGTCTTTGATCACTCAAGATTTTTCCAACCCCATATGAACCACACTTGGATATTTCCAGTAATTATTTATCTGATAATCTTCCAAATTGTATTTTCTTCCTTGATTCTTTTGGAATTGATTCAGTCTCAAGTTTACTCCTAAGAGTAACAACTTCTTCTTCAAGACCCTCACCAGTCTAGGATTTTTCTTCTAGTCTGGAAGTGAGGTCATTGATGACCTTTTCCTGCTCTTCAATTCTCAGCTTCAAATCCACTACATCATCATTACATTCAATTATTTTAGACTGTACCTTCAAAAATTATTCTAGTCGTTCAATTTCAGCTTCGGATTGATCAACGTATTCAGTTTATTCTTATACAATTTATTTCCACTTATTTCAACTCATAAATTTAGTCTTAAGATTACTAAAAGCATCCTTAACTTGCATCTCGGGATCTGCATAAGTTTTCAACTGTTTTTCTCTACTAGTATCTTCTGACTTTTAAACAGTGGCCATCATGGAAGCATGGTTACCAGTTTTGAATTCTGGTTCTTCTTCATCACAGAATTCATTAACATCTTCATCCTTTTCACAAAAAAACTCTTCCTTTTCATTTTCATTTCATATTTTAAGTATCCCTTTTTGAAAAACCTTCTCCGAGGCTTCTCGAAGCTTTCATATTCACTATCTTCATCATTGATATTTCTTAAGAATTTAGAGGCAATGTGCCCAACATTTCTACAACGAAAACATGCAAGAGGCAACTTCCCTTTGAATTTCCCCTTTCCCTTATGGAACTTCATTGCAATGAGATAAAGAATTTCTTTTTCTTCGTCATCTTCACCACTACTATGTTTTGAAATTTTTAGTTTATCCATGGCCTTAAATTCCATTTCTATTCTCACACGAGTCGTAGCATCTTCTGGTTTGATTCTCATTTCATATGCTACCAAGCTACTTAGAAGGTCATCCAGAGAAAGTTTTGCAAGATCTATTTCCTCAAGGGCTGATAACATTTCATTGTTCAGGGGTGGAAGTATTCTCAGTATTTTTTTCACAATTTTAAAGTCTTTGATTTCTTCTCCTAGGCCACGAATTTCTCCAACTACTTATGTGATTTGATTAAAGAAGGAGTACGCATTCTCATTAGGATGAATCTTCCAATCATCGAACATATTGTGCAGAAATTGTAGTTTCACCTCTTTCACTTTTCTATCAACTTCATAAATATTCTCGAGTTTATCCCACATGGAGTTTGCTGAGGTTCAATTCATCACATTTAGGTAGATCTGATCAGAAAGGGCTGCGGTGAGTGCATTTTGTGCTTTTGCATCCGCATCAAGAATTTTACTGTCTGTGTTAGTCATAGCCAGGCCTGTTGGATTAGTGACTTGTATTCCTTGCACAATAGAAAATAGATCATCCATTCCAAGAGATCTTAGATTAGATCTCATTCTGTTCTTCCAGATCTAGAAATTAATTCTATCGAAGTGAGGGACTCCCCTGACATTGACTGCATTCTCCATGATGACAAAGGTCAGATTCAACACTAGCAACCTACCTCTGATACCACTTGAAGGACCCCAGTACACCCTAATAGGGGAGGGGTGAATCAGGGTGACAACTTTTTCTTTTTAAACTTGTGGATCTTGTTCCCACATTAGTTTGAACTTTTTGAACATGTATGATGAATATGATCAGAAAGAAAACATTCACATGCACAGATAAGACACAACAACTTTTACTTAGTTCACCACTAAGGGCTACGTACAAGGAGCATATGCCAACAGGTTGTCGGTCATACCTAATTATACTAAACTTCACAAGATGTGGATTAAAAAGGTTTGGGAACAGTCACTCTACCCAAGCTCACTACATTTACAATTGTTCAAGGATAGCTCACTGCATTCCTCGGGTCACTCTCGTTGACTCCCCCTGGCTCACAACCCTTGGTGAAGTCACACTCAGTTTATAGACGTGAAGGTCTCTTCATCATCACTAAATAATACATCCACTGCTGCGTGTAGATGATCCATTAAAGTCCAACTCTTACCTATAGTCAAATCTCACTTCCCTTTATGGGTACCAGACAATCTTCCAACTTTCACGCAGCTTAAAAAACATTGGCACACTTCTTTACTACCTGGTGCGCATGTCTCCTGTGCGACACAAATTCGGTGCACAAGTTTAAACTGGCATGTAGGTATCAATCAACCACCTGCGCGACACCGCCTACTTCAACTTCAAACATGTGCGACTCAATTCCATTCTCACCCAAACCACATTGGGCGCGCAACCAACAACCGGCATGCAACCTCTACCTGCGCGGCCCAACTACCACTTGCGCGACTCAACTACATGCACGACAGGAGATCAAAAAATCTCTAAGTCTTGAACTTTTTTTTCCAAATGAGGATTTTGGTCCTCTATTTATAGGGAAACTGAAACCCCTGCGTGGTGGCACACAAGCCTTTTCTCGGCACGTAAGTTCTGGTGCGCAGATCCATCTTCCCTAGCCTTTGTCGCGCAACTCACCTGCACGACCCTCTTTCCTTTGCCATATTTTAAAGAAATGATCACGAAAATCATTTGGTGCACATCTTTCCAAACCTCCTAGGTACTAGTGTGCAAGTCCCTTCATGGCACGCAAGTCACTTGCGCGACCAGCCCAAAACCTACGCGGCCCTTATCCCTTTTCCATTTTCCATGTTTTGATCTTGAAAAATATATGGCGTGCTAGTTTCCCCTCCTTCAAGTACATGGCGTGCAAGTATCTTTACCAAAAACACTTTTCTCCATTTGTCGATTTTCAGGCCCAAAAATTTGGCAAACACTGGAAAATGGTGCCATCTTCAATACTGTAATCTGCTTGACCTGTATGAGCACTTTGCTGGCACACATTCTGAACTTCCTCTAAGGATTGACAACAAACACAAACCATACTCAAATTCATGAAAATATTACCATGGTTCCAACACATAACAAAAATGTTTTCTTGACCAGAATTAAAGATAAAAATAGAAATTTATTAACCGTTCTCCTTGAATGTGCTAAATTAGCACATCTCAAACGGTGCTTTCATTTCATTCAAATAAAAGGGTGGGGAAAGGAGAGAAGATAACGAAATATACAACTAGGATGAAGACATTATAGTAAATTTATGTTACTAGATTTATCATACTATTTTGTTGAATGGAGGTGAGGAAAGAAATAAAAGGGAAAAGTACTTAAAAGAAAAGAAGAAATTTGGGAAGATGAATTTACCTCTTAAGGCTTCCTCTTTTGACAACCTCTTAAAGGGAGAGGTTTTGGTAATTTGAGGAGGATGATAACTTTTGGACGTGGGGGAGGAACTTGGGGAGAGATTTGGGCTGAATTTATAGAAGGTGTGGAGCATGAGAGGAGTGGAGAAAAGAGGGAGTGAAATAGGGTTTTTATAGTGGAGGAGATGAGGGATTTCATGATATTATAATCCTTAATTTATTATTTCTTAACAAGACAAAGAATAATAAGTATTCCATGACCATGAATAGTAAATGGGTCATGTGAATCCGAACCATGGGTGGTGAAATCACCCATTATGCAAGGAATATTTTATTTATCTTATAATATATATATACGATAAATTACAGTATTTTATTATTTATTAAAATTTCATGTATTTCAGAAAAATATCAAAAATTAACCCTAACCATTTTTCGACATGTAGAATCCAAAAATGAAATCCATTTTTCAAAAATAATTTTCTAAATATGATTATTTTAATATTTAATTAAAATCATAATTTATTATCAAAAACCAGTTTTAAAACACTCATTAACTTATTCTAAAATATAGGTATATTGTAGTCTCAACTTGAATACTATTTTTATACTGTCATGAGTGAGGTTACTATTCATTAGGGTATATCACTATTCATAAGTGTATGTGACTATTCATTAGGGTAGGTTACTATTCACCAAAAAATTTAGTTTTTCTTATCGGACAACAAAAAACATCTTGAACACAACTGTGTATGTCATATTTTCAAAATTCCAAACACAGAAGTGACAAAATTATGTTTAGAGGTCACTTATCACTTAGTAGTTCATTATTATGTGATTTCATGGCATATTTATAAGAAAGGATTTTCCATTAAAAACATTGGGTCGTTACATTCTTCCCCCCTTATGAAATTTCACCCTCATAATTTCTTTTTACGTTATAGGAAAAAAAAAGATGTGGGTACTTTTCCTTCAATGCTTCCTCCAGTTCCCATGTTACTTCCTCAATCTTATGGTTCCTCTACAACACTTTGACAAGATGGGTTGTCTTGTTGTGTAGAACCTTTTCTCTCCAATCCAGAATCTTTACTAGCTGCTCCACAAAGGAGAGATCATCTTCCAGCAGCACCACCTTTGAGTTTAGTACATGTGAGGGATCAGGTATATAGTTCCTCAAGAGTGATACATTGAAAACATCATGAACTCGATCCATATTTGGTAGAAGTGAAAGATGATAGGTCATGGATCCTATGCAGTCAAGGATCTCAAAGGGGATAACATACATTGGGCTTAGCTTCCCTTTCTTCCCGAATCACATGACTCTCGTCCATGGAGATATTCAAAGGAAGAATTTATCTCTAATGTTTAACTCCAAGTCCCTTCGATGGTTGTTAGCATAGTTCTTTTACTGACTTTGAGCAGCTTTGATGAGTTTCTGGATGACTTGAACATTCTCTGTCATCTCTTGAACAAGATCGGGTCCATGTAGCTTTCTTTCTCCAACTTCATCCCAACAGGTTTGAGTTCTACATCACTTTCCATATAGTGCTTTATATGGAGCCATCTGAATACTTGAGTGGAAGATTTTTTTGTATGATAACTCGACCAATTGAAGATGCTGATCCCATCCACCACTGAATTCTAGAGAGCATGCTCTAAGCATATCCTCAAGCATATGAATAGTTTTTTCAGATGAGACATCATTTTGGGGGTGATAGGCCATGCTAAAATTTAATTCAATACTCAATAAATGTTGAAGGCTCCTCCATAATGTATATGTGAACCTTAGATAACGGTCAGAGGCAATTGAAATTGGAACACCATGCAGTCTTAGTAATTCCTTCACATATAACTTTGTAAGTTGTTGAAGCGAGAGATATTCCCAAATAGCGATGAAATGTGAAGTCTTGGTGAGTCGGTCAACCATAACCCATATCACATTATTTCCCTTCGACGTCTTCAGGAGACCCATGACAAAGTCCATAGTAACATTTTCCCATTTCCACAAGGGTATACGCAGTGGATACATCATACCTTTGGAATTTTTTCACTCAGCATTAACTTGCTGACATACCAAGCACCTTGAAATATATTCCGTAATCTTCTTCTTCATGTTATCCCACCATAATTGTTCTCAGAGATCACTGCACATTTTGGTACACCTAGGATGGATAGAGAAGGTCAATCTATGTGCATCTTTCAAAAACTCCTTTATCTCAGGATCAGATGGTACACATAATCATGTCCCAAATCTTACAACTCCTTCCTCGTCAATTTTGAAATCGGAGGATTTCCCATTTTTAACAACTTCCAAACTTTTCTGAATTTCTACATCCTTTCACTGAGAAACCTTTATTTTCTCCAAGAGGAATGGATGAGAAATCATTTGAGGAAGGATTGATGATTTTCCCCCCTTAATGATTCCCATGTCCATCATTTACAAATCTATGAAGATCAGATCCTTTTCAATTCTCATCATTGATAAAGATGCAGGATCATTTCTACATAGAGCATCCGCCACCTTGTTTGCCTTACCGGGATGGTAGTGGATTGAGCAGTCATAATCCTTTATGAGCTCTATCCATCTTAACTAGATTATATTAATCTCTTTCTATGTGAATATATATTTGAGACTCTTGTGCTCAGTATATATCTCACATTTTTTCCCATAGAGATAATGCCGCAAGATTTTCAATGCAAAGATCACATCCGCTAACACCAGATCATGTGTGGGAAAGTTTTTCTCATGTATTTTCAACTGCCTTTAAGCATAGGCTATCACTTTATCATTTTTCATTAGCACATATCCTAATCTTTTCTTAGAAGCATCACTATACACCACAAATAGTTCTCCACTTGAAGGGAGTGTGAGTACTGACGCAGTGATAAGCCTCTTTTTCAACTCACTGAAACAGTCTTCACATTCCTGTGTCCAGACAAACTTTACTCCCTTCCATGTCAGCTTGGTCATTGGGTTTGAAAATCATGAAATGTTCTTCACAAATCGTCTATAATACCTATCTAGACCAAAAACTCTGCGGAACTCTATTAGATATGTTGGCCTCAACCACTATTCAATTGCCTTCGTCTTGGAAGGGTCCACAAATATCCCTTTCCTGGTGATAACATGCCCCAAGAATGATACTTACTCCATCTGGAACTCAAATTTACTATACTTTGCATACAACTTATCCCTCCTCACAGTCTTTAACACAGTTTACAATTTCTCATCAAGTTCCTCCTTACTCTTGGAGTATATCATAATATCATCAATAAAGACCACCAAAAATTTGTCGAGGTAATCTCTAAAGACACTATTCATTAAATCCATGAAAATTTCTCGAGCATTAGTGATTCTGAAGGGAATCACTATGAACTCATAGTGTCCATACCTCATTTGAAAGGCAGTATTGGGAATATCTTCCTTCCTCACTTTCAGTTGGTGATATCCCGACCGAAGGTCCACCTTAGAGAAATAACTGGCCCCACGAAGCGGATCGAACAAGTTATCTATCCGTGGAAGGGGATACTTCTTCTTTATAGTGATTTTATTGAGCTCATGATAATCAATGCAGAGGTGCATTGATCCATTATTCTTATTGATGAAGAGGGCTGGAACACCCCACAATGAAGCACACGGGCGTATAAAACCCTTCTACATATTCTCCTATAACTGCTTCTTCAGCTCTTCCAGCTATACGGTGGCCATTATATAAGGTTTATTTGAGATCGGTAGAGATCTAGGGATATGTTCAATTGGGAACTCAATCTCTCAGTCAAGAGGAAGATCAGTCAACTCTTTGGAGAATACATCAGTGCAATCCCTCACGATGGGCATGTCTTCAAGAATGATTCTCTCCTTTGTCTCAATCATTTGAGCTAGGTATGAATGCTCATAAGGATCAATATCCAAACATGAGATGGATATTCTAAAGGAGGCTCATCTTCCTCCTTGCACTTGTAAAGAATCGGAGGATGATTCGGGATGAGAAGAGTTATCTCCATTTCCCGACAATTGATATTGGCTTTGTACAAAGATAACCAATCCATGCCCAAGATAGCGTCAAACTCCATTATAGGAATTGTGACAAGATTTTCTGGGAGGTTCAGTCCACAAACATTAACCGGGGAGGAGTTATAAACCATGGATGAAATAATTTACCCATTCACTATTCTCACAGATAAATTCTCCTCCAACTTTTGAGGTGGTGTTTGAATAGTTCTACTATACTTGCAAGATATGAAAGAATGTGTAGAACAAGAATCAAATAGTACCTTCACTATTCTTGAATGAATAAATAGCGTACCTGTCACCACATAGTTTTCCAACTCCACCTCAGCAGTAGAGATAGTATAAGCCCTTCATTGTTTCGTTGGAGGTTGTTGCAGATTTCCTCTGAAAACCCTCATCATAGGGAAATTGTTCACATAATGCCCATTCTCCTTGCAGTTATAACACTACACTACAGTCTGAGGGATGATATGAACCTTCCTTTCTTCTTAAACATTAGCGATATTTTTCATATCCCTTCGGCAGTTCTTGGAAAGATGACCAAACTTTTCCACATTTGAAGCGATTCCTGGTTCCCTTGCGACAGTCACCAAGATGCTTCTTCCCATAATTTTTGCAAAGGGGAAAGTGAGGCTTCATTCCATCATGGGATTTGTTTGATGAACCACCCATGTTGTTCTCCATTTTCCACTTCTTGTCACTAGGCCCATGAGACCACTGAAATTATCCCATCTCCATTTCAAACTTGAGGTCACAACATACAATCTCCTCATAGCTGATGAAGTCTCGAATTGCCAACACTTTTTGTAGACTCAGCTTTAGTCTACTAAAGAAGCGATCCACCTTGCTTTCGGTGTTCATGAAAAAGCCATAGGTGTACCTTGAATACCATGAAAATTTCTCTTCATACGCCCTAATGGACTCATCTTCCTTCTTCTTGACTCCAAAGAACACTCTTTCCATCTTGAGATTTAGGGTTTGAGAAAAATATTTGTTGAAAAACATCCTCTTGAATTCCTACCATTCTATGGAATCAATTTCTTCTTGGGACTTCATATTCTTGATCAGTTTCCACCATTGATCAGCTTCCCCATTAAAATGATAGACTACCAGTAAAACTTTCTCTTCATCCAAGCACTGGAGGACAGATAAATTTTTTTCAATGGCGTTAATCCATTGTTCTGCGAGGATGGGATCAGAAGACCCGCTAAACATGGGAGGCCTTTGCCGCATGAAGGATTATACAGAAACTTGTTCTTTCTATGGAGGAAGAGGAAGTTCCACCTGATTAAAGTTATTATTAATAACTCAATCCAACTGAGCATGTACTTCCATGAAGTTTTGAGCACCCGCTTCTGTCACATCAGGCATGTCATTAGGGAAATCATCACATCGCCTATCACATTGGTTGTTGGAACGTGTTCTTATATTTCCCACCATTAACTAAGAAAAAGAACATATAATTAAAGGTCTTGAATACTTATATATTGAGCATAAAAAGGAATCTTTGAACATTAAAGGATAAACTTATAAAGAATAAGTACATCCAAACTTGTGATTCTGTAGGTTTATATCTAGGTTATCCTCAATCTATTTCTTAACATATATTCTTATGGGCTTTTTTCCCCTTAATAATGGTTTTTACTAAGCTCGTGAATCTACCAAAGCATATCCCCTGGGAGTTTCGTAACCAAGAGTGCAGCAAGGCTCGTTATCATGAACCAGTTCCTCTTTGAGTCTAGCTCAAAGCGGTGTTTTTGGGTTTTACCCCTAGATACATCTGTGTCAGAGCCGCCTCTACCTTCTTGTATCCATACATGGGTGTATTTTCTTGATAAATCACTTACTCTATACTCACAAAAATTTAGGACTATTTCATTATACTTAGTCATATCCTTAAGGTTCTCACTAAGGTGCTCTATTCCTAATCTACAAAAATAATTAGTCCATACTCTGATACCAACTATAGTGACCTGAGCATTTTACATATAACATTTCATTATTTCAATAATAATTAATCATCTGAGAACAAGCCAAGGATTGTTAAGTCTAGTGTCTTGGAAGAATAGGTACATATAACATAAAACATGGGGCTAAAAAACACTTCTTTATTTAATCTCCATAATGAGATCCTAACTTCCTTTGAGACCTTACATCTGCATAGGGTACCCTGGGGAATACATGAAAAAAGGGATGAGCTAAAAATTCCCAGTAAGGGAATGAACATAAGGATACATCTCAAGCACATGAGTTAATATGCATGACATAATGATATCCACAGCAGGAAATTTATGAAATCATTTAATATAATCGTGAGATCATATAAGCATGGAATCATATAAATGTGGAAGAATCATAAATCATATCTTTATTATGGGTAAAGGCTAACCCCCAATCCCGTTTCCCATTTCAGTACGAGACAAGGCTAACCACCAATCCCGTTTCACATCGCATCTCATGAGACGTAACCTTATCCAATGCATTGGAGAGCTATCTGGGCACACCCATATCAAAATGTTAATGAATATAGTTTCCACATAAATACTCTTACCACATATACAATCATTCATATTCATCCATACACAATCATAAGGGTACACATGAAAAGAATTGGTCACCTCAATCATGACATCAATCATAACCAATGGGCGTCTCATGAGAGTGTTCATGTAAGGAAAGAATAAGAATTTACATGGATGTTCATAGGGTAAAATAGGTATATAACATGGTAATTGGTGTCAAACATAAGTGACAAAATATTATAAATGAATTTTAGAAACATTAGAATTAAAACATTTTTGTGCGGTTTTAAGGGAAATACTCTAGATCTTTTTAAATAGAAAAGAGGACATTATTTTATATTAAACCAGAATTGAACCAAAAAAGATTTCATAATAAAAATACTGATTTTTTAAGTACAATGGTGTCTTATAATATATGTTATATTGAACTTGAAATTTAGGTAAAAATTAGGGAAGTCCCCTTAAAACAGGATTGCTTATCGGAAAGTTCTAAGGAGGGAATCTTTCAAAAACTTATATATCTTCGAAAGAAAGTGATGAAAGGTCTTGATATTAGAATATTTTACAACTATAAAGAATTCATAGGATTCATATAAATAGATATGATAACACCATTTTGAAACAAAGATAAGGCAACCCAACAGAACAAATTAGGTTTGAGTAGAATTCGTTACGATTTTACCGACATTATATCGGGTGTACCCAAGAGGGCTTGATGAGAGAGAGAAGGGGCTTATCATTACTTATAAAACATTAGGGAAGTATGGGTAAGGTGTATAAACATACCCCATTACTTGGTATTACACAAATAAATCATAGCATAGAGAACAATATTGATTAAGAGTGAAAGGGGAGGATCCCTTATCTTAAATCCGTTGGTGTTCTCCACTTGTTATTAACGACCTGAAAAAAATATGCATTATTAATTAATAAGTCCATAAACTCTTCTATATTTAGTTGATTTATTATAACCCTTTTTTAGTCCATTCAAATACTTTTTGATTAGTTATAAGGTTTAATTTCATTGTTCAGGCTCGTTTGTTTACCTAGCTTTAAAAGATTGGTTCACTTATATTCAAGTTTGGATTATAACAAGATGAAAGTGGTTATCCAGAATTTAAGATATATTCTTTAGTTCATATACAAGGTATTACATGGTTTTAGTTTTAATTAGATTACTTAGAGTTATGTTTAATTATTACATATATAACCATAGTGATAACTGTTTTTGGTGATCGGTGGATTTGATTACAAAGAATGTGTTTTGAATTATAAATTAATTCTATTTGTACCAAAGGATTACAGAACCAAAAATAGGACATATTAAATATATAATAATCATGTTCAACCATAACACAAATGGTTTCTTGAGATGAATTAACGATAAAAATAGGAATTAATAAACAGTTGTCCTTGAATGTGCTAAATTAGCACATCTCAAACAGTGCTTTCATTTCTTTCAAATAAAAGGGTGGGAAAAGAAAAGAAGATAATGAAATATACCACTAGCATGAAGACATTACAGTACATGTATTTTAATGTATTTATCATACTATTATGGTGAAGGGAGGTGAGGAAAGAAATAAAAGAGAAAAATACTTAAAATAAAAGAAGAAATTTGGGAAGAGGAATATACCTCTTGAGACTTCCTCTTTTGAGAACCTCTTTAGGGGAGAGGTTTTGGTATTTTGAGGAGGCTGAGAGCTTTTGGAATTAGGGGAGGAACTTGGGGAGAGATTTGGACAAAATTTATAGAAGGCTTGTAGCTTGAGAGGAGTGGAGAGAAGATGGAGTGAAGGGGGGGTTTTTATAGTGGGGGAGAGGAGGGATTTCATGATATTATAATCCTTAATTTATTATTTCATCAAAAGACAAAGAATAGTAAGTATTCCAAGAACAAGAATAGTAAATGGGTCATGTAGATTTGAACCATGTGTGGTGACATAATCCATGATTCTAGGGATAGTTTATTTAGATTTTAATATATCTATACGGTAAATTACAGTATTTTTCTATTCATCAAAATTTCAAGTATTTCAGAAAAATCTCAAAACTTTACCCTAACCATTTTTCGATAAGTAGAATCTAAAAATGAAGTCCATTTTTAAAAAATATTTTTCAAAATATTATTGTTTTAATATTTAATTAAAATCATAATTTATTATCAAAAACCAGTTTTAAAACACTCATTAACTTATTCTAAAATATAGGTATATTGTACTTCCAACTTGAATATTATTTTTATACTATCATAGGTAAGGTTACTATTCATTAGGATATATCACTATTCATAAGGGTATGTTACTATTCATTAGGGTAGGTTACTATTCACCAAAAATTACGTTTTTCTTATCAGACTCCAAAAAACATCTTGAACACAACCGTGTATGTCAGATTTTCAAAATTCCAAACACCGAAGTGACAAACTTATGTTTAACGGTCACTTATCACTTGGTAGTTCATTATTATATGATTTCATGGCATATTTATAAGAAGGTACTTTCCATTAAAAACATTGGGTCTTTACATATATCATTATAGTGTGGATGAAACAATTTGATGACCATACTCTCCATTTATTTCATTGACTATAATAGTTATATTGTATAAATCTTATTTTTCTTAGTGGACTTATTTTCAACACTAAAAACATTTATTAAACACCTTATGTGAATTACCATATGATTCAGTCCACACTTTCAGTATGATGTAATATTCATTTTACATTATTCATGGTACTAATTATTATAATTTCTCTAAAATTCATACTTTCCAATAATTTCCCCAAAAAAATTTAGATTAATGAGAGTATAAATTCTCTATTTATAGATTGATACCACATGTGGAAATTTATTCACACCTATCAAAACATATTATTCTAAATCCATTTTAGAGGATTCATTTTAAGAAACCAATGAATTAGTTAAAATTTCATTCAGGTTAAATGAAAAAACCATAAATATACCATACAATTTTAGTGAAATTATTCCCATATGTACTAATTGAATCATCATCCATATCCACAAGTAAAATAAATCCCCATTACATTGTATAGAAAATATTTTAAATAAATGAATAAATGAAAAATGTATTCTCAAACTATTCCCATATAAAGGAGTAAATTTCAACATCTTGCGTCAAATTCATAATAAGAGGCCACCATTGATCAACGTCACCTTCAAAATGATACATCACCAAAAAAACATATTAGGGTCTAATAATCTAAGAGAATATAATATCATATCTATACCATTGATCCATTTATCAGTAATAAGTGGATTAGATAATCCACAGAAGGAAGTTGGATGTTTCGATATAGAAGACACAATATTTAGTTGTTACTTCCATTCGACATTTGGCAGATCATCATGATTCATGTTATTGTTCACAACTTGAGAGATTTGGGTTATAATAGCCACATGATTTCATATCTCAAATCCAATTTAATTTTGTTTCTAATGAGTATAGTCATCCACTAGTTGTTAAATTCTTTAATCCTATTATTCCATAATGTTTTAGCCATTGAGTAAAATGAAAAAATAGATTAATCACCATTTTATGACAATCAGAGTGGGAAATCACATAATCAAGAAAATTAGTTCTATTTATTCCTAAATTATAAAACCATCTTATCAACCTATGATACTTTTAGGCTCACCCTTTGTAACATTATATTCTTCAAAGGCTATCTTGAGATTAATCTATATATTCTTTATAACTTTATCTCCAAAAATAACTAAACTATGCTCACATACAGATTGAGGTGTTCTATAAATTACATACATAATTATTATATTATTTTAGATTAATATTCAATATATATAATAATAATATATTCCCTAAAAAAGGAGTTTGTTACTTTGGAGATTAGATAAATAATAGAAATATTTCATGAAGGATCCTCAACATCTCCAATAATATTATTCTTCCATAGGTAATGTTTTAAACATACCATATTTAAATTTTTTTCATAACCATGGGAAAAGGAAAAATTAGTAAAGGTGAGAGCATATGCATAGTACTGGAAAACGTATGAGATATCAATTAATGATCATAAATTTGAATAAGATAATCATAACAGTATAAAAACATGGCTATAACTTATTAAATTATTAACTAATCATTCCAACATCATAAATCATGGGTCTTCGATTAAGGATTTTTTATAAAGAAAATACATTTTCATATGTGATCTAAGGAATAAATAATCAATCATAATACATGAGAAGATATCATAATCATAAGAAATAATATTTGGGTATACACATAGGTATTGGAAACAATTTTTTATTCAATGATGAGTGGAAGGACCATCATAGTGGATAGATCCCTATAGTGGATTTATTAAAATCATCATTCCATCATTTCCTTATTCAAGGATTAATACCAAGACACTCATAGTGAAGCATGGCCACTAATACATTATATTTACTCCCCAGCCCAGTCATATTACCTTGTTTGATAACAATATTTACCTAATTCATTTGAGGGGAATATAATTTTGGGTCCACCCATCATTTAATGAAAACAATACATATATGTGATGCAAAATCAAAATAACATTCAAAATATCATTATATAATAATTCTTGTAAATTAAATGGGTTATGTAAACATATCAATATCAAATAATCATAAGTTATATATAGAAATGTTGTAAATTGTATCATAACATATTTTCTCATCATATCTTAATTATCCATTCTGAATAAAACAAGTTCCATTAATTCTTCCTAAGAACATCATCATAATATATCATTATGAAACTTTTATTATATCATAAGTGAATATAAAAAATTAATATTAAGATAAAAAATGGAGGTACGTATATATGAGAAATAATATTTAAATTACATTTGAACCTTTCTTTATGAACACACGAAATATATACCTTTATTCTAATTCCAGTTTAAATAAAAATTACAAGAATATTTAGAAAATGATTTTCATTCAAATTAACCATATAAATTTTATGTTAATATTTAATCAAAATAAAATTCCTGAAGGAGGGAAAATTAATTCAGGTTCTACATGTTAAAAGAAAAAGTTCATTTCGCGTTTTTTAATATAAAAAATGGATTATTTGAATAATTTTTAAAAATATTCATTTTTTAATCATTGAAATTAAATTCAAATATATTGAAAATTAATTATTTATAATATTTCACAAATTTTTAAAATAATCTATAAAATAATATAAATATCACAAATATGTTAAATAAAAACACTAAACCTAAAAAGAGGTAATAAGGTTTGGTTTTCTAAAAAACATTTTCCTAGTAATTTTAAGTACTAATAGGCAGGAAATGGGAATAATTATAGAAAATTATACATATAACCATAGTATAAAAATATATATTTTATTTAAATTATATGGATTATATAATTTCAATCAATAAAGATTTAACACAGTTAACCCTGAAATAAAATGAGATTGGAACATAAACTCTTAACTCAAGTCTCATATTGATTCCTTAAAATTAAAACTTAAATTATAATAAATATTAATTATGTATATATACATATTATAAAGTCACATTTAAACATAACATTATATATATCAATTATCTACAAATACCAGTTTTCCTATTGTTGACAATTCTTCATTAAAATGAACATTTATGTGAAAATTTATCACATTTTCATGCATATTTTAGATAGATGGTTATGCTTATTTGGCCATGTTCATGGTTAGATCTTAACAAGAATATTAATAGTTTAATAAATGATGTAAAACAACATAAAAATATAATAATTACTAAACTAATTTTATGATTTAGATAATACATCTCATTAACAAAATCATAACCAAATTAGATAAAGGAATTGTGTCTTTGAGATTTTCTAGATAATCATCTTATTGTAAAATGATTTTAAACATTTCTACATAATAAAAATCCTATAAAAAAATTTATTGAGCTCTAAAATGGAATATTTATCTTTATAACTATAGGTATGAATAAAAAATTAAGGGGTGAGATTAGATTCTTAGTAAGATAAAAATATATCATAATGTATTAGATCATAAAGAAGAAGGAGAACACGAGGAAGAGGTAATTTCATAATAAAATACCATGAGAATATATATGATAATAATAATACATGATAAAGTAACATAATATCGTATATAATTTTTTATGGAATAAAACAATTTAGAACATGGTTCAAAATATGTCTCAATAATCATAAAACATGTTATCAGGATATAGGAGAGCTGAATAATCAATACTATTAAAAATCATCACATCACAGAAACAAAAGAAGTAATAGAATTTCAAAAATATATTTATCAAAAATAAATAATATCATTATAAAATATATATGGTGATATTAGAATTACCTTATTAGAGATGAAACAAAGATGGATAATATATGTGAACATAAAAATGTTTCACAAAGTCATTTAAACATAATTTTAAACTAAAAACTACAAAATACATTCAATTTTTTTGGAGAATGGAAATAGAATAATTTTTAATAGATTTTAATTAATAGTTAAAAATAATTAAATGCAAAAAATTGGGCAGATAAATCCACAGTGTTAAATGATTAAATTAAATGACTTTATTTATACTTTTTTCCAATTTAATGAAAAACCACATAAGTGAACCGTTGAATGAATTAAAATTTTATAAAATATTTAATTTAACATTTGATGAATATAATGGAAAAAATACTTGTATTTAATTTAAAACACATTTTATAGGAATAGAATATACAAGGATGTGAATATTTATTACAATTAATTGGAGTTATTCTTTCTAATTTGAAACATTTATTTTGGAAATTTTTTTATCAAATAAATGGTTATTGATGTTGAGAATTAATTTACCCATAGAAAAGGGTAAAACCCATTTAAGTTAGTGGAATTGTTGGTTTAATTATGTAATGAACTCAAAAATAAATTTCTCAAGCCCAAGGGTACCTCATTATAATGACACTAGATAGAAGAAATCACATACTAAAGGATTGATTTTTTAGTATAAATGGTAAACTTGATACAAGATTCAATCTCACATTAAATATGAAGAAATACAATAAAATATCTTATTTTATTTGGTAAAATCATTATTCTCTCAATAATATTATTTATTATTAATTGTAGTACACTTTTTATAATCATGAGGAAAGGATATATAAGAAAAGAGTGAGAATATATTCTTAGTAAAGTAATGCATACAACATAATATAACATAGATAAAAATGAATTAATAAGAATCCAATATCACCCCTTAATTTTGTGTGATGTGATGATTTTAAATAAATAACAAAACATATTCAACATGTATTAATAATCAATACTAATCTATATAGGATGATATATCATATGGAATGCCAAAAATTTACCTAATAAAAATTATAATAAGCCATTTGAAGAAATATATTGGATGACATAAATATAGTGTAACCCTGATAATACATAAGATTCATCTAATGAGTTTAAGATATTGAAAAATACTTTTATAAGATCACCATAACATTTATTTTAGAAAATTCCCTTTTCAGTTTGAAAAAAAATATTTAAAATATAAAGATATATAAAATATTAAGTAAAATGATTTCTTTTTAATTAATTTTTGAATCATTTAATGGATGAATAAATAAAATTGTTATCATGATGAATGGGAAATATTTTAGTGTGTTATACCTTAAAATGATGATTTGGTTCACATCTTTGGTAAAAATTACCTCTTTCAAAAATTGTGAGTAATATTAATTTATAAAATATTTACAGGTATTAAAACATAGGTAAATAAAATATAAAACATTTAGGAAATAGTAAATAAATTATTGAAAAAATATAAGGAAAATATGTACTTGGAAGAAAGATTTAGAGTAGAATAAAAATCACTTATTTATTTTAAAAAATTATTTTCCCTCTTTAGAAATTAATGAGAGGAGAAAAAATGGAAATATTTTAATATAAAAAAATAACTAGTGGATAATAAAATATATGGGTATTAAGATAGTAATATTATATAATTCTCCCATAAAAAATGTTAACATAAATAATTTCGAATAAATAATCAATTCTAAAATTAACCCTTACCTCATGTCCAACATGTTTCATATGTGGTTTTATCAACCTATTTAATAAATTTATATTTATTAAAATTATTTATTATAAAACTATATATAAATATATAATCATATTTGATCCACCTATCACATTTCAACACTCATTTATTATTAAAAATTAAATAAAATTTTCCTTTTTGAGTGCTAATTGTTTCATTTTTCTTGTATGTAATAATTTTTCAGATTTTTTCCTTGAATATTTATCGTGGTTTTATAATATTTTAAATCCTAATATTTATATAAATATAATATATAGTTAATATTTTAATATTTTATTTTATCCATGAAATTATGCCATGAAAAATTAATAAAATCATTTCATGGTGTTGGTAGTCCACACATACAAATGATCAACATTATCATTTTTTAAGGAGTGAAAGTGTGAAGAAGTAGATGAAAAATTATATTCCTAGAAATATTATTATGGAATAAATATAATATATATTAATTAGTTCTATATTTATTATCATCTAAGTAAAATTGTGATGAAAATACAGGTTACACTACTACAAGAAGACAGAAAGTCGTACCTACACACGAGCGATGTGCTCACTTTATATAAAATTTGAATAAGTTGAATAACTATTGTAAATTAATAATAATAACAACTATTTTTATTTAATATAACAATTTAATAATATTATTATGGATATCAATGATTTATAGAAGGTAAAATGGTAAGTACATTTGAATGTACTCTATTAAGAGCTACACCTCTTTGTTGAGAAACCTCCATTTCAAAACAACTTAATCTTTGAAAGGATGCTATTATGGAAAGAAAAAAAAAATATAGGGTGTGGATAAGGAATCTAATATGGTATTATAGTATTTATTTTCTATCATAAATTGATAAATAATTGTGTGTAATGGTAGATATGAGGTACCTTTTTATAATGGAGGGGAGGAGAATATTAAAAATTACCTAAATCATTAAATTAATATAATTTAATTTTCATGATTTAGTGGGTAAAAATTGATTTATTTAAAATATATGAAGGGTATATTTTGAATTACTATCGTTAAATTATATTTATAAATTTTAAGTTGTTTTTTGATACTTATCTCAATGTTTTAACACCCCTCCCATTAACCCTTTTGACAATTACCTTGATATTAATGTTGTTTACGGTATTAGGGTTAGAAATGTTATAGTAAAAAGAAAAGTGAACAATAATTGTAAAATTTATGAGATTCTAGATTTTATCCCATTAAAATGGATGAGTATAAGATATTTATTAATTTTAATTCATTTAATAAATTAGTGTTTATCAAAATAATCAATTAAAGTCATTTTTTGGAACTATTGACATTGATGAATTTTAAAAAGAACAAGATTGAAATGTAAATAAAATAAAAACATTTAAAAAATCACTAATATTTTATATATACATATATATATAATTCTTGTAAAATAATAATTCATCAAAATGTTATAACGTTTTATATTATTAAATCATTTATTTTACTTTTCTATTTCTTGATCATGTACTGTGTTAGCGTGGCATAATAATTTTAGGTAATTATTTCAGCAATGAAATTTTAATAATATTAAAATGTAAAAAATAATTCATATTTAAAATAGAAATTTAGATCCAAACATAGCCTATATTCATTCATATGAATAAATATTAATGATATAAAAACAATAATAGTTACATTTTGTACTCTATATATTACCCAAAATTATATAAATGTTATCATAAAATTCATATTTAATGAAGTATAAATTGTTTATAAATATGGATGGTTATATTATAAAAAAAAATATCAAATAAAATAATTAATGATTTAGGGTGTTTTTAGGCCCTATCTCATAGTTTGAAACATGTTTTACTCATTTGACCTTACCAAGGAGACAAATATTTAATATGACTACTATTAATAATGTCCAATTATAAACGGAACCCTAGAACCATATTTGAACCTAAAAATTCCTAATATGGATTCCATATTTCAAGATTATATTTCCATATTCAGAATAAATCAATTTAATTATAAATGCATAAAACATATTGAAAAATATTTTTTCAAAAAAATGTTTTTTGTGCCAAAAAATGAACATATACCAAAATCAAATACAATAAAAATTTGAATGAAATTAGTTAGATTATATATATTTAAAAGTTACATATGTTACATGAAGATAAAATTCAAATAATTATGTGACTTTTGAATTACTTTATTTCTTGAAAATAAATGATTGTTTTACAAAAATCTAAATTTACAACATTTCAGTAAAAAAATAATTCGTTTTACCAACATAAAAATAGTATCCCTAAAATAATATTGACATTATTATTTCAATAACTATTTTCATTTCATAAAATAAAATATATAATAATAATAAGAATTAATTATAATGTTACTGAATGGAATATAAAAAAATATTTTGAAATAAAATATAATGTGTTTTCTTAAAATGAATTTACTGAAAATTGAGTGCATATTTTTTTATTAATTAATCAAGACAATAAAAAATTACTATATAAATATTTTTCATTATAAGATTATTCCTATTAAAAATTCCAAATTAACAACTATTTAATAATTGTCACATCGAAGAAATAATATTTTTATAAAATATCACATATCACATAATGCTTATTGTTGTGTGTTAAAAAAAAGATATCGATATTATTTTTATTTTAATCAAAAAATTATAGGGTTTTTAAATTATCTAAACCCCTTGAATAAATTAAATCTTTTTAATGTTTTCTTGGTAATTAGGGTTCAGTATTTGAAAATAACTTTGTGGAAATACCACATCCTACAAATTAAAAATAATTATCCCTTTGAAAAGGGTAAGTGGAAAATGTAACGGTCACACAAATAACACATAATCATGAACCTATATAAGGATAACATTAATCGAATTGAAAATGAGGATATAGAGTTGACATAACAATGTCTATGAAATTATAGAGAGTAATAGACAACATGATCATGATAATGTTAAGGAAAACAAAACCTAAAATTCATATTGGTTAAATAAGACATATTAACTCATTAGAAATCAATATAATTAGATAAAATTATTATTTGAATTTCCATTTCGTAGAGCTGAGAAATTATTTTACTATGAATATATATAATATGAGAAAATACACATACATGATTTCATTAAAAATTTTATGTTTTTTGATTGAATATTTTAATATGTTTCCACATTAGATTATAACAATTAATGACTAAGGGAAATGTTTAATGCACAGAGAAGGAAAATCAACAATTATAGATCATAAGATCCATAAAATAAGGTTATTTTATTTCACGAGTCTAAAAAATTATTTGAAAATGTTAAGATAATACTCAATATGAATAAATCATCTTGTGAAGAAGAAATACATTCATTACTAGAACAACAATAATAAAAAATAGACAATATATAATACTATAATGATTAAATTATAATAACACTAGTATAATATATAATATTTTATGCAATATCTACTAATTCTTAAATACTCAAAACTAATTAACTACCCAAAAATATAAATATTTCATTGTATAACATTAGTATAACAATAATGTTTAAAACTAGAGAATATTTTTGTATCTTATTAGTAACTAGCCATTATATTCAAGTTACAACTAGATTCCAGCAATGAATTTTTATTAATAAATCCCTCTTATGATTGTTAGTATATAGGTTTTTACTGAAAATTACATTTTCAATTTTTAAAATACTGTAATGAAAAGTGAGAACCCATAAAATACAAAATCAAATGCCATAAATTCAATATTAAATAACCAAACCATTAAAGAATAATTAAATACTATTAGACACATTATCCCTAAATAATTTCTACTATATACAGTTTACTACAGTAGCTAGATACCCTTGATAGGATCTTGAAACCAATAATCCATCATGCCCCACATTTGAATGTACTCCTCCTTCATTGACATCCCAACATTGAAAACTCTTACTAGAATATTATCCTTCTTGTTGATCCACACTGTCTGCTACTTATTGATTTCCACAAGTAATAGCCTTTAGACTATCTTATCAGAATCCACTTGGGAAGCATTCATCACGAGTGATTATTCTATCATTTATTCCATATATATGATGATAAGATCTTAAGTATTGACAATATTTTTAATCTCCTTTCCTACCTCTCAATATTATCAAAAGTACATAATATCAAAACTTATGGGATTTCAAATTTATTTCTATTTGAAAATATGCATGGACTTGATCCCTTACAATTATTTTGAGGTAAATACATTTTTTACATGAGTGATATTTTATAATAGTGGTGTATCTCTTCAATGTTTAAACATTGGACATTGAATAATTCTTTCATTCCATTACACTCATTCTATTGATGGACATTATCTCCAAAATTATATTATATTTTATTATTTTCAATAACTATAAGGGTGTTTCATTCCCCAATTATTAAAAGTTTTGAATTAAACTCTTCAATCCATCCCATTTTACAAGGATTTTTGGATGGTTAATTAGGCATATTGCAGTTGAAAGGCCACGTGACAAGGGCTAGATTACATGGATAAAACCACATGATTAATGATTGTTTGAGGTTTATTTCCAAGGTCAAAAGGACTTGTTGAAGGGATTTTAAGGGATATTCAATAGGCTATGCGATGCATATGACCATCTGTATGAGCATTCAAATGGAATGTGATTGTGTGTCTTCTGTGTGTTCACATGATCTGTGTGATCTTGACCACATTCATCATGATATTTTTTCAGGGAAAATAATACCCATATCTAGGTATTTTTTCTTTTTTATATTTTTTTATTATCATTTGGTAGACATCAAAAAATGTAACCCCTTAGAAGTTAAATACATAGGAACAAGGGCTCTATCTTGGGGAATCTAAATGATTTAATGAGGCTTTGGCACTATTTCCAATTATATTCTTGGGCCAAAATGGGTCTTCCATGTGACATTTGGTATTTTATAGAATTCCCAATAAGTATGGGATTGAGAGAGGGGTTCATTCACCAGTTACTTGATTATCTAGAGATCTCTTTCTCGACATCTTTCATGTGACCTCATTTCAAGAAACTCAGGCAAGAACCCATCACAGGACCAATCTATGGATCCATTTTGCAAGAACATCTCCAAAAGACCTCATCTTCGTAAATGATCATTTGAACCAATCCATGGAATTATTATTGGTAAATGTTTTAACATTCACCAGGGGGATTCATGATTTTCTTGAAGGGTTTCACATGATATTATGGCTTGATCGATGGACCCTTTTACTATGATGCAGCTCATGTGACCAATTTGTGGTCTCACTGTCTAGATTCATTCAAGGGTTCATGTGTTCATGAGTTGATTTACAAGTTAGTGTGAACCTTCATATCATTGGAAATCAGTTGATCTATTAGTCCTTTATACCATCCCCAAACCCATGTTGATTCATCTGATTCACATGACCATACCATTTTTATTACATTCCTTTGTAAATATTTTATTTTATCTGGTTGACATAGGACTCTTAAATTTTATAGATAGATTCTAGCTATTTTTAATGTTAGACTACTATAGATAATCAAAGGGACCTGATTTCTAGAAAATAGAATGCTATCCCTTGATATAAAGTGAACTCCGATAATGTGATTCAGAAATAATTTCTTCCATTTGAGATTCAAAATTACAATTTTTCACACTAGATTTCTCTAAAAAGGTTCATCTTGATGGATGATGTTGTTATTCCTCCCTCATACATCAATCTTCTATATTTTAGGGTGTCAATTTCTCTTGAATGTATTTGAATAATGATTTCCAAGTATGGTAGACTCATCATGTCTTGATACCATGGGGTTTCATGTATATTGGAAAACTATACCTTGGGCTTAGTAAAATTTAATGTATCTCATCAAACAATTTAATAGATCTACTTGAGTTTATTTTTCTCATCTCTGATCCATCTAGTTAGCATATGGAGTTCAAAATGGGATCTCTATCTTCAAAATAATTTTTCTGATGAATGGTTATGGCCATTATGGGTCATGAAAAGTTGTATAGAGTTTACTGACCATCTATATTGGGTCCATATTTACGAAGTAGTAAGTATTTCACAATTTATTATTTACCCCATTCCTGATATTCATCATGAACTAGTCAGCCACTGGTTCACTTGAACATCCTCATTCCAACTATCCAATGGTGATGTGGGAATTGGCATATGGGATATCTACCAAATGGGTGGGATCCCCCCTCTCAGAGAGATGTATAATTAGTTTCTCTCTACTAAAGATGTCTGGGATGACCCATTGTAGACTCCTCTTGGATATAGACATTCTAATAATTATAAAGGAGAATATAAGGGATGATTTTACTGTGTTCTCACTTATCTCCATCATATAGTGGTTTATCGCTTTCTTCTATTATAACAGAGTTAATCCAACTAATAAACAGCCAAATCAGTGCCCTTCCCTACAGGTTTATGATACTGTCATCTCATATTGGATCATTTAAGAAGATGAGGATCATACATCATGGGTATTTCGAGTTAAGATAGAGATCTATCTTAGCCATATATTAGGGAGATTTATGGTCGTGTTCCAAATGGATTGTTTCCCCCGATAAGGATGTGTTTATAAGGATCTGGGTTAGTAAACTGGTAATGGTAGCACATAAATCAGAGGAACAACACCTTAATATGATTATTTCGAACATTTCATGCTATTACCAACTCTTTGTCAAAATTCAACAAGGAGACACCCCTATATGATAAGTGTTCATTTCCTGTTTTTATTTTACTAAATATGAGATATTTTTATTTCTACCATTACCAAAATGATACGTAAATCCCATATTCCTTATGACACCCCATGTTATTGAACATACCTGGGGTTGGGGATATGTCATTCGTCTCTGAATAGGTTATAAATGTTTTGAGTTATTTGATAGATTTTATTTCACCCCTTATCCAGCACCAAATGGGTCAATCATTGACAATGGAAATGAATCTCTCTACAAAATGTCATATGTGATATCCCTTTGGGTCAGGGTTCTTGCCGTCAAGATGGAGGAGTTGTTTTTTTTCAAGCCATATACACCTTACTGGTCTGCTTATTAGTTTGACTACACCCAAAGGGTCTCTCATCTTTCGCCAGCTATTGTCTGAGGAGAGCGACACCCTGGGATAATTTATCAGTTTGGGATGATATTGGGACATGAATACAATGATGATGAGATCATTATTTGATCCACTGATGCTCCCATATTTCTTACACCAGAGTACTCCCAATAATGGGTAGCAGTCTATCTACGTGGTGTGATAAACCAGATGGTCAGATATATTGGATATCCATTTTTCTCTCCAACCCTTCTATCCATGGAAACAATTGAGTCGATTTTTAACTTTTATGAGACATTGAGGAAGCAACCTTTTCCAAGTGATACATCCAGATAGTTGGATTGAATCTATCAATTAAATATTCCCTCTGAAAAAATAAGTGGATGATGCCTCTATTTAGGGGAGGATATATCGAGATTCATCTCCCATATGTTTATCAGATCAACTGGATATTCCTCATTTTAGCACACCCATCTTATCAGTAACAGAGGACTAGACAAAACATAGGCTTATCTAGCCACAGATTCATGCCTTGATTACTAAAAATACTTTATAAATATTTCTTGAACATGGGGAACCCCTTCATCTTCATTTTTTGATGTGGGGGGGGGGGGGGTTGATCAAAAACCATAATAAAAATAATTAAACAAATTAAATTTAATCAGAGTGGTTTGGAAACCAATGAGATATTATTTTATGCTAATATTGCAAGGCTCCCCTTTCTTTAAAGATGAAGGAGGTGTTAGAGTCACAAGATGACAACCACCAACTAATATCTAGATTACATTCCATGATAAAATCATGGACCATGGAAATATAGAGATTTGGGGAAGTCATAGATCACCTAAGTTATGAACATTAATCATCCTCATTGGAAACTACTATAAAGTTAATTTAAGATCTAACAACATTAGTATATATTATCTATCTTGTGGAAGAAGCAGAAGAAGTAGGATGAGAAGCACTTTATCATTCAATTGATTCTTCTATTCAAACTCTTTCTAACATGGATATATTGGGCAATCGAATCTTATTACAGTTTGGCCATTGTTAAACACTTCATTTATTATGATATTCTTGTAGAGAATTCAAAGTGTGGAAATCCCTCATCATTCACAATATAAATGAATGGATTTTATGAAATATATATGTTGTTTTCCTATTTTTATCCTTTAATTCATGATATGAAGGTCTTTCATTGATCTGATTTTATATGAGACACTAATGATACCCATCCTTTATATAATATCAAGTAAACCTAAATGTTTAGATCTGAATATTATATTTCTAACGTATTATTCTCAATAAGTGTTCACGAATTCCCACCAACATGAGATTACTTACAAATATATTTACTGTAGCTATTTTGAGATTACTTGATTCACAGAAGGATAGTGGGAGAGAATATATATCTTGAAGTGACATATATTTATCTTTTGCTGAAGAAGATATGGTTGGTTAGTGTAGCATGATTTTATTCTGAGTCCATAAGTTGGGTTTAACAAAATTATCTGATCTTTCATTCCAAATACCTATTGTTCTACAGTTTAAGGTCTTTTAGCTTGTACCTTCTATCGATGTAGTATAAGAACTTTAATCTCAGACCTTCTATCGTTATAGTTTAGGATATTTTATCTCAGACCTTCTATTGATGTAGTTTAAGGAATTTTAGCTCAAAAATTCTATCATTGTAGTTTAGGGTCTTTTATCTTAGACCTTATATCACTGTATTTTGGGTCTTTTAACTCTAAACTTCTATCATTATAGTATAGGGTATTTTTCTCAGACCTTGTATCACTATACTTTAAAGTTTTTTAACTCGGAAATTCTATCACTGTAGTATATTTTAATTTATATTAGACCTTAGGATTCCATGCAGTTTAAAGTCATAATACTAGGACGTCATTGATGATCACATATTATTGGGAAGACATGCCATGAATTATCCAAAAAACTTGGGGTTTTGATTTTTTTGTGGTGTTGTCAAGGATCACAAGGATCATAACTCCTTTAATTCAAGGTGGAGAAGCCTCGCGTTAGAATTTTAAAGACCTTATTACTCAGTAGAACTATCATACATAGGTTACATTACTCTTTCCCAATGGTTATGAGTGATTTATGGGGGGATATTGATTGAGGGTGAAATACAATATATGAAAGGTCCACCCGAATATTTGGAGTATGGGTGATATAATTCATAACCAAGATGTTTCATTCTGAGAATATGTGATGGGGAAGACATTCATTGATGACCCATAACACCCCAAGGTTCTAGGTTCTGACATAGAATTTCTAAAACTCACAATGATAGAAGCTACTTTCTTATAAGGAAGATATGCATTTAGTTGTTAGGTCAAATCCCTTACATGTCAATATAATGGTCAAGAAATGATGATCTACACTTTTTCCGAGGGCCATGAGAGATTTTTGAAAACCCAGCCATCCAGATAATGCAGATGGGTATAGAGGAAAGCTATCATGGAAGGGTTATATAACCCTATTATAGTTCAGCTCTTAATCATGAAGCTTGAGCACTACCCCCTGTGGCTTGGAATCCTGAGGTTTCGGTCATAAAATTTTCTTAAATGGGGTGTTGCATTCCTTCATTGAGACAGGGTACAAAACATGTGATACAATGTTAATGACGCCAAATATTCTATGATTTTTGGGTACAATGATTTTAAATCATGGTTTAAATTTCTTAGTTTAGGAGGATGGTCTGGGAAAATCATTTTGGGAATGACCTAGAACACACTGAGTTGTTGACTTCTTCTATGATAACATCTGGTTTCACAAGGATAATAAATACCTTTATGTAGGGTGAAGAATTTTTTTGATGATTGTAGGTTCATATGTAGGATCCATAAACATTCATGCAAAGTAAAAGAAAGGATCCCTTGAAGCCAGGTATACATTCTCAAGTGTCATGTAAGATTTTAGTGATCTGAGTCCCTCATATCATGGAGTGTGATTTATGAATATTTTAATATCCATGAAGGTTTTCAGAAACCTAAAACTTGTGTCACCTCATATTGAACATATTAATATGATGAGGAGATTTTAAAAATCAATACTCAAAATTTTTCCACAACTACTGGGTCTAGTGAGCATAGATTGGATTTTACTAAGGATACATAGTGGTCCTTTTGAGATTTATGCCTTATTTATTTTTTCCCTAATATTTTTCATCATCTATATAGTTGAAGAATATAGAAAGTGAAGAGATGCAATTTTCTCTATCCATACATTGAGGTTTATCATCCTAACATGTTTTTTGGTTCTTTCACTTTTAGTTTAAGGTCTTGTGATTTGCCCCATTATAAGAAAGTGGTTAAAGTCATGCATATTTGACCAAAGTGCAAGAAGTTTAAGGTCATGACACACATGTAACTAATATAGGGGAGTTCATACAAGAGCCTAATTAGGATACCCATGGTCAAGAGTACCATAACATCCTTCTGAATGGGAGATGAAATTTTTTTTAATGTTGGGATCGAGGTTCTCAGGGCATGACTAATGATATGGTACAATCATACTAATGATGAACTAGAATAACCTCTAGTGATGAGTTCCACCACAATGAAATTATGATCAAAAGGATTTGAAAGCCCATCTTATAGAGCCAAGATATCTCTGATTGGTATGTCTGAGACCTTTTGATTCGATAACATTGTCTATCGTACACGTATATTTTCCATTCTAAGGTCCATGATTGTTTTGTAGAAACATAAGGTTCTTTAGACATGATGTGTGGTATATAGATTAAAGAGATTAAAATAATGTGGAATAATCTCATACTTGAGCTGACAGGGTAAGGATCTCGTGGTAATTTGACAAGGGATGATAATGGATAATGGTCATTATAGTTTAACATCATGTTGGCGGGATGTAATTTCTTCTATTTAGTTTTACATCATGTGGTATGGACATTTTCCTTGTAGATTATTATTTAGTGGTGACGATGTATTTATTGTGCAATTTTTATGGAATTTGACCATTAAATTTTCATTTTAGTTTAGCATCATGTGGTAAGGACATGGTGACCGATGTGAAATATTGTACAATATATATTACATTTTCATATAGGCCACATATTTATTTGAATCATGTGCCGGAAAAATGGTCTTTTATGGTTCATCCCCTATAGATATGGGGTGATTTTTATTGTATCTGGGTTTAGGATTGAATGTTGAGGAATGACCATGTATCTGGTGATGAATGGAATCAAGACACACATATTTATTGAATGAGAAACTCTCTAGGCAGGTCTAACTCATATGCATATGTGGGGATTATTGTCAATGATTACTATAACTGGGCTCAGAATTAGAGATCTCCAGTGTCATTATGTATATTGTGATGAAAAGAATCAATCCATATGAATTTATGGAAGAACCATGCAGTTTAAAATCATGCATCAAGGACATAAGGATATCATAATGAAAATGGGTGTTGTGGAAAAATTAAATGATGGAAATCATTATGGAACTACGCATCCCATAGTTCAAAGGACATGTGTATATTTAATGGAGGTGTGGTAGGAGACCAATCACCAACAATAGTGGTCCTATCAAGTGAGGTCCATAAGAATCTGAAACGTTATGTCATGTAAGGGGTATCATCTATGCAATTTAACATCAGGAAATAAGGATTCATGGAATGCCTTTTAATTTATTTCATTTAGGACCCTAATGAACTTTTCATGATCTATTATTACTTATTCATGTGGCAGAATCCCTTACTGAAATTCCATGCTTATGTGACATATTCTTTGTGTGATAAACAATTAATATTGAGGGTTCATCTCACTATATGGATGAAATTAATGATAGGAAAGGGGAAGTTTGTGTCATATGGTGGCTGGACCATGATATTGTATTGAGGCATCACTAGGTATATCAATAAAATTTTAATCAAGCCATACATAGTTATTAAATTTCATGCATTTTAATGCATTGTTTTAAGGAAATAAATCGTGATGTTAAACTTCACATGGTAAGGATGTATGTCACCTAACATGAATGAAGAAACCCAATTGGGGGATCCATGGAGTTTAATATATTGTGGTACGAAAATAAACCATATATTTTAACATAATTTGGTAAGGATGAGGATCACACAATGAGAAGGAAAATGTTTATTCTGACTGGTACTATGAATAGAGGCTTACGAATCACTATTTATCCTATGATAGAAGGAATCAATCCACCCATAGTTCATGGATAATGAGATTCTCTAGGTGGATATAACCCTGACATGGGGACGAGAGCATTTCATAATTATTTCACACATATTTATTTCATGTGTGTTGTTATGTTAGTGAGATGGTGATTCCCATATAGTTTAACATCATATAATGAGGATGTTCTCTATAAAGTTCAGTGTCATGTTGTTCAGACATGAGATGTTTTTCAATTTTAATCTTTTTAGTCAAAAACTGAGATGTCGTGTAGTTTAACATCCTACTATTGAGATGATTTTTTTATTTTAACTTCATGAAAAAATGAAAAATATAATATAGTTTAATGTCATGTAAATAGAACACCCTAATATAGTTTAACTTCATGTGGTCAGGAATTACTCCAATAGATTATCATCGTATAATTAGGATCATACTCACATCATGAAAGTTATACATTTTATTTCATGAGAAATCCTGAATTGGTTGGTGGTGTAACATGCTCCCTATACATTGTGGCCAGTGAGTATGTTATGTTATGATATAGCTTATATATTATATAAGGTCCTTCCCATTTAGGTTATACCTTTAGAGGCATTATTCCTAGTATTATTAAGGTCATAAGATCCAGTACCATTTCTCCTTGGATTAGTAAACAGAGGAAAAAATTCTTTTTAAAGATTTATGTGATATGATTCTGATGGATTTCCAGTTTGGGGAATGTACAGAACCTGTTCTAATCACACCTTTTCCAATTTAACTAGACAATTTTTTATTTTTCACCATCCATGTTTTGTCTAAAAAATGCTATTCTGAGTGAATACAACGAGGATTGTATGGTTAACACTACCTCAGTCTCATGCACCATTTAATATGGCCCTTCTTGTGTATTAGTACACATTGTGGTATGGTAGGACTATAAATCATGGAGTATTTTGTCTGACTATGAAAAAATAACCATATTTACTATATTTTTATTATATTTTAAATATTCCTATTGAAATACTATATCTGTCCATTTTCCACTACATGATAGTGATATGATATATTGGATTCCATATTGAAATCCTAGTACAGTTTCATTAACTTTGTAGAACAGAATTTGGTGCTACTGTCCATCAATATTTTTTGAGGGACTCTGAACTTGGTGATGATATGAGAATTTAAAACATTTATGATTCACTTAAATTTTACTTCTTTGAGGTGGTATTTCCTCACACCATTTGAAGAAGACATCTGTTGCCGTAAAGATTTACTTGAACTATTTCTCTATAGATGGAGGATACAACCCCACTATATCCACTCCCCAAATGAAAAATGTCCAGAAATATTTAGCTGTGTATATAAAATATAGGGGATAGTGCATTAAGTTATATTGAATATAATAAGAATGAAATTTTCTAGTTGATTCCATAAATACATTTATCAAGGTTTTATAATAATAACCCAGACTCATGATTTAGTGGGAGAGCCTAGTCCTAGAAAAATGAGTGTTGCAGGTGACCACATGGTCTTCTTCCATTATAGTGATAATCTATCCTTTTATGATGCATGTGATGGGGATTCCATAAAATCCATGATTATAGAGGGCCCTCTGTTCCTTTAGATCACTATACATGGTAAAGATAACTGCACGACACATAATCTATTCCATTCCAGCTCAATCTGTCGGAAGAGTCCTATTATGGACATAACTGATTATCATATCCAACCATATAGGAGTGGATGTTGGTAAATCATTCTCTGGGGTAGTTTTGACCTGATTTTTTTCTTCTATATCACAAAAAATTACCAATGCGACCGTTCTTTAGATCATGTTACAGAAGTCCGATTTCTCTTGATTAGGGTCAATGGGGACTGTCGCTCCATTAGCCAATACGTTAATGTGGTCTTTCTATGACTAAAGAACATGATGAAATATGGGATCGAAAATGAATTTTTCCACTAGTTCTCTAACATATTCAATGATATGAGACATTTATTTCTTTTTTAGGATATATTCTCCATTGATCATTCATATCACTAGCTCTGAATCCAATTTAATTTCTAGGTTGGCTATTTGAAGCTATAGTGCTAGTTCCAATGTAGTAATGAGGGCATGGTATTTTGCCTCATTATTCATGTATCCTTTAGATAATTACAAAGTGTAGGGAAAAAAATTTGTCTGACTGGAAAAATACAATCCTTATTCCAAATAGATTGTGTCTAATTTTTTCGACGAGACTTTAGGAGTCTCCATAAAATTACATCTCCCATGTTTTAGAAGCATCTTGGGAAAATAAGAATTCATCATATAGAAACCTAATGTTCATATGTGTATTTTATAAGGAAGTTTTTGCATCTTGGAAATCATTTATGGCCTTCCCTTTCACTTATTTATTTTCTATAAACTATATGTTTCATTTTTGTAGAATGAATTCCCAACATTCTAAGATTCTAGTCAACATTGGACAACAAAGGATGTACTTGAGTGGATCAATATGAGAGTGTAGATGGACTTGGTGGTTCTTGGAGTAATGCATATTATTTTTCACTATTAATATGAGTCAAAGGCAGTTCTTCTTAACATAAGAGTATTGGGTCCCAACACATATCATTGTTCAGAAGAGGTAGTAACGAATGTTCTAACCCGCTGCATCATTTTTCTATTTGAGGAGGGTACCCAATGAGAATTATATGGAATCAACATATAATATGTGGTTCCACCCCTCCAACAGAGGCATATGAATTAGTGGGTTCATTAAATACAACATAAGATATTCAAAGGATTCTCGGTAGTCACCATCCTATTAATAGATGATCCCCCCTTTTCATTATCCCTGTTAAGGGGATATATTTTTTTGATCAATTTTCTATGAAACACTAATTATATCTATGATTTCATTGGATCCTCCCTAGTTAATTAAGATTTATGATGTGTGAAATTTCTAATTTCATAGTGTCATACCACAATGATATAATAGTTTCTTGATGATTTCTCACAGGATATTTTTACTGGATTAATTTTTAGACTCTACTATCAAATCATTTCAAATATTTTTTTGGAGATTTTTAACGTGATCATACCGATATCCGAATTTGACCACCAATGATTTTGAAATAAAATTAAGTTATTCTTCCTAAGACCAAAATAAAATTTTGATTCATGGCACAATGGTATGTGGAACCAGTATTCATTAACCCAAAGGGAATGACCTGATAGAAAGAGATCCCTTGAGGTGTTCTGAAGGCAGTGGATTCATCATCTTAAGGTGCCATATTTTTTGATTGTACCCTGAATACCCATCCTTGAAGGAAATCTTAGAGAACCTAGTTGTTTAATATAAAAATAGTTCATTAATAAAAAATGGGAAATACCCCTTGTGGAAAAACATATTAAGATTTATGAAATTGATATAGACCTTAATCTTCCCAAAATGATTCTTTAAGAGAACAATATTAGAAATCCATATTAGGTATTTCACATTATAGAAAATGTATGAATTAATCAATTTGCCAACATATGCATCTATATTGGTGTCATGTGAGGTTTGCATCCTTCCAACCGCTTTATTGAAGCCTCAATTCTCATTGGGTAGGATGAGATAGTGTGTAGACACATCATGATTTATTCTAGGAATTGTTTTATATATTCAATAGAACACATAATAATTTTTCTTCAGAAGTTAAATAAAAATCCCTATTTCATATAAGGGAATGGGAAAAATAATCAGTGTAGGCTATGGGTATTATTATTCACCCATATTTACCATTTTAATCTCATCATTGGTGTTATATACAACATCCTCAAATTTATGAGGGGAGTTCGCAAGGTCATCCTCATCTTCATTCACCTCTATGTATGTGGATATATTTTTTAACATAGAAAGAAATATGGGGGATTTTTTGTCCCTATTTCAGTGAGAGAGGACATGAGAAGATATGTCACCACCACTTACTATCTATGTAGTTGGGGAGAGATGTTGGAGATGATTGAGTTTTACACTGTCTCTATGGAAAGGAGGAATTGGATCTCTTGGGTAAATACTATCACCACTACTATATTTATAGGGAGTACATTGTCATTTTCAAGCATAATATATTTATTTTTAGTAGTTCCCTCCAAGGAGTGGGGGGATACAACCTGAATATCATCATCCACCATTACTTATTTTCCACCCCTTCTATAGATTTTAGATTGAGCTTATGTCACCCGGAAATTGTCAAAGGGAAAACTGTAACCATGTGTTATGAAGAAAATTCCATCGATGAGGTATTTTAGTCCTTGATGGAGTGTTGAATGTACCACCATGTAGATGTGGGGCCAAGGAATTATGAAGAGGAAATTTTATATGGTTTCTTACTAGATAACAGTAAAATCAGAGTCAGAGGTGAGATCACCAAAGTTATATTTCAGATTGATCTTCACGAGAGGTCTTTCGCACACTTTCCATACATTTGAATGTTTATCATTGAGGTAGATATTTCCCATTATCTATATTATAAATGTTTGGTGGTTCAAACCAGAAGAATTTTTAACATGGAACCATTATGAATCAATTATCCTCAGATGTCAACATTATTTATTCTTCTAAAAAACATATAGGGGCCTAATGTTACCTTACATGTCCTCTTCTTGATCATGGTCAATGAATGATATAACAACATGGAATTATGATGGCATGGTCTCTATTCAATAAACATAACCTACAACGACTTCTAACCTAAAATCTAGTAGAATATGGAGGGCTTCATGGAGTTCCTCACTAAGTTATTCTGAATGATGGAGTGCATCCATTATTGACATATTAGTGGGGAAAACAACCAAATCTTTAAGAATTTCACACTCTTGTGAAAGTTGTTAGTACATCTTGATGTGAGGATACTCATTAACATGTAGATTAAAAGATGTGAAATAATATTTTTATGGACTTGGTTATTAAGAATAGGTTTTGGGATCATCAAATTCTAGTAGAATATATCACACTATCCCTCACCATTGCCTTGGCTGATCAGACAATCACAACCTCGATAGGCAGTCATGTAGGAAAACTAGGTAAGAGCATATTCTAAATGGTTTGGTTCACCTACATATCTATTTTGGAAATTCTAAAATGCATTCCCATGAGTATTAGTGGCATATATGTACCATGTGGAGACATGATAGAAATAATAGGTCTGACCATGCCTGCATTATTCCCTATATGCTCAGTTCCAATGCATGTAGCCTCCCATACAATTATTATGTGCTATAATACCATATTATATGGAATATAAATCATTTTATAAGGGTATTATAATTTTATCATGTTGATAGGACCGTATAAGATATCATTGTTTGATGAGGTTTTTGTTTGGTGGGGTGGTGTTTGTGCTTCCGATGTTGTAGGGAAGAAATATGAAAGAGTTAAAGCATGCATTGGAGATGAATATGAATCCTCCTATTCTATTTCTTCACACATACAATGGTCACATCTTTATTTGTAAGGCATATATGATATTACATCCCTGGGTGGAAGAGTTATTTTGGGTCTTCACAGTTGTGCTCTCAGGGTGAATGAGGTTAGTAAACTGTTTTTCGAGTAATCCTGTTATAAAACATCTTCCCAAATTTGGATAGAACGTTATTCCAATAAACAACTTCTTTTGACTGGGACAAAGTTATGTAGACCACATACTCTGAGTATTTATCTAGTAAAAAATCTTTAGAATCTATCATGTCTTGAAGGACCTATCTTAAGATGAATTATTCCTAGAAATTATGAACCAACATTTTATGGAAAAGGGAGTAGTAGGGATGTTGGGTGAGGTTGACCTAATTGGGTTTCTTGGGTTGTGGTAGTGTGAGTAGGTTATTGTCCATGGATTTAAAAAAAACCATTATTTTTTTATTTTAGAAGGACTATTTTTTATTCATTCATTCCTCAAATCCGAGGTGACCATGATTTCATTGTTATTCTTAACGAGGGAATGTTTGTTCTCTTTTACACTTGAAATGAGGTGATTTACTATTCATGACATGCCTATGTGTGTGGATGGACACTTTTATAAGCATGATATTTACAACTGTAGCTTCTACTTTTCTAGGCCTTTTCCCCTATGATGAGGGAATGAGTCAATATTTCAATCGGGTTCACCAAATTGAATCCTCTAAATAATTTACCAATTCTATGAACTCACAATGCTAACCTAGATAATTTATTAGGATCAGAGGAGTCTATAAAAATCCATAATATTTTCATTATAGTGTTCTAATAGTTTCTCCTTTCAGATAGTGATACTGATTTAAAAGGTTAAACCATTCCATATAGTTATAAAGTTAGACACCCACCCATTTGGACATTTATTATAGTTTTAGGTCATCGATTGTCATTTTCCTCATTGTAGAGATGAACTGATAAAGGAATTTATGATGATGGTCTTCCAGTCATGCATCTAATCTTTCTAGAAAACCGATGCACCAAAAAAAGATAACCCTACTAGAGTCATCACAAAAAACCTCACCTTTGTCTCCTTTGATTCATGTCTTAGACCCATCATCATCCCACATAGGGATACAAATCCTATGATATACTATTCGGGGGTTCCTACACAATAAAAGTTAGTGAAGGTAGGATTGTTGAAATTGGGCATGGGAAGTTTCATCAACCCACTTGAGATATTGATTCTTCGCAGGTTGAGTGGGTTCCCATCATATTTCCATTGGTTCCATTTGTGTATATAGGGAATCAATGACATTATGAATATATTGGGGCACTGTAGAGTGTGGAGTGGTTGATGAGGTGGTCCATCCTTTGTATTCCACTAATTATTGATTCATTCTAGAACTGAATGATCACCCTGGAGAGGGAGGGGTTATCACCATAATAGATGGTATTCATTATTATTTTAGAAATTACCATTTATATAGATTCTCCTCTTAGATCTAGATCCAGTCTGATGCTCATATGACACTCTTGATGGAATATTATCTCTTATATGATGAAAAATATTCATCACAACCTATTAACAATACCCAACAAAAATATTGTCATTGAGTAACTCCAAATTTTGTTATCTAAGAGTCTATATCTCACTCTCATACTGTTACAACTATTCTTCTATGGAAGGAACCTTAACTCTTTTGAGTGTTGATTGGGATATAGCCACAACTTTTACATTCTCTTTTGCTGTGTTCTATCTGAGAGGTGGCAACTTGATATTTAGAGGTGCTAGATTTTTGGACCTTCTTCGGTTCCAGGTGAGTGTAGCCTCAATTGGTCTATCTAAGTCACCATCCTATCAAGGTAAATTTTCCATGTTGTATCCCTATACATTTTTATATTGATCCACCATTTCTATCGTGTTGATAGTGATGATATTAATAGAGACATATTGGGAAATGGTGGTTGTCCCATTACTTTTGATTTAATTGGATGATTCTGCACTATCATTATTAGGGGAGTTCTTCAATACACTAGAAATATCAATATATTTGGATTGAGACCTCAGTGGGGTATGATTAACTCCACAATATGCTCCTCTTTGTCAGCCTATGAGTATTTACCTTAGGGGGTTTTTGGTCATGCTTGTTGAATGGGCCCCAAATAGCTAAGGGTTGACTTGTAGTAGTAGGAACATAATGGATGCCTGCAATCAATTTTTACCTCCAAAAAAAGAGAAGACTAATTGTATCATTGGTGATAATGTTGATTAAAATTCCCCCATCGACATGGATTAGGGTTATTTTGGGGTGCAATTGGAATTGATTGATCCAATTTTTAAGGATGCAATGATTGTATTCAAAGATTTGATGAATCCCAAAATGGAAATTGAGATATAAATTCCCACAAAACAGAGGGTTGGGTTTGATCTAATATATTAATTTATTTCCCAAAAACCCTATCATGGGAATATAAACATGATGATGATGATTGGGATATAAATTCCCCCAACCCAGTGGGATGGGGTTTATTCGCAGGATCTACCAATATGTACTCAATCCTATCAATAATTGATGATATGAGGGGAATACGTGGTGGTAGATATTCCCACAACATAGTGGTTTGGGATCACTCCTGGACGACTTCTATAATAGATACTACTGTTGAATATTTTATATAGTGCATATGTTATCATGTAGGATCTAGGTTTGATGACATCCCAGGATGAGAATCATTTTTTACTAGAAGTTGTACATAGGATTTTCTGTTTGAAATTAATTCCTATTTCTTTTAGAAGCCCAATTAAAATGAATGAAGGCTCTCCAATCACTTCATTCGAGATTTATGGGCATAGTTGATGGGGTGGAATTCTATTGTAGTGACCAAATGACTTATGTGTTACCTGGTACTCTGATTTTTTAGGAGGCCATGACATTAAAAGATGTCATATCTGAAGGGTTTTACTATTGTGGGGACATACTAAAGTTAAATGATCCATATTTTTTCCATTATTGGATACATACATCTAGATATTCTAGTGATATCTTTTTCATGATGTTTTTCACAACACAGTGACAAAAACTGTATAGGCGTTTATCATGCTCTTCCAGTATAGAGTTATAGGATACATAAAAGGCTACCATATAGGGATGAAAATTGAATATAATGAAGAAATTATGGTGATAATCATATCCTGGATATGGGAGATGTATAGTCTTTAGTTTTTTATTATTATCCATCATATATTTTCTTTGAAATGCCATGATCTCCTTTTGTAGCTCATCTGGGACCTCATAGTAAGATGCAGTGAGGGGAAAGAACATAGTGTGGAGTTGTTTCTAGCTAACTCTCTCTTTATATCAGTATTTTCCACCAATTTATCACACTAATAAGACTCTATATGATCAAACCATAGAAAATGTTTCTTGGGGTTTCCTGCTGAACCCAGAAGCATGATGTTGGAAGTTATTGGGGAACTATATGCAGTTGAACCTAATGTTTCAAGAATATCTATATACAATGTTTTTCCATTTTTTCACACCACTCTGTCATGCGGTGTTTGGGAAAGGATATTATTTCCTTGATCATGAGAAACATCAGCATGAAGATGTTGATCACAATTTATGTTAGGAATAAAGTCTCTGCAATCCATCTCCACATGACAACAAGGAGGATAATCATAGTGATTATCATATTCTATTTCTTTTAAAGAGATAACTTACCCCTAGGGTGATTAAAATGTGTATTGAATGACTTAAAGGACCCCAGTATTGAGAAATTTGAGAATATGGTTCTCATACTATGTCATGGTTGGAATTTGTTAACCGACCTTTTGGAATTGTGTAGGAATATGAGCATGTTGTATGATACTTTCACGAAATCATTTATAACTATCTAGTTCAATGGGGGTATGATAAAACTGTTAAGAAGATACTAAAATATTCCAATGAGATTTCATTTTTTTGAAAGGAAATAATCCTATCCCTATGCATGTTCCATTATCCCTTAGTGATCCTCGATCAAAAAGAGAGTATCATCCCTATCACGAGCCTTTGGAATTTTTACTGGTCTTTTGTTAAAGGAATATGAGCCCTCCCTGAGGAACGTTCATCTCTCACTTAGTGTGACCCAATTGGAATAGAATATGAGACATCTAAAAATATTCATTACCTAATATAATATTTAAATGGACCTCCGTAATGTAATTATAGATACATGCCTCATTCTGTATTTCCTTGGAATGATGCTGGTGGAGTCATTCATTAATGAAACAATGAATATTATACTATATTCAATGATCGTCTAGAATATTCTAGGAATATTTACTGACAAGTATATGATCATGTCCCGAGGCATGTTTCATTATAACCTAGTAATCCCTGACAAGAACAATGATATGATCCTCATCCTATGAATGTGTGTTATACTAATTGTCTTCATCAACAACAATATGAGTCTGTACTGAGGAAAGCACCCTCTAACTTGGTAATCCATATCTAGAATTTTAATAACTTCCCAATCATGAGAATTTTGAATATGTCAATATAATGTTTGAATATTGATGTTTCCTATCCCGAGGCATGTGACTCTCTCACCTTCTGATCCCTGATTAGAATGTGAATATGAACTTGGTCAAACACCTAATCCTTTACCCAAATATACAGATAATTCTCCTAGATTGAAGAAAGAGCATTAACTATCTCTAGAAAACCCACCTGTTCATAATTATCAGCATGTTGAGCTACCCTAGCTATAGGGATAGTGATATATGTTTTTCCTTGTATCTGTACCAATTTCTTTATATTTTGGTTGAGTTCTTCCTTTATTCCTATGATGTATCAGCCTTTTAGGAAAGAGTTTTCAGGGATATAAGCCTACACATTTTCCATGTCCACTATATATTGGAAGACATATTCTATTGAAGTGGTGATATGAGCCAACTTTTATCCTCCTTATGCCACTAAAATATGCCAATGATCATCATGAACGAGGGTAAGGATATGTACCTCCCCCATTCCTACTATAGGGATAAGCCCAGTCACTTGTTCTGAGTGAGTAGGGACCCGATCTGATCAGTGATTACTACTAAAAATATTTTGTTTTCATATTCAGTGGGAATGGGGATATAATCCCACTCCTGGATATCCTGTGACTTCTACACCCAATGTGTCTTCCTTGTTTCTCTTGCATCAGTGTCAGAGGTGGAAGTGTTTTGGGTTGGACCCTCAGCATGAAATGGGTGGGTACTGGTGGGATGGTTCTGGAAGTGGATGTTAATAGGTTACCTCATTGTCATCACCTAAAAAAGATGGGAGAAATATATTACTCCCTGACCCGCCTTCATTATATATTTATGTCTGTAATTCATGTGATTTGAGGATTGTATCCCGAAGCAATTGTATGTGGCAACAAGGGCCACTGGACTAACTAATGATTTTACTAGATGATGCAGACACATTGTCTTTAGTACTCAAAGATCCTCATGGGAAGCCTTGAAGTTCAAGATTTCACCACAGTAATGGTACTCCAAGACCATTGTGTTCTCCACCTAACGTTGATGCTGTTGGGAATTTGAGAAAATTTTGCAACCCGTGAGGGTTGCATCCACAGCCGACAATACATAATTGTCACTAGAGGATAAAATTATCTCAGATTAGGATGAGGATTATGGGAGAAGTATCTTCATTCATGCAGTCAACAAGGACTAAGGTCACTGACTAGTGCAATACCATAGGTATGTTGTGTGCTCAATTTGATATGCACAGTTACCACAATTTTCCATGTATTATTGATCCATCCATTCAACTTGCATGGACTTTTAAAAGTGAGTAAATACTTAATTAATGGTAACCTTAATTAGAAAGGACCATTTTTAATATTTATTTCAGACCTTTCATCTTTGTGTACGATATGGAAATTCAGGTGGCACGATGCATGATTATACAATCATTATATTATTTGAGTGATTCACATCATGTTCATCATTTTTTTTAATTTTGTATGAAATAAAAATGGGTTAATGGATAATGACCCAATCATTTTTTATTTGAGAGATCCACATTAGGTTTACCATTTTTTTCCATCGAGTGTGAAAACAAATGGACCTACAGAAAATAACCCAATCATTTTTTCATTTTTGTGATTCACAATGGGGTCACCATATTTGTTTCAATAAAAAAGAGATGACCGAGAACCATTTTTATAGTGGATTCGGTTAGGAATGGTGGTTTATTTGGGGTTTATTTCTTTTACAATTTTTAACTTCGTCCCACCATTATCATTCTTTATTGAAACTCCCAATGGTTCCCTCAACCATAATGGATTAAGAAAATTATTTTCAAATAAAGGAGGTCAATTGGTGTTTCAGACCCAATGATGCTTAAGGAACCCCATTGGAATTGAGGATAGGAGGTCAGTATCATCACACCATATCTTGGAGATTTATTAAATACTGTGAAAATCAATTTTATAATTAAATATTTCTTATATTCACTTCCTAATCCCGATACGGGGAAGGTTACCCTAGAAAAATGATCATGGGTTAAATCCTTTTATGTATATAAGAAGAAGGGGCTCTTAGTATAGAATATATATGTATGTATATGAGTTTCTTCATCTCTTTCTCCATAATGAGTAGTCTATTATTTGTTGAGGACTCATAAATATGAACTTCATAATTTTCTGCAATCCAAGGAATTTATTAATATTATGAGAATGGGAATTATCCTTTATGAGGTGTCCTATATATCCTAGTTATTGAAGGAATCAAAACCCATGTAGTTTTTTGAAACCCATTCAAATTAACATCATAAATAAATGATATTTGTGAGGGTACATAATAATCTAATTTTTTAGAATGAGTGATAAGGATATGTTCTATATATCCTTGTTATAGAAGGAACTATATTTATTATAGTTTGTTCATGGACTTGGGACTAGACCAAAGGTTGATTTCTATATATGGGAGATGTTTTATATCATTCCACCCATCTGGTCTTGCATACTAATATTTCCTTGTATTGTGAAGATTAATTGTGAGGATTACATGGCCATTATAACTCCCTAATACCACCTGATCTATGATCGGTGTGAGAAATAATGAATATATATATTCATTCTTACACTATATGGATGAGGGTATTATGTGCTTGAAAACCCCTTGAGATGCTTAATATGCATCAAGAGACATACGGAGGTGTCCTATGCATCCTTGTTATGGCATGAATTGATGTCATAAAAGTTATATTAGATTCTCAGCCCACTTATTGATGAGGTATAATGATTATCCCATGGAATGATTGAGTCATAATGGTTGAAATTTTAGAGACATGATGGGACTTTTACTGATGTGGGTGCCCATTTGATTTTGGGATTGGGCCTTAGGAATGAATCATACTTATATTGTTAATGGAAGTAATATGATTCCTCATGGTTCAAATGGTCAGGGCATATACACTAATGTTTCCTTATATGTGGGATATATCATATTATGCTGCTAGTTTGGGATTACACACAAAGGTTTCCCTAATATGAGAGACATTTCATATTTTGTTGCTGATTGGGGCTTACACACTAAGGTATCCCTTATATGTGGGAGATTTCAAATTATGGTGCTGATTGGAGATTACACACTAAGTTTCCCCTTATCATGACTTAGGATTCTCACATGAATGATAAGATCATTACAACTCCCTAGTCCCCTGTGATATATGCTCGGTTTGAGAAACATGGTATGGAAGATAATCATTTTCATTACTTCTAGTTGTATGACATATGTACTGGGACATAGCATTGCATTATAAAAATAGGGATCAGGACTTAGGAAATATTCGTATGTATCCTAGTTATAGTAGGAACCAGAATCATGATATTTCCTTTTATTTGGGAATACACACTGTGGTTTCCCTTTTGGTTGGGGATTACACACTGAGTGTGGAAAATGTTATCAATCCCTAGGAATCCCATTTGAAATGTTCTAATTTCCAAGCCGAAAAATGTTTACTATCCATTCGACATGTCTTAATTATCTATTTAACATGTTTGAGGATGTATTCCTTACATGTACAAAGGAAATCACAAGATCTATTTTACATGGTTGAGATATGTCACATAGATTGGATTAGAATGTCTGAAGGATCTCTCATGATCATGGATGGATTATTTGGAGGACAGCATGTGACCTGTTTGGCTGATCTTGGATGCTAGCACATGATTCTATGATATATCAATAGACAATGTTGCATGATCTAGCTACCTTTTCATGTGTGTCACCGTGAATGATGGTTGACATGCTTTAAAGGGTTTCAAGAGAGTTAATGTAACATGTATGTAGGGTAATGCATGTTCCAATCCAACATGACTTGATAACATCATGAGATTTAGTTGCCATGCTCGGAGAGTGTCACAAGAGCTATTTGACTTTCTTGGTTGTTTTTGTGAGACTCAGCTGATATATAATAGTGCAAACACATGAGTTAGATGACATATCTGATGAAAACCACAAGGTTTGGATGAAGATCCTGGAGGGCTTCACAAGACATGGGTGTCATGCCTGGGGGGGGAGTGACATACTTTGACATGTCCATGGGACTTTTCATGATCCAATTAGTATTCCAAAGGTGTATCTCTTGATTTGGGAGACATTTCCATGTGTTGTATCTTTTCTTCTATGATTCACCTAGACACCATGAAGATCATTGTATATGTACTTGACATATGTCTTCCTTATTTTAGTCTTTTTCTAGCCTTTTATTGCAAAGGGCATAGATTTTTCTAGTGTTAACAATTTTTAAGTCTCTCATGGTTTTGTATATAAGTGGGATGTTCATCGCATGATCTCCCAGAAGTCCCTCCTTTGATATATGAGTGATCACGCGAAGAATTCTTGAAAGATGCATGATCACTCTAGCTATTCTATAGATATTACCTAATGAGATGTTTTTTCAGTCATGAGATCTGGCAGTCTAAGAAATCATCTCTTGTGCTTGGTTATGCTGGTATGATGTCCCAAGGAAATGTATACCTGTATAAAGGTCCCTTTTTCATACTGGGGTAAGGGTTTTATAGGACTTAAAACCCCAATTATTCACATATTTTCAAGGTGCATATTGCCTAAATCATGGCTAGAGTAAGTGAAGGGCTTCACAGTCCTGTGTTTCATGAGTTCCATTCATAATTCATTCTTGTGGAATCACATTCATTTTAACGACAACAATATCATCCCATTAACAAATTCTTTATTAGATTATTTCTAATTAAGTTGGTCTTTATGAATCATATAAACATGCCTAGGTACATTTATATTGTTCGGACGACACATAAAAAATCATTCATGATATTGGAATTCCCTTTATAAGGCCTTCACATGATCTTAGGTGACTTTTCAAGGACATTACATGATACAAGGATGACCTTTCAAGGGGCCTTCGTGAAATATATCAGGTAAGTCATACGGTCTCGAGAGACCGTGATTTTGATAATTTGTGGGTGTCATGAGAGTTTTACAATGATGAGAGGTCCACATAATTTTTTTATTTAGTTTTTTTATTTTACAATGATTGGGGATATCGTGAGGTTGTATGAGTGTTTTCATAGACAATTAATATTCCACTTAGTGATAAGTCACGTTACTAACAAAGGGTTTTGTAGAGACACACAATCATTTCCGAGAATGTTATATATGTTTTTTCTTATGGATCCAAATTGGGTGTGTGAGGCCTCATAGACATGTTTGAGGACCTTCGATTGCTACTGATGACATATTAGTGGGATTTCATGGGATGAGGCAGACATGTTTTTTGGTGCTTATAATGTATTCTGGATCCCCAAGGGTATATCACATGAATTTTACAACCATAAGATCCTCTAACCTTCTCTACATGTTATTTCCATTGTTTATTTTAAAATTCTATAGATTTAATGAGGTTTTATGAATGTTGTTAAGGATAATCATTTTCCCCATTAGTGATGTGTCACATCAGTTTTACAAACACAATATTCTCCCACATTTTAGGTGTTTCCACCTATTTTTTCATGAATATTTGGATGGTTCCTTGAGTGTCTGTTAATTCTCAATATGTGTGACCTTGGGGCTCATACCTAGATACCGTTGTATGATCAATGATTTTACAGATCACCTGCACAAGAGTATAATAACTTGTCATAGGGACTTCATATGATTTACTAGCGGCTATGAACTTAATGTGACCATCCGCATGTCCTTCCAAATGCCATGTGACCATGTCTCATATTGGTTTTAATGTAATCCATGTGACATCGACTAACATTTTCTCCCATTACATTTTAGGAAATATTATACCCATATTTAGGTATTTCTTCTTTTTTGGAATTTATGATGCTCATTTGGTGGTCATCAACAATGTATAAGGTCAACCACTACGTTATAAGTATCTTATATCCCTACTATATATAGCTACTTTTTGACTTACCAATGTACTTAATAATTTTAAATTTTTGTATGGTAACTTTTTTAAATTCACATCTTATTATTTCTTATTTTATGTTTAATGTGATACAATGCTTAATTTATTTCCAAATTGTTTGATACCTGATGACATGTTCCTTACCACTAGGACATTTTCACTAAGTCTCTTAGTTTGTCATCACTTTCCCTTTTATTCATGGTTTTATTGTAAGGCCTTCAATTCATTAAAACTATTTTGAGAATAAAAAAGTAAAGGGTTTTTATAAAAGTAATAAAATTTTATTTTATTTTTTGAATGAAAATGGAAAATTGTAATTTTATATATTTAAATTTTCAAACTAATGGGAAATGTTTCTCATTTTAAAAGTAAGATAGAATGATTGGTTTAATTTTTTGGAACCCCTACTAAGAATTTGGGTTCCCACACCTATATTATAATTTTACATTTCAAAACCTACCCATTTATAGTTTTCTCATAGAGCAATTGTGGTTCTATGGTTAGTAGTAACCATAGAGTTCAAATAGAGGTATGTCCATGTTTTTCTCATTCTACTACCAATTATTATTTTATTCTTGTTTTTCATATTTATTTAAATATCATTTTTAAGTGACAAATTTTTTCCAATTTATTTATTCTTAATACCTAACACTAGTTTCCATCTTCGGAGGATCATGAATACCTATGGATCTAGGTTATGGGATTGATCCAGTGATTAGTTCAGGTTTATATATATTTTATTAATGAAAAATATTATATATGCCATTTTACATTCTTCTTTTGTGTTTTATAATAGATTTAATCTAGGATTTTTTTTAATTATAGTGGTTATTAGTAGGAAGGTTCTTTATCCCCACAAATTTGGAAGGACGTTGGAATTTCAAGGGTTCTCAGAGATGGGTCTACCTACGAATCCAAGATTGTCTATTTGACACATTAGTTGTTTTGGGTTTTGATTGGGATATTTTTATTGGCCTTGATAATTGGTCCATCGTTTCGAGAAAAACAATTGTTTGGACTACTTTTTTAGATTGATTTGGTGGGTTCACAACTAATTTAAAAGGGATATAAAATAATGTTTTGTCAATGTACCAACCTCTATTAGACCCCACCTTGCTCACTTCATTGGTGCACAGTCCAACAAAATTTCCAACATTTTTGTTCTTAGAATATGTGTTTCATTTTTTTAAAATTATTTATTCATTTATTTTAGTGTATCTTTTGAATAATATTATTGTGGTTTTATGTGTGTTTTAATAATCTTCATTGGTATTTAAAAGTATGTATGGTGTATAAAATTTTAATTTAAAAAAATAAACATTTTTGAAGATGAATTTAATTTTTTTTTGGATTTTTTAAAATGTTATGGAAATATGGGAGAAAAATGAATTTGGAAATTGGTAAGTTCATTTTTAATGAGAAAATGGTTTGTGTGTCCATTGGTATTTATTATGAACGTTATCAAATGAATATGTGTGTGTTTTTATAGAAAAAATTAACAATAATATGTATTAATAAATCAATATCAAGGTAGGGTATGACAACATTTGTGACGGATCATGGGATTCCACATGTGATTATTTAAACACAAAATATTTTATTTTTTTATTTACAAAGTGTTATTTAAAAGGAAAATTGTTCACTTAAAAAGGGTCTTCATTTCTAAAATAATTTTTATTCTGAAAGGAAATATTGAGGTATTTTTTATAATTTTAAATTAGATTTTATGAATGAATTTATAGAACATGTGGGCCAAAAGTGAAAATTTTAATTTGGAAAATAGTAATGATGACTGAAATGGTTTTGGAAATGGGAATATGGTTTTTAGTTTAAACTGGAAAATTATGGGTTTCAAAAGAGATTTTTTATTCTACTTTGTGATGTTCTCTTATTTTTGAGGATATGAAGTTATCTTTAGGGTTGATTCGGTTTTTTGTGGTTTAATGCTTTCATGTTATATAAAATATTCTACCAATAAATGTCTTAAAGTATTCTCCGTAGTACTATCTAGTTGTCGACTCTACTATAACTCCCGATTGATTGGTGAAGTCAATATCCTCTTTGCCATTTTAGGGTTTCCATGGTGATAATTTATTATTATATGGTGTAGTGTTAATCGTGGGAAAACATCTGTGTTTTTAGGTACTTAAAAATTAAAAAACTCATGAGTGTGGGGGTCGTATTGGGTTTATATCAGGGATTGTGTTTGGATCATTTTAGAGTGAATATAACATCCTTATGCAAAAAAAGGATGATTTGGGATATCCTGACAACTACATTCATTCAATAGTTTGTTACTAAATAATTTGAAGTAAATAAATTGATAGATATTATGTATATTCTACACATTTAATGGATGGTGAAGGATTATATTAACCATTTTGAGGAATATGTTCCCTTTTATATGGAAATAGTTTTAATTTATATGTTGAAAGATACACTATACATACTATGATTTATTTCTATTATTAATGATTGAGTTATGTCATCCAATAATTTTCTATTTAACAAGATAGTGTATAATGTGTTTCTAGCTGAGATAGTTCTTAGAAGACATCCCACAGTGGGTGAAAGTCTAGTTTCTCATAAATTTCATGATTTTTTATAATCATATGAGTTATGTGAACTAGAATAACCTATCATGGACACGTATACATTATTAGTTACTACTTTTTATTTGTTGGACCTCCCCCTTGTTTCCTTATCGTTTGTTCAGTTTGTCAATTCTATGAAATATTTTTGTTGTTCTTTGAAGGCTTGTCATCAGTGTGTCCACATTAGACACATGAACATGTTCTATAATTCATGTTACCAAATCAAGATGTTTTGTTTGGGGATTTTAAACACCTAAATATTATAAAACATATGCATTAATATAATAGAGTTCCTTCCATATGCCTCAGAGTGAAGGTTTTCATATTGTAAATTACATACATATCTAGATGGATGCTGACCCAACTTGTTGATTTCAATGTCAAATTATATATTGTTTGATTTTTCACTTAATTATGTTTTTTGGAAATATTTTTAGAGATCATTGGGGCTATATATTCTAGGGGTTTCCTGGTTTCTCTTTGTAGAAGGGGTCTTTTTATTTTTTGGTATTCTTTCAGGATGGTTTTAGATATCGTGTTTTCTAATTTGGAGATAATATAATCTTATACAAATTTTGAATAATTTTTTTATATTGGTTTTATATTTGGTCTCGTTTGATGGAGCCCCCTTGTCTCAGTTGTTGGTAAATGATGTATTTTAAATAGTGGGGAAACCCAAGTTGTATCTTCTAATTATTATTTTCAATAGATCTCATATGGTGTCACTTTTGAAGATGAATGGTCACATTGGGGTTGTTGGATTCTTATGATTTTTTCTATGGTTCGATGATTTCATTTCCTCGAGAGAGTATCTCTTTTTTACACATTTATCATTCCTGAATTTCAGGGTGAATAATTTTTTAATGATGGGGAGAAATTTCACACATCAACCCCATTTTTCTTATAATTTTTTATTACTCCATCCTTGACTCTTTTCATGGTGTTTGGGTGGAGTTTCAAGTGTTTACCCCAGAATCGTGAGTTTTGGATGTGAATAAAGGTTTAAAATTATTAGAATAAACCATTCTATAGCCTAAGAAAAATCATGTAGCCTACACAGTGTCCATATCTAGGCTGTATGATCAGACACACAATTGTTCTTTAGACCTATACTATCCATACATCTTACATCTTGGGGGAAAAAAGACCCAACAAGGATGAAGCAGATTTTGGAAGACCATGAAACAAACCCCCATGGACAACATAGTAATTTTCATTAATATTGTAGTAATTGTAGTAATAATAAAATTTTATTTCTTTATACAATGTTCTCCTTCCACTCAATTTCATGTTAAACACAACACACATGGGACTCCCTCGCGCGTGTGACCTCTCCCTCCCACTCCATTCATGGACGATTCTTCCTCCATTATTTAGTGTGATATACCATTGTATGACTCTCCTTATCATCTCTTCATCATTTATCCACTATTTCGTGGTTTCTATTCTCACCCCTTTATTGTGTGGGGACATGGACAAACCAAAACCTGATTTGGGTGTTTATTTTGGTTGTCTATTTGTTTATAGGGTTTGTGTGGCCTGATTTTAAGCACACTCTTATTACATTAATCAAAGGTGAGGGATTATAGATACATTAAGTGAATTACATATATATGATCACATAGGCATATATATTTTCATCCCCATTGTATATATTCCCTCATGGTGGAGGTGAATATATTCATTGTGAAATGATTTGATTATATATTTTTAAAGGTACATATCTATGTAATTGTGAAGTGGTTGTTCCCATGGGAATCATGTTTTTAGGTATGTTACCAAATTCATAAACATTTGATATCAAATAAATTGTTTCATGATTTTTTTTGCATGTTTTTTTCTATATTATTAAATTAAAAATATTTAATTTTATATTAATTAATTGAGTTTATTAGTGATTTCCATATATTTCTAATATTTTCAGCACGACTTCCCTCAACAAAATATTGTTTCTAAGACGTTCTAAAATATAAAACATCCAAATGTCTCTTTTTTGTTTAAATTATTTTAATTATGTAAATTGGAAATGTGTTAATTTTTTTTCCTTTCACAATGTTTTCCAAATTAGTTGAACAACATATTTTTGTTTACTAATGGTTTTCATGTGTGTTTCTAATTGATCAATGTCTATTTAAAAAAAATTCAAGGTCCATTTGGTGCATTGTAACTGATTATGGATAATAACACACACTCTAATAAAATCATATACACTTATGTACTTTTTGTACTGGGATTGATTTTATTTTATTTTCGGTGTTGTTTTGAGGTTTGGGATTCAGAATAGTTGTGTATGGAGGTGAAATGTTATTGCAATCTTATTTTTAATAGATGTGTAATTAGAAATTGTTTATTCTACTACAACTCCCAAATGATTCCCAATTTTTTCCACGGCACATGAGAGTATCTAGTAACTAACGTGGTAGTCTAGGAAAAGTACGATAGGCATTACCTGACCTACCTTACAGGATTAATGTTTCGACACCATATAATATATGATATAATGGATTGGATTGAAGGAGTAAGAGAATATACCATAGTATTCATGGTTAATCACTGAGAGTATGGGGATCCTTTTCCCTACTTATCCAAACTACACATGGATTTCCCAAGGTGAATTCTCTCCTTTTACTCTTGTTTTTTGGATCCAAATTTAAATTCTTTTATTATTTTTTCCATTCATTTTTGATGTTATAAAAATATTGATTAATTTCATTATTTTTTTTCTACCAAATGATATTATCTTTACTATCATGAATTTTTCATTGAGACCCTTACTTGATCATAATGGAACATTTTATACATGGTTAATTTGATGGCCTTTTATTTTTTTGAAACATTTATTAAAAAAAGGAAATAACATTTCTTTGAGTAATAGACTGTTATTTTTTTAAAAAATAAAAATAATTACATTAATATAGATTAATATTCAAAATAGATTGAAATCGTTTCATTATTAATGTAAATGAAAAGTGAATGATTTATCTTTTTGGTATCCCTATATAGCATCTTGTTTATAAAGACTATATTATATTTTTTAGTTTAATGTCCTACCCAATTTCGGGTCTCATGTAGCGAGTGTTGTCTGGTGGCTCCTAGTGAACCGTGATGTCATGTTGAGGTATGCCCAGTTCAATTTCATACCATTACCAATACTTAATATATTCTTGTTGTTCAAGATTATTTATATGCTTTTTATAGGGTAAATCATTCCCAATTGAGTTATGATTGATTCCGGAAACTAGTTTCTAACCCTAGTGTATCAGGAATTCCACTATGGACTTGTTGCAGGTCTGATCAAGTGATTGATTCGATGTTGACCTGGGTTGGTTTTTTGACTATATCATAGTCATAAAATTGAAAAAAAAACATGGAAACATAACACATAACATACATAGACCATGGATCATAATCTGGTTGTAGTTTTTCACAACTAATCCCCAAATCTTGAATTAGAGCTCATCATATTCAATGCATTGTAGGGTAAATTTCTAAAAAAACTCAAAAATCCATGATTAACACATTAAACCCATAAATTTCACAATAATTCATATAGGTTAGTACATATGGTTTCTTAGAACAAACCCAATATTTACCCATCAATACTATCCCCCACTAATCATATAATGGTAACCCTAATACCAATATGCCCCTTGTATCCATGACCTTAAGAGGATAGGTCCAATACACCTCCAGATCAAAATCGAGCTCCTTGTTTAACTATTTATGAAACAATAAAATAAAATTCCTTAAAGGAACATTGGAATCTTATTTTTAATCAATTAATATAATTAAAATGATATATGATTAGGTCATATATCTTGTTTTATACAAAAGATATTTGAATACATCACCCATAGGTAACCCTCTAAACCACCCTTTGTAGTTCCCTAGGTAACATGTTGTGAAAACATAATGAATCATGAAAAAACATTCCCTTATATGATACACATGTCTAATAGTGATATGTGAAACTATCTCACCAATATCTTGTATTCCAAAACCATAATTCATAGAACAATACCCTTGATGAATATAACATTGTATATATAACTTCATAACCCCCTTAAATATAACTTCATAACCCCCTTGGGGAAAGAAGATGAGGGATTCTCACTCCTCATCACTCACTAGAGTACTTTCTTGGATGCTTGGAAGCTCCACACCCAAAATTACTCCAATAGTGGTTCTCTCTGTCCCAATCTATTTTCCCCAAACCCAAAATCTTAGGATGTCATGCACTATCATACATAAACATGTGTATGGATAAGCATCATAAGTACCACTATCCTCTTTATAGAGTAAACATATGTTAGTGGTTATATAATCATAATGGAAAAACCCAATCCAGGACACCAAAATATACCATAATGAAAAAATCAACTTTATAATCCATTATTCTAAAATAATTAATTTCAATAATTTATAATTAATTTTTAAATTAAAGAAATGAAATTGATTTCTTAAAACACCACCATACTAAAAATACAGGATGTGAACATGGCCAAAGACATGCTAAATTGTAGTGAGAAATGATTTTATTCACACAACCAACTGATTTTAATGATAAAAAGTGCTCATTAATATTATTAATTATTAAATTTAAGTGATGTTAGAAAGACTTAATGAAATAATGGAATTATTTCCATGGGTTAATAAAATTTTAACAGATTCACCATGAATTATTACATCACACCACATCATGGAACACAGATTACAGTGCAGTACTTCATAGTAAACTGTATAAAGAACCGGAACAAGAAATACATCATAGTGAAATCGAACACATCCCATTTTATATCAATAAAAATTCCTCTCTAATGATCATAGTGAAAATATTTTCATTCATGTAATAGAAAAACATTAGAAGCTACAATCTCATGTACGGACACACTATAATGTAAATGCATGTTCTTTAATGATTTTATATCGAAGGCTTCAATGGCATAGTTCAAATGTTATAGAATAACTACATTAAAATTCGTAGAATATAAATAAATTACTATAAAATTCTATTTCAATACTCTAAACCCTATATAGTAACCATTTCACCACACAATAAAGAATTACATTATGTCTACAACAGCAAGATATTTGGGATTCTGTAAGATAAATATAATTTTTTATAACAAGTGTCAAAAAATAGAACAAAATTTATGAAAAAAACAACTTATTAATAATAAATAAATTAAAAATCTATAATAAATAGTAATATTTTAATCCATTAATTATTATTACCATTAGAAGATAAATTATAAATATGTGTTAATTTTGAAAATGTTACTTATAATAAAAGCCACTAAATTTATATATTTTTTATTTTTTAAAAGTTATACCAATAATTTATATGATTTAAATATTGTAATGTAATATTAATTTTTCAAATCCACACATAAATAATATCTTATGATGTATTTTTTTCTTAAATAATCGTTTTCTTTGTAAATAGTGGATAATAGTAACTTTTTCAATTACAATAACATGTATATGAAATAATTTTTTTAAATATTTTATGAATAAAAATTATATATTATATTGAATAATATATCATTTCATAACGATAACTTTAATGTATAAATATGTGATTAACATTTTAAATATTTATGTACTATTTTAATGAAAATTATTTTATTATGATTTTTCATAATTAATTATAACATGATGAAATGTCATTTTTCATTTATTTTATTTTTAGATTACATTTTTTAACAATAATAGTTAATTATTTTAAATTCATAAGAATCAAGTTATAATGTATTTCTAAAAAATCATAAATTTATTTTTAAAAAGAATCATAAATACTTGTTTTACATATTAAATAAACTAACACTAAGATTAATTTCCATATATATAGAAAATTAATTTGATAATTTTCTTATAATATTTTAAATCATAAGTTAGATTATATATAGTATGATCAGTTTCATTTTTTTGTATAAATATTGATTATTATGATTAATGTTATTTACCATGATAATGAAGAAATATTTTTTTTAAATTAATTTTTTAATAATAATTATGTATTTTTATCAAATAAATTAAATATTTATAAATTAATGAAAATTATATAATTTATAAATTCATAAATAAATATATTAACACTCATTTAACTTGAAATAATCTCTAAATAACATTAAAAATCTATAATAGTCAACATTCCTTTTTTGAAAAAAATACTTTTTCTAAAACATACATATTTCAATTTAATAGTAAATATAATATTATTTTAAAATTTAATTGAATTTAAAATATTTTAAATTTATTACTATAAAATCCATATTTGTTAATAAGTTTTATGTTATATTTTTGATAAATTATAAAATCCAATAATTATGATATAGTATTGTTTTAAAAGAGTAAAAAAATATGTAAATACATCATGGTAAAAAGAATATAAAAAGAATAAATGTTCCATAAATATATATATATTTATATATATATATTCCTTTCCTGGACTAACTAAACTTAATGATGAATAATTTCAATGAATTGGATCAAATGACCTTTCCATATTGTCGTGACATTATTTAATAATGACACATGTTTCCAAAATTTCCCATTTTCTCACCTTATAAAATGGTACCAATACCAAAAATAAAATATAGACATATCCAAAGAATTATTAGGTCAAAATATTATATTTTTTTCTCACTATAAGTCTCCCAAAAAAAATAAGTTCACGGTCACAAAAAAGATATCCTAAGACCTTCAATTTCAAGGGATCTTATAATGGAAATATCATGCCTCTAACGTAAGTGTTATCCCCTCTTAAGACTTTCTTATTAAAATTCCCAATAAAAATATAATATCAAAAAACAATAATATTACTTTATTATTGTTAGTATACTAATATTTTGTTATATTGGTTGAAAAATTCTTATCTTTTAATTTTCATAAACAATTTATAAAAAAATAACATTATCAGTGTGTTGTGTGGACTAGTGCCTTCATGAAGAAACTTCATCTTTTTTCCTTACCTTCCTTCATATATGGTCTTAGTATTTGAAATGATGAATTAATAAAATATATAACATATAATTATGATTTGAAATTTTAATTTAATACCTGCCTTCATAACCTATCACATATTGAGAAGTGGAATTTCAAATCATGTTAGTTTGCATAATACTACCTCCATGATGAAACATTTTTCAATTTTCATTTAATTTTTCCTAAATTATCTAAAAAAATTCAAATGTTGTTCTCCATCTTGAAAAAAAAAACTATCATAAAAATTCTATAATAATTATATTATCGAAAAAAATAAACCACCTTAACCATTCACGCCTTTGAGTTAATGCATGCTGATGTTTGGGAGGATTTTAAAAACAATAAGAAAATTGTTTTACAATTTTAATAAAAATTTATGTAGGTGTAATATCATGATATTGATGAAAGTAAACTAACTCCCTGAACTATATCACCACAAGGCCTCAAACCTTCCTCCTTTTATACTAGAGATAAAAAAATAGCATTTGTGATCTAAGGTAGAATCGTGTTGAGACTATACCTATAAATTAGAGAGGAAAATAGAAGTAAATAACCCAAAATCATACACATATGATTATGAAAAAATAAAAAATAATATAAAACACAGTTGTGCTATAATTAAATTAAATACATTAAAGGGTTGAACTCCCATGCCTTATAAACAAAATCAATCTCCCCCTCAGTCAATAACATGTACAAAAAAACTAAAAAAAAATAAAAAAACATTAGGAAGTACTAAAAAAATAAATCTTTATGAAATACCAAGTCTCTAATAACTTCTCAATCTAATCCACCTTGATAATATAAAACCACATGAGCAATCCCCTAATAAATAAAATCTTGATCCTTCTCCAAATCCATAACACATCTATTAATAACATTAATGTATATATAGTTTCTTTACACACACAAAATTTCATGTACATGGTGTTAGAAATAAATATCCGTAGGACACCACCAATGGAGAACCTATATTCCTCTTCCATAATAAGATAAACATGAAATATTTTTATCATATTAGAAACATAACTTAAATAAATTCAAATAAAAAAAAAACAGCTATCCTGGGGTCTGTGACTCTGATTGACCATATTTGACTCATCCATCATTGGGTCATTTTTACAAATTCCTCTTAGATAGTGCATCCAAAATAACATAATGGTTCAATACCAATTGCCTCCCTAACAACATATTACAACATTACTTTCTATCTGTTACTCGATACAAATTTTCATCAGTCTCATGTACTCATGCCACTCTAAAGTGTACCAATATCTATAACATCAGTTCTTTCTTTATCCCATGTATCTTAAACAATAGTTTTCTGAGAATCTACCAATCACCTAAATATGAATAAATCACAGTGATGTACATAGAATCAATATGGTACCATCCCAGAAAAATGAAGGGCCATTTTTCCCACATCATGTTACATACGTCATTCCATCACTAACCATAACGTCACTCATGATCATAAACTATAGTGTATACTATCAGTTTCATGATCCTCAGTCTAATACAAGATCCATATATTATACTACTCATTCTGAAAACCTCAGTTTGACATCTAATTCACAAATCGAGATCAACATGTCCAACATTTCATCAATATCGAAAAAATTCATAGAACCTCAGTCTTACCCTCAAACAATAAACAACTGTTAGTGCCGATATTAATTTTCTTTTACAACATTATTTTATATGGATGTGGAGTTTCTTGTCCAAACTACCCAAACTCAGATATATAGTATCATGTAATAAATCTAAGATAAGGAATGGGGTATATCATATCTAACTATTTCAACCATAGATGTGGAGTGTCATGACAAACATCATAATCCTTCTATTTCGATCATCATTTCAAACTCTCTTAGTGATGACATCCGATTACATTATAACCGACTCTAAAACGTGGAAGACCAACCATATCACAATAGACCCATTGGTGTAAAAAATTTCTTATCCTTGAAAAATATTGAAACATAACAAGGGATATCAGAATGACCAATCCTAGCCTCAATATTTTATCCCCATAGGAGTATAACATCAATTCAGGTCCCAAGAGAACTCTCATAACCATTAATATTCAAACACATGCACCCAATCAAGGTTTTCCAATAAATCAGGAACCCACATGAGCCTCTAGGTCATAAGTGAATAGTAAAAAACCTATTGATGTTCTCAAAACTAGTATAGAAGTAGAGGCATCCCTCTTGGGATCCTAGATTTTCACATTTTTTTATGAAAATTTATAAACATTTTTAACGATTTTTAACGTTTTTTGATCACTTTTTCCATGCCAAATTATTTTTATTGAAAATGTGGGAAATTATAATAGAATAAAAAACATAAATTAATTTTTTAACGAAATTTTAATATTTATGTTTGAAATTTACTTATGATTATGAGGTTGTAATTTACTAGGTGTTGTACTATTTTTTAGGTAAATAGTTTTACCATCCCAAGAAAGAGCTCAACTAAGTGTTTCAACCATTTACACCCCCAAATAGGGTTTTCCAGTTATGAAATCCCTAGGTAAGACTTTATCAAATCTCAAGGAGGAGAGAAGGAAAAACAAGTAGAATCCCACACAAAATGTAGTCTAATGTATACATGGAGAGTACATGTCGATGTAACCCATTTTTGTTTGTTTGTTTATAAAGGCACTGATCCACTGTTTTCTTAGACCATTATACCATCAGTACCACAAAATAAATTACATAATAGCACTCATCATAACTAATTTCTTTTGTGGGAGATAGAGTATGTGGGTATTGTAGGTAACTTACCAACACAACATAGTCATTCCTTAGTTGTGACATGGTGGTATGATTACATTTTATACCTTAAAGGGAAATTCACACATAAAGACACTATATCCATGGATCACAAGCTATTTTTTAGCCATAAATAATAAAAAAAGAGAATAAACTATGGTTGAGTTACTATAGGCTATTCTATATCCTTTAAAATGGATCATCATGGGTATTTTAGGTGACTCACCAAAACAAATTTTTCATGCCTTAGTTGATCTTGTGGGTTTGCCTACACTATAAAGTAAGGCTTACACCATAGAGGTTTCAATATTTGATGTAGCACGTGATTTCGAAATTATGGATAGTTTTGTCATGGTAGTATTATTACATTGTATCCTTCAAGTGTAAATTCACACATAAAGACACTATATCGAAGTATCTCTAACTACACTATATTCATAAATAAGAAATAAAAAAGAGAAGAAACTATGGTTGATGTACTACTGGCTATTCGATATCCTTGAAAAAGGATCTTCATAATGTTTTTACTACACATTGTAATCTTTAATGTGTGGTGGAGGAGGGTAATATGGTAGTGGAAAATTATATAAGAAATAAAAGTGAATAGATATTTGGGATATAAATTATTTTTCTACACCGTATCCCATATAATTTCCATGAAAAAATAAAAATTATGTAGCATTTTGGATCTTCCAACATCCCAGTATGGGTCCATGTAAAAATTTAAATAAAAATATATCCATGATAGAGATATAAATAAAATATTAAAAAATGAAAATTTAGACATATAATTAGATAAAAGTATATACATGTGAATATAAATAGCTAACTCCAACCAATTTAAATATAGAATAGTTTTTAGTATTCCAAGGATCAGAGGGTGCTTATCTTGAACAATGCTTCTCCTTATTTATATCTCCAAATACTTTATAATGGTTTCATTTTATAATTCTTGGATACTATTTATAAGTAATGTGATCTACGCTATTTCAATCTTTATCTCTCTATTTCTCCAAATACATGTCTTTTCACCATGACCCATTTCAAATGAAAATGAGTGACTAACAAGAGGCCTCATCTTGGGGGAGGATCCAGAATTTAATAATTCTAATCTTAAATCCTTAATGGTTTTTATTTTTTATAGTGAATAAGAGGTTTGTACATGGGTGCGATGATTTCCACCATATTATGAATCCAAAATAATTTTCAATTAACTAATTAATATCTTTTTCACTCCCTTACACTGAATGATATCTCTTAACATGATAGCGTTGAGATGTTTAATTGATGAAATGTCATATGATGGAGCAATTTCCTAGAAGTAGAAACACTCTAGATTGATGTGTGTCATTTACCATGGTTGTTGGGGTAGGTGAAATTTAGTTTCCATATGAATAAAATATTTGAGTCAAATTAAATAAATATAATAAATATTTTTTCTTAGTATTAATCAATTTGACAATAAAACTAAATTTAAAATAATAAATGTGTATAAAAAAGGAACTAGAAACCAAAACATAGGGACAACTTCATTCATTATAATACCATTCTATTACATAGAATGATTTTTCAAATTTTCAATCACTTTTGAATATTAATCCATTGTTATTAAAAAATATAAAAAATAAGAAAATAATTAGTCTATGTGAATTGTAATTAGGGATTAAATGTGACAATCCTCAGGTGATAAAATGTAGTGATCACTGGGAGGCACATAGACAATTATAAATTCACAACAAAATATTTCACTTTTTCCAACAAGGGAATATCTATTGGTAAAAGTGTATTTTCTGTTGGTAAAACGTTTTACCAACATATATGTCCCTGTCCCTAAAATTTCGGTAAAAACTCCGTCTCTAAATGTTTTTACAACAGTTAAAATAGTTTTGTTATAATTATAATAATACCAACAGATAATATATGTGTTGGTTAAACTGTTTAGTAACACGTTCTAATGAAAAAATATTATGTTGGTAATAATATTACCAATATATAATATTTGATTATAAATTACATTTAAATAAAAAATATAAATTTTTATTTCTAATAAAACTTCATATTATATTTATTAATTTATTATATTATTAAATAGAAGAAGATTTTCACACATGTTAAAAACATTAATTATATTATTAATGAAATTTAATACAAAAATTCTGGTCCCCAATAGGACCTCCCCAATAAGTCCTCCCCCCCCAACATTCATGTCATGCCAGTGAGCAAGATCCACCACCAGGAACCAACCAGCGAGTCACCTCGAACACTTAATGGTAGCGAGCCAACTCCAACACCAGGGACCGGCTAGCAAGTCATGCTCCAACACTCCAGACTAGCTCCAACCGGCGAGTCAGCTCCTACACTCCACACCAAAGACTAGTCAGCTAGTCACCTCCAGCACTCCAAGTTAGCACCAACCAGTGAGTCATCTCCCGCACTCCAGGCCATCTCCAACACCATGGAATAACTAACGATTCATCTCTATCACTCTAGACCTGCTTCGACACCAGGGACCAACCAACAAGCCTAATCCAGCACTTCATCTGCAATTTATTTCTTGTTACACATCAATCGTCATTTTTCTGGTTCACACCAGTGGTTGGAAGGAGCTAATCATCTCCACTCATGAAAATGTCTCCTTTCGTGCACTTGTGGATGAAAATAGTTCATCTTTAATCAAACAATGACATCAAAAAGATCCAAACGGTTAATCATGTTTAAAGATAAAATAGAAAAAAAAATAATGAAATTTAAGAGTCAAAAATAAATAATAATCTCATTTATTTTTTTACCTATTTCATAAAACTTCCAACATACCCAACAAACATATGTTAAAAAAATTTACAAGAAACATATCAAGAAAAAAGAGATATAAAAATAAAAGGTAAAATATTAAAAAAGATACCAAAAGCCACGACTCAAGTATAAGGAGAACAGAATGCAGATGTAGTATATAAAAACATCTGTTCAGACCAAAAATAGAATGCTTCATGATAAAAAGAGAATGTTGTATACTAAAAATTACAACAACATAAAACAAAAATAAAGAAGCTGGAGAACAAAATCCACGATTAAAGAAGATGGAGAAAAAATAAAACTTGTAGTATATAAAAACCTCAGTTCACGACTAAAGAAAAAGTGGAGTGAGGGCTTAGTTCATGTACAAGAATTCTGAATTCTAAATAGGCTTATAAAAATAAGAAGCTCGTGAATTATAGTGAAAAACTTATTCAGCATGTGGTATATAAAAACTGATGCCTTAAAATATATGGAGATTAAAGAAATCTCACATACATACAAAGTATATCACACAAAAACATGTTGGAAGTATAAATGTTGTATTCAAAACATAAGCCATGACTCAAGAAGATAGTGGTTGTTGATACCAGAAAACTGACATTACACTACAAGTCCACGATTCAGCTGCTATGTTCTCTGAAAAAATTCATGAGTACAGTTCTACATTTCAACAAGGATAAATAAAAAATGTGGTTACTAAATGGAGCTAGGAGATTAAAGAAAACGTTCACTGAGTTTCATGTTTTCCAAGAGGGATAGAGGTAACAAGACATGCCCACCACATGAATTCCACTATGAATATTGGGATTTTAGGCTGTTAGATTTTTGTAATATGATCTATATGAACATAAGAATTTTTTTTAAACAAGACATCAGTTAAATCATAGGAAGAATTTTCATTCTTCTAGTATTAAGGGTGGAAGATTTCTTTTTCAATACATCTAAGTTATAAGTATTTTGAAAAATAAATCCAAAGAGAGGAACATTAAACTCAAATTAGATATCTCCAATGTGTTTGTAGGGGTGAGAAAACAATATGTTTGGTTAAAAATATTTGGAATTTTCAAAAACCAAATTAACAAACCAATGATTTTTTAATAATGGATCCTGCTTCTTTAGCAACCAAAACTGAAATAACCAAAAACCAAATGAACTATATGAATTTTATTGTTTAGAAATAACCAAAATAACCCAGATTAAAACAGTATTTTTGTTTTTAAAAAAATAATAAAAGTACTAGTGTCTAATGTTGAAGGCCTCCTTTCCAAATTCCTATCACCACCTGCATTCCAAATGCCCAACTAGCATCATTCCAAATGACTGGTAACACCAGCACAACACCCTCAATTGTAAATATCATAGCTAATATTGATTAAAACTCCAAAGAAGAAATTCTAAATGAAAAGTTATGACTAATCAATAGTGTGTTTACAAAACTTTTAATACTATAAATATGCGCTTTCCTGTGATTTATAATGAGCCGACTCCAAATAAGAAATTACAAATGAAAAAACTGCTCAATAATTCATTTACAAAACAACATATACCATAAATATGTTCTTCAAAGACTACGATAAATGATATGTCAATGTTTTATTTTTCTCATTTGATAATTCAGTGAAACTCTTCTTTTTTTGTCTAAACCAAAATTAGAAATCCACACATGTCCTAAAAATAAAAACCCCCTCAAATAACATGAATCACATAAAATAATTCCCTATCGAACTGGAGGAGAAAATCCAAAAGACAAACATATGGTGAGCATGTGGAACTACAATAGATCCATTACACCAATACCAACCAGAGAATGCCCAAATAGGTATAAAAATAAATGTAATTTTAAATCAATGCAATCCTACTTTTAATAGATACATGTAAAATATGACAGGATATCATACAAAAAATATGAACATAGAAATTTAAAAACATTCCATTATTCTTTAAGAAAATTCCAAGGCATGTAAAATGTGCTTGCCTTTCATGTAATCTTACAAAAGAGCTCCATCAATGACAAATGACATTACAAGAGAGCGAAAAAATAACAGATACATTCATCTAAGAAATAATGTGATGTGGGATATATCTATATAAAATTCTATTAAGATATTGTACTGAAATTAAATAATTAAAACCATATGCAGATGAAATATATGAAAATATTTATTTATACATGAAATTTTTTTAATAACATAAATCAAGAATTTAAAGTATACAGAAGTATATTTCAATAATTGAAACCATCCACAGATTAAATATTAAAATTAAACTTTTCAAAAATGAAACTATATACACAATGATTTATTCATTTGGACAACACTATATGAAAATGATATATGTGTATCTTTTTCAAATGAATTATAGAAAAAAATTATTCATATAGTTTGAAAATGAGTTTATTCAACCATTTAAGATTAAGGATTAATATGATATATGAAGACAATTAACTCATGTATACACAATTAACTCATATATGTATGCAGTTTGAAATGATCCACATCATTCCTGTACAGTATATGCAGTTAACTCATACACACAGTTTCTTTCATAAAGTTTTACCCAATTCCTTATATATATGGAATTGGGGAGAACTTCTCATAAAATATATGAGATTGCTTTGTGATATTACCCAATACAGTATCATGAGATCCACATTATTCCTAAATAATTTTATTCCACATTTTTCATGCACAGTATATGAATAAATTTTACATGTATATGAATACAGTCTATTCTTATGAGTTATGCATTTTGTATCCTAAATAATTATAACAGAATTTACCAACATATTTATGCAAATGAATTATGCAATTGAAACCATATGAAGATGCATTAGAGACAGTTTAAACAGTTTCCCTCTAATAGAATACAAACACATGGATGCATTCTACAAAAATCTGTTATTAAAATACGGATGACAGTTCAACTGGATGTAACCATGTAACAATACTATACAGTTAAAAATATGGAATGCAATTCACTGATTTAACATTGAAAAACATAGGCTACTTTATTTCTCTCATTTTACTCTATGTCCTTTGACTGGCATGCTACTAACAAATTCCTTGCAGACAGAACATTATTTTTATTAAGAGAGCTTTGGTGAAAGAGAGCATGTCCAAATTGATTTCACCAGAGACACATCAAAATCAAAGGACATTAAAAATAAAGTCAATATAGATCAATGAAATATGAATAGTAAAATTGAATAGAAATATATTTTCTTGAAAAGTATTGGTTCCCTAAAAAGAAATAACTTTTGTTGGTTAAATGAAAATTAATGCCTTTTGTTTCATTTTCTATATTAACTAATAATTACTACTCTATTTCTTTGTCTTCCTATATTTAATTTTTCTAAAAGTTTTGATTTATCTTGTATGATTCTAATGCATGGTTTTGGTTTTAATTAGTTGGATCTATTTTTTCACTGATTTACTTTCTATCATCTCCTGTGCAATTACACGGGTTGGGTGCTAGTGTTTAATTAAATTTCAATTGTAAATTTTATATAAATTATTGACACAACATATTCTTTATATTTTTATTATTATAATGAATTTAATTTATTAATTTCAAATAAAAGTCATTGTTATTGCTAATTTATTAATTTTTTTGATTTTAAAATCAATTTTTAAAATTACGTGATACAAATTTAAAATATTATTTTAATTTAAATGAATCATGTTTTTATAATTTTTTAATTGAATGATATATGAATTAAAAAAATGTTTTACATTTATTTTATTAGCTCTTCCGATAGTGGTGCATCAGAAAGGATCATGCTTCCATCTTTACAACAAACTTCCATGTATTCCATTCATTATTCCAAATTAGAGTTAATGTGATGCATTTAGGACACGATAGGATAAATTCAGGATCTCCTATAATCTAACATAGGAAGTGCATAGGAATTTAGAAACAAAGTTTTAGAAATTAGCATTTTATGTGTTCTGATTTCAAAGAAAAGGATTAATATTGATCTCACAACAATAAAAGTCATGATGAATGTATGCGTCCAAAAGTTTGTCGTCTAAACATAATGAAGTTTATACCAAAACACAAATGGAAGGCCTGAGTGTTATTACATGTGTATTTATCTATTATTAACATTAAAACTATCTCTTATGTTCATGTGAAATACCATATTATTTTTTTAATAACATGGATACCACTGCATAGTGGGAATAGAAAAATACTACACCAGTTGTCCTAGGTAATAGAGAAACATCAAATCACATTTTCAAGTATAGTAACCATATAAACCAGTAGCTATTAAAAATTAATCCATCATCACCTTCCAGTGGTACTCTACAGTACATCTTAGTACATACCAATTAATAATTACAACTTTAAAGTGTTTAAGAAACAAAAAGGATAATATTTAATGTTTCTTTTGACAAAATACTTCCATGTAAAGCTGTTCAAACAAATTTTTTGAAGCATAAATCATTATTGGGAAGTTGTAATTTTCCGGCATGTCAAGGATTATCAAAAGGACCAAATGTGTTCATAACCAACAACTCATTTGTTGAGGATAATTATATAAGAGGGATGGAATAAAAGAGTACCCCACTGTTGATGTAATTTCAAAGACACAAGGATCTTTACTGGAAAAGAATCTATGACCAATAAGTGTGTCATGGTAAGTGCAGATAACCGCTAGTTTTTATTCATTCCCTTCAATGTAAACCTTCAAGGAGTAATATATGGTTAATCATTTCCATAGTACTATTTAACTTGTAATGTTGGTTAATAATAATTTCACAAAATATTTAACACTTAATAGAATGTAGAGATAATGAACAACACACAAAAAGCATATTCAAAATAATTTTTGTAAATATATGGATATATCGTAGCTAAAAATTGACCACCCTACCATCCAAATAATCAATACTAAGAGAATTAGTTGGGCCTTCAATGTAGATGGTGAAACCCATGCTGTACTGGTCAAGTATTTAAATTCGATGAGAACTGCCAACTGCTCCTCATCATTAGATTTATATAATCTGAAGGACAATAATAATGTAGATTATTCATTCACTGAGACATGAATTGATGTCATTAAGGACTTGAAATGGAATACCTGGGTCAAATATGATCTAAATAGGTGTAAGTGACAAAATCACCAAAAAAACAACTGGATTATGCAATTAGCACAGTAAAATAATTAAAAAAATTAAACAACAAAACAAGAAAACTCATTTAATTTTAATTTCAAAGAAACCCTAACTAGAATTCAATTAAAACATTATATTTCCATGATTTCAAGTTCTTAAAACTTAAATAGAATAAATACATACCTGTAGGATCAAACATTGACTGAATGAATGAGAAATGGGTTTCAGTCCATGTTCTTCCCAAAATCTCGGCTTTATATTTGAAACAAGAAAAAATCTGTCGTACATCAGTGGACAGAATTGTATAGGAAGTAGAGGAGAATCTAGGGCGAGGGTGTCAATGCGGGTGACGGTGAGGAACCACATGTGATCTCATTCGGTACAGGTAGAGATGGTCAGTGTGTAGACACGGTTGACGAAGAAGCCGAGAGAGGGGAGTCACGACCGTGCGGTGGAAAACGCAAACGAGGGATTATGTTTTTGCTGGTTATTTCAGTTTTATTTTTCATTTTAACTTTTGATTATGTTTTTTAAAACCCATCATCATAAAATATATCTAAGATATAATTTTAATTTGTTTCATATAAAATTTATATTAAATTAAATTTTCAATCTAAGAAAATATTTATTAAGATCATTTTGTTAATGTGTACATTATTTTTAGCGATTAAATTAAAAATTTATCTTATAATCATTTTCTTTTTGTTAATATCAACAAATTTTTTTAATAAACACCTGATTGGTGTTAACAATGTTTTTTGTTTTTAAATTATTTATGTGCAGTGAATAAATAATAGCAACATGTTTATATGTTGAAAAAAATTGTTTTTAATAGTAATTATTCATAATAATTATATTTGTTTGTAAAACAAATTGGTGTTAATATGATAGAGTGACAGATTAAATTATTGGTAAAATATTTGTTTGTATTAAATAATTAATAAAAACAAATACATTTTTTGGTGAATTTAAACGTTGGTACTTGAATTTAGTATCAACAAAACTCATTATCTATTGGAATTGTTAATTTTTTTTAAACATATATATTAGATCTCACTAAATTTCTGTTGTTATAAGTCATTTTTTTTGTAGTGATTGTATCATTTTCCACACCCCAAAATAGGTGTTCTTAAACAAATTCCAGCATTTCCAAGGGGAAATAAGTTTTCCAATTACTTTTTATTTTCAAACCATTTCCATTGATTTTCATTGGTTTTATAAAAGATATAAAAATATTTCTTTTACCACATTGTTTCTGAAATTATATTATTATTCATGGAATAACTAATCATAGGTGAAAGACTAACAGAAAGCATTTCATAATACTATGGAGGCCACCTAAAAAAGTTCATATGATCTCATATTAATGGTCTAGTACATTTCACGTGGAAATTAGAATGGACATTCACTTCATGATTTGAAAGAAAATATTAATAAAGTCCAAATTAAATATCAAAGACACAAGTAAATAAGAGAAACACAACTAGATCTTCCCAATTTATATAAATATGTCCAAAATTTTTAGGCCTCACATTAAGAATATAAATATCATATCTATATCTAAAATAATATTTGAACTTACTATAAAGAGATAGTGTGGATTTTCATTGAGAAATACATGCATTATGAGCTATGAATTGAGGATTAAGAAGATATTAATAATTTCATGAAGAATTTTGATGTTTCAAAATGATATCCTCTTCTGTTACGAATAAAAATCATCAAAACCACTACATATTAATCTAGTTTTGGAAGAAAAATTCCCCACCCTTATGGTGTAATTGGATGAAATGATATAGGAGCCCGACTAGATATCTTTATCCAATGATACCAAACATCAAGAGACACATAACACAAAAATAGATACTAAGGCTAAGAAAATTAAATGTTTCAATACAATAATATCTAATATAATTTTAGTTAATATCAATTTAGTATCACATCCCACTATATTTACATTTTATATTTTGAAATATCATGTCTTGTCTAGGAGGGAGGTGAAGAAAAATAGCATGCACGTACTAGGGAAAATTTGGAGCATCCCAAACATACTGAAGATTTATTTGTGGATTCCCACGAATATGTCCAAGTACATAGGATTAAAGAAATAAATACAAATTCTAATCAATTTGAAAGGGATAATTCTTTTTTTTATTTCATATTTTTAATTAATTTTCAAATGGAAAGTCATTATAACCCACCATTTTATCATTCAATTCATAGAACACACATGGTGCATTCACTGGACAACAAAGAGGTGTATACATAAGTGAAATCCCAGAAGGGGGATGTTCAAAACATTATCCTACCCCCTCCATGAAATTTATACCTTATTTTAGAGGGTATGTATTTGGTGTAGTCTATATGTGGAGCACTCAAAACGAATACTTAATAAGTGTAATATGTGAAGAAACCACAAGTGGTGGTTCAAATTCAAAATCACTACCCACCATAGGTTTATGAAAGATAACTAATATATCACTTATGGATGAAGTAAAAATAAAGGCCCCAATTTTTGGGATTAAACATTGAATTATCTTTCTACATGAATCTTTTGAAATTAGTTTCAAATTTACTCATAAGGAATTAGTTAGGGATACAACCCACCTACTAATTATTTTTTATCATTAAATGCATGATCCCCATGATTTAATTGATTGATTTATTATTTAGGACCACGATGGAATAAGGTATCCCAAATATCATGGAAAATATAGGAATAAATAATTATAATAAAATGTTGTTTGCATACATGTTTTTCTTTTTAACTTTTTACATTTTATGAAAATTCCAACATCGATTTTAAATAGGAAATTTTATGCCACACTAGAATTTTCTCATTACACTACTAATTTAGAAGACTTGATTTAATATTTAATCCCAATAATACTTGTATTATTTTTCAATTATAATAATATTTAATGAATAATTTTTATAATTGAATTATTATAGCGAGTCATGGTTATTAATTTGATGAATCATAATTTAGGGGATTTTATTGATTCATTTTGAAGAAATATCCCTTCTAGTCATTAGACATTAAATTTTTGACATTCATGTGAATATATTTGTTATTATTTTTCATTCTATAAATAATTCTATGAAATTAAATGTCCACTAAAAAATAGGGTCTCTAGATACAATACTTGATATATTATCTTGAACATTTTTCTTAAGTGTTGTTAGGGAATGTCACGCACTAGAAATTTCATTTTACCTTGTCAAAACTATGATTAAAAAATATGATTGAGGCATTTTAATTTAAAATACCCAATCCTTAAAACAACTATTTTAATTGATACATGTGTATCCCAAACAATCTATGAATGAACTTTTTAGGAATAATCAACATTTAAAGCTATTTATATACATTCAAACCCCCTCTTAATAATTTTTATGATATTATAATGTTGAAGTGTGGGGGGATGGAAGTCATTGTCGAAAAATGCACAACGTTACATGGAAAAATTATTGATTGATATTTTTAGGTATTGGGAAGGATTTTTTGTTCATTCACTGTATATTATTATTTTACATTATTTAATAATAATATAGCAAAAAATATTGGGTTTTGATATAGAAAATAAAAAAAGTATGACCAAAACTAGGATTTTTATCACACATGGTTTGGAGTTAATTTTGAGTATTATTTCAATAATGATTTTAGAAAAAGTTAAAAATTATGGAAATATATATTTAAAATTAAATTATAAAAGAGTGAAAAAATAAGATAAAACTCAAGGGGCTGCAATTAATTCATTATGTTATCATTAAACATGACCTTAAATTTAGCTTTGTAAGTGGGAGCTATTAGTTTGATGGAAATATTTTCATTTTACTTATATTTTAATATCATATATTATTATTTAAGAGATATCCCACCTATTTTGAGACATAAGGTATTTAACATTAATTCATACCTATAATATGGATCGTAGTTATCATAATTAATGTTTCTAAGACCTCCGGATTTTATATCACTTTTTTATTTAAAATGTATAAAATTAATTCCTTTTAAATATTATGGGATGGTTAAAGTATTCAAGGTATGATTGTATCTGTATTTTAATTTTTTTACCTTAAATGAAAAGTGAAAAAATTAATTTTATAACTAAGTTATATGATGAATTTGCATACGTGATAATAATGAATTAAGAAACATGAATCAATTAATGGATATGATCCACTAATTTCATGGAAAAAAGTAAAATACTTTCATAATTTTTTTCTTTAAAAAATGGTAATTTTAATTAATATTTATTTGGGAAAAAGAAAATGTGTTTCCACGTTGATAATAATAATATTTATTTTATTTGATATTTATGTAATGATTGAATTAGTACCATATTAAATTCAATGGTGATATTATAGTCTTGAATACAAGAATAGCTCAAGTGTTCATGTATCAAATGCACTCATTTTTCATGAAAATTTCTAAAAAAATTACTAATGATAATTAATGTTTTCTAATCAATCTGAACAGGTAATGATTTTTTTGAAAATGTGGGAAAATAAAATTTAGTATATAATATAAATTAAAATTAATAAAAAGGTTTACATTTAATAAATAGAATTTACATATGAGATTATGGTTTAAATTTAATAATTTTTAATGTTTTCTTTTGTAAAATAAATGTTCCAGCATATGTTATCCCTTAATAAATGACTAATATATATTTATCCATCCCATGAAGTTATTATAGCCAAGAAATCCCCATGGATGTCCTTTCCTGGTGGTAGGGTGGAGAGAAAACCACATGTGAAGGAGCCCACATAGTACTTGTGCCAATTCTTATGTGGGTCATGTATGTTGGCACAAACCATTAAAGTATTTTTTTTTGTGTGTATGTCGGCACTGATCCCCATATTCTTACTCATTTTGAAACACTCATTCAAAAAAATTAATTACATATGAGTGATCAAATTTACTTATTACATATATGGGAATAATATTATGAATGTACTCTACAACTCATACTAAAATGGTCTTCTTACGCTTTATTTCTACTCACTAATGCTCAGATGCATAGTCAACATAACTCGTCTATTTTATACCACCTTCTGCCCTACTGTGATTTTAGGGAACCTCCATGTCATCCATTTATAATAATTAACCCAACAATTATTATCATTTTTTATGCATAGAATGACCATGGATCACTTTTAGAACCTCAGGCCATGTTATTTAATCCTTTAAGGATTATGAATTAATCCATTCTTTACCCATCCAACAAATGAGAAGGAGAGATGAGAATTATGAGTCTTCTTACAATGATTCACCATCACCATGCCATAGACTAACCAAAGATGTTTAATTACACCACATAGGAATTCATACACTCTACAGTTCCTAATAATTAAAGTAAAACATGATTTTAAGAGAATGGATAGCTATGTAATTATGTAATTATTCCACCATATCATTTCAAAATAAATTCGTACATCAAGGATCTATGATCATGGATCATGAGGTAATCTATATCTATGATAAGAAAAACATGCGAGGGTGTTGAATCCATGGTACTACAAGTGTTTTAATAATTCTAAAGAAGAATGTATATAAATATGATACTGCACAAAGGAGGATATCATGCACTATAGAGGAATGTAGTTTTCTAGTCGAAAGTTTTAGAAGAAATAAAAATTAATAGAGGCTGCATTTTTAGAGTACGTGGATCCACCAAAACCCTTGTCGTGGTCATGAAAACATAAAAATTATTTAGTTTAGCACATATTCCCATACCACAACATGTGTCTATATTGAAATTTAGACCACCAAATATCAGTATTATAGGATAAAAAAATATAAATAAAACAAATTGTTTGGGAAAAAAGATAAAATGATATATATATGTTGATAAATGGATAATTACTCCATCTATAACTATGTGGGGTTTCTATTGGGACATGGTTCAGAGGGAGCTCATCTGGAAGGCAGCAACGTCTCTATTTTTGTTTTTGAATATATAGAATAGTTTCATTTTTTAATATATAACATTTCTAACTAAAAATATCGACTCGGTTTCAATAATTATTTATCTCTTCCCCCCCCTCTCTATCTATCTATCTATCATTTTTTCCTTCCACCATGACCTCATACACTCAAGAATGTGTGACTGGAAAATTTATTAGCCTTAGGGGAGTATCCTTCATTCTTGAATTGTAATAATAAATTCATATAAATTTTTAATCTATTTGTGATGAATGAGTTTGAATTTAATTATTGTGGATATTTTTTACCATGAAATTGATCTGATATTCCTTTCAATTTATTAATTTTTTAAATTTTTATACATTCCACTAAATGAGATGTCTTCTAATGATGGAGTTGAGCTATTCAGTCGATGAAATTATAAATGATTTAGTTGTGGCATAGAATATGTCACACTCTCAATTATGTTATGTCATCAACCTTAATTATAAGAGGAGGCATAATTTAGTTCACCTAATAATTCAATATTTCTCACACAATAAACCATAGAATTTTACATCATGAAATTGATTTCACAATTGATTCACTAAACTGAATTCAATGAAAAAATTTAAATAGTGAACAAACCCAAAACCATAAATTATGGCAATGTTCAATAATTTTAAAAATATTATCTTGCATATCATGAATTTTTATATATTATTTATCTTTTCAATATTTTTCCATTTTTTTAAAAATGTGGGATATAAAAAAATAAATAGTTTCAGTGAATTAAAATTTTAAGCGAATAACTTTGAAGGTCATCAAGTTAGATGACACTTGTCAGGAATTATGTTGCATAATAAAAAATATAAATATTAATCATTACCACACCCTAGGGATGGTGTGAATAAATACTATAGGTTAGAACATAAGGTGAAACATCCCTGTTATAATCCATTATTACAAATAAACTATTGGGATATTTCTAGTATCTTAGGGTAACAAATCCCACAAACCAGTCATTATAATCTTATGAACCGAGAGGAATCAATTTAAATAAACAACATAAGTTAGATGTCCTTAATCTTAACCACATTCTAAACCACTGCAGTCTGTCCTATACATCCAACCTAGCTGTTAACTCATGTCGAAACACAATCCCATTTACTAGGGGTGATCCCATACCAACACTAATTATGGTCCCCAATGAACTCATGCTATGTCTTTTAATAATTATCATAACCCATACTCAGGTATCACCCCATGTCTCAACATTATAAGATATTTGAATCCACTTTATAGAGGGAAAACATTTTTTATAAGTTATACACCCTAAACAACCTCTTAGATGTCCTTAAAACATCCCTATGGCACACAATATGATGTTCTATAGGGAAAAAAAATTCATAAATAACTCCAGTTGATATCAATTAAAACAATGGGGAATGAAATAACACAACTCCCTAAAAATGTAACCATAGAGTAGTACATGATGTAAAACCCTAGTACACCTCATGTGCTCCAAAATATTTTTTTTCATGTACTTATTCAAGGCCTATAAAACATGAGATCTAGATATGTACATATAAATGGCTATAAAATACAAGGGTTCTCTCCATTTAATTTTACAAAGTCATGTCCCCCCAAACATGTGGTGTCTTCCCATGAATCCGACCACATGGACTTGTACCACTACATGTTTTTTACTTCAATTTCTTGGTTTGTTGTACGAAAATTTCATCTTTCTATGTGCCCATCCACATGTCCATGTCCATCTACCTGGAGTGTAATACATGTGTTGGACATGTAAAATATGTCTCACCTTGACCTAATATAGATATATATAATGTATTAAGTCTAGAGGAATTTCTTTTCTGCTTACCTCTCATTCCAATATCCACTTAAGGGAGAATCCAAATCTCCCTTCCTACCATTTATAGGAAAACAGATGGGGGAGATGAATTTAATTAGATACTTATTTAAATAATTAATATACCATTAAACACTTGTGTCGTGTCCTAGGACCCAAATTGGGTTTAAACCTCATAAAAGAAAAAACCCCATTCCAGAGTCAATAAAAAATATGGAATATAATTCTGATAATCTATTAAAATGGAATCTTCACTCGAACATGCCCATATAATTTAATATTTAATTAATATTTAATTAAATATTTTGAAAAAACTATAATAGCATTGAATTCCACTAAAATCATATCCAAGTGTATATACCATAATCTCATCACAATAAATGGTTATAAAAATTATTCATGTTCATTTTCTAGGGGAAAAGGCTATTTTAATCTTTTTTAGAACTTAAAATAAAATAGTCAAATTTCAGCTAAAATTACAAATCTGGGGAAACAAGTGTCCTTAAAAACTCCCCACTATAAAAAATATCATCCATGAGAAGCCTCAGTGGTCCTCCAATCACACATGATGACCTACCTTGGAAATGAAAACATGTTGTGATCTAATTTTGTAAAGAAATTCTATCCCTCTATATTAGTCCAAAGATAAATCATATAAGCCTTCAAAGGTCAAGAAAACTTTTTCCACCTTCATCATAGTCCTATAAGATTCCCTACCACACCCATCCATCACGTGATGTCACAAAATCATCAAAAAAACATCATCAAGCTCTGGGTGCTCCCCACCATATTACTCAAAATACTATGACTAATTCCAATCTAAAATACTACCCACTATCGAAATAACATTTCAAAAAACATCCTTAGCGGTTCACTGACTTTTTTAATGTGGTTCTCATAACTTAATTTTCCCAACCCTTACAAATTTAACATTACCATGCCTGATATGATAATCCCCACCATATGAGTATCTTTATTGGAACCTCATATCCAAGCACAATCATCACAACCCATTCCCTAATCACTGCCAAACCTCATAACTGTACATGGTCTTCTCACTATCAAAAGAGAGAAAAAACAAAACATTAAATTTATCCCATTATAAACATCAGATAATTGAACCCAAACTATTTTCTATCATTAGGTCCATCACTAGTTACTCACCTATATATAGATTATGGTTTCCTTACCACCACACATATTCACATGAACCACTCCCTGAGTGAAACCTTTGAGGTGATCCTTCATAAAAAAACACAAAATTCGAATAACATAGAATATAACTGATTCTACCCCATCATAAATAAAAAGATTTTATAATATTGGGCATGATATTTTATAAAGTGTGAGTAAATTATGATGTCATATATAAATAAAACTACCAACTAATCCATTCCTAGAACATACCAGTTCCATCACAAGGGCCTCGGGACACCTTCCCCAAAAGACTCTCATCACACCCCAAAATGTTTCTAACCTACTCATGGCTTCAATATTAACTCCAAAACCTCATGTGATTGTTTCAGTACCACCCTATCTATAATTAAATGAAACATCAAAAAACTAAACATTCATTCCTTTATGATCCCATAAACACTTGATTGTTAAACTCCCTTCTATATCCTAACCACATAACCTGATTCTATCCCCAATGAGCCCCATATCATGAGGAATAAGATCACAAGACTTAAATATAGACCCTTGACCACAATTTTTCTTATTATTCTACACATAACCAGCTGGCATAACCCATCTACAAAACCATTACCTAGGAAGGGAACCAAAACAATCCAACCCCTCTAGAACTGACAAAAAGATGAAACAGTAGCACATATGTTCTCCTTATAAAAAAATAAAGGTATACAAACTAATTAAAACTAAAAATAGGATATATCCTTCATGATTAATTATTATAAAAATAATTTAACAATATATGGATATTCCAACCAAAATAATATACAACTTAGGAGACCCCTCTCATGGTTCACCCTTGAAATTGAAGAGTCAAAAACTCCCTAAACAATAGTAACATCAAAGAAGGTGAATATAAACTTCCACAAAAACTTACCTATGAAGTCCTAGGATAAGTCACTAAATAAAACCACATATATACCAAAAAAGAAACAAAATTTCTGGGTGAATAGGGTATCAAGACACCCTCTCCCAAAAATTACCTGACACCGCCTTGTCAAAAAACCCATCTGTAGGGTATCACATCCAAATGATGTCACATATCAAAAAATTCTCACAACTAGGGAACATATCCCCCTTGGGAATCTTCAAATAAAATTTCTCTATAGAGGAAAATTACAAAAAACATATCCTAATCAAAAACCACCCACATAGGGTAGAGATTTCTAATACTTATACCATAATGACCCACTAGGGTCACTACACCTGCATTGAAAAATGACGGTATCGACATCCTCATCATCAAGAGACTCATCATATATCCAAATATCCTTCCATCAGAAGGAAACGAATAAAATAACATAGTTCTGGGCCTATAAATTATAAATCCTATGTGCCTAACATGATACATGAGAAACCAGTTGCCTCTAGATGCCATGAGTCATAATCAATCACTGGACTCTTGAAAATGATAAAAGAGAGAGTAATCCATCATAAACCATAAAATCTAAATATCATGTGCATATTCGAAGGTGAAAATCATATATAACCATAAAATTGAACAAAAATAATCCCAATCCATTCTCGTGGAAACGTGGTCATCATATTAGAATGTTTGGTCATGAAAAACTTGTATGATATCAATCACATGCTCTGAAAAATGCCTACATCTCTTTTCTACACAACCTTAAATAGTAAAATAATAGGATAGTAAACACCTCTGATACCACTTTTTAAAAACCCAACATGTATACCACTAAACTGGTGTCCTGTGATGGTTCATAGCAAGACATAATGTGCACCTCCTTATATTCCAGAGGTAGCCACTAGAATCTGGGGTCTAAGGTAGAACTGTGAGGTGTTTATACCACCATACAAGATTTACCAACCAAAGGTAAATAACAAAATATGATACACATCACAATATAAGGAAATAAAAATAAACTAAAACTGAAGCTTGAGGTAATAAATTGAAATAATGTTAAGGACTGATTTTTTTCCATATATGCAATATTGATCTCCCATCTGACCGATAATATATAAATATAATAAATATAAATATTAATTTATCATACTCTACCATCAACCATGATCCTTGTCACATACCCAATATACATTACCATGTCTAGATATTCTAACCATATCATCATACTCCATAGGAGTAACCTTTTCAATCATGAAATCCTAATCCATCTCTATATCAATTAGCAATTATGATCAACATCAAATAATACAGAAGTTAAGTACACACATCGAGTCCCTTGTATATCATGAACGAGATAAATATTGGCAGACCATACCGAATTTTGAACATATAATCTACTTACATAAGTGAATTCTCATGAAATATTATTAGTCTTACTGAAAAATAACATAAATAAATACAAATAAAACCAATGTTGATCTATAGTTCTATGATTTCTATCGACTATTCATACATTAGCCAATACTGGGATTTTTTCGTCCTATCTCGATGGCTTTTCATCCTAAATGAAATAAGGGAATGATATCCATCTCTTCCCTTACAAATTCATATGAGTTTACTCACTATATCGTACTATGTACCTAGATGATTCAATCTCAAGTATAAATTCCAATATATTCTACTATATAAAACTAGAAAATCATTATAAAATCAATCCCACATATCATGAATGATAGGTCCTGAGGAATCAATCCAACACCCAGTTATGAATCATCCTCACTGGATCCCAGAGAATCATTCTAGTATAAAAAAATTACAACACCATCAATTCTGCAACATATTCAAATTTTTCTTTCATCACTCCCTATAGAATCACTCTAAAGTACGAACCATAGTGTATACTATCGGTGTCAAGTTTTTAATTCTAAATCCTTTTCAATATAGTATTTTACTCATTCAAAGAGCCTCATTACAACAACTGAATCATTTATGGGAAGGATTATTCCCATCATATCACGTATATCAAAATGAATTTTCCTGTAACCCCAGTCTATCACTCAAACTATAAAAACCCATCTATACCGATAGATATAATGTTTTCCCAACTTTTATATAATGGGAATTAAAAATCATGTCCAACATAAATAAACTCATATGTGGAGTTTAATGTTAGTTATCCAAAACAATGAATGGGGAATTTCAAGGCTAAATTTGTCAATCATGTATATGGAGAATAATTTAACACATCCCAACCATATTTTTGGATCATAATTTCTTACACTCTTAGTGATTGAATCCCATGAAATTAAAATAATCTCCAAAACAAGGCATACCAACCAGATCAAAATATCCCCATGGGTATAATGAAAGTTTCAACCTCACCAAATAGAGAAACATAACAATTAATAGCTGAATTCCCATGACCGTATTCAACATCTCATAATAAAAATTCGGGTCACAAGGGAATAACCAGATATGTTACTACTCAGGCACATGAACACTCTAAGGGACACCCTATAAGTCCAAAACCCACATAGACCTCTAGATCATACAAGAATAGAGTAATAATTCTTGGAATCCTCATAACTAGTATTCCAGTGGAGGAATCACCTTGTGATCATTTGGGTTAAAACATAAGAAGAAACATCCCTTATACAATCCTTGGAAACAACTAAAATCTTGGGACGACACCCGTCTATTGGGGTAAAACATCCCAGAATCCAGTCAATATAATTTTATAGCCACACATTCTAAAATTATAGTGAATCTCATAAGGGATATGAAATAAATCCCAACCCCTTTCCAATCCATGCTATGATGGCCTGAATATCTAACCTATCCCTCACATCGATTTGCAACTAAGTCCCACTAACCAAAAAAAATCCCAAACAAAAAATAATCGATGTCTCTAAAAAATGCGTGATATTTCTTATAATAATTATTATAACCCTCTCTTGAGTTTCACCCAATGTCTCACACTTAGAAGATAGATGAACTCACATTCTATAGGGAAAAATAGTTTTTTTCAAAACATACCCTCCATAAACCACATCTTAGAACTCCTAAAGATACCTTAAGGGATCACCAATCACATTATATATTCAAAAACACAAAAAATAGAAATATCATATATACCATTCCATCTTCATAGATGGAAACCACTATATACCATCAAAATTTTTATAAATGGGAACCACATCATGTGTACCCCTATTAAAAGGCATGTACACCAAAACATCATGTCTTACCATGTAATTATACACCACCTAGAGCACATGGGATATATCAATATACTAATATACATCCTAGGTATATATGTTGTGTTTACATGTACTTACAATGAGCCATTTCTGCCCCTCACAAGGGGTGTATTCCTATTTATCCAGCCACATGACCATATACAACTACATATCATGTTCTTTTATTACATGATGTGTAGTTACAAAGTTTCATATACCCATCTGCTCAACCATAGAGCCATGTTCTATTACAAGGTGTGTAATCTATTTACACAATGTGTATTTCCAAATTTTCATCTTCTATATATAATTTGAAAACATGGAATGTGTTCTAGTTCCACATGATGTGTGATTATTATTTTTTTATTGGGGAACCCCTATGAACAAACAAAACCCCCTTTTTCCCTTGAATAGGAACAGATTGACCCCCATAGGATCCATAGATGTCAAAATAGAGATGAAATAGTTAAAAAAACGTATATAGGAATCAAAAAATAAACTATAAACAATAGGTTATCTCATGGAATAAACACTGATTCTTTAGGTCATATCCTATTATCGGAGGATACTTCATCTCGATATGATATTAATCTCCACCACGGATGATATCCAATGAAATATTATTAACCCATACCTATTTTTCCATCATCTACATGGGGGAGGATAACTTTCCCACCTCTATCATGTGTTGGAATCCAAATAGGGGTGGGGATTTTAATTAATAAGTTATTAAATTTATTTAAATCTCGTTCAAAACTAATCTGGAGTCCGAGAACACACAAAGGTTTTATACATCACCTAAAAAACACCCCCATTCCTGAATCAACAGAAGAGTCAAAATCTAAGTACAATTATCCATTCAGAAGGTGTCCCCACCCGAACCTGCATGAGTAATTAAATATTTATTTAATTAAATATTAAATATTCATCTAAAATACGAACAAATCAAAATTCCACAAAACACATTTCCTAGTGTAAGAACACTATTCTATGTCCAATGGAGTGGAAATAGAAATTATCTATGATATTATTTTAGGATAAATGAAAAGTTTATTCCTCAGTTGCACCCAAAAACAAAAATTACAATTTTTTCTCAAATTCAAAATCTAGGGGAACATTGATCATTTGAATGGAAACATGAAAACCAATAAAAATAAAATAAATTAAAAAATTATAACCAATATATGGTTTTGAAAATATTATATAAGGTATTAATCAAATTATTAATGTTTCATTTTTTTTAAAAATTAAAGAAATTAGAGGTTATCAATTTCTTTTTCACATAATGTAATAAAAACACTTTTCGAACAAAATATGTAAATTTTAAACAAATAAATGTTATATATTACATAACCTTATATAATATTTAATTAAAAAATTATATAAAATGATAGATAATGATTAAATAATTATTAAATATGAAAATATCTATTAATTTTATTAACACTAAATAGCCATCATACACTCTAGCTAACAAATGTACTCATGTTAATTAATTGCAAGAAGTATCATCTACAAATAATAATTATATCTATGGTTATGAAATATGTTATTAATTTTTATATGTTTATTGAATCGTTGGATGGAGTTTGGTCATCTATTAAAGGAAATGTATTAAGGGTATTCATTCTAATTTTCCTTCATTGATATATGTTTATGTTATACAACATGTTAAAATTTTTATGACATAATTACCACCATATTGTTATTTTTATATAAATTTTAGGTAATATTTCATGATACTAACTATTAAATCTCATGTTATAATTTTCATGGGGTATTGATTAAAATTTAATTATGTAAGGGTTTTCATGACTCAAGTCTCTTTCTTGGGTCCTAATCATTCTAATTTGACAATTGTATTTATTGATAATTATATTGTAACTTCTTATGTTGTTATATTTTATTTCTAAATTATTTTTTCGGAGAAATAATAGTTTTCAATAACGTATAATTTTTGATGATTTTATTGATTCTTTAAAATGAATTTTTTATATGAATAATTAAAATTTAATTTAAAGGATTTTTCATTAGTATCCATTTTATTGTTAATTTTCTCCAATGTTATCATTTCATTAATGCAAACTCATTTTGTTAATTTCACCAATGATCCTTTTATTTTTATTTTTTAACTGTAATGAATAGGGTTTTTATAAACTCAATGCCCTGAGTTATCAAACAAGGGAAATTTCAAAATGTTAAAATAAATTCTCTTAACTTTTGAAATTAAATGTTTTATCAAACACTCCAAATTTTCATTTTATTACAATTATGAATTTTTAATCATTTATTTATTTTATATACTCTATAAATATTTTATTTATTAATTTATTTTCAATTATTTTCATTAAAATGTTATGTCATTTTCATGTTTACAATATTATTGATTCTAATAAAAATATATGTTTTCAATTAATTTTCAATTCCCATTTTTAAATCCATTATTTATTATCATGGACTATTTAATAATAACTCTTAATAATAATTTTTTAATTTTTTTTAAAATTCCCTAAATTTTATTAATTTAATGTTATTTTTAATTAATTTTTTAAAAATTATTTTATAAAGAATTATTTTTTCAATTATATTTTCCCACTCTATTTTATTTTACGTGAAATTATATTTTGATTACACTTTACATCTTATATGAGAGTTTTTATTTTGTAAAATAAGAGTTATGATGTTCTATAATTTCTTATGTTCATGTTTTTTAATGTTATTAACCATTTTAAAAAACCAATTCTTTTTAATGGGTTCTTTATGAGATGGTGAATGTCTGATTTTCATATGGAAAAAAATATAGGGATTATGAGAAGTGTGTGACCTATATATCCCTACAATTAATTTTATTACTTGGTTATATATCAGGAGAATAAAATTTTATATAAAATGGTAAGAAAGTATATAGGTTAACAATATGTTATTATGATGGAGCTAACCTATACTCATAATTATGTGTTTTTATATGTTTGAAAGGCTATAGGTTCAAAAATGCTGAGTGTGATGGAACTATTCACTACTCAAAATTTTACATGTGAATAGGTTACAAAGTCTCAAGGTTCACAAAGGGTGGGAATCAAGGAGTTATATACAATTTATTCTTTTATGTGTGAACTGGTTGACGAGTAACAAAGATAAAAAGAATAAAAAATCATTTATTTATGATTGTTCACCACTTACAGGTTGTTTCTCATGTTATTCCAAGTTTTTATGATCATTATTTATTTTTTATGTTTTCTACACATTTATAACATGATCGTATGTTATATGGATGTTTATATTTGTTTTTAAGGTAGGTCATTTCATTTAGGGACCCTTAACAATCTTTTTATAATATTATGTTCTACCATCATGTTTTTATTATTATAAATAATTTTTTTTAATATTTTAATATGTTATATATGTATTTCTCATATATTTCGTCATGTTTTTTGTCAAATGATTTATTATATATCTCTTACCTAAATGGATGTGTGAGATCCAACATTTTTTATTTTCCCAATAACCTTATGATGAAAATGATCATATAATATTTTATTTCTAGGAAGGTTATAAATGCCCATGATTGTGGACAATTTTTTACGTGGTGTAAAATAATATATATATGCATCTAATCTCAAAGAAAATAAACAGTTAGGTCCCATGGTTATATGACCATTTTTGTAATGTATTATTTAATTCATCATGTTAATATAATTCCTGATGCATTTTTTCACGGGACACTTTAATTGGTATTGATGTAAGGTTCAATTATTTTTATAGAATGGGTTAGAGAATTTTATCGATAAATCTATTTATGAGTCCATTGGTTGGATGATATCCTGAAATAATTGTAAAATTTTAAGTGGTTTTCCATGTAATACATCCCTATATAGATTCTAGAAAGTGTACATGACTATAGAATCAAAGCACCATGGGGTTATTACCCTAAAAATGATATGTTTAACCTAGAATCAATGGTCAACCTAATACAAGATGAGTGGGATGAAAACTTTACACCCATCTAGATTCTCCCATGGATTATTTTTTATATTATTTAAAATTCAATAGAATAAATTATTCGGGGTTTATTTTCATAATATATTCATTGATTGGGTTAAAATATTTAATAGAATATAGCTTAATAAAACCTAGTTTGATCGAAAAGAGTTATTGAGTTAAACACGTATAACGTAGTTCAAATAAAAAAACCATATTTCAAAGTGAATTTTTCAGTAGAGGAGAGTATTTGTGATTGATAATTCATATTTATATACTCTGATTCTTGGTGATATTATCATAACCTTTTTTATTATTTGGTTGAAGAAGGATTACATGGATGAAGTTGAGAAATATATAAATATATATATAATATATTAATTATTACTAAGTAAGGGGACATACATAAATAAATGAATATTATTACAATTACATTATAATGGAAAAGTGCGTTTTCAAGTATTAACTAAGGTAAAGGGGTTTCCATCCAAATAGAAATGAAATATAAATGCTCTGAGCTCTTTCAATTAGTGATCTAATATGAATTGATTATATTTTGATATGTTAAAATAGATATTGAGATTTATGAGAAATATTTAATGGTATTTATTCATTATTTTTTCTATAATGGTCTGAAATCTTGTATTAAAACATATCTATAACATTGGTAAACAATTTATCGGAAAGATTGATTTTTAGAGATAAATTTTTAGAACACTTGTTTATTGGGATGGATAAGTTGTTGTTTTAGTACATGTTTCATTAAATGACAATAAAAAGTTTTATAATCTTGAAAATATATTTTATATATTATCAATACTTATGGGATTTATGATAATTCCTTTTTAGTGAAAAATATCTCATTTTTGTGATTAAATTATATATTGTCTTGTGTGTTATTTACTGAACTAGTGAATAGTACCATTTGAGTATTAACGATAAGATTAATTTTTGGAAGAATGTAAAATTTGAATTCAAATTAATGACGGAGATACTGATGTAGTTTTGGATAAGTATTACCCTATAGAATATATTATTTGGGGGAAAATATGTATGGTTTTTAGGGAATGATCAGTACTATGATAAAGCTTATGATAATATGGTAGATTTTAAATTGGAATTTTTATTTATAAGAATAAATACATTTTGAAAACCCTCTCATACCATAATTAGTGGGTAATAATTTAATTTAATTAGATAAATTTTTTTTATAGGGGTTGAATGTAACCAAACACAATTTTGGACAACTTAAAATATATATTATATATTATAGTATTTGTCAAATGAAAAACCCAATATAAATAGTTGAAAACATATTAATAAAACATTATCACTGAATATATAATATACACTAAGATGGAAATCCATTAATAATTATTAACATTAGAAAGTCAATTACAAATATGAGTAAATATTGAAAGGGTTATTTTTAATAAATAGTTCATACCATATATTATATATATTTTTTATAAAATGATAAATTTAAAATTTTTAGAAATTAAATATGATAAAATAATATTCATATTATAAATCTTCACAATAATCATAGAATATGATGTATTGTTGTTGAATTTATATAATAATCAATTTTTAGGTGAATAGTTAATAATAATGAATTTTGTTATCAACATCACTTTTACATAAAATATATTATTTCAAAAACTATTCAACATAAAAAATATATAATATATAATACAATAAATCATTTTAAAACTCTATTATGAATTTATAAACCTGTTCTCTTCATTTTAAAAATTTATATAAGGTTATAATGATTTTTTTGATTGATTTGTGGAATTAATTATAACATGACGATATAAAGTTTTTGATTTATTTATTTGTTAAATTTATACTTTTTGAAAAGTTATAATTATTTTATAGCTAATTGAATCAATATAATTGATAATTATATCATGATCATAGATCATTTCTATTATTTTTTTCTCAAAAAACACGTTTTAAGCAGTACCTAAGATAATGTAAAGGTTGATTTACCTATAGATAGAATATTAAATTTATGAATTTAATATTATATTATTGATAATAAATTTTATTCTATTTAATATCTTCAATTTTATTTTTAGGTATCAATTTTTTTATTAATAGTAATGCTAACTACAAGGATAATGGTGAAAAAATGATTAAAAAAATAATGTTTACCCAATATAATGGTATTTACAACAAAAAAATTAAAAGGAAATAGATTAAAAATGAAATTTATAGGATGTATAAAAACATAAATGAATAAAAATACAATTTTTTATTTTGTAGTCAGAAATAAATAATACCACAAGTCCCTAATGGTTAACATTTAATTTTTTATAATAAAATATTTTAAACACATTATAAATTCTAATATAAAAGTAATTTTAATAATATTGAGAAATTTAATTCTAATAAATAGATTTTTATTTTAAAACCAAAAACTAATTTTTTATATCATTTTTAATATACGTATTATAATTCATAAAGTCAAATAATAAAAATAAGTTATCTAGTTATAGTGTTAAAATGTAAAATGTATGAACGTAATGATAAAAACAAAATAACATGTTTTAACAACATGTGGAAATACATTTTTGTGAATTTAAATATCCAAATACTCTCCAATATCAAAAATTTCAAATATATGGTTCCATTAATCTCAGAATAGTGTCATATCATTATTGAAAAATGATAACAATTTCTAAAAATTCACATTTTCTCCACATATACATGCATACTACTACCACCATTCAATGTTTAATGTTAATATAAAAATAAAACTTTTAAAACATCAATTTTAATCTCTATATAATCCTATCCAACAAAAATAATCCTCTGGTCACTCATAGTTATCCTATTCCCTTTCATTTTAAGGGAACATCTGATGGAAAAATCAGGACTCCAATACAACCGTTAAACCCTCTTAATCATTTATACTTAATAAAAATCTTCTAAATATCTTATAATCATAAAAATATGCTTAATTAAATATAATTAATATATTTATATGTTTTTATATAAGTTTTACAATAAATATTCTTTCATTTTTATCCACATAGAAAAAATAGCATCGTAACATCATTGCATGAACTATAACTTCCACAAATAAACCTATTTTTCATTAAATACATTAATTAATGTTCCAATTGTGGTAATTATGGGTGAATAAAATATATATAATATAAAAATTATTAAAAAAATAAAATATAACATCCACTTTAACCCCCTTTTATACATTTTGAAATGGTAACAATAATCATTCATATGCATGGATTACAATCTACATGACACAATTTTTTCATTTATATATTCATAATTTATCAAAAAATATTCTAATTTGGTTTATAAAAAATAAAAAATAAAAAATAACATCATGATTTACTAATAATGATATTGTTTCTAAATAAACACATCCACAACCATACTTTCCAATCGAGTCAAAGCATGTTCTGGTTTGGTCGGTCTGAAAAACTATGTGAAAAATTATTTATAATATAATTATTCATGAATTTAAAACAATAAAAATAATATAATTACCAAACATTGATAAAATAATTATAATTCTAGGCTCATTTAAATATTATATTAATTATTTACCTTATTATAAATCCATCATTTTTATTTTCAAATATTACCAATATAAAATGTTTCCAATTCAGTTTTCTCATTACATAATAAAAAAACATATAAAATGAAATAAGGATATTTTAAATAAATAATATATATATATATATATATATATATTAAAAACACTTATATGATATTTAAATAATTAACAATTTACACAATTATGGGTTATGATATCAAAACTAATAAACATGTGTAATACAGATAAAGTTTTAAACACCCAATGGTCATAATACACTATAATTAATTAATGTAATCATGTTAAAGAATCATAATATTGATTTTAAAAGGGTAATATTTATGATTGTTTTACATAAATAGTTTTTTAAATTAGTTATTTTTGTTTGAATGGAGGTTAGGGTGTGTTCAACTACAAATTGAAATAATGTCCAGATTTTAATCTCAATTTCCATTGATTGAGTCATTTTTATTTTATAGGCTATGTTTAAAATGGTATGGTGTAATTACAGACCAATTTTTACTTCTCTATAACGGTTTAATTATATTTTAGGTTATTCATTTTTCAATTTCATTTAATTTACTCGTGGGTTTCTGATTAAAAAAGCTAAAAATGTTGTAAACTATTTTGGTGACTCAAATATCTTCCTTTGGTCATAATCACACTTCTTTGAATAATATCATTTATTAAAAGTATTTCATAACATCTGATTATGTTATATTATATTTAAAAATACTTTTATTTAGAAATAATGTTTAAAAGAAGAAATTTATTCCTTAATATTTTTTTGGGTTTAGTGAAATTCATTTCTCTTATGAATAATTCCCATTTATTTTAATAGCATTTTCTTCCATGGAATTTTTTTGGGTACTGCAATGTTATGATTTCCCAATTGGAAGCACAATTACTTTTATATATGACGATCCTTTTAATTAAATAGTTAATTTTTATGGAAAATTATTTTTAACCTTTTAATAATTTGGTTATTCAAACAAATTCTATTTCAAAATTTTAAAAATATATTTTTTAATGTATCCCAAAATAAATGTTCAATAATACACTCTACATTTTATTTTGATTATTATTACATGTTTTTCAGGGGTCTATTAAAAAATAATTTTTTTTAAAATTTAAATTTATCAAATTATTTTCTCTTTTTATATAAAATTTTATTTCATTTTCTTGTTTAAATTATTAAAAAATATATTTTGTAATTACTTAATTATATCCATTTTAAAAATTGTTTGGTCCAATAGATCGAATACCCTGAGAGGGGTGAGGGTGAATCAGGGTATGAGAGATTATAAATTTTTCTCATATGGATCTTGTTTCGTTGTTAGAAAAAAATCAATTCTCTCTTCCTCCCGTAGAAATATATGAACATATATGAAATCATTCACAGGACACAATGATTTTTACATGGTTCACCCTCACTGGGTTACTTCCAAAGAGAATACAGCGGTAATGTTCTGATGTACCAAATTCACAAAGGCTCATGGACAATAATGTGTACAACGTTCTGGCTAGATCTCATGTGCCCAGGATCACTACCTTTACAAGATTTTGGGTTTCATCACTACATTCCAAAGTGTCACACCTTATGCCTCTTTCTTTGACCCACTACCGATGGAAAGGTTCACCATTTTCCTCTTCCTTTAGTACCTTCTATTTGAATGAAATCCACTCAGATTTTATAGACTTTCAGGTCAAACACAATTTATGGACATGTAGGTCCCTTCATTTGCATGAATTCCTACATCCTCAACAGTAGGTAGATGCTTTGTGGAAGTTACTTTTTCACCTATAGATGAATTCCACCTTCCTGGGTACTACTAGGTACTGGGGAATACTTTCACAAACTGATTTGAAGTTGTTTTAAGATTCTTAGTGAAAATAAATAACCAAATCTTTCCACTATGTACTGTGTAGTTGGTTTTGTACGCGGAACACCTCCTCCTCGTACTGTTACCGCTGCTGCGGACCGTCCTCCATCTGCAGACTGCCTTTGCCTTCGCGATCGCAAACCACTAACACGTAAAGATTATATAAACCTCCTCTATGAATCACCATATATCCACAAACTATTCTCTTTTCCTGGACTGCCTTTTCTTCCACATAACAGAGTTATCCCTCCGCGT